>CM042139.1:109908558-110046500 GCA_023376005.1 Doryteuthis pealeii | reverse complement strand
CACCAGGTCGGGCAAGGTCTTTTGCCACAAGTCTCTCCATTCTGGTGTGCGTGGAATCTTCATGTCCCTCTTGCAGACATCTTTAAAGTGCAGGCGTGGTCTCCCTTACTATCGGGGCTCTCTACTTAATTCAATTACCCTCATATCCCCTCCTTATTTTCGTCATATTCGCTCTTCTAGTTTCCGTGAGTTTTGTTGTTATAGTCCAGTTCATGGAGCTGTGGGCCCTTTGGTGCACTTTAGCTACGTTCATTTGATGTATTGATAATAATATAATTCAAATCACAAGTACTTATCAGATGATTTCATAGTCTCGTTACTTTAGTTTTGATTGTTACTGCAATTGCGGATCCGATGAGGTACTGCGACTCAAAATGCAAGAATGTTATTATATTTAAAAAAAATCGGTGGTTTGTTTGTCGTTGTCATATATTTAGAAACACTGTGAAGCATGTTCACTACGATTGAATGATATACTTGCTGATTTTTTTTATTTGATAATACATGTGGCTTGGTCTTAGCGTTTTACATAATGCTGAATGCCGATGCGTTCCAACACCTTGAATGTTTATTAGAGCGCGTAACATTGAGTACTTAAATAAAAATTGTATTATAGTTCCTTATAACATTCTTATGGTGCGCGATATATGTGCATGCCAGTGTCCAGATGATATTTATTTATTATTTTTTTCTCTATTCAGGATATTAGCAAAAACATGAGGGAGCGTGAAGAGAGTGAATAGAGGGTTTGTTGGGTACCTTAATTAGGTCAGGTGTTTAAATGGCACAATTGAAATTTGTGAAGAAGATGTCTACACTTTGGAAATCGAGTTTCGCTTGCTCTTGTTCAAGATATAGATTTGTTGTTTTGTATTGTTGTGTAGATGACAATTTTTTCTTCCAGTGCACGTATTCAAAAGCATCTACATTATCATGTCGTGGCCACCTTGATTAATGCCCCTGTTTTTATGTTAGTATCTTGGAGATAATTTCCCCAATGCTATCGTATCCTTTTATTTGTTAGTGACCGCGCGCAACAGTATTTTTATTATGAAGGGTTTCTGGCACTTTATTTTGCATATCTTCTTGGGTTTGAGTATGGAAGCACTTAGAGTTTGGTCATTTTGCCTACCAACCTATGTATCCACATTTTATTCTTCAGTGTCACCTCAATGAAGTGTTTTCCATCATTAGTTCTTTGGATCGCGTTAAGAAGGTCTAATTACTTATGAGCATTGCCAAATCTCTAGCGGTTGCATTTATTCTAGAACCTTATTGCCACTTAAGGTGGGTCATGTTAAGTTTTTACGGTAAATCAGTGCATCCTCATCGTTGTTAGCATGTCTTACCGATTTACAATTTAGAAGTGACTGATATATGTGTGTTTGGCTCGATAATGAGTGTCTGGTTTAATAATTGATTCCATATAACAACAATAACTGATTTCAAAATTGTTCTTATTGAACAGTTTGTTGCAATGTAAGGCCGATATTGTACCAAGTTTTTTCCTCAATTGCCGAGCGAAAAATCTTCTCCCCCACACGTCTATTTTAGCGCGGTTCTGATATGCTCAATTAGACTCTTATTACTTCGATTTGATGTAAGGCTGGTTATAGTCAATCATAACTTTGTGTCACATTAGATATCTTATTTATGTTATCTATTTATACTAAAGCCTGAGTTTATTATCTCTTCCCGACGCTGAAATATATTTATATGCTCTATTTACTGGTTAAATGGACACAACATTTTCATACTATGCAGACTACTATTCCTGCTGTAATAGAGTTGCAGCTTTACTCCAGTTGTGTTTGATCTACAAATAGTATTCTATGTTTAATTCTGTGTTATCAACATGTACTTATGCCTACTCTTACGCAATAATAACTATTCACAATTCTCAGACCAATCGCACTGTCTAAATTAGAGATAAGACACTGAGGATACTTCTCTTTACTCAATAACTATCTTCCTCTATATATTATTAGAGCTTTAACGTGAGGATTGAGAAACGGTCGAGAAGTTCACATCTGAGTTAGGTCGAGGAGGGTCACCCCACCACTTGTCACTAGGCTACATCAAACTCAGCACGCAAAGACACCTTACCCACTTACGGACGTTCGGTAAACATCTAGGTAAAGTTCGTCCCCTGATCTGCCACAAACTTTCTCCAGACACATGAAATATTCTTGCGTTGTTTTAATTAAACATTTTACATAAAACAAAAAAGTTAACTTTTATACGGGAACCTTAATAGAATTACAATTTAGTATGAGTAGTAAATTTACTTGATTATAATTTACTAAAGGTTTAACTTCTAATTAAATTCTATGTTTGTATCTTAAGTCAAACTTACTTATAAAAAATATATTTCATTTGCGTAGTAAAAAAATAGTAGTATAATACTATTTAAAATAGTATTAAGTGCGAATTCAAATGAGCAGTAACAAAAGACCTGACTACCCCACAGTGCTTTAACTGAAGATTTTCATTTGGGCTTAAAAAAAGTATTGTTTTATATGTTAAAACTAAAACATATAGCCACAAACGATATTGTACGAACATGACTTCTGATTTAGGAGTTCTTAAGATAAAATCTAGAAAAATCGTGGAATATTTTACGGTTCTTCGTATTGCTGATCAAGGAGTATCCATAGCCACAATGGGAGACTCAGCTGTTTAAACTAACAGACATAATGCTCTCTGATACATTTTGTGCGATTATATATCTAGAATAAATTATATCAGGCTTTTTTAGGTGGCATATAAGTGTGTGAGTATACATTAATTAACATATTTGCTTTAACAAACACTAGTGAGAAACAATTCATCAAACCAAATTTACTATGACAATATTATGTTCGAAAAAATATTTTATAAACTCGCGTGTTTAGATAATGAAATTATTTAACAATTGCCAATGACTAAGATTAAGATTTGTTATGAGTAATTTTGGAAGTGACATGTTTTCTAAATGAATTTGTTCACTCTTTAAAGCTAAACTTTCACAGTGACATTGAAAGACGATACTTTCCCATTAAACCTCTCGCGCTCTCATAGAACCGATCATACATTATGTAGACATAGAAATAATAAAATTAACTGACACTTAACTTATTCAACTAAAATGTAGCCTGGTACGCCTCGACTTCCAGCTGAATGCTGTTGAAGGTGTGTAGATGAGAAGGCAAAGAGATTGAATAACCCATACGCGCGATGAAATACTCTATATTTAAGACTTTGGGTTTCAAGAGGTTACCACGCATAGTAGTACATCCGCTTATAATACTACAGCTCTAGAAGAAATGTAACTATTCTCCAATTGAGGGTCCTGAGCCAAGGATGTTATAGGGGAATTAAGAAGTTTGTTATCTTACTGAAGAGTTAAGATATGGGGGCCGGAGTTCAAACAATTATGTCATTAGAATCTAGGCCTTTAGTTCTATCTTAGATTATTATACCGAAATAGAAATAGAGTATACGAGAATCAGGAACAATGTTACTAATCACAACCCGATATTACCCAGTCTGAGAATAAATAATTTAAAATAATTGTTAATCTTTGCGGAGGGTTCCGTCATGGCCTCTTGCCTCAAAAACATGCTTGCCGCGTGTGACTGCTGAAAAAGAAAAAACAAAAAAACACAGCTACGATTTGAAGTCCGTACGGAAGCCGGCGTGTAAAAAGCAAAAAAACAACTGAGGAGTTTAGGTTGGGGTTTTGAGTTTTAATGAGGAAATAAATAAATAATTTGGGCTCGTGTCTTTTTCGTCGAGTGATCACCCTGTATACAGGGATGACCCAGAAAAACAGAACTTTGTAATAGTTAAAAACAGTGTTATTATTAATTACTAAAGGCGGGTTTTGTTTAGGGTAGGGTTGGGTTTTTCAGTGGAAAATGCCTTAAGTGTTGGTTCTTTTTTTTTTTTTTTTTTTTCAAGTGATACCGCTTCGGATGCAGGAAGCCAGGACGGAACTCCGCAAAGATTACCATTATTTGTATTATTCAGACTATTGTCCTCGTCTTCATTGTTATCTGTACAAAGTTTCAGCTAATGTGCCCTCCGGCCTTCTTCAGGTATTTCTTGTCGGACTCGGGAACCTTCTTGTAATTGGGAGCCACACGAACTTTGAACCCAACCCTTTATTAGGTCCACGGAGGTATCCTGTTCTCATTCCACTAACCATAGCTGGGGTACAGGTGTTAAGCTGTGTTAATTATTATTCTATGTTACTGCAGTCCCTGACCAGGATTGAACCTGCGTCTAGAGATAACTGGCATTTAGAACTGTCTTAATCTAACTCCTTTATCTACTAGGATATGTGTTCAATTGGACAATCCAGTGTGAATTTTTTCAATTGCAAAAGTTACAATTTATTTGTAAAAAACGGATTTAAGTAGCCTCTTGGCAGGCATCTTGATCAAAATGACGAAAAAAACGTTTTAAATATATCAAAAATAAATTATATGTGTAATATTATTTTGCTTTTTTACTGATGCTCATTATGTTACTACTTTTCGACTTAGACAAAAATTTGACCTTAAATAATCAATTTAATAAATTTTAGTTCGTTTTTAAAAATGAAAAGCAGATGATATTTTGGCAGATCCTACTCTTTTCCCTAATGATCTAGTGAGAGCTTAATGGGTGATCCAACGGGTCACGTTTTATCTAGTTATATATATATATAAACTTCATTACTTTCTATAAGTTTGAGAGAGAGATAAGCGTGTGCAAGTATAGAAACATGAAGAAAAAAAACCCAACTATTCAGGAGTTGCATGGAGTTCGGGCTTACCATAAGTCTAAATAAGACAAAAGTCATGGCACAAAGTGTAGACACCCCTCCAAACATTGTCATCAACGGGCACCAACGGAAGCAGTGGAGAGCTTCAGTACCTTGGTTCCGCCATTGCCAATACAGTCACCACTGACAGTGAAGTCAACAGCAGAATCGCGAGTGGCAGCAGTTATGGCCAAACTGAGCCAGAGAGTCTGGGAAAATGCCAGCCTTACCAAGAGAACCAAACTGCGCGTCTACAAAGCGTGCATTCTCAGTACTCTCCTATACAGTAGTGAAGTCCTGGATCACATACTCCTGCCACGTGAGGAAACAACTTCCACCTCAGATGCCTACGCTGCATTCTACGCATACGCTAGTAGGACAAAGTGCCCAACACAGATGTGCTGGAATGAGCAAACATGAACAGCATGCCCACCATTATCTGTGAGAGACACCTGCATTGGCTCGGTCACATCAGGAAGATGGACAAAGGCCACATCCCCAAAGGCCTACTGGATGGTGAATTAGTAGAGAGCACCCGACTAGTGAGGAGACCACGCCTGCACTTTAAAGATGTCTGCAAGAGGGACATGAAGATATGCCACGTCAACACCAAGACATGGGAGACTTGTGCAAAAGACCTTGCGACCTGGTGACTCCTCATCAAACAAGGAACGAGAAGAGTGAGAAAGAGAGGAAAGTAGCCGCCGCAGAAAAGAGAGCCAAAAGGAAGGAGAGACAACAGCAATTCCAGCAAGCATCACTGTTTGCAGTCACTGCACCAGAGATTGCCATTCAAAAATTGGTTTATTCAGCCACTCACGTAGCTGCAGATAAATATAAATTTAATTTAAAAAAAAAAATGGACGGATGGATGCCAACCATATATATTATATACATTTTTTTAACACAGATTTAGCGTAATAACATTCCATCCCGTGAACATGCTTCACGTCATATAAACGCTAAACAAGCCACAGTTTAAAAAAAAGAAAAAAGAACTTTAGCATTATAATATTCCATCGCAATGAACACGCTTCACGTTTATATAAACGCTAAAAAACTACTGGTTTTTAAAATCTCATCCATTTGACTCATCTGAAGATTGCGTAAGCATGAAATTTATAGTTATGAGTTAATATCCATAATATCATTATTATTGATTATATATATATATATATACATATATATATATATATATATATATATATATTAAGAAATTTGAAAAAACAAGTGTTCCGAAAATAGGGTGAATTTTATTTATCGATGTTTAAACATTTCAGTTTCTTTAAACCTTCATCAGGATGTATCTTGGGGTGAAGAAATTGATGGATGTTTTATAGATAACAGGAGATGAAAATCTTTATAAAATCTTTTTTGTTGTGTAACTGTATTGGTTCAGAGTTATATTTTTGAAAGACAAGTCGCAATCCACACACGCGAAGATGTCATGACGCATCTCGAAGAAATGCATTCAACAAAAGACAAGAAAAAGTATTAATGGACTGATTTTATGAGAACAAAGGGAACAAAGTAGGAATGATAACTAAATAATTAAATGAAGCCTGGTATTTTGTAGTTATTTAAAACTATTTTAGCTAGAAATGGTGATATATTAAAAAATCCATGTCGATTATTAAGGGAGGGCAAAAGCGAAATTGCACAGGCTTCAAAAATCTGTTGTAGTCTTTTGTTGTGAATATGAGCTAATATTGTGGCATCCTTGAAACTAAAGTTATGATCAGTTTCAGACATATGTTGGACGAGGGTGTTCTGAAAATTGCCAAATTTAATATCACATTTGTGCTCATATAAACACTTCTTGAGAGTTCTAGCGGTTTCCCCAATGTATTTTTTGTCGCAATCTTTACAAGGAATTGCGTAAACGCCAGCCTCGGATTTTATAGGATGGTGAGACCCAGCATTGAGTAAGCTTCTAAATGATTTGGATGAAATAGTAACGATTTTAATACCAAGGTTGTGTAAATTGTTTTCTATGGAGTTAATGGAAGAGTTAGTAGGTAAAACTATGTATCTATGGGGAAGTTTTGTTATATTAGAAGATGTATTAGTGGAGGTTTGTGATTGTTTACATTTGTGGATTTTGAAAGCTTTGGATTTAGAAGAATGTATAAAAGGTTTAGGGTAAAGAAGATTTAAAAAGGAATTTTCTATATAATTAAACTCATCGTCTAGGTATTTAGGGGTGCAGATACGGAGGGCTCTAAGATAGAAGTCAATAATAATTCCTTTTTTAGTGCTGGTATTGTGGTGTGAGTAAAAGTGTATGTGGTCATTTTTACAGGTAGATTTATGGTGGACTTTGAATTCAAATTTGTCTTTATTTTTTATGAGTAAAATATCCCAAAAAGGTAAAGAATTATTGGATTCTAATTCATGCATAAATTTTATGGTGTGTTCAATTTTATTTAAGCTATCAGTAATCTTATTTATGTCAAGTTCTTGTGGGTAGATGAGTAAAATATCATCGATGTAACGAAAATAACTAGAATTCTTTGGAATTATATAACGAAAAGGGCCAGATTCTAGAAACTCAAGATAAAGACATGCGAGAACCCCACTGAGAGGAGATCCCATGGGCAAACCAAATTTCTGTTTATAATAGATGTTGTTGTATTGGAAATAGCAATGTGATGTGCATAAAGTACAAATTTTAATTATTTTAGAGATGGATAGAGGTAAGTTAATGTTAGTTTTTGATAGGTGATTTTGTAATCGTTTTAAGCATTTGTCTACCGGTATATTAGTAAACAAAGATTTTATATCAAGGATTTGTTTTTTATATTGATGTTGGTTAATTTGTTGAGAAGTGAGCCAAAATTAATTATGTGTGCATCGGTAATAGTATCTATTAAAGGGGATAGGGTTTTGGCTAAGAATTTGGCAATATTATGGGGGGCAGAACCAATACCAGAGATAATTGGTCTTAGAGGAATATTTGGTTTATGGGTTTTGGGAAGACCATAAATCTTTGGGATAGTGGAGTGATAATTTATAAGCGAGGACCAGAATTTGTCGTCCTTGGAAACTAATTTTTTATAAGATGTATTAAAATTATGTATGTTTTTTGTGATAGTTTGTGGAGAGATTTGTTCATATGTGTTATTGTCATCAAGTAAGTCCATTAACTTACAGTTATAGTCACTGGAATCCATGATAACAACACCACCACCTTTATCAGAAGGTGAAATGATAATGTTGTTGTTGTTGGAGGATAGAGTTTTTAATGCAGCCATGTATCTCCTTGGTAAGATGTGTTCCTCAGTTTGATAACTGGTGGAGGCAGCTATAATATCTTGTACAAAGCCTTTGTGGAATTCAGAGTCACGATGTTTATAGTTCATATCAATCAATTTTCCCATGTTATGGGTTTTGATGCCGGTGGCGAATTTTAATCCGAAACTAAGGGCTTCTGTTTCCAATGTATTGAGTGTGGTGTTAGAAATGTTTACAACCAGATCATTTCTACCTAATTTTTTTCAGCTGCTGTTATTACATAAATTTTTTAATTTAAGCTTGAGCTTAGAAATGTGCATGTTGTTAATATTGTTAATTTCTGATTTGATTTTCCCAGCGGTTCTGTGAGACATGCAATTTTTCAATCGTATGTTATGTCCAAGTAATCTGGCTTTTTCGAAGATTTGTTCTTCGGAATGTTTTAAATATTGTGTTGAAGTTTCGAGATATATCTTTATGTAGTCCGGGAATATGTGATATGAAGGTTTTAAAATACTGGATGTACTGGGTGGTATAACTTTCTCAAGAATACAGTTGTTCAAAAATGTTCTCCTGTTTTGAAGTGAATGGGCAGAGATCAGTAGTCTATTGTATTTGCGGATCAATCTGAAGTCATCCATTGTTGAGATGTTGTTAAATTCAGGAATTTGTTTTTCAAAAGGACAAAATGAGAGTAAATATGGAAAATAAATCCGACAATATTAAGAAATTTGAAAAAACAAGTGTTCCGAAAATAGGAAGAATTTATTTATCGATGTTTAAACATTTCGGTTTCTTTAAACCTTCATCAGGATGTATCTTGGGGTGAAGAAATTGATGGATGTTTTATAGATGACAGGAGATGAAAATCTTTATAAAATCTTTTTTGTTGTGTAACTGTATTTGTTCAGCATTATATTTTTGAAAGACAAGTCGCAATCCACACACGCCAAGATGTCATGATGCGTGACGCAACTCGAAGAAATGCATTCAACAAAAGACAAGAAAAAGTATTAATGGACTGATTTTATGAGAACAAAGGGAACAAAGTGGGAATGATAACTAAATAATTAAATGAAGCCTGGTATTTTGTAGTTATTTAAAACTATTTTAGCTAGAAACGGTGATATATTAAAAAATCCATGTCGATTATTAAGGGAGGGCAAAAGTGAAATTGTTTATATGTGTTTATATATATATATATATATATATATATATATATATATATATATATATAAACTTCATTATTTTCTTTACCAGTGTTTTCCATATTTCAATTCTATTTGTAGTGCATACACAAACGTTCTGGGCAAGAACCCCCCAAGAAGGTCCTACTCCAATACACACAATGAATTGCTAAGCAAGTAAGGTAATTTGTTATCTGGGTTATGTGGTCTAGAACTTGATAATGAATTTTATGAACACTAACTTTAAAAATATTGAGTTGGTTTTTGGCCACCAATTATGCTGACAATTGCAAATTCTGTATCGTCACATCACGTCACATTCATTGCATCTTTTCTGGGGGTCTTGCTGGTCATAATTTTGAATTGTTTTTGTGGACCAAATAAACTTTGTGCTTTCTTTCCTGGATTGAATCACATAGTTTTGATTACAGATTGCTCAATTCAGACAGAAAACTAAGTACACCGGGCTTTGGAAAAAATCTGTTTTTGTGTATTATGTCACGTCACACTAGAAATCTGGTCTGTAAAATTTACAAGAAAATGCATGAATGATTGTTAGCAGCCCAAAGTCTTCCTGGTGTGGTACTTTATGATTTGAACAACAAATGCTAGTTTAACTTGGGGAGTCTTCCTAATTTCAAGCTTTTAAAGTGTTCATGTTACGTCACGTCACATGAAAGAATGATCGTATACAACAACTATGTACAAACACTGGATCTGCCAGGAGCAATGATTGATAGATTGATGGCAAAAGAGAATCAAGAGAATTCATGTTGTTAGGACAACTTGATGATAATGATGTATATATATCTTTATTTAATTGTTCTACTTTTAACTATGAATACAAATATAGGACTGGTTTAGCTCAATTGGTAGAGAATCTAACTAGGAACCACAAGGTTCCAGGTTCGAAACTGGCCCTTGCCAACTCAGTGTATGAGCAGCACAGTGAGGTGCTGATGGTAGGTGTGGCGCTCTGCCTCAGACAACAAAAACAATCCCCTTGGTCTAGCACTAGTGAAAAGGGTATAGACTCCCTTACTGTTTGGCTGATACCAACTTTATTTCACCCCGATGAATTTACTTACTTACAAATTAAAGATTTTTTATTAATTAAAAAAAAAATCAAGGGGCTGATAAAGGCAACAATTATCTGAAGTGTTTGACAGTAAAAAAAAGTTTGGGGGACCCTGCTATAAAATATAAGACTTTTTATCTATAATAAAATAAAAAAAACTTTTGCACTATGGTAGTGTCTGAACACTGATCCTTTATATTTGCATATTGATATATTTGTTGCTTGCAACATTATATATTTGTTAAAAATCTGTTTCTTTCAGTTTGTTTACATTTCCATACATAACTGGCCAGGTTACATTTCCTATCTCATATATATATATATGTAAACTTTCCATGATTTATCCATTTTGAAAATTTTTATTTTTTTATATCTGTCTTATGATTGGTGTTTGTTTTTCCCTCCCTCTTCTCTATGATTTCTCGCAACCACTTCTTTATATCAATAAAAAAAATTAAAACCTGTCAAAACAAGCAGTGAGCAACAAGTGCATTACAGCTGTCTGTCTCCTGGACAATATTATGGCCACATCTGATACTGTAAGATTTTCTTTGCTGTCGTTGGTAGATTTCTTTCTTTCTTTTCAAACAACCAATCTCACTTGAACTAAATTTCACTTAATATCAATATTTCTAAAATGTTGCATGTTTCTTTCTTTTCTTTATAAATTTTACTATTTCATTTTTAAACTATTAATTTTATTATACACTTTTTGGTTTAATATCTCTATACCATCTTGTGCCAGATACATATAAAAACAAAAGTAAAAATCCAGAGAATGTTGGGAATATAATTCATATTACTGTCAGCCACTTACATAAAAAAGGTAAGACAAGAAAAAAATATCAACTACTTTATCCATATATAAGAAAGATAGACAGACTAGACTAATATATAAAGAATAGCGGCACGTGGTGTAATGGTTATCGTCATAGGAAATGGACTTGGTGCCCTGAGTTCAAAACTTGGACGAGGCTGTTTGCATTTCACATTACACTAATACCCTTGCAGAGATGTTGATAGGTATGCACCCCTGACGCACAAAAATATAAAAGGATGCCGTAAAATTGTATCCATACATCCCAGTGTTTTCCTATTTCTTTCCCCACAACTTCAAGTAAACTGTAAATATATTTCAATATTTTCTTAGAAATGAATTACACAGGATAGGTTACAAGGTATTAAGAAACTTGAGCCCCATAAATTTTCCTGAGGATTCATTCAAAGCAAATATGTGCGTCCCAGGGTGAACTTAATCAAAAAGGTATCAGCATCACTACCCTTGGGAAAGGTATGAATCCAATTATTCTCCATCCAGTAGTGGGTAAATAGTAGGACAGAATAGGCTCTTTAAATTTGAACAAAAGATTAATTGTAAGTCAACAAATACAAAAACCAAATATGACGATAACAATGGAATATCTCATTACTTAATTGTGAGACAAGTTTGCATACACTGTATCACAAAGTGTTCGTGAGACCTAAGTGGTTAGGCAATTGTCTCTCCAAGGAAAAATATTTCAGGGAAAAAATATAGAATGTTTTTCTTTCAAGCAAATAAAAAAAATAATCAATAAGACAATTTATAAGTGATAGATAATTATTTTATTTTATAAAAAATAATTATTTACTTTTTAAAAACTTTTTTTTGAAACCGACAGATGCAAAATACATAAAAGTTCATGAAACAGACCAATACCTTTCTTTTTTTTTTTTGGTTAAAACATAAGTTCCCCTTTTGTTATTATTTCTTTTTCTTTCTTTATTTTTTCATTAAATATAAGTTCCTCCTTTTTTTCCTCTTTTTTCTTTAAATCTGTTTCCAAAAACAATCACTTCTTTTCGTTTTCTTTCCTTTTCAAATTAATTCTGTTTTCTTCAACAAATCTCTTTTCCCATTCTACAAACCTTTACCTTTTAACTTCAGCTCAGTCCTACAATTCACTCTTCTTATTTTTTCTTCGATAATCCACTTTCAATAAACTCTTCTTCTTTCCATCGAATTTTTTCTTATCTCTTACATTCTCAACCGTCGAATCCAAAAACTATTCTCCACAAAACCATTATCAACTCTGTCTAACCGTCTGCTTCTATCTCGTTACCCTCTCAACTATATTCTAACCGTCTCTCTCTTATTGTCTCTCAGTTACCATCTGCTTCAGTGAATTTTTTTTTCCCGGTCATTTTCCAAATCAAAACAAAACCTTTTTTTTCTGGCCAAGGGCAGCAACTCTTACCTTTCCATTTATTTTTTAAACTTTTATACTTTATCCTTTTCTTTTTCCTAATAAATAGTTAACCCTTGTACTAAGATAGGATATTCTTAGATTTCTCAGAATATCATGACACACTGCAAAAAGCTGTGTGTGTGTGTGCATGCACACTGTGAGAAAAAAAAATGACTTTTTAAAACCTTGTTTAGATTTTACAATTAAAAAGAAATAAAAGTAACTATAAGGAATAAAAATTGTTTTTTCCAAACTTGTTTCTGTAGATATGTCTGTTTAAAATTGGTGGTGGTGGGGGATCTGGTACATATTTATCTATATTACAACATTCATGGTTATTGGTGACTGAGGGCGTAAGAATTTAGAGGGTATCCCCGGTACATTTGGATTGAGTAAGCTGTTTCCTAATATCTGAAGTATCCCAAAAGGAAATGCTAAAGGAACTATGTGCAGTTTTTATATCTGTCCCCCTAAAAAGTAGATCTTATCTCATATTTCACCCTCATGTGAAAACTTGAGGGTGTAATGTGACATAATAATGTGTAAATCTTACAAATACTTAAAGAAAGACAAAAATCTGTTATAGTGTAAATGATGTTATTCAGATTCGAAATCTTGCATACACCTTGATATCCTTATAACTAAGAAACACACCAAATTTGGTTATTGACTTTTACTGATTAAGGGATATAATTGATTATTATTAAGGTCTAATCTTAGAAATAATTATTTGGTAAGAAAGAAAAGAAAATAATCTTTCTAAATATGTCATTTGGATGTGGTTTTATCGATTGAATTATTTTTTACAGCGAATTAAATAACAATAATTAACGAAAACATTTAATTTAACGATTAAAACGAAAACATTTAATTTAATGATTAAAAACTTTGTTTTTATTATTAATACTTTCATTTTAGAATAAAATATATCCATTTTTAATCAGTTTTTAATTTTTTCATATGTACAAAAGAGTTTTAGAAGAAAAAAAAAAGAAATTGTAATACGAGCAACTGTAAATATTTAATTCTTAGCATTTTATTGTTACATTTTAATACGTTAAAAAAAAGGACTAAATGAATACATTTCTACCATTTAAAATCAAATTCAAAAATGTAAACAACAAAAAGAGACTATTCTTAAAATAAACGAATATTATAATACTCTCTTAGCTTTGTTTATCGTCAAATCTTTAATAAAATTTAGGAATGCATTTCTAAAATAATATCTTAAATGTAAACAAAAAGAAAAAAAAATCCTAAAATAAACAAACATTCTACTATACAAATTCACTGCAATTCTTTTTTTTTTTTATTTGATAAATCGTTTTCCTCTTATTTTCTCCCTTACTCTTGTTTTCTCCTCACTCACTCTCTGGTGTTACTAATTTTTTTTTTAGTTCGGTCATAGACCGGGTACTTTTGCTAGTATATATATCTATTATTATACTAAAGCTGAGTTTATCAACCTTCTCCAGCTAAAGGATTTTTTTCTATTTATGTTATGGACACAATATTTATACTTATGTTATGACTCACCTTACAATCTATAATTATTTTTCAAAAAAAACTATTTTCTTCTTTTTACAATAGACATGCTCTGATGATGATCCAAAAGAGATTGAAATATTGCAATATAAGCAAATAAACAACAATACTGAACAACATCTGTGCGTTTTTCAAATTTCTAACTCTGATATACTGTCTGATTCATTTCCTTATTTTTAATTGATAATATATATATATATATATATATATATATATATATATATATATATATAAACTTTTCTATACTTATCAGTCATGCAATCTTGTATAACATGATTGGAATATTGAAAGTAAAAAGAGGTTGCTACTGGACCCTTATAGCCAGAAAGACATGTTTTTTTCACAAAATCCCACATTTATTTCATATGTTATATGTTCTTTAAAAGGAAAAGGTGGAATAATTTTATTCAGTCATGAAAGAAAAGAGTTAATCTTTCATTTACAAGCTGTTGACAACTAATGTGCAGAGGCGGCTTCACTTGACCACAAATTACATGACTTTACTTTTCAGCTGTCTCGACTAACATTTTTGAATCTTGGTAAATCACTCAATTACTATGTGACTGCTTATAGCCAACTAACAAATACCTATGCATTTTCAACTTTTTTTTCATGCCTCATGCCTGCAGTGATTGAACCATGACCTGTGCATGTGAATCCTAATCCACAAATGTTTGACACATTTGCTATAACCATGAGCCAAGGATGTTGGTTGGGACCATTACATAATACTTGCAAATTAATGAAAGATTCTGTTCTTTGTTTTAAGTTATTTAAGTATGCATCAAGCATATATATATGTATAAAGTTTGTAGAAAAAACAAGATGTTAAAAGTTTTGCTGACAGAAATCTGTTTTGACCATATGAAGAGGTCATTATCAAAGCAACATTGTAAATGGAAAGACGAAATAGATATATCATTAATCACGAGGCACAGAACGCTCTCGATCAGTACCAAAATTTTCAACAAATTTTTAAAATTGCGTATTTTATGTTAAAAATAAAATAAATTTTATTTTAAAAAATTATAAGCATTTTTATTATTAAAAAAGTTCAAAAGAGTTTGCAGTAAAAGTGTATATAAATATCAAAAAGTTCAGGAAATTGTTCTGGTTACAAAAGAAAGTTTAAAAAAATATAAGTCCAACAGTACAATAGATGAAGATGGAAAATTTCAGTACTCTGTAATGATGACAAATTCGTAGTGTCGGAATCCTTATTATATTCAAAATTTGAGCCTCCGGTGATATAATTTAAATAATTCCAATTTTGTTTTTTCTGTGGACAGTATGAAAGGTAAAATGGATATGAATCCGACAATATGTGTAGAAAGTTTGTAGAAAAAACAAGATGTTAAAAGTTTTGCTGACAGAAATCTGTTTTGACCATATGAAGAAGTCATTATCAAAGCAACATTGTAAACAGATTTATATATCATTGCAGATTCCTGAAATTTTCCATCTTCATCTATTGTACTGTTGGACTTATTATATTTTTTTAAACTTTCTTTTGTAACCGGAAAACTTTTAACATCTTGTTGTTTTTTCTACAAACTTTCTACACATATTGTCGGATTCATATCCATTTTACCTTTCATATATATATATATATATATATATATATATATAATTGTAGCGAAATCGAATGGCAAAACCCACAAACCTGTGATGAGCCAACAATGGTCCGTCGGTCGAAGTGGCATGTTGTGTGTGTGGGCGGGAGCAGAGAAGATGAAATGTGACAAGTTCGGAGCAGGCACGAGACGAGTTGTGAAGGAAGTGAAAGCGTGAATGTCCTCGAGGCCACGATTTGTAGTTTGCAAGTTTCATGGCTGGCGAGACAAGAGTTGTGACGTGTCTCAGCCAGACCTAGTATAAAAGGAGACAGTTGGACAGAGCGAGGAACAGTGGTGAAGAGCAAACATGACGGAATTAGTTTGTCAGAATTCTTCTCAAGGTTGCGAAAAGTAAATTTGACGTGTTTCTTGTAGAATACAGCAGTCAAGCTTGGCAGTAGAACTTATTTAGGCCTAGTGGACATTTTTAAGTAGAATTTCAATGCTATTTCTATGTATATCTTAATATTTAAATATTTTCGAATATACATAAAATTTTCATGATTTTTACACAAAAAGCAAGAAGCGATGATATTTAATGTGTATATATATTTACTTTGTCATCAATTGTTTTATTTTCATAGTTTCATCCAGACATACATACATACACACCAACTGCACTTTATACATGTATAGATAGATAGATGTAACAATCTCTTTGATGTTCTCTCTCTGTAAATTTATTGGTTTGAATTTCATAATACAACTGACACATAATTATTCTCTTTAGTCAACATAAAATCTCTTCAATACTCTTACACGCACCTCCTCCATTGCACAAAATGAGGGAGGGTCAGGTTTAATCATTGAGGCACGACGCACCTCAAAAAGGGAGGTTTATAGCAAAAGTTACTGTGAATAAGCTTGAGACAATAAATAACCTGTTTATTTAGGCTGTCCTAGGTAGTGATGCTGATAGCTTTTCAATTTAGTGTGACCTGGGACCCACATATTTGCTTTGAATGAGTCGCCGGGAAAATTTGTGGGTCCCAACTAAAGCAGTCTAACTCCTACTTTGTAACTTATCATGTGTAATTCGTTTCTAATAAACTATTGAAATGTAGTTACAGTTAGCTTGAAATGGTGAGGGAAGAAACAAGAAAATAACTGGGATGCATTGATATGATTTTACTGCATCCTTTTATATTTTTATGTGTCAGGGATGCAGGACGTGTACCTATCAGCATCTCTGCCTAGGAATGATGTCAAACTGCATCTAGTGGTGAAGTTTCAATTCTGGAGCTCTGGAGAGTGTAGAGTACCTCTTCATGAACATTAATCCTAGGTCCACTCTGACCCGAAATGGTAGTATATGTTAGGGTCCCATCTATGGGTTAAATAGATAAAAAAATGTGTTTGAAAAAAAAAATGAATACCCAACACAAATGAATAAATCAAAAATGTCTTTTTTAGGTATTTTGAAATTTGTTTTATCTTGTCAGAATTTTTTAGATGAGGCTTGATAAAGGATTTTTTTTTTTTACTGTTGTCTTCATCTTTGTTATATACACAACTTTTTGACTGATATGCCTTCTTCAGGTGTTTCTTGTCAGATTCAGGAGCCTTCATATCATAATCAAAGGCTTTCATGGAAGTTCAGACTGTTCTCATTCCATTAACTGTAACTGAGTACAAGTGTTAAGCTATGTTATTATTGCCCGTGGTCAGGAGTGAACCAGCAACCTACAGATAATTGTCACTGTATTAACTCAAACCCTATATCTGTTGTGCTATGTGTCCTGTTGGACATGTGGTGCAATGGATATAGAGGTTGTTTTATTTTATTTAATGTGAAATTAAATAAGTTATGTTTCTAGTATCTGTAGAATTTAGAATTGTTATAGCTTCACAAATAAAACTTTCAAGTATAATTCACACTTGTCCCAAACTGATGTTGCATATTGATTTTACAGTTGAGAAAAAACAAAATACTAACAGATGTAAATAATCTTTTTATATATTTTCCTATCAAATCTAAAATTATCTACACTGTCACACTTGTTTCTAGGATACCAAGTAATGTACTTTAAAACTGACATAACTAAACTAATACAGTTTGAATTATATAAACTAATCAACATCATCAGGTTAGGCTGACAGTACAGGCACCCATGACACTCTCTCTCTCTCTCTCTCTCTCTCTCTCTCTCTCTCACACCAACTGTCCCTATCAGTCATTGCTCCTGGCAGGTCTTCTGCACAGCATCCAGTATCTGCACAGAGCTGATTGGTGTAGATTTTTGCTAGTCGGCCAACACTGGTGTGTTCATGTGTAGGTGTCTACAGGAGAATGTCATTTATGAGGTCATCCTTGCTTCTTCAGTAGTGTCCAGTATGTCTTGTTTGTTTTGATTTGATGGTTTCTAGGATACCAAATAATATCCTCCAAAATTCATTGATGTATATTTACCCAACTCCTCCTCATAAGTAGGATGTGACACTAGGTCAATTTCAAGTGGACGTATAGCTGCTTTTTTGTTGGATGCTGCTTCCGAGATTTGTTGAAGGCAGTATCTGTGTAGTTCCTATCTAGCTTTTTCTCTTAAGTGCTTTGTTAGTCCAAGTGATGCAGTTATACAGTAACACTGACAAGGCTATGAAGCTTGGAAGAATTCTTGCTTTATTTCCATGATCCATAATCTGTCTATAACAGTCCATGCCTTTCCTATGCATCTATTGACATCGCTTTCTGTAGATGAGATATTACTATCTAGGTATGTAAACTGGTCTACTAATTTTAAAGACTTAGCATTCAATGTGGAGACATGTCCATCTTGTTTAAAACAACTGAGGTCTGTTTTATCTGAGTTTACATAGAGACCAATGCCGCTTGTTGACTTCTCTAGGCTATGCAGTAATGATCCAGCTTCTGTAGGTGACAGAATTTATAAGGAAGTTGTTTGTAAATATACATATTCTTTTTTTAATATAGTGAATCAAGGTCGTTTTTTTTAAAACACAAACTTGTAAATGATTAATATTTCATTTTAAAGATTTTTGTTAATATTAAAATATCTTTTCAAATTTTTGAATATTTAAATAGGGATAATTTGTTTTACATTTTAGTGAGAGAATATTTTTGAGAAAAAAAAATCAAATTAAAAATGATCTTGTCAT
This sequence comes from Doryteuthis pealeii, assembly GCA_023376005.1. Classification (NCBI taxonomy): domain Eukaryota; kingdom Metazoa; phylum Mollusca; class Cephalopoda; order Myopsida; family Loliginidae; genus Doryteuthis; species Doryteuthis pealeii. The sequence continues at coordinate 110,027,706 of CM042139.1, read as the reverse complement.
GATATGATTAATTTGGGTTACATGTCCATTGTCTATTATGATTATGATAAAACATCTATAAATGAATCAAATTTTGGCATTAAATAACCCATAAGAGGTTGATATGTTTTGAATAAACTAAAAGATACTATTGTCAACTATGAATATTTACTAATCTAAAGTTAGTCAGGCCCAAGGCCATGAGTAACATCCTTCCTATGTAAACTGAGTTCACTACACTAGTAAAAGGTTTAGTGATATACAATTCTTAGTTATTATTTTACTCTGAACGTCATTTGCTAAACTAAGATTAATTTAGCGCAATATCATAGTAGACACATTGGCAGAAACATTGCATATATAACAATAAAGATGACAACAGTCCAAAAAATCTGAATAGTACAAACTTATTATCATTCTATATTAGGCCTAAAAGTTATTTTTAGTAGATAACATTCAACTAAGGCATAAACAACTTGTCGTCTATCAGTTTGAACTCTATGAATTCTGCCACTTACATAAATATATACTATTATGGGATGTCTTAATGTAATGAAAAATAGGGAGGCAAAGGTATTCAGTAAAACTGAAACTTTAAATGAAGGTCTATGCACAGCTGAGCAACTTATATAATAAAGTGATGAGATCTAGACTTTGTCAAGATGATTCAATGACAATTTCAAAAAGAGAATTATGAAGCTAGTCTCCATACTTTTTGTTCAACCATTTTTCACAATATCCAGGCCGCCCTGTTGGCTGGGGCATTAGAATACACCGACTGCACCTCTTCAACGTGGTAAAACTCTCCCAATGAGGCCACCTATTGATTGTGGGTGGCGACCCATGATGCTTAAGGACAGAACCCTGGTGGGTGAGTAGTTCATGACATGCAACACTCCACTTAGGCCCTTATTTAGGCTAGATGGGCAGTCGAAGAGCCCCCTCTGATTAATCGGATGGTCACATCAAGCCCTAGCACCTATATGATTGTCCCAACCTTATCACTTATAGCAACACCTAACCCTTTTTATCATATATGTGCTAGAAGGTGGTGGCTAAGTGTCTTCATGTCCTGGGAATGACGTTAAATTCTATGAGGTTCCAGTTCTGGAAGTCTGGGGAATGTGGAGCGCCCCTTCAACACCAGTGCTCCCAGGGTTTTGTGTGTGGAAATTTTATAACATTAAAAGACTTTAAAACTTACCTAAAAAAAGTTCAGGAAAAAAAAAAAGTTATTTCATTATTGTGGAAATTTCCATAAAATACAATAATTATCAAATTTTTTTACGTGTGAATCTGAAAATTCTCATGCCAAAAATTAATGTTAAATGAATATTGGGTAAAACTTGCAAATCATACTCAAAATCCCATGATATTATGGCTAAACTTGCAAATTCTCATCAAAATCCCATGATATTACAGGATGACCCAGAAAAAACAGAACCCAAATTATTTATTTATTTTCCCATTAAACCCTAACTCTAACTCTAAACCCCCCTAGTTAAAATTAAGTTTTATTACAAAATTTGTGGGTTCTGTTTTTTCTGAGTCATGGGATTTTGATGAGATTTTGCAAGTTTAGCCCGGTTTGTTTTGAAATGTATGATGTACATTCCAAAGAAATTGTAAACGTACATTGTACGAATTTTGCACAGGTTGATTTTTCAAAGGTAAATATTTGAAAAAAAAAAAGATGTTTTTTAATTTTATTTTTATTTTATCTCATTTATTTATTTATTTTAAAGTTCACTTTTGATCATATCTATATTTAAATATATATCAAGCAAAACTGTATATCTAATAATACAAACAGACCAGTTCAGTGACACCACCATTATGTTGAATATCAAACCTCATTTATTTAAAAAAAAAACTATTTTTCAAAATAAAAGTCAGACAAAATTCCTTTCAAAATGGAATATTATTTTTTAACAATTCAATGTTCTTTAAAACCATTTAGTATGAAAATATTCTTAATATTTATGCAATGAATGTGGAAAAGAGAACGTAAGGAAAAAACGCATGCTGTCTGAAGTTTGTTTTTAAAATAGGATAAATTCAAGTTTGCTGTAAAAAATAATTCAATGAAACAAAACAGTGTGTAAAATTTATCCTAAAAAAAAAAAAGGCATATATTGTTTTCAGCTGTTCAAAATATGGTTTTAACTTGCTGTAAAAAATAATTCAATTGATGAAAACTGATAAAAATTACATATTAGAAAGATTATTTTCTTTTCTTTCCAACCATATAAATATTTTTAAGATTGGATCAGAAATATTTGAGAAATTCCAAATTTAACTGATTAAGGTCGCAAATTCGAAAATGTCCGCATTTATCAGCTAAATGCTTTTAATGCTAATATAACTGGATTACAGATCAATACATGCACAGGTTCTAAAATACTAGGATTCAGTACTCAGACTTTATATGGACAAAAACTCTTGTGGTGTAATGGTTAGCAAGATAAATTTATAGACCATTGTTAGTGATTTTGATTCTCATTGGGCGCCCCATACTTCTGACCTTGTGCTACATCTAAGCTAAGCTTAGTAAATAACTATATGGATAAAAACTTCAGCCTCAATACTACTAAGGAGTTATAAAATCATAAAGCAGTGGGATTTTTTATGTTTTTACAACATTTGACCTGGTAAGCAAACATTTCCTGCAAGAAACATTTTGACTTGAAAATGCCATTTAGTATTAAATTGACTCTTTAAAATGTAGTTATTTACTTTGAAAATTCATTTTTATATTTTTTAGGACACGAGTGTTTCAATCACGGTTCCAGAAGACAAAAATGTTAAAGAAGTATTTAATGTTTGTCTTTGGAGAATTATGCTCCTTTCTGGGTGAGTATTTTAATTTATTCATAAAACTAAAGTTTCATCATCTTTTTGATTTTTTTATGTATAGAATTATTTACTGTGTGCCCTATATTTCTGACCTTTGTACCAAGCTAAGCTTAGTAAATGACCATAACCCAGAGTGTTAGAGCATTGGTCACATAAACCCGGGTGTATAAGCTCAAATCTTATTGGAGGCATTAAGTGTATTATTTCATAATTTAGTTAAACATCTATTTTAAAATTTCTTTTAGATTTTTTTCTATATGATATTGTGGCCATTCCATAGAGTTTTTTTTTAACACACATACAATCATTGTGTTGATATTTTGTCTTGCAATGATTATATATTAGCCATATTTGTAAAGACATTTTTTTTTTTTTCAAAATCATAAAACCATATGTTGATATCTTTCTAGATACAAAATAAATGTGAATTAATAAAAATCTGTATTTTAATGTGTATTTGATATTCTTCTATCATTTCAGAGTATTTATTTATGGATCCTATACTGTATTGGTACATTTATGTGAAGTGGATGGAAAAATACCATTTAGTTCGGCATCCATGGTTCTTGTAACAGAAATCATGAAAGTAAGTTTATACTTTTTTACAAAAATATAAAACAATAAACTTGATTATAATGATAATTGGTAAGTTGTGGGCAGACCTCCAAAATGCAAGACTGGAAGCCCTAAGATCTGACAAATAACTGAGGGTGATAAGGGCCCTCACAAGGAAAAGGACAGAGTGGTTGGAAGTCAGGGAGGACTGAATGCTGTGGTAGGATATTCCAAACTACTACATTGGCAGTAAATGATGATGAAATAAAACAGACAAATGTTAGAATTCTATAGTTGTTAGTTTTAAAATAGAATGCTACTACTATGTGACATAATTTGTACTCAAAATTATTGTTTTAAATTTTCATATCTCTTTTTTTGTCTCTTTTTTTTCTTTCCATATTTATATTGAATATTATTCAGAAGTTATAACATTACATATTAACAATGCCCTGATGATGGTTTAATATGAAAAACTGAAACCAGGGTTCCCACTCGTCCTGGAAAACATGGAAAATAAAATGTATATTTTCCAGTACTGGAAAAACCTGGAAAAATTTTGTAATTTGTCCAGGAAAATTGGAATTATTTGAGACAAAATTAATGTTAACAGATATAACAATATTTTGTTTTTATTTTTAACGCTCACCGAATCTACCCAAGATTTCCCAAATTAGTCATAAATATGCATTAAATGGTAAAAATGCTCCTGATTGGGTGGCTATTTGTTGATTTCATCCAATGAAGTTTCGCTTTCATCATGTAGCAATATTTTGATTTATTTGTATGTGACACTGAATTTAAACAAGGTGAGAATTTATCGGCGTCAGACTACTTTAAAGATGAGATATTTGTTAAAGGTTTAAAAAATAAATTCTATTTTACAAGACATAAAATTTCATAAAATTCAGAACATTTAATTTTAACATTTTCTTTATAATCATGTTCAGCAGTGTTTAATCAATTATAATGAATTAATTTTTAAAAAACCAAAAAGTAAATATTTTAGCAAGGCTTAACATTTTTTTCATGGGAATATTTTGTTTGTAAGTCAAATAATTTTCACAGAAATTCAATATAAAGAACATCACCACAATTGAATTGACATAATTTTAGTTTTATCGTCACAAATACCATTATTTATAAGAAAGTTTGAGTAAAATGCTCAAATAAAGTTTATTTGAAGAAGTAAGCTAAAATCTTCTTTTTTTTTTTTTTTTTTTTTTTTTTTTCGAAAATAGCACTCGTGTAAAATAGTTACTGAAAGGTACCACCAAAATACATCAAGTTTAGGCCATATTGAAGGAAGAAATGTAGATATTTTTTAACTTCTTTTTTTAAATCTTGCAAAAAAAAAAATAAGGAACAAAAAGAGTTGTTTCAAAGATCAAATTATTTACTAAAAAACTCTGGCATAGAAACTTATAAAAATCATCTGATATAATTATTCAGACTCTTATCTTTATAGAAAAAAAATAAAAATCGTTTTTTGTTGGTTCATTTTTTCATATTTCATAAAATAAAATGGGGAGGTGGGTAGACCTTGTAAAAAAATATATTTCCTCTAATATATTTTAGGAAAAAACTATTTCAGACATATTTTCATTAAAACGTTAGTAATTAAGGAAATTTTTGTGAAAATTGAAGCATTATTGATTTTTCATAGAATTTTAAAAAAGCTTCCAGTCATAACTTATTTTTGGCTAAATGTAAACATTGTCTTTTGTTTATAATTTTCATTATTTCCATAAGCTGAAAAAATTTTTTTTAAATCATCAGGAGTTTTTTTTTATGTTTCTTCTATCGAATGGACAAAAAATTTTTTAAGATAATATTAATCTATATGCAAGTTTCATTGTATTAAACATAGGCGTGGGGGTAAATTTCACAGGGAAAATTGGTGGTACCTTCTAAAAATCAAAAAATGTTTCGTACTTGTAATAGTGCGCACGGTAAATCTTAACTGAAAATGAACAATAAAAATTTTTTTTTAAAAAACAATACGCAGTAACGTAATACTAACATTTAAGAATTATATAAGATTAATGTTGATTCAAAAAAGTTTTTAGTGAACATTTTTGGAAGCTCTGAAAAGGGAAAGTTTTCCTAAGAGAAACGTTGGTTCCATTTTAGTCTCGGTGGGGGGCTAAATGACCATGTCAACAATCTAGGGATTGGGGGTGTTACTGTTTTTAGTTATGTTCACTTGGTTGGAGGAATGAATTAATCCAAATACACATCCGAAATATAGTTTTATTACTAAATAATTTTTTACAATTGAAATTTTATTTAAAATTTAAAGTTCAGATATCACCATAACTCACCAGCCACAGCCAAATTTGAGTAAAATTTTCGGGCTTTTTCATCAAATGTCAATTTCATCTCTGTTAAAGTAACTGTCCTTTTTACAATGTAAATAACGAACTCCCCACTCCCTTCTGGAATATATTGGTAATTTTAACTTTTTGTCACCCTGGACTCTAGGTACCACCAATTTGCTCTGTGAAATTTAAACCCCCCCCCCCCATATTTAATGCAATGAAACTTGCATAAAGGTTAATATTATCTTTAAAATTTTTTGTCCATTCGAAAGAAGAAATATTAAAAAACTCCTGATGATTTAAAAAAAAATTTTCAGCTTACAGAAATAATGAAAATTATGAATGAAAACTATGTTTTCATTTTCACACTGTTAAATCAACTGAAATTTAACAGAGCCAAAAACAAGTTATTACTAGTGGCTTTTTAAAAAAATTCTATGAAAAATCAATTAATGGTTCTATTTTCACAAAAATTTCCATAATTACTTACATTTTGATGAAAATATGTTAGAGAATTTTTTTTTTTATGAGGTCTACACCCCCCCCCTTTCTATTTTATTTTATGAAATATGAAAAAAAGAATCAACAAAAAGATTTTTTCTTTTTTTCTATAAAGATAAGAGTCTGAATGATTATATCAGAAGATTTTTATAAGTTTTTATACAGGAGTTTTTTTAATAAAAGAACCCTGAATACAAAATTCTGCTAAAAATATCAATAAAGAAATTAACCCTGTTGTAAAAAAAACTGACTGTTTTACTTATTTTTCAAGATAATGGTGAGTAATTTTTCCCCAATCGGATAATTTGATCTTTGAAACAACTCTTTATGTTCGTTATTTCTTTTTTGCAAGATTTTTTAAAAAAAGTAAAAAATATTTACGTTTCTTCCTTCAATTTTGGTGGACTCGTGTCCTAATTTACTGTTTTTATTTGCCCGTTATCAGGCTAATTCCAGCTAAACATAGATATTTTCTGAGTCTCGTTTCTCCCTTTTTATCAGCAAATTAATGTAGATATTTTACCCCACCACCATGTAAATTTTTTCAATGAATTTTTACAAAACAAATTTCAAATATCAGGCACTGCCAATTTTGGCCTCACAGACATAGTTTACTAAATAAATTTAATCCCTTCGATTGAAAAAAAAAAAAAAATTCCCAAAATCAGGGAATTATCTGATTTTAATTAAAATTTCAGTGTTGATGAATTAATTTTATATTAGTTATTAGTAATTTATTATTAGTTATTTTATTTAAAAAAACTTTCTAATTTTTTTTCAGGTCAATTAATTTTGACACTCCACCCTTATTTTTGGGGCTCAAAATATCGGTGGGGTTGTATACATTTGAAACTAATTACAGTATGAATAGACCAAAGGAGTGAAATAGAAGAAAAATAATTATTTTAAAGGAGCACCTCTTGTAGAAATTAAGTACTGAAAATCTGAAAATTTAAATGTAAAAAAATAAACTTAGAAAAATTTTTGGTAGTTTTTAAAAAAAATGTTGTTTATATATATATGTATGTATATATATATATATTTATATATATATATAAGATTATCCGTGAAAAAATTATACATCAATATTTGTTTTGTTAAAAGTTTTCTCCCAAAATTATTAGATAACAATTCTAAAGTAGGCTTGTTATTAAATAAATATTAGTTTTTAGAATCTGAAATTATGAAATTTAAAATTTAAAATTAGGCATTTCATATTTTAAATGAATTTTATCTATTAATTAGATATATGTTACTTTCAAGGCGCATATACGTGGTGCAAACGGTAATATTAATTTTAAAGAATTTCCACTTATTTTCATTGAATCAGTTTGATTGAAATGATTCAGTTATTTAAAAGAAAGAATTCATTGATTAATAAGTCAACACTGAAAATTTTATTAAAATCAAATAATAGCATATTTCTTTTTTCTTTTTTAATCCATCTGGGCCTCCGCATTTTTTAACATATTTCTTGCTGACTTTTTGTAAACAAAAACACCAGATTTTCTTGAACTCTTTAGTTTAGACAATTTGTAATTCAAAAATTATTTTCAGTTTTTAAAAAAATAAAAACCGAAATATGTTATGTCATTATTTTTTATACAATATTTTCTTTGATCAATAAAATACGATTTTGATATCCGCTAAACAAAAGTATTCATTTTACATTTTATAAATTAAAAAAAATCCCTGAAAAAAACCCAAAAAGCAAGTAGACAATAGGAACTTTTAATATAAAATTCTTTAGAAAATAATCTAACAATTTAGAAAAAAAAAAAAGAAAAAAAAGATACATATTTTTTCTTAATTACGAGATTTAAGTTTCAATGTTAAAGATGCCCTATTACCAAAACCAAATTAGTAGTGATTTAGTTTTTTCTGTCATTAAATTATCTTATCCCCTAAAACTGTAGCCCAATTCGCAAAATGTTAATTCATAGACTGTAGTTAAACTGTTATTGGGGACCACCATAAAACTTTCTGTTTTAATTTTCCGACCGTTTTAAGAAGTCAGCCAAGATTCGTACACTAGGTGACTTAAAATTGTTTTCCTGGCTGTAAAAAAAATTAAATACAATTTATGTCATGTTTTAATATAGATTTTTTTTAAAAATTACTTTAATTATTAATTTTTTTAAACTTATAGGGTCAATAAATGTGAGTGAAAATTTAGGAAGAGTATTAAGAGTAAACTAGGGACTGGCAAACTGAGCCTAAAATGCGTTTTTGACAAAATAACTTTAGCCCCCCTACAGAAAATAATTTACCAAAAATCAGGAAATTATCGGATTTTAATGAAATTTTCAGTGTTTATGTATCAACGAATGATCTTTATAACGCATTATTTATTTTATTTCAAAACTTTGTCATTTTTTTGAGGTCACTTAATTTTGATCCCCTTATGCTGGGGGCGTAAAATTGTTTCGAGTTGGTCATATGTTATACTAATTACAGTATAAATAAAGAGATAAAAGACCGAAGTTATGAATAGAAACAAAAAAAAATTTTTACGGTTGTGCTTTTATGAGAAAATAAGTACCGAAAATCGAAAAATAAAATGTAAAAAAATAATAAATAATTTATTTTTTGGAGGAAATCTTTAAAAAATAAATTATCTATTATTTTTTTACATTTTATTTTACTCATTTCGATAATTATTTAATTGGCTATTATTTTATAAAAGAAAAAAATTATACATCGATGTTTTTTCTGCTTAAAAAGGGGAGGGGGTACATTTTCAATCGAGTTTTTCTTCAAAACTTATTACTTTTGGAACCTAAAATAAGGTTTGCATTAAGTAGATATTTATTTTTAGAATCTAAAAATATAACATTTTAAACTTAACATCAGGATTTTCATATTTTAAATGAATTTTATATATTAATTTTTCATAGCAAAAATACTAAATTAAAGTTTTGAAATAAAATAACTGATGCATTATAAAATTCATTAATTGTTAAATCAACACTGAAAATTTCATTAAAATCGAATAATTACCTGATTTTTGGTAAATTTTTTTGCAATCGCGCATGTTACAGTAAAATTGTAAACAAGCACTTAAAACCATCGAAAAAGAGGCTGAATGGCGGATCGCATTGAAATTGACCAAAACAAATGGTTTTAAATCTTTTAAAAATAAACTGCATATGTAATGATATTTTTCTTTTTTAATGATGGTCAGTATGTTACTACTTATCGATATAGACAAAGTTTGACCTTAAATAATAGATTTAATTATTTTTAATTCGCTTTTAAAACTCCTAGCAGACGAAATTATTGCTAATGCCTAGAGTAAACCTACTTTTATGCTTATTTTACCAGCTCTGTAAATATTTCTTATTGAATGCAAGTAATGTTAAAATAAAAACACAGATTTAACACAAACGTTTATTTATATTCATTTATATTTATATTTTGTGAATGATAAGGATACCAAAACTTCTTTTGGTATTATTTGCTGAGTTCCATCTTGGCCTCCTGCCTTTAAAAAAAACGCTAGGCGGTGATAGGTAAAAAAACAAACCCACCTATGAATGAAGTCCCTAGCTGAAGCGGTGCCTGCTGTATATGAAAAAATAATTAAAAATATTAAAAAGAAGAAAAAAAATTTAAAAAATAGCGTTTTAGGCATTTTTCCAAAATATTTAATGCTATATTTCACCAGGTCGGTTTGTTTTTTTAAGGCAGGAAACCAGGACTGAACTCTGCGAATAGTACCCTTCTTTTAAATGAAAAATATCAGGCACTAGCAAAGTTGCAGTAAAATCTATATTTTACAAAATAACCTAGCATCATTTTTTCTTTGCATTTACTTGTATTGACTTGATGCAAAAAATAACAATTTTAACACCTCTTTATATAAAAATGTCCTTGATAATAGTTCTATGTAGAACCAAAATTTGGCTATTCATAAATTCTTTCATGATGAAATAAAAAAAATAATTAGAAAAATTTTGAATAAAATTTTTAAAATGCAGTCATTTAAATTCTGTTGTATTCAACAAAATCTGTTTGAATGAGAAAATGCTGCCTAAATACACATATTTCATATCTATATGTTGTTAGAGAGTTCATGTATGATTCTTTAAAGATATACCTAATGGATCGTGGGAAGCTTTATTGGTTATATTGGAAGCATGGAAAAGTAAGAAATAAAAAATTCAAAATGATGAATATCATCTTTTAATCTTACACTTTTAATAGTGGACAGGCCTCTGTCCTTTTTCAAAAAAACAACAGAACAATTTCAACAGAATTTTTTGTTCACAATATTAAAAGTAAGATAATATTCATTTTGAATTTTTTATTCTTATTTTTTTTACTTTTTCATGCTTCTAATATAACCAACAAAGCTTCCCACCATACATCTTATATATGTATATGAAATTAATTTAAAAAATGAAGCCCAGTGGGTGGGTGTGGCCTTAAGCAATAGCTAAGTTCAGCACTGAGCAAGATTATATTTCAAAAGGCATTGATTACAATTAATAAAGTTGGCAGGGTGACCTATTATCAGTATCAGCTGGACAATGAGGGAGTCTATACCCTTTTCACTAATGAATGTGTATAATCGACTGGATGTTCATGATTTTATTAGTTTTGGATTTCATTTGTATATTGTGATTAAAAAAAAAAAATTTTTAAATTCCCATTAATAAAAAAAAATATAACAATACGAATAAGCAATTATTTGATTACATCAAAGATTTGGTCACCTTCCAAAGAAATCAGTAGCTATTAAGTTTAATTTCTATATGTTAGATAGCTGTTGTTATTTGTTTAAAATGCAGAAATTGAGATGACATGTAATTAACCAAATTCTACTCTAAATGATTGTTATTATGTTTTTAGATGTTTTGGGAGGTTAAGTGAACTTGAAATAAACCGTGTTGAAATCAACATGTTTGGCTGCTCATACACAACAGCATCTGATCAAGTTTACTATTTGTGTTTAAAAAAAAATCTCTCTTCAATGTCCCTTATGTCAACCACTCGTGGGTAATTCCAATGTCAAATCATCGAGGCCATGTCACCCACCCCCTTTTAATTTTTCTGAAATTTTCTACAGGTGTAGACTGTGTTAAAATTAGACAATCCCAAAAATTTGAGCTTCCAATTCCAAGAATTGGCGGAGTTATGTTGATTTTTAGCTCTCCAAATTGGGGGGGGGGGGTCGTGAAAAATGAAGACTTTTTCTAATCTATTTTTGTCTGTAAAATGAGTTCTAGAGCTTCCCTACTCTTAAAAATTGGTTTATAAAAGCATTTTTGCTCGAGGAATCCAAAACTGCTATCAAAAAGTCTGAAAGTCAGCCAATTTTATGTTATTGATGGTTTTTTTTTTTTTTTTTTTTCATAGCAAGATCAATATCCCGATGTGGCACTGCATCTATGAAAGATTTTTTTTTATTATTATTTCATATCTATTGATCATTATTTGTAGCAAATGGGGAATGTCTAACTTTAACACAGTCCACAACTATACAAAATTTTAGAAAAATTGAAGGCGGTGGGTGACAATTTTACTTTTTTTTCTGGATGATTTGACATGGAATTGCCCACATGCTAATTCTTTTTATCCTTATTGCCCAGGTGGAGTCATTGAATTAAAGTGGCTTGTATCTGGTATAAAATATAAATAAAAGCTATTATAACTCAAAACACCACCTAGATTTGGGTGTGCTTGGTGTGATATTCATTTACATGTTTGTGTGGATCAAACTCCTGACCTGGTTTACAAATAAATGTTTAGAGTCTTCCACTGTAGTTGTCGAGCTCATTTGCATAGGAGTGGTACTGGGTGTTGGCAATTTGTCATCATATGTTTCTGGCAAGAGAACCATAAAACACAGGGATTTCTGTAAGTCGGAAGAAAAACTTTTTCTGGGCATGTGAACTGAAAGAATGACCAAAGAAAAAAGATGGCAAGCAAAGAAAGAAGGATATACCGAGAGAAAGAAGGGGACATTTGTACTGGATTTGTTAACATTTCTGCTGTGCCCTAAATTGACTACAACCCTCTAATGTTGCAGTTAAACCAAGTCCTTACTTGAGGACTTGGTTAATAAGTTGACTTAATCTATAATTCCTATTTGAATGGATCATTACTTATGTAAGTTATTAAAGGTATTAATTACTGTTTCAAAGATTTTTCATTATGAAATCAACTTTTTGCTTATTCAAAATGTACATTGATCTTTACAGGGATACACATCTTAAGGTAAAGAAAATGGCACAATATGTTTTTACCTCTTCCCTAGACAACTCACAATAACAAAATTGAATAGATACCTCTATTTTTTTTCCAGTAATCAAAAGTGCTGTATATAATTGGCTGTGTGGAGGCGTGTAGTGTAATGGTTACCATTGTAGAAAATGGACATGGCAAAACGAGTTCAAATTCTGGATGAGGTATTTCACATGCCACTAATACCATTGGGAAAGATATGAATCATGGATATTCTCCTTTCAGCTATGAGAAACTAGTAGGTCAGACTGAGCTCTAACCTTGGTGAAGCAACCAGTCTAGAAGGAAAACTCTGAATTCAAACCTGTTAAACTCTGCTTAAATTGATCTTGTGTTACATCCTACTCATGCAGCAGAAGGATTGGTAAATATGTATATAATTGTCATTCATGGTTATCTTTCATTGGTTGTTTTGTTGATGGAGACATCTCAACATGGGATGGTAAGCCTTTCAAATCGGTATACTAGTTCACATACCTACATAACAATATCTCATCTACAGAAAATGATTAGGAAAGGCATAGACTTGGTTGACAGATTATCCATCATATGGAAATCTGATCTCACTGATGAGATAAAACAAGAATTCTTTCAAAGTATAGCCATGTCAGTGCTACTGTATGACTGCACCACTTGGACTCTAACAAAATGCTTAGAGAAAAAAGCTAGATGGAAACTATGCAAAGATGCTGTATGCTGTTTTGAACAAATCTTGGAAGCAAAAAAAAGTGACTTGCCACTTGTCTCCTATCACGCAAACCATCCAAGTAAGACATGCTGGACACTGCTGGAGAAATAAGTATGAACGCATAAGTGACATTCTTTTGTGGACACCTACACATGGGCACACCAATGTAGGCTGACCAGCAAAGCCTACATCAATCAGCTCTGCATGGATTTTGGATCCCGATAGGGATAGTTGGCAAAAGAGAGTCATGGGAATCCATGCTGTCAGTTCTACCTGATAATGATACTATTGTACACACATTTATTCATCTGTTACAGTCAAGTCATGCTGGTTCTCGCTAGATCACCACATTTAAGCAGCAATGAGCCTGTTCAATTCATAATTGGGTGACCACTTAAGCAACAGCAGGTACTGTAAGAAACTTGAGTTCTTTGTTTATTAGAATGACTTGAATCGGCATTAAATGACCCAAAAAGGGTTGATATGCCGTAAAACAAAATAAATCATCTGCTAGATAATAGTGTTCATGACTAAAACCTTTCTTTCACTACCAATGAAACAAGTTGCTGTATAAATGTATGGCTATCATTGGCTCCATATCAGTGCTGAGGTGAAGAATTATTCCAGCATTTTGGTTTCTGGAGATGTAGGAACTAAAACTCTAATTTTTCTAAATATATTCTTTATGTCTGGCTTCATATCTGAATTTTATTCATATGTTGAGAAATGTTGGTTTCCTCTAGGAGATGAACTCAAAGACAACATTGTGTGCAACTTACTGACTTTTATTTAATGTGCAAACTAAACAAAGATAAAAAAAGAAATGTGCACATGGAGAAATATTCTTTAGGCAACATATGTGCATATAAAATTACTAAAGGCGTATGAATGGGTTGTGTGATATAAAATGTAGTTAATAAAAGTTTTTTCAAGACGTTGTATTGAAATATTTTTTGAATTCAATATTATTTATGCATGTAAAAATTTGATGAACTTGTCATGAGTATGTATTTACCAACCCCTCCTCATGAGCAGGATCTGACACAGGGTCAATTTTTAAGAGGAATTTAACAGGTTTGAATTCAGAGTTTTTTCCTCCTAGACTGGTTGCTTTATCAAGGTTAAAGGGCCAAGTCTGCCCTACTATTTAACCCATAGCTGGAGGGAGAATAGTTGGATTTATACCTTTCCTTAGGATATTAGCGCTATATGAATTGCAAACAGTCTCATCCAGGATTTGAACTTGTGTCACCATGTCCATTTCCTTCGATAATAACCATTACACCTTGAGCACATTCACATAAGTAGGTTTTTAACCCTTTGAACCCTCGACTTTCAGATAACCTGTACCTGAGGTCACAAAATTCACAAAAACAAAAATCAAGCACAAGACACATTGAAACTTCACACCAGAGCACACTATCCCATCATTAAAAGACTGGTCTCTATATTAAGCATTTTATTAGTAGTATCTGACATGATCTCCCTACTCCAGAGTCCTGCATATAGTGGTGAGGTTCCAATTCTTGAGCTCTTAGGAGCGTGAATTACCCATTCATTGTCATTACTGCCATGTTCACCCTGACCCGAATTGGTAGTACCTGTTAGGACCACATTTATGGGTTAAATAGATTTTTTTAAAATGAGTTGGAAAAAAAATTTTGAATACCCAACTAGAATGAATAAAAAAAAAAGTCTTCAGAATAAAATAACCCAAGGGTTGACATGCTGTAAAATCCAACCAACTCCATATTCCTGAAACATCAGGCTTATTGGCACATAATAGAATAGTGTTCAGTTAAAAAAATATTAGGTTTTTGAGTTGACTATAAAAACATTTTTGCACATGTTATACTCATGTTTTTTAAAAATATTTATTTTACTGTATCCATGAAAAAATTGTGGTGTTTATCCAAACAATCATTAGTGAATATTGAGAGATAAAAATAAATATTATGGATTAATATTCTTCAGATGTTTCAGAACCTTTGAACACTCTATGCTCCGTAATTGTTCCCCGCACTAAAAATCTGCAAGTGGTTCAACTAAAACCTTGCTTAAGTTGTCTCCCAATCCATACTTTCCTACCATTCAAAAAATGAGCAAATGTGAAAAAATAAATGTATCAAAACTTTTAATTCTGCCTATGATGTTAATTGTTCACTATTTTCTCTGCTGACTGGTTCAGAGAAAGTAGCTTTCTTCAGCTGCTCTATCATAAATCTTTATGTGATTCAAGATACTCTATTGCCATTTTTGTACTGGTTTGAACATGCTCTGTTGTTTTTTTGTAACAGGATTCTGTTTTCTTTCTTTTTTTCAATTTTCTATCTCGCCTCATGAAGACATTTTTCTGTTGTTCTTGATTGATCTGGACAAGATCCAGTGCTTTACTTTCCTTCATTAGTGTCATAAAATACCTAAATAATGATAATGGAATATTCTGTTTTTCCTATAAATAATGTCTGGCAAATCCTCGGAAGATAGAAACAAGATCTCACAGGACTTGTTAATTCAACCTAGCAATTGCTAATTACTCTGTTCCCCTTGTATCTTTGCTTAGTAAACCTTTTTCTCTATCCTTAATACTTGTTGTGTTTTTTCCTATTATTTCTCTGTTAACTCTGATATTTAAGTGTTGTGGGGTTTTAAGGGTAAAAAATAAGACAAACGACTGGTAAAAATGGATACAAATGTATTGAACAACAAGGAGTAGAAATTACAGCAAAGAAAGTGGAGATTGCATTCGACCATACAGTTAGGAGCTGACTCGCTTTGCTTCGTGTCAAGCCACAATTGTTCCTGCTACTTATAGTAGTCGTCGGCGCATTCTATTTATGTACATAGGTTATATCATCTATAACGTTAAGTAACAGAAATTAGTGAGTTGTATAATCATGCAGTTCACATTTAAAAGTGTAATTCTCAATATTAATATTGTGATTATTGGCCTGAGTTGCCATTTGATGCCACTAGGTGCTGGCTTTTTTTCAATTTCAACACTGGCCCATTTCACCTTTTAGATTGACCAACCATATGCTTTTTTTAATTTCAATATTATTCGACACTGACCCATTTCACCTTTTAGATTGACAAACAATATGCTTTTTTTAATTTCAATATTAATCAACACTGACCCATTTCACCTTTTAGATTGACCAACAATATGCTTTTTTAATTTCAATATTATTTAGATTGACCAACCATATGCTTTTTTTAATTTAAATATTATTCGACACTGACCCATTTCACCTTTTAGATTGACCAACCATATGCTTTTTTTAATTTCAATATTAATCAACACTGACCCATTTCACCTTTTAGATTGACCAACAATATGCTTTTTTTAATTTCAATATTAATCAACACTGACCCATTTCACCTTTTAGATTGACCAACCATATGCTTTTTTTAATTTAAATATTATTCGACACTGACCCATTTCACCTTTTAGATTGACCAACCATATGCTTTTTTTAATTTAAATATTATTCGACACTGACCCATTTCACCTTTTAGATTGACCAACCATATGCTTTTTTTAATTTCAATATTAATCAACACTGACCCATTTCACCTTTTAGATTGACCAACAATATGCTTTTTTTAATTTCAATATTAATCAACACTGACCCATTTCACCTTTTAAATTGTCGTTGTTGCATACGCGGCGGCGTGCGCGAACGGGCCAACTGACTTGACATCCGCGACAGGCGGGATTTTGCCGTCGCCGTCTTGTTTCAAACCCCCCGTGAGACGATGGATCGCTCATAGACCACTTGACTTCATATGCTTTTTTAATTTCAATATTATTCAACACTAGCCCATTTCACCTTGTTATGAAGGTTTTATTTATCAGATTCAGAATATAGTAATGATTAACTTGGGAAATCATTTTGAATAATTTGACTGTTGTGCAAACAAAGTGTTGAAGAATTTATTTTCTTAATGAGTGTCAGTTAAGAGAAATTAAATGACAAGTTTTTAGATAATTCTATAACTTTTTGCATGATGATTTTTCTAAAGATTTTATCTGATTTGTAAATTTATTTTTGCAGTATGAATTGTAATAAGTCTTGCTAAATAGTAGATTACAGTTTAGCACTGTTGGTAGAGTGTTCGGCTGGGAACCTCAAGGTTCCTGGTTCGATAGTGGCTTTTGCCACCTGAGCATATAAGTAGCACAGGGATCTGTGTGGTAAAGTGAGGAGCTGATGGTAGGTGTGGTGTTCTGCCTCAGATGCTAAAAAACAATCTCCTTGGTCTAGCGCTAGTGGAAAGGGGATAGACTCCCTTGCTGTCTAACTGATACTGACATTAGATCACCCGGACAACTTTACTTACTTACTGGCAATGATTAAAAATATTCAAAAAAGGTTTCATTGCTGATATCAAAATTCTAATGTGTTCAATGTTTATAAAATTCTACACATGTGAGTTTTTCACACCAGCGTTAGCTGATGGTCTTTCACTGGTGTCTGAGTGACAACACGTCTCCTTAGGTCTCCAGGACTCTTCCGAGTATTCTAGCTGATCTCAACAATGCTGCTGTCTGGATGGTTTCAATTCTTCCTCTTCCAATTCCTCAAGTTTGTGTTCTAAACTTTTGGAGACTGTTCCAAGTGCACCAACTACAATTGGTATCACTTTCACTCCCATATTTCACAGTTTTTTCAATTCTCTATGAAGGTTCAGGTATTTATCTATCTTTTCCTTTTCTTGTTAATCAATACTAGGTTCTGGCTAGGATAAGGTGATTTGTCTCTGTCTCAAAGTCCAAGAGAATTTTGTGTTTCATTCTGAAGAACAGATTCTGCTTTATGCATATACCATTTTGTTGTATGGTCAAAATTTAGTTTTTTTGCATAATTCTCAGTGGATCAGCTTTCTAACCTAGTCGTGCCTAGCCTTGTATTCTCGTTGGGCTAGTTTGCTGCATTCATTTAATACATGGTTTATTGTCTCATCTGTCACCACACACTCTACATTTACTGTTTGTTGTGTCTTATCAATTTTTGTTTTAATATAATTTGTTCTTATGGCATTGCTTTGTACAGCAATTATTAATGACTCAGTTTCTTTCTTGAGGTTTCCTCTTCTTAACCATGTCCAGGTCTTTTCATGTGCAAACTCCCCAATTTGTCATTTGAAATATCCATATAATTGTTTTTCTTCCCATTTTTGTTTTGTTATGTTTGTTGTTTTTCTGCTTGTCCATATGTTGCAGCTGCTGCTATTATTATTATTGTCATCATCATCATTATTATCATTATTTTTAATGATGTCATTACTATTGTCATTATTATTATTATTGTCATTTATGTTATTATCATCATCATCATTATTATTATCATTATTTTAATGATGTCATTACTATTGTCATTATTATTATTATTATTATTGTCATTTATGTTGTTATTATTATCATCACCATTATTGTTATTATTATTTGTAAGATTGTTTTGTTCTAGTGATGACTGAAATTAACAAATTTCTTCTGATTCTTTCAGATCATAATATCAATCTCTTTGTTCACTGCTGAAAACTGGAAAAAAGGGCTTCATTTACCAACGGTTTGGTTTTGTCTTCCATTTGCTGTGCCTGCTATTTTATATTGCATCAACAACAATATTGCAGTCCATATGCAATTACAAATGGATCCTACTACTTATCAGGTGAAAGAATTGTTGTAAACTTGACTGTAATCTTAATATTTCATTTATTGAATATTATCCTTGTTATGTTATTGGAAATCTATAGCAATGGGCTGAGGTACTTTTTCCTGTTTAAATCTTTGTCTACTTTAACCTGCTCACAGAAGTTCTCCCACCACTGCAATCCTATGATAAACCGCTGGCAGTGGCTCTTATATGTGTCACTTGTTTACATTGGAAAATCCCTACATGAACACCCTTGCCATCTTTTGTTTTTGTCTGTGAACCAACCCTGAAACTGTTACTTGGTCATTTTGCAATAGGAAACCAGTTGAACAGAAAAATTTGGTACAACTGTGGGGGAAGCTGTAGGCAAAGAGTTAAAAGGCCACATTGAAATTTATTGTCTAGTAATAAAGTTGCACTCAATAAATTTGTAGTATATTCACAACAAAATCTAAAGTTTACAATTTAGTTAATGTGATGGAGAACGAGAAAGGAAAAAGAGCAAGATATTGTCTTGCCTGCCGGGATCGAACTCGCGTCCTCCCGCATGCAAAAAACAAATGCGATTTGGGCACTGGATGGACGCAAGGTTCGACTAATGTGCCCGGATGTTTGGGTAAATATGTCCATAAATAACAAGTGAGTCGAGCGCTGGGCAGTCAGCAGCAGCAGAAGCAGTCGATGATGAAGCACTTTGCGAACGACCCAGTAAAGAAATGGATTTTAGTCCAACAGAAACAAAACTAAATAGGAAATGTGATTTTGAACTGTTAAAGATTATTTCGACTACGACAGCTGCTAGACGAAGGCTGTGTTAACCAACAGGCTTGTGAGAAGACGGTGACCTCGCTTGTTTTTGGTCCCCCATCAGCAGGAACTTCTTGATTTGAATATCTATTTCCCTCTATATATTTTCCCCCTTTCTATAGTTAATAAAAGATAACAAACTGTATTTTTTTTTCAAGAATATCATGGTACTAATACAGAATAGTAATCAGGTCTGATCAGTTTTCTGGGACACATTTATGGAAAATAATAATATATCTTTTGAAAATTAATTTTTCAGTTTTATTTTTGTAATGGATTTAATTTTTTATTTCAGATTAGTTTTGTTGTAAAATAACTAAAAATTAGTCCTGAATAAATTCAGGACTAATTCAGGACATAAGTTATAAATCAATTGTGATAAAAAGAAAAGTCTTGATAGTACAAATAGTAGGTATATAAAGAAAGTTAGTAATGTTTTTTATTTTTATTTTGGCCAGACAATTTGAAGATTAAGATTATAGTAATAAAACAAATTTTATGCAATCATTTTGAAATTTTAAGAAACTACTTTAAATATTATGTTTTTTCTTTTTTTACTTTTAGGTATTAAGCAATTTAAAAATTGCTTCTACTGCTTTGCTGTATAGACTGATCATAAAACGGTGAGTATTTTTCTAAAAAATGAAAGCCAATCATAAAATGACCTAATTTAAGAGAGGAGGAGCTCATTTAAATGCTAAGTTGAACCTGTAGTGAACCACACATAAAATGAACAAATTAATTTCAATTTACACCAATAATTTGAACATTTCAACCAGAAAATGAATATTCTCTGTCTAAAAAGATCAGCTGGTATATCAGGAGCAGCATTCCTTTTCAATCAAGTCAACAACTAAAATGTGACTCAAAGTTTTTGTTGTAAATGTGACATTGTAGTAAGTGAATTTGAACTCTGTCTCGCTATCACAGCTATAGGTTAAATAGTCACTCTACTTCTATAAAAATGACTATAGCATTAAATAGACCATAAAAGTTGATATGTCATAACACAAACCTCATCCCAGTGTATCATTTATTTGTTATGGATATGTAGAAATTTAAACAAGGCATTGTAGTGTCCTGGGTATAACGTTAAACTGCATCTAAAGAAATTTTATCATTCATATCAAAATGAACAAATGCTAAAACAATTCATAGTTCTGCTGTTGATTTATTATCAAAAAGGAATGGGACGATAATGTTTAAAAAAAGAAAAGGAGTTTTCTTTCTTCACTTAACTCCCATAATAATTTGTATCACTTTCTATTATTAACTAAACAGTTGAGCCCTGTCGGCTGAGGCTTTAGAATACACCGATTGCACCTCTGCAGAGGGGTAAGACCCCCACCTCCAATGGGGCCACCTGTTGGCAATGGGTAGTGACCCATGATGCTTAAAGACGGAATCTTGGTGGATGAGCAGTCCATGACATGCAACACCCCACTTTGTCGTGCATTTTATACGTGCCATGTCACTATTGATACATTATTGCTATTTGTTTTGATAACATGGTAAATCTTTTGCCCTTGTAGAAAATAAATATCTCTATCTACATATATAGGGATGAGTTTAGCCTAAGAGAGGGGAAGGCAAAAATAAGAATACAAATGTTAAGTTTTTAAGGGCCATACTTGGCCAGTTGATTCTAGGTAGAGAGTCCTCCGATTTGGTAACTTTGGTAATCCTCTCAGGTAGAGATTCCTAGGTTCCTTCATCGATGCTTGCGAGTAGACTGAGAAAGAATCAGCGCTTAAGTAATATATCAGCCACGCAGTATGGCCAGCAATTGGCTAAGGAATAGATCACATAATCTCGCCTAGTATATAAGTATAGGTGGGGAACTGGTACACACCTTATATCAATAAAAAAAATCCAACCCCCCTCCTTTTTGATATAAGGTGGGCTGTTCCATTACAAAATATTAAATCACAAAAAAAATTTTTTTTAATTCAAAAAAAAAATTTTTTTATTGCTAATCTTATTTTTATTAATATTTTTATTATTGTTATTATTTTGTTATACTTAATTTTATCATTATTACCAATTAGTATTTTCCTCTTTTTTTTTTTTTTCATTTTTTAAAATATTTTTTTTTAATGTTAATTAGTACTAAACAAAATTCGATAGAAATACAATACAATACAAGTTAGTGGGTTTAGTAGTTATAATTGGACTAGTTTTATGTTGTGCCCAAGACATCCATTTTTTTTGGGGGGTGTACCCCTCTGCATGGAAGACAGTCGGCATATTCTACGGCCCAAACCAACAGAACGATTTATTTTAAGTTCATTTAATGTTGGCCCCCCATGATATTTCTTTTAAGAGTATTAAGTTTTATTTTATTTACTGGTATTGTAAACAGATCCGCAATATTATTTTCCGTTTCTATATACTGAAAGAATATTGACCCCTTTTTGATTTCATCCCTTATAAATTGATATTTTATATGTTTTGATCGCTGGTGTATTACAGGGTTTTTTGCCAGTAAGATGTTTGACTGATTATCACAATAAATAGTTACAGGGTTATTAATGACCCCTGGTTCTACGACACTTTTAAGTAATGTTTTTAAATAGAGTGCTTCTTGACTTGCCAATGCCAAACTGACAAATTCAGCTTCACATGTTGACAAGGAAACGGCTGGTTGTTTTTTTAGATTTCCAAGAAATAATCAAGCTTTCGTCCGATAATTTAAAACAGTATCCCGATATACTTTTTCGGTCACTTGAACCTGCCCAGTCGGCATCAAAAAATCCCCATAATTTTAAGGGTTCAGTCGATTTTTTAAATACTAGCGACTGACTTATTGAGCCTTTCAAATATCACAAAACATGCTTTGCTTTTGTTAAATGGATTGGTGTAGGTTTATCTAAATACTGAGATAATTTTGAAACTATATACAATATATCCGGCCATGTAGCCATCATAATATAAATTAAGGAACCAACAATTTCACAGTAGAGTTTATCAATTAATTCATTTTCATTATCAATTATTTTATTTATATCCATTTCGCATGGAGTATGATGTGGTTTACAATCGGTCATTCTAAATTTAGTTAACAATCTTTCAATATATCTAGACTGATTCATTTTAATAGTATTTTCACTATATTCAAATTGTATCCCTAAAAACCATGACAGCCTTCCCAGGTCGGTCATTTTGAATTTAAGCTGTCTTTAATTTGTTATTAAATCATCTTCTGTTTTTGAAGCAATCAGTATATCATCTACCCACAAAAATAAAATGATTGCGGTTTCTTTGTTAATTTCCTTAGTATACAAACAAGGGTCTATAATAGAGGGTTTAAAATCCTGGTCAATCAGGTAATTATGAAAAGTGTTATTCCAGGAACGCCCACTTTGTTTCAAACCATAAAGGGCTTTTTTAAGTTTCCATACACAATTTTTATTTTCATTTTCAAAACTTTCCGCATAAACCCAAAGACTTTTTGGTAGTTTCGATTCAATAAGCAAGCACCTAGCCATTGAAAACAAAGTCCTCCACGATCTCTCTATGATTCTATTCTGGTGCGCAGAATAGGGGGCAGATCTTTTGTGTTTAATCTTGCAACTGGCACACACCTTATATCAATAAAAAATCCAACAACAAACAAGACATGCTGGACACTGCAAGGACAAACTAATATTAGATGTTCTCCTGTGGACTACTACACATAGACACACCAGTGTTGGCTAACCATCAAAAAACTTACATTGATCAGCTTTCTACGGATACTGGATACAATGCAGAGGACTTGCCAGGGGCAATGATTGATAGGGATGGGTGGCGAGAGAGAATCAAGGGAATCCATGATAGATTATATGAGAAATGGCACATGATCATTCTAAATTCTATAATATTGAAGAATTCCTTAGGAAATTCTCTTCCTAAAAAATTTTGAAATGATTTTTTTAATTCTTTATTTATTTATCAGTTAAAAATGTTATTTGTTTAAATGATCTTATTATTTGTTTTAGGCCTATATCATCTGTACAATGGGTATCTTTAGGTTTACTGACAGTTGCAGGGGTCTTTGACAGGTGAGTAAATTATTTCAGCATGTTTTTTTTTTTTTATCTTTTAGATTCTCTGTAATATCCTCTATTAGTAGTTTTTGGTAATATTTTAGGTTGGTTGGTTGAATTTTATGTCAACCCTTGGTTATTTTATGCCGAACACGTTTCATTCATTCTTGTTGGCAGCTCTGTCAACTGGGGCTTTAGAATACACGGACTGCACCTCTTCAAAGGGGTAAGACTAACTCCCGAACCCCCATTTGGGTCACCAGTTGGCTGTGGGTGGCAACTGGTGATGCTTAAGGATGGAATCCTGCCTAGCTTGCTGAATCTTCTTGTCATTGGTAAAGGTTGATGGGCATCCTACTTCCTCTTTGTGCATCCCACTTATCTGGACACTTTTAAACTTCTCTATCCACTCATAACAATTCTACATGATAGTACACTGACCCGTCTTGTGCTAAAAACCTCCAATGAATTTCAGCCTCTGTATAACACCTGAGTGGTGTCAAGGAGTGACTGGCGATATCTCATTAGATAGTTGAAAAAAAACAATTTTGGATATGAAAATAACAATTGTTTTTAGAGTCGTACAAGCGACTTAGATTAGAGTACAAGTCAGTGGTGGGGTAAATTCAACACTAGATAAGAACAATTTACCTGAATAATTTTGAACAAAAGAAGTTCTAATGGCAGAAATAGGTTGATATAACACGAATGACTGATATAAAACAAATGTTTCCATATACATATATATTGTCATTCTTGTGGAGACTGCACAAGATAAGAAAATTTACTGAACTCAGCTTAAAGATTAAATCTTAAAAATGTTATTTTATATAGGAATAACAATTCGCAAGTAATCCGTGACCAATTTCTGGGAATTATCATAGCAACTGACAGATAAGTCTGGCACAAGACCATTTATACAATAACAAAAATATTATCAGGTGCCTCACCAATCAGGAAACTGGGGCGGAGACTTGTTGCCCCCCACTCCAAGATGTGTAACCCAAGGCCATGATTTCGATTGGCCATCCAATCAAATGCGACCGCGTGGGTGGGTTTTTGTACACCCCCTGATGTTTACACTGTAGGGCCATTGGTCCAGCGTTTCTATTGGCTGGCCAATCAGAGCCTTGGATTCAGGGGTTTGGAACCCATAAAAGAGGTCCCAAATGGGTTCCAGGCAGATTGGAGAGCTGGTTCTTGACCAGATCGGACAGCTGGTTCCTTTGTCATCTTGTTACTCAAAGTCCTGAATTTGAATCAGAACTCGACATATATCGCCAGTCAGTCCACAAAATTCTGACTCAATTTCAACTTCGACACCCCTTTGTGGTTGTACATGATTTTTATCACTGTATAATTAATAAAGGTCTTTTATTGTTGAAAACGCGTTCGTATTAATTGTGGAACAACATTGGTGAATTTTGTCACTTTCAGATACAGCCCGGAACAAGCACTTCAACTTTCCTGTGGGTCAAATAACACCCATCATGTTAGATTCGGCGCCACGACAGCATAGTGTTACATTTGGTCCCATGACCAGATCATAGTATTACATTTGTTGCCGCGACCACCATAGTATTACATTTGGTCCCGTGACCAGATCATAGTATTACATTTGGCACCCCGACCAGCATAGTATTACATCTGACACTCCTTCCAACCAAAAAATTGGGTTACTTCCTTGGTGCATACTGCTAGTGGAGCAGCCATGTTTACATTGTAAAGACAACAAGCAAAATGGTGTGATCAGGCTCAAACTTCAATCACTTGACCTCAACGGTGCCAGTTATAAGCATGCATGCACAGAATGCAGTGTGATAATAATAAAGATATGTTAGGGCAAAAATTAGGTTTTGAATCTCCCTTGTATATTAATTAAACTTTTGGTGGATCGGGTGTGGTGTAATGGAGAGTCATAAGAAATGGTTTCGTTGACCTGAGTTCAAATCCTGGACGAGGCTGTTTGCATTCCACATAGTGCTAATACCCTTGGGAAAGGTATGCATCCAACTACGCTCCCTCCAGCTATAGTTAAATAGTAGGGTAGACAGAGCTCTTTAACCTTGGCTAGGTAATCAGTTTAGGAGAAGGGAAATTCTGAATTCAAACTTGTTAAACTCTGCTTAAGAAATTGACCTTGTGTCACACCCTTCTCATGCGGAGGGGTTGGTAAATATATATATGAGATCTCTATCACTTAATTAACTAAATGCAAACACTAAAAAGTGACTATAATAACAATAGTCCAAGTACATCAGTGAATAATAATAATTCCTAATATTAGAGATTCAGACAGTATATCATTTACTTTTTTAAAATATTGAATTTTTTTTTCTCCCAAAACCCAATTGGGATGTTAATTTATTTCCATGCCTTTATCTGAATATTTTATTTTTCTTCAGTTATGGAGGTTTCCATGCTAAAGGTGGCAAGACTGCTGGAGAAATTCACATTTCAATGAAAGGTCTTATGATGATCATATTGTACTGCTTCATCTCTGGTCTGTCAGGGGTCTACACAGAATATATTTTAAAACAACATTATCAGGTAAGAGTCACATTATAATTGTTGTCTGTATACAATTCTATCTGAATGATTGTTGAATATCATTTTTTTAATGATTAATTTAAAAAATAAAAAAAGAAAGAAAATAATACACATTGCTAATTATTAAAAAAAAAATTATTTCAGTGTTACATATTGGGTCCCAAAACATTAAAGTTGAATATAAATTAAACAATAAATGCGATTTAGGGGGTTTGCTTTGATGTTACATTTAAAGCTGACAAACATATTTTGTCTATTATATCAAGGGCGAATGGAATGATTGGCTGGATGGTTAGAAATTCTATCTCAAGGGAGGCAAATGTTTTAGAAATATACAAAGTCCTAAGACATAGAATATTGTGCGCTGACCTAGGTTCCAGCATATAGACATGGAAATTGGAGTGTAATATTGAGATTAGAAAGCATACGAAGAAGAGTGACAAAACTAATAAAAAGAGTAAAAGATTACAATTACAGGAAGAGATTAGAGAAATTAGAATTAACTACTTTACTAGAATGAAGAATGAGAGGTGATCTGATTGAAACTTTCCAAATAATAAATGAAATTACTAATTATAGTAGACACTTTTATGAATTTTGTTTTCAAACAAAATTCATAAAAGTGTCTACTTAAAAATGAAGTCCGTTAACCAACTGCTAAAAGAGTAATACACATTTTTGGAACAAATTGCCTAATCAGATTAAAAGCAGCAATACTGTAAAAAGTTTTAAAATTAATTTGGATGAATTTTTTTAAAAAATGTTAAGAATAATTTAAGAGGGCATTTTTGGGAATTATTGAATGAATTACTTAACAAAATTTGATCTGTAGATAGATATTATATTAAGAGGACAGTTTATCTCAGTCGGTAGAGCATCTACTTCAGAATCACAAGGTTACAAATTCAATACTGTCCCTTGCCAACTCAGTGCATGAGTAGTACAGCCCTGGATCTGTGTAGTAAAGTGGGGAGCTGATAGTAGGTGTGGTACTCCACCTGACATAATAAACAATTTCTGGTCTAGCATTAGTGAAAATGGGATAGACTCCCTCACTATCTGGCTGATACTGACAATATGCCATTCCATCGACTTTACTACTATATGTTCTGTGCAATGGGCGTCCCATTTAAGTGTAATGATTAACAAGCCAGTCTCACAGATCCATTGCTACTAGTTAAATCCTCACTGGATAACCCATACTTGCGACTTTGTGTCTGGTGAATGAGTTGGGTAAATACCTATTTACCTTTGAACCACAAACAAAATAAATATCTTGGGATTTCTCTTTATTTTTTTGTGTATTTATAGATAGTATTTTTATTTTTCTATTTTTTCTTCAAGTAAATATCTGAATGCTCTTTTTTTTCTTTCTTTCAGTCCTCCCTCCATTTGCAGAATATGTTGTTATACTCATTTGGAATTGTTCTCAATTTAGCCATGTGGATTTTTCAAGCGAGTCAACATACTGAAGATAAAGGTAAGTGTTAGGTTCAGACCTAACAAAAATAGAGTTACTCCCCTTGATCAGTAAGGACACTGATGGGAATCCAGAAGTAGGATTTCCACCATGACACTTTTGGATTGGGATTCAAATGGTAAAAGACGCACGTGCACATCATGGTTGAGCTAGTTAAGTCACTTTTAGGGTAGAAGCATAGTGTTAAGTAAAACCATATTAATTTCTGGCTGTGCTTGGCTGTTGCGTATCCCTGGGCCAATATATAAGAATTCATTAACTATTCGTAAAATACACAGCAAATCTGGAATGAAGGCGGCCTAATAATATATCAGGGTTACCGATGGAACATATATAATGTTGCAAAACCCCAAATCTATAAGGATACTGGAGTAACATCAGTAATGACATCCTTTAGTGCATTTCAGCAATGTTTAACAAGACTTGAGTAAAATAATTGCTATCTAAGTGTTTAATTATATTGTGGCAGTGCGTGGTGTAATGGATATCGTTGTAGGAAATGGACATGGTGAGATGAGTTCAAATCTTGGACAAGGCTGCCTGCATTTCATATAGCACTAATACCCTTCAGAAAGGCATGCATACAACTATTCTCCCTCCTGCTATGGGTAAATAGTAGGGTGGATTGGGCTTTTTAACTTTGGTTAGGCAACCAGTCTAGAAGGAAACCTCTGAATTGAAACCTGTTAAACTCTTGTTTAAGAAATTGAAAAGGGGTTGGTTAATATGTATATTGGTTCTCACACAAAATATAGATCTCTTGTATAAACTGGGCCAATCCTGTGAATATGGTAGTTGTATGTGACAGCTGTTACGACTTAGTTATTCAGTCATCGTTAATGTCTTCCTGAATGATAAGAAATTCGGACATTCCCATATTCCTGGCTATGGACCTTATTGACTTTCTAGGATCGCGGCTGGATCTCACCAACAATTTTTCCGCCCTGTCGGCTGGGGTATTAGAATGCACCTCTACAGAGGGATAAGACCTCCCCCCCAAATGGGGCCACCTGTTGGCCGAGGGTGGCAACCCGTGATGCGTGAGGACAGGATCCTGATGGCTGAGCAGTCTGTGGCTTGCAACACTCCACTTTGGCCCTTACTTCAGCTAGTCAAGTCATGCCCAAGTACTTACTCTGTCAATTGTTCCGATCGTACTACAATATCTTAGTTGATAAACTACATAATTATCAATACCCACCCCAGTTTACAAATAAGTTCTAGAAGACGGTGGCAAGGGTCAATCAGTCTGAGAGATTCATGATTGCAGCATGGCTGTACGCCCCTGACTTTTCGCTATGACTGCATTTTCAACCCCAAACAGCAAACGCTATTTAACCAAAAAGAAAAAGCCATAAAAACATTTGGACTCTGCATGAAACCCATACTGGAAGAGGCGGGCATCTCACTAACAAACGTCCATGATACCATACAGCTAAGCTCTCCCCACTGGCTTCTTAAACAGCCAGTAGTGATCCTTGATCTAAGCAAGCTCACTAAAAATAATACTCACCCCTTAATCTATCACGAGAAACTCCACAACATTCAGGAAAAATATCCTAACTACTCACATATTTATACAGATGGCTCCAAAGACAGCAATAGAACTGGATGTGGAGTAGTTTTCAACAACAAAACCATGAGAAAATGCCTTCCAAAAGAAGCCTCCATATTTACTGCTAAGGTCAGTGCAATAGATGTAGCACTTAACATTGTCTCAACTAGCAACTCGAAAAAATTAATTATTCGTTCAGACTTCATTTCTGTTCTACAATCTATTAAAAATAAAAAACTGGATAACCCTCTCATCACTAAACTTTTAAACAAACTTAACTCCAATCAAAAAGTGTGAATAAAATGTTTTAAATGTCCAGTCCTCCTTTGTATCCAGTCACATCATCTTTATATTTTATTTCTGATACATCACTGGTTTAGTACAGCATCCGCCTAGGAATCGCAAGTTTCTGGGTTTGATACTGATCCCTGCTAACTCAGCGCATGAGTAGCACAGCTTGGGTAATCTGATCTGTGGGGTAGTTGACGGTAGGTGTGGTGCTCCACCTCAGATGCAAAATCAATCTCCCTAGTCAACCGCTTGTGAAAAGGTGACAGACTCCATCACTGTTTAGTTGAATGCTATGTTAGATCATATTTTTTCCAATTGCTGCATGTGGCTTATTTCTATTAGTTTATTTATTCCTGTAGTGAGATTGAACGGCAAAACCCACAAAACCTTTGATGAGCCAACAACGGTCCGTCAGTCGAAGAGACAGCGAGTGGCATGTTGTGTGTGTGGGTGGGAGCAGAGAAGGTGAAATGTGACAAGTTCGAGGTGGGCACAAGACGAGTTGTGAAGGGGGTGAAAGCGTGAGTGTCCTTGAGGCCGCGATTTGTAGGTTGTGAGTCTTGTGGCTGGCGAGACGAGAGTTGTGACGTGTGAAAATCTCGGCCAGACCTAGTATAAAAGGAGACGTTTGGACAGAGCGAGAAACGGTGGTGAAGAGTGAACGTGACGGGATTAGTTTGTCAGAATTCGTCTTCTCAAGATTGCGAAAAGTAAATTTGCCTGTGATACGTGTTTCTTGTAGAATACAGAGGTGAAGCTTCAACGTTGGCATCAGAGCAAAAGGCCAAGTGTTACGTCGTCCTTGGCAGAATCAATTCCTTGGATCTCATTTCTGTATTGTTAATAACTTAATTCTGATTATAAATAATAGCTAGTGATAACACTTAAAATTTAATTCTAATTATATTTTAGGAGTTTAATATTACTAATTTATAGTTTTTCACAGTTCTATTTCAATATTTCTCCTATTTAAAATAACTATTACAAAAAATACCTAATGTATTTAGTTAAAATTTAATAGTGTAATTCTAATAATATTTGAGTGACCAGCTCAACCTATGTCTACAATTGCTTGATTCAATTCTATTATTTAAAAGATTTTTCTTATCTGGGAATCTAATTATTGCTAATTTTTCGTGTAGACATAGGAAACATGGATCAATTAGATATCTGATGATATCATTTTGATCAAAACCATGGTAGACCCTTAACTCTTTTCCACTATTACTATTATTGAATATATATATGTATATTATTATTATTATTATTATTAAATATTATTATTTTCAATCATTTAAATAAATGATGAATAAAAAAAAATCTTGTCTAATATTTAAAACCCTAACATAATTCAACACATTACAGATTAACTCATGTGTTAAACAAATCCCATATATATCAGACAAATTAGCCACTTGTGGTTTTGAAACCTATAACAAGTACTTTTACAGTTGAACAAATTTTTATATATTGTTATTTTTATATTTTATTTATTTCTTTTCAGATCGGTTTCATTTGTTTAAAGGTTATACTATTTACACATGGGTCATCATTATCACTCAAGTAAGTACATATAAAAGATTTTTTTTTTTTAAGTTTTATTTGCCATTTTGGAAATGGTGCAAATCTATGGTAATCAGTCTAAGAGCAGGACAACTCTTATTTTAAAACTGGGAGTGGAATCTCTTGAAATGCCCTTGGGTTGACATGTTGTAAAATCCAACCAACCACAGTTGTGTTCTTCATAAAACAATGGAGAATTATAATCAAAACTACCATATTATTTGTGTATAACATGCACTCTTAACTTTTGACTCTGACATTCTGGGGAGAAAAATTCATATAATATGCACTGACATTTTAGAATTTGAAGCAGCTTAAATTTGATCATTTGTTCACCTTTTTACCTGTTCATACAATGGTGATCCTTATGACTAAAAATAAGAATTTATATAGTTTTAAAAAAATGTACACAGTATTCAGGACAAATGAATGTACTTGTTCATGTAAAAAATATTAAAACCTTACAGCAAAAATAAGCTCACATTAGAACAAATAAAAATAGGATATTTTTCTGTAATGATGTAAAACATGGACTATATGGACTATAGATATAACTTTATTTTTGGTCATCCAGTTCTGAATGTGATGAGGCATGTAGCTGGAAAAAAAGTTAATTATATAGTTCTCATGTATAATATACACTCCTTGGGTTGGAAAATCTGGAAATATAGTGAACAATAATACACAAATAATTATGGTCATGTTTTATTATGAAGATGTTTTGTTTTATTCATTCTTATAGAGTATTCAATTTTTTTTTTTAAAGCTCACTTTTTGATCTATTCAACTCCTAGATGGGACCCTAACTGTTACTACCATTGTTATATACCCCTTTAATCGGATGGGTATATAATGGAGAGAGAGAGAGAGAGACAGGATGAGGGGATGATGGTTTCTTCTACTTTTCTGCTTTGTTGGCTGCCATCTTTTTTTTTTTTTTTTTAGAGCTTCTTCTGTGGGTTGATTTCTTTCTCTGTTTGGTGTCTGCTCATCTTTTGTCTAATTTAATCAAGCACGACTTTCTTGTTTTTTATATTCTTTATTAACCAAACCCCAGCCCAAAAAGATCCGGCATCTTCAGCAATTGACCTGTGTCTGCTCACACTGATTTTCTGTCTGCAATTAAAACTGAATTCTGTTCTGGAGGGTTTCGAAAGGGGTCAAGTAGAGGTCACTACATGCCAATCATAACTATAATGGCTGACAGTAATTTTCCACTTAACCCCCATTATTTGAATCTTTCAAACTTCAATTCAAAAACTTCTGGTCATCCACACAGACAGTAGTAGAATTGGGGTACTTACTACTCACATAAAACATAAGTTAGAAGGGGCTCCTTACCTTGGTCAGCAACCCATCTAAGACAAGGAAAAGTCCAATATAAAACCCCGCTGCCTAGTGGCTTAACCTCATCCCAAGGAAAGGCTAGGGGAATAAACCCCAAAAACAAATCCAGAGCCGGAGTCCCTAAGGTGGTGTGATGCTGAACTCCAGTGTTACCCATTAACTCCTGCAACACAAACTGCATTGACTTCTTACCTTTCCTTTGGATTACAGCACCAGTGTGGAGAGGGGGGGGGGGATTTGCTGTTTGGGCAACAGCTCATCTTCCATACCAACCTGCCCAGGCTACGTAGTTCCACTAAAAAAATTTTTTTTTAAATGGACACTACTCCATCGTCTCTCATAGACATAAGGATACCAACAACTCCTATGGTATTAGGAGCCAGTAAATATATTTCAAAACATCAATATTGTTTTCTTTCATTAGATTATTTATTTCAAAGATTTTATAAAATAACTAATTCTTTTTTTCTTTTCAGGCAGCAAATGGTTTAATAATGTCTGCAGTGATGAAACATGCCAGTAATATTACTCGTCTTTTCATCATCTCATGTGCCATGCTGGTTACCACAGTATTGTCCATACTTATATTCCAACTACAACTGAATATTTATTTTGGCTGTGCTTTTATCAGCGTAATAATTGCCTTGGCGTTATATCACACCTAATGCTGCTGCTGCTTTCAACACAACAACAGACATAATGCTTTCATTTGATTGTATCTGATGAAAATATTATTAACTACAATTGTATAAAAAAAGATCTCCCTCATCACCTCATGACTATTTGTAACAAGCTGAAAATTGGGAAAAAAAAACAAAAAAAAACTGTTCAATTATTTGATTGAGTAAAAAATAAAAATCAGAAAAGAGAATAAACAAAAACAAAAACATTTGTTTATTGAATTGCATAGATTTTGCAAATGTTCTACTAAAAACCAAAAAATGTTTTTCATTGTCATCAGATGGTAAATTGAACCCTTGTTGATATCCTGGTTACATATTGCTGTCTCCTTTTTTTTAATGGTTATGAAGGGAATGAAAGGTATTCATTTTAAACTAGGATAGTTCTTGTAAAAAAAAGGGGGTGGGGGTGGGATCATTTGTGTAAGATCAGAGTGTATTATCTGTGC
Source organism: Doryteuthis pealeii (assembly GCA_023376005.1). Lineage (NCBI taxonomy): Eukaryota > Metazoa > Mollusca > Cephalopoda > Myopsida > Loliginidae > Doryteuthis > Doryteuthis pealeii. The sequence continues at coordinate 109,994,147 of CM042139.1, read as the reverse complement.
ACTCTGCCTATGTATTATAAAAGTGTCACCACTTTTTAGCACTTCTGTCCAGGATTATAGTCTAGTATCTGTGCTCAGGACCGGGTAACCCATCAATAGAGCATTCACCTGAGAATTGCAAGGTTCTGGGTTCAATACTGATGCTCACCAACTCAGCACACAAGTAGTACAGCTTGGATAATCTGATCTGTGCACTAAAGCATCTGGAAGCTGACGCTAGGTCTGGCTCCCCCCCCCCCAGCAAAAACAATCTCCCTGGTCTAGCGCTAGCAAAAAGGAAATAGACTCCCTTGCTGTTCAACTGATACCAACATTAGGCCACTCCGCAGACTTTACCTACATTTTTTTACTTTACCAATAAAAATCCTCTGGTTATTTTTAAAAGTAATATATATATATATATATATATATATATGATAATATCAGATAATTATTATTATTTATAATGATATCAGATAATCATGTAACTTAATAATTAAAATAATTTGTATTATTTAGATTTTTCGGACTGTTGTCCTCATCTCTATTGTTGTATACACAACATTTCAGCTTATGTGCCCTCTGGCCTTCTTCAAGTGTTTCTCATTGAACTCAGGAACCTTTCTCATCAAACTCTGAATCCTTCATGGAATTTCAAACTGAACCCTTTATTTAATCCTTTCGGGTAGATTGTTCTAATTCCATTAACTATGATCAGGTACAAGTGTTAAGACATGTTAAGTATTCTGTTATTTTTGCTTATAATCAAATTCAAGCCTCATCTAAAAAAAATTCCGACAAATAATTAAGATAATTATTTAACAATTAAATATATATTTTAATAGATAATGTATATTAGTTTATACAATGACTGCTGTTTGTGCAAACAGCATTGCTTCCAACAAAACCTTCATCATATGATGACTCTGGGTTCAAGCATAGTTTCAAGACCAAAGCATCATTAGATATATATATATATATAATTATTTTATACTCTTTGAAATAACTTTTTTTCTTTAACTAAGAAGACTTTAACATTCCAAATTGTTTGGGGGGTTATTTGAATTTCTTCTTTGTGTCTGTGAAATTGTCATTGTTTTGGAGAGTAATATTTAATATTTCCTCAAAAATTCAAAACAAAACAAACATTTATCAATATGTTGAGCAGGGCTTTTCAACCAGGGGTCATATGGCTTTTTGGGGCTTCCAGGCAAGCAAAAACATTTTAATCATAAAAACAGAATAGTATTTTAAACATCTAATGGCTAAGGTGTCCACCATAACAAAAAAGTCACGCTGTTCATTTATTTTGAAAATACAAATTAATTTCTATATTAATTGAAGGGCAGCATTTGTTCCTTGAATGATAACATTTGACTTTTTACTTTTCAAAAGTTTTCTTTATGCTTTTAAGTTTGGTAAAACTTTTGATATTTTATTTAAAATTCGCTTTGGAAGCTGTTCAATGTCAAATCAATTCCTATTTAAAGAATTTATATTAAAATTATTTGCAAATATTAATTATGAAACTTAAATATTATTAAATAATCATCACTGGTATGCCACAAAAGTTGGCGAGGAGTGAAAATTAGCCCAACATTCTTCCCAGCTTATTCAGATTATTTTTTTTTTTTAAGGGAAATTAGCAGCTCAGTGGGTAGAGCACTTGCCTAGGAATCACTAGGTTCCTGGTTTGATACTGGCCTTTGCCAACTCAGCATATGAGTAGCATAGGGATCTGATGGTAGGTGTAGTGTTCCACCTCAGAGGCAAAAACAATCTCCTTGGTCTAGCACTTGTGAAAAGGGGATAGACTCCCTCGCTGTCTTGCTAGATACCGACATTAGGCCACCCCGTTGACTTTACTTTTTACTAGACCTAGGATAGACATTTTTAAAAATTCTTGTTTAATTAAAAATTACATGGAAATCAGTAGTTGAAAATTCAAAACTGTGCCAATTTTTCAATTTGTATTTAAAAAATTCTCTCTGATTTGTTATATTCTTTTAAAAAAAATTAAAGCAATTGTGCCAAAGATACAAATTAAACTGGTGACATAAAAAAATTTTTAGTTGCTTTTTTTATTGTAACTCACTCTGGTTGTGTGTGTGGGGGGGTGCCCTCTGACAAAGTGGTTAACATGTTGGACTTTGACATTGTAGTAAGTGAGTTTGAATTTGAATCATGTTATTACTTTCACTTTCAGAATAATACCCTTGAGAAATGGACATCCTCATCCTCCACAGCTATTGGTTAAATAGTACCACTAGTGTTCTATAATAATTGCATTGACATTAAATAACCCCTAAAGGTTGATATGCCATTAGAAAAAGAAACCATCATTCAAGGAGCAGTGTGGATTGGAAATAAAGGATCAGCGCTCAGTTAGACTCAAGCTCACATTCCCTTTGTCTTAGAAAAACTTGGTTAAACTCTATCAACTGAGTTACAACTAAAAATTAAAAGATGAAAGAAAATACTAGTTAAAAATAATGATGAAAATTTTACTTCTCAAAATAGAAAAAAAAGATACAAATGTTTTTGAGTTTTTAGTTTTAATTAAACAAAATTAATATTGACTGATATCACATGATTTTTTTTAAAGCAGATTCATAAAAATTCTTTGGGAATTTACTGACAAGGCAGATTACAAAAATTAAGTTTACTAACCAATTTGGATTTTTTTGTTTTTTTAAGGTTGGTGTGAAAAGATAGGGAAAAAGGGGAAATACCCAAGAAGGCATAACAAACAAATAATTATAAAAATAATATATCTAAGTTTTTTTTACTCCATCTTGCCTGTGAACAAGAACACAGCTGAAGTACAGACACAGATACCATACTTTGATCTCAGCCCAGAGGCCAGGGTGTTGGTTGAGTGCACTGTTACGACTGAGGCCCAGAAAGTGGGGAATTCTGGCAATAAGAATCCCTGATATTCCATTCCCAGATGCATACAAGCAATAAAAATAAAAAGTTCTGGCTCGTTTTTCCATCAAAAATATTCAAATGGAGATTTGCAAGGTCTAATGAGGAAACACAGAATATACACAAAGGTAGACGATAAAAGGAAACACAGAATATACACAAAGGTAGACGATAAAAGGAAACACAGAATATACACAAAGGTAGACGATAAGGAAACACAGAATATACACAAAGGTAGACGATAAAAAACACAGAAACACAGAATATACACAAAGGTAGACGATAAAAAGGAACACAGAATATACACAAAGGTAGACGATAAAAGGAAACACAGAATATACACTAGACGATAAAAGGAAACACAGATATACACAAAGGTAGACGATAAAAGGAAACACAGAATATACACAAAGGTAGACGATAAAAATGAAAGAGTGCAAGAAGAACATATAAGTATAAATTTAACTATAGTTTTATTCGCAGGACAATACGGAAAATAAAATGTCTGTTGTGAGTGCGTGTGTGTGAAATGTATTACAAAATTTGTTTCTGTAACAGTATGTGCATATATATATTTACCAACCTCTCTGTGTGGGCAGGATGTTACACAAGGTCAATTTCTTAAGCAGAGTTTAACAGGTTTGAATTCAGAATTTTCCTTCTCCTAGACTGGTTGCCTAACCAAGGATAAAAAGAGCCCAGTCCGCCCTATTTCTCACTTTGGTGATACATTTCCTTAATGACACTAATGATCTGTTTAGCGTATTTAAAAACTACAAAATATTGTTCTCAAGTTTTTATATATATACTACACAAAACATGACCTGTTAGGTCACTCATTGAGCTCTGGGTAGATAATTGAGATTAGAGAAAAGGGAGTTTGCAAAGCGAAACAAATTTAAAAAAAATAAATACACGGACAAAACACGTATTCATAACATCAGCTAAAAATGGGTCTGTACATTCAAAAGCTCATATTATCATTATTTGTGAACAGATTGTTGTAAAAATAGGCAGACTTCCTCGATGTTATAAAGTTGTTTGCACTGAAAATGATTTTGCTCGTGCGTAGTTATGGAACAATTACATAATGATAGGTAAAAAAAACAGGTATACTCAATAAAGATGCTGAAAAAAACATTTTAAAACACTTTAATAGGAATACTTTACATGCAGTTAGTTACAGAAATGACCGTACAAACATCACTGACCTCAGTGCATCTCCATTGTGAAGCAATCAACAGGTAAAAAGACAGGAGTCAGGTATTTTTTTCATATTAAAAAGAGAAAAATTTCGCTATATATCCAATGATTCTGCATTAAATGAGGTTCAGCAATGTTACAGTTCATATTCTCTACATCTACATATTATTAGAATAGAAAAAAAAGCTATTACATTCTACTCAAGTGAGTTCTCGAGTAATGGTCCTATTTTTTTATGGTATTACCAGTTGTCAAAATATTCACTTGGCGTCAGTTTTCACACCAAGTTGATTTTAATTTTTTTTTAAACCGAAAGAAAAATCGAAAGAAAAAACAAATCTAAATTTCAGAAATTCACACATAGTAATAGTGAATAAAATTTACCTTAGGGTTGCTCAAAACATGCTCTTTTCATACGCACGCAAATTGTTAAAAAAATCTTTTAAAACATCAATAAAAAGTGGAAAATTAACTTTTTAATGTTTTCTTTTACGTTTAATATAAAGAACAATTCCAAGTTTATGTGTTCTAGTTGGTCTTGGATCAATGCGCGAAACAAAAACTAACGAAAAAAAATATTAGTCTTTTCAATTTAGTATACATTTATTTACAATAAAAGTTTGTCTTTTATAACTTCATATACCGAAAGTTTTATTAAAATCGGATTGTTAGTTTATTTTATATGATTTATAGGAGAATTTCCTGTTATCACCCTTATCAGCATTACCTGTAATTCGGCAAATGAACGACTTCCATTCAGAAAACTATGCGTGTATTTCAGATGCACACACATGGGAATAAAGTTAGCATTTTGTTGTCTTGCGTATAAATTCGTTTGAAAAGCAATTTCTTCAAACAAATTTAGTGGAAATAGCTGAAAAAAATTCTACAGGTGTAGCATCAAGTCCAGTGGGTGTGTAGGACCAACAAAACTTGTAAATTCTGATGGTCTCATTAGTTCAACAACATTTTCGGTCGGGTTCTGTGAAAATTTCATCTTCATCTTCTAATTCAGAAAAATCTGATAAATCACTAGTATTGACACTCGAAAAAGAAATATCACTTTGAGCATTAATTCCTAAGCTTATCTCTTCAGTTGAAAGATTATATTCGGAAAAACCTTAAAAATTGTACATATTTTTCAGCCGCCATCTCCAAATTTTTTTTCAAAAATGCGAGGGAAAAAATCAGAATGGTCTACACGTTTAAAAAGATAGAAATCAAGGTGGACCGGAAATATATTATTCAGGAAGTGAACTAGGCAATTTCCCTTGCTTAAAAACTAGTGAAAAATATTTTTAATCGGATTTTACAAATATATATGAAAACAGGCGACCCACCTTGATTCGTAATCACAATTTTTTTTTAAATTCGAGACAATAAATTTTCTTCGTTTTTTGTAAAAAAAATGGTTTAAAAAGACATTTATTGTTAAACCAAAATAGATAAATAAATTATAAAATGAACAGGGTTGTTTCCCTTGCATAAAATGAGAAAAATAATAATTTTAAATCGATTTTTTTATGAAAGTATTTGAAAACAGATGGATTTTTAAAAAATTTTTTATTTATTTTCAATTCGAGTAGATAAACACCTCTGTTCTTTGGGAATAATTGTTTTAAAAAGACAGAAAAACATTCCAGACGAGAAATTAACCTTTCAGTAACAAACATACTCCTTTTCCTGGATTAAAAATGTTGAAAATGTGAGTTTTAATTGAATTTAACAGTGAATATGAATTGTAGACGCTTCACGCAATGCCCTCTAAGATATCAGATATATTGTATATCTTAGAGGGCCTTGCTTCACGGCGTTCTGGGAACAGAGAAATATTTTTTTCTCGTCGTTTCAGGGCGTCTTAGGACGTTATTACCTGATAATTATATGTAAACAAAAGTATTATGCATTGATGTCATATATGAATAAAGCGTTGCTGCTGGCACTCAAGTTGGAACACTGATCATCGCAGAATGAAAATGGCTGACCTCCATCTGATATGAATAGAGGTACTGTGCTGCATAGATTCGCCTGGTGCACACTGTGTGTTTCAAGCGACTCTATATTTTTCTTAGAATGTGTATTACAGATAAGTAATAATCTTCATTTAACTTTATTTCTGTTCCTCAATGTATCTAATTTCGTTTAGGTAATTAAATACATATTATATAATTAAGTTGTTCTATAATTTCTATTATGTACATGTGACGTTACAAGATTATATTGTTCTGCAGTTTCTCTTAACTTTTTTATTGATTAATCAACATTCCAATCTGTCTTGGGTTATTTTATGCCTAGAGGTTAGGGAATTGTATTCATAGTTACATTTTTTTTATGTAGCTTAATTTTATTTTTCTAACACAGATTTTATTTTTGAATATAAATAATTTTTAAATAGATCTATTTGACCCTATAGATAAAACCCTAACAGGTACCCCCACTCTCTAATCTTTTATTTTATAAGTAATAATATAAGCTGGATAGGTTTGCTCATTGGAGAAAATTACAAATAATTTTGGGTCAGTGACATTATCAACACAAGAATCATAAAGTTTACCACCTTTCTCATCAAGATCCTTTTGAGGAGGTCGAACGTATGTTGGATTCCCTTTAACAAATTCTCCAATAAGAACATTTACAAGAAACAGTTGATATTTTCCATCAATAGGAACTATATAATTGTGAGCAAAATTCGCATCCTTTGCAAAGTAAGTTCCTTTTCCGTACTTGGAGCCAACCCGGATTCCACTTAAACGTACATCAAACCCCTGCTTACAAATAGCGTCAATTACCTCTGGTTCTGTTCCATGGAATAATTTCAATTCTTTGACATCCTTGCCTGATGTCTCTTTTGCCATCTTCCTTTTTTTCCTTTTTTTAAAGAAAGAAAGAGAAAAAAATAGAATTTAATTTTTAAAAAACAAACAGATAAATGTTAAAGTGTTAAAAGTTTTGTAATATTTTGTTGGATTATTTTGGGTATATAAGGCGTGCTGTAATCCACCACTTAAACTTATAGACTAAACAAGGTCATGTGGTTTAAACCCCAGCCAATCAAAAGCCCAAGTACATGGTTAGTTAACTATCTAAATTGCTGATATTGACAGCTGTTCATTTGCACTTTATTCAACATTGACGAACGAACCTGCAACACTAAGGGACACCAAGGAACAACCAAAGGATCATACCCAACACAGACACAAAGGAGCAACCAAAGGTTTCTTCACCTGTTTAACTCAAGGGATCTCCGCTGGACAGTGCTCTTGCTTGAAGCCTAAGGATGGCCACAAAAATTGTCACAACACAAATTGGCAGCGCCGGATGCTTTGCATCTCTGAATTTGCCTCTCTTATGTCTTGGAGCATAGTCTTGGAATCCACAATTTTCGGCTGACCTAACTTTGTCTTTTTTTACATCAAATGATCGATGAGGGGTACACCAAAATAAGTCATAAATAAAAGGGATACAAGCGTAAAAAAAGGGTTAACAATCCCTGATTTAAGCTAATAAATCTCTATATTAATACTCGTGTTCTTTAATTGTATGACTGTTATGATCTTACATCACCCTCTGGTTAAAAATGAGACAGTCCAAATCATCCAAGATGAAATGCAAAATTGTAAATCCTGATTATTTTGTGTTGATTATCTATGAATGCTTATTTCTTATGAGGGTTGTCACCCCATTCTGTTTTTATCATAAAGAAAGGGGAGAAAAAGGACATGTTATACAGAAAAAATTTAATAAGAAAGAAAGAGTGTAGGGGAAAGATAGAGAGAGGGGGTGAGCGAACGGAAGCGATAACGCTAACTTGTTTCAATCAAACATAATGGAAAGATGGAAAGAAAGAAAAAAAAGAGAGAGAGAGATTATTATACTTTTTACATATTTTGCAATAGCTCTTAAATAAACATATCAAACATTGTCATAATTAAATCATTATACTGTGGTATATCTACAGGTCCTGCTAGTATTTAATAAAGGGGGTCCAGTGTATGGTAGTTCAATGACTTAGCGAAGAAGATGCACTGAGTGTTAGAAAGATTTCACCCTGTGTTCTGGATTTGTGTTGTTTGTTTCTTTTTTGTATCACACCTCAAAAAGGTCTGACACAGTTGGCAGACAACATGGCGGAATTGAAACAAAAGAGATGCACCCGATTGGAGGACCCATATTGTTACACTAATAACCGATTCTTGAAAGTAAGAAAATTCCAAGAAAATCTTTTTATGAACCAGTGCAAACCAGCTGAATACCAAGACTGAGGATATTCTATGCCCCACTGACAGGGTATTTAGTCAATAACTTAGTGACAGCCCTGTTGGCTGGGGCTTTAGAATACCCTGACTGCACCTCTGCAGAGAGTTAAAACACCACCACACCCAGAATGTGGCCATCTGTTAGACGTGGGTGGTGACCTGTGTTGATTAAGGATGGAATCCTGGTGGCTGAGCAGTCCATGATATTCAACACTCTAATTTGACCCTTACCTAGGCTAGATGGGTGGTCGGAAAGGCCCCCTCCGATCAATCGGCTGGTCATGTCAAGCCCTAGCACCTATATGATTGACCCAACCCTATTGTCCTTATGGCAAACCCCAACCCTTTTTATCATATGGATGTTAGAAGACGGTAGCCGAGGTTCTTCATATCCTGGGTATGATGTTAAACTATCTGATGGTGAGGTTCCAGTTCTGGAGGTCTGGGGAATGTGGAGCACCCCTTCATCACCATTGCTCCCAGGTCGACTGACCCCGAGTGGTAGTACCTGTTAGGGTTCTATCTATGGGTTTGTTGTGGCGGTGATCTATGGGTTAAATAAATTTAAAAAATGAGTTTAAAGAAAACAAACTTGAATAGCTAATAAGAATCTATAAAAAAAAACATTTTTAGCATAAAATAACTCAAGGGTTGAAATGCTGTAAAATCCAAATCCCCCCCTTCTAGCACCCATATGATGAAAAGGGTTGGGGCTTGCCATAAGGTCAATAGGATTGGGACAATCATATAGGTGCTAGGGCTTGACATGACCAGCCGATTGATTGGAGAGGGCGTCTCCAACTGCCCGTCTAGCCCAAATAAGGGCCAAAGTGGAGTGTTGCATGTCATGGACTGCTCACCATACCAGGATTCCATTGTTAAGGAGTCACCACACATGGGCAACAGACTGGGATCATGCCTGTTGCAGGTCAAACATCTTTCTTTTTTTTTTTTTGACAAGATTTACAGATAATTAAGAACATAATAGTTTTGCATTCTGTTTTGAGTCAAGATACAAATTTGTCGAAATATGTTTGTTATTTGTATCATTTCAAAAAGTATATTTTAATAAATGATTAATTCTTACCAGTCATAGCATTCCCAAAGGTTTCCATTCTCAATTCTTTCAACATTGGTAATCTCAGCATTTTTCATTGAGGCATTCATCTGGTCTGATATCATTTTAAATTCCCTGCTCATCTCATCCACCTGCAAATATACAATGTAGAAGAAAGAAACATTAACTCCTATTTAACTCAAACTGGGTACTTGTCTTCAAACAAGATGTGGCAAATCTCAAGGTAATCCTGGTACCATGTATATACCAAACCTGTGACAGTGTCTTCTCCATTGTACTCGAGTAGTCTGATGCCTGTATGACACCGGGGGGGGGGGGGGGGGCAGTTCGCGCGTAGTCGTCACTTTCACCATTCCTGTTCAGGTCATCTGGGAGAATATCGATTACCACCAAGAGCAGTCTCCCAGATCGATACTCTGAATCATTACGTATAGGACACCCGAAGAGAATATTGATGAGCAATAGCAGTCTGTCCGGATCGATCTCTGTCACTGGCCGTCTTATTGTCAACGTCAACCCCAATGCCGTGTCTGGAATGCACCCATGTATCATAGGGGAAAAAAAAATAACAACAAACAAAGAGACGAAGACAAGACCAGACGATTTCAGATGAGCATCAAAAATGGTCAGAGAGGTACATAGTTCGCATTCATTCCTCCACTCATTTCCATCTGCTGCTATCTCCCATGTCTGTTGAGAGGGGGGGCACCCCCTTGTCCCTTTGGGGACCTCTGCTAAAGCTGGCTCCTAGTGGACAAGGCTCTAAGGGAGATGTTACTTCTTCGCTGCCTGAGATCTAACTTTTTAATTTTCCCAGAATTCTCCAACTCTCGCTACCAACTCTCATCCCACGAGACTTGTGTCTATCCCCTGTGTGATTTGAAAAGTTCTTTGTTCTAATCTAGGTCGAATTTTATTACTGGTCTAAACTACAGTTAACTCTCAAAGTCGTTCAAAAAGCCAGACTATGACACTATGGACATTAGGGGGTTAATCCTTATCCTGTAGTCATCAAAGGGTTGATATCTCCTGATACTGGAAACACTGAAGTTCTAAAATAATATAAGATTGTTTTTTTTTAAAAAGAGACATTAAGATTTTGTTTTTGGAAAAGAGACACTTTGTCTGACTTTTATCAAGTAGTGTATATTTTTTTGGTAAATAGAAATTCAAGCCTAGGAAACCATATGCCCCCCCCCCCCTGACGAATGGACTGTCAAAAGAATTGAAAGAAGGAATTAAGTTAAGAACTTTAGGGTTTAGATAATTCCAAATTCACAGGGTCAGGAAGTAAATTAGTTGAAGTTTAAGAAAAAGTACAGTCAACATTGAATAGATGAAAAGATTAATTCGTCCCTAGCTCGGGGAATCACCGATAACAAGAAATACAAATTGGGCATATGGTAAATTTCTGAAAGATACAAAGAGAGCATTTTAGTTCGGCCGAGAATAAATGATTGATGAACTTTGATTTGGGGAAATCCCTTACCTAAGTACTTTTGCTAAGTGGGCGAAGGTTTGACACCCCTAAAGAGTGGTGGTCACAATAAGCATTAAGAGAGAAAGAGGAAAGCTATCCTCCCGTTATCCTCATTGTAGGTAATGGTAACAGAAAGGGATTTTAGAAGGTTGGAGAAAAGGGGGTTGTGCTTAGAATTTTGGCAACGTCACATTTTTCCAAGTTTGGGATTTTGGAAATTCAAACAAAGGAATGATAAATGCAAATTGATTAGAAACTGACATTAGGGAAGATGCTCTTCCCCGTCTGACCATACCCTGTATTTGGGTGATTATTACTTAAGCGAGCCGATTTTGAGACTCGTCACACTTTGCCAGCACGCTACCCAGAGATCCTGTTGCCGTGAAACGTGTCATCGTTTGAGAGAAGCCAACTCCGATACCAACTCTGATAGAACTTCCCAGCTCCTGTCCCTGAACCAATCTAGTGTCACTTCCCTGACTTGAACATTTTTCCTGCGACAACTTTATTTTGTACAGACTTTGGCTGTATATAAAAGCATTTTCAACTTTAAAAGAACTTGTTGAAGTATTAATTCATGTAACCCTTTTCCAGCGGTGGACTGCGACATCTTCTTCTTTCCAGCAGTGACCTTCACCTTTCTCACTATTTAAAAATTCACAACGTGGGGTTGGAAGGGTGTAGGGTTACATCCCTGAAGAGAAACCAGCAACACGAAGTGGAACAGCTCTACAGTTTATTGGTTAATTAGTGTTTACACTGATTAGCTAATTGGGGTCTCCATCTTAACCAGAGCACCCTACTGGTTAAGGTTTATAGGCTCTCTGTCTGGCCAATGGCCTTTATCACACTTTTCTATCTATTCTAATCCTTTTCTTAGTTTTATGACTTCTTTGACTTAGCATTGACCCTACTTACACATACAATATATGTAGATACACACACACACACACACACATGTATATATACATATGCACATATCCACACTGGTTACTATTTACTACTGGTCTTGCTACTACATATTCAATCTACACACACACACATATATATCTATACATATCTGTGGGTTGGCTTGTTACTTATTCCTACAGCCCACTATACAGTTACATATACACACACATATATGTGGTTTGACTTACTACTTATTCAATTATCTAGCTATGCAGTTATATGCACACACACTTGCCTGCACCCAACGTTGTGTTATACCTGCATGACAGTGATTACAAAAACCAGAGATATTTTTGTCTATGCATGGAACACCTTGTTAAAAATAAAACCCAAGGGTGTGTAGTTGTAATGCTTACATATATTAATGCATGTGTGACTGGTTAATGGTGATGAGCGGTGATAGGCTTCTGGACAGAAGAATTATGGTAATTCAAATAAGTATTTAGAGATTAATTGGGGTTGTGAAATATGCTGGGTGGGACTGAACTCAAACATAACCATGTAAGATCAGGTAAAAGCCGTTATAAAAGAAATTCACCTTCCCCTGCATCTGTCAACATTGTTTCTGGATTCTGGATTAAATCTTTATCAAGAAATGTCAAGAGAACATTTTCATCTTCCACAAAATACTTTAAAAAGACTAGCAAAGAAATGCACTCTCCGCACACAATTATATAATTAAGTATCATATTGAATTAGAAATACTAATGAAATTGAATACGAACACAAAAAAAGATTACAATTATTTTTACTTTATTCTAATTGATTTCAATATAAAATTATACTTAGGATTGCTTATAATACATTTGAGAATAAAACAATATTATAAATCAATAACACCAAGTAATTATTTATTAAGTTTTGTTAAAACCGGTATGCAAATTATTCACACCATATACTATATAATCATTTATTTCTTAATGATTTAACACATATTGCAGGATTTTAAACAGATTAATACTATGAGCTGTTTTAAGACAAATCTATCTCTTCTCGACCTTAATAGAGATATTCTTAATAAATAAGAGGCTAATTAAGATTCAATAATGATTATGTAATAACCATTGAGAATATAATGTAAATAGAAGTCACATTCGTTTTCCTAATCTGCCCCAAATGATAGCCTTTGTTTAAATATAATATCAAACATTTAAAGTCTTTGATTTAAGGAAAATAACAGGTAACTTTAAAGGAAAAGGCCATTTTTTGATAAATCCTTATAGGAATGGGGCTCTGGACTTAGAAAATTCTCAACAGGATGTTAAGAGTTAATGGGGTGCAGTCAATGTATTCTAACGCCTCAGCTGACAGGGCGGGATAGATTTTGTTATATGCAGATAGATCTGTTTCTAAAAATACTTACCTCTGTTACTTTATAATGATATGATGTATCAGTTACATCTTCACGTAAGTCCCAATTTGATGGAAAAGACTTTAGTTGTGTTTCATTGTTCAGGTTCAGTTTACTGATGGATTTCAATGGACTTTTTCTAGAAAAAGAAAATCTAATGGAAATAAACAAACACAAAATTAAACAAGATTTCAAATTTAACATTTTAAAATGATTTTCTTTTTAAGCTCAGAATACCCCCCCCCCGCTCCCCATCCACCCAAAAAAAATGTTGTCATCACCTCCACATCCCACCTCCAGCGGTTTCAGTTGAAGGAACTCTTTAGCAAAAGAGTTAGAAAGTTATTTGGCAACAGACTACATATACGACGATTATCCACTATTAGAGCGCCTGCCATTATACACTGGATCGAAACCCAGTTGTGGAATAATTTATATTGTTTTGTGTTTTACACATTGCCACCCATACTGCGTCTAAAGATGGCGATTCAACAGGCTTTAAAATCGCCACCAATTTTGGAAAACGAGTATTTCTATGGAGAATGGAAGCACGACTTAACAGTATGGCAAATGTATACAGACTTGCCTAGGAATAAACAGAGCCCAACAGTTTTTCTCACTTTAACTGAACGAGCAAGGGATTGTATTAGAGACCTACAACCTGAGGAAATTGGTCATGAAAACGGGGTGCAGCAAATAACAGACAAACTGGATACACTATTTTTAAAGGACAAAAATATTCGGGTTTATTTGGCCTTTAAGGAATTTTATGATTACAGGCACCCTTCCGAAGTAAGTATGATTGACTTTTTGATAAAATTTGAATACTTATATCACAAACTGAGTAGTTATAAGCTTCAATTGCCAGAAGGTATACGCGCCTTTTTTCTATTAACTCAGTCGGTAGAGCATCCACCTAGGAATTGCAAGGTTTTGGGTTCAATACTGGCCACCGCCAATTCAGCACATGAGTTGCACAGCTTGGGTAATCTGATCTGTGCGGTAAAGCAACTGGGAGCTCCCCGGTCTAGCGCTAGTGAAGAGAGGATAGATTCTTTCATTGTTCCGATGATACTGATAATAGACCATTCTGCAGAATTTACTACCAATTAGGAGTTATATTAGGGGGTGACAAGACTTTCAGATCCCCCTATCCAGTGAATGGATAAATAAAAAAGTTAAAACATAAAATGTTGCAAATACAACAAAGCCCTTTCTAAAGCAGCCAAGCCACCTGCAGAGCCTAACGTGAAAAATTCACTAGTGATTATAATTGAGATGAAAACAATAGAAAAATAACCATCATATTAATATTTCCACAATACAGAATTTGTTAGGTTAATCTTAATTAATTTTTTTTTTTTTTTCTACTGGTTATTTTTTTTTATTGGTTATATTTTAACAATATTTTAGTATATTTTTGTTATATTTTAACAATATTCTATATTAGTAAATTTTTTTATATTGGTTAATTTAAAAAAAATAATTTCTTTTTTACCTCAATTCAGCTGCAGTTCCAATGGAGATGAATTTTGGTCGTCTCATCACTTCTCTAATTTTATTCTTTATTTTTTGAGACATTTTCTGAAAATCTATTTCTGCTTTGCACTTGTCGTCTATTTGAATGACCATCATGCCATCAGGGTTATCTAGATAACTCTTCTCAATGTCCTCATTGGTTACACTAATTGAACCGGCATTGGGAGATCCCTGTAGAAAAGATAAATAAAAGTTTGTGTAGCTGCTGCTTGAATTTCTTACAATGATAATTTTTATGTCATACAGGTTGTTAAATAGATTTAGGGAATCAATTTCAAGTTGAAATCAATATTGAGTTCTAGTCCAGTGACAAAAAAAGTCCTCCCAGCAATCTAAAACAATATTACAGCAGTCCTTTTTCCTTTTAGAAGTCCATCGCAGGAATTAAACCATAATAATTGAATCTTTGTAACAAAATATGAAAAACAAATTTGATATATTAATTCAAAATTTGAATAAAACAACCTATCTCAAATTGAAATAGTGCTCAAATTTAAAATTGGATATTTCCCAAATAAAGAAATTAGCAATCTTCAAATCTCTTTTCTAAATCTCCATTGTAATACAAGATTGTAAGCTGCTTGGTGTTTTCAGGAATAAGACTTTCACATTGTTTATTTAGTAAATGTTTATATTGAGAAAATGAATGTTCAACATCTACTCTGGTAACAGGCATCCATATGACCTTATTGGCAATCTGTTCCAGAAGGGGAAATCTACTCTTATTTGCATTCCAAAATGCTGGGATGTTAAAAGGTTTTTGGTAAGTCATCTTGGTAATTCACATAAATTTGGAATTCTTCAAGAAGATCAGTAGAATGATCTTGCAAGTTCTTAATGGCTGCAAAATTATCAATGTCCTGGCTTATACAAGGTAGATGTCTAGGATCAAACAGACGAGATACCTTGTAATAGCATTACAAGCATTTAGCTGAAAAACGCTGACATTTTCAAATTTGTGACCTTAATCAGTTCAATTTGCAATTTCTCGAGTATTTCTTAACCAATCATAAAAAGATTTATATGGTTGGAAAGAGAATAGAGTAATCTTTCTAATTAACTTTCTGTAACTTTTATCGGTTTTTATCAATTGAATTATTTTTTACAGCGAGTTAAAACCGTATTTTCGGTCGAACAGCTGAAAACAAAAATATGACCGTTTTTTTTTAGGATAAATTTTACACGCTGTTTTGTTTTTCAAAATCAAAGTAGGTAATCTTTATCAATATTCTTGAAATTTTGCACTCAAATAGAAAACATCTGGAAGTACAAAAGGGTTTTTTTTTTTGTTTCTAGGGTCAGTGGAAACGAAAATATCAGAGAGCAAAGTTAAAGGTTATTTGTTTAAAAAATATGAAAGGCACAAAAAAGACGCAATTTGTATGTAAAATTAGAGACTTTCAAAATTATTTTCCTATAAAATTTGTGAAATTTAAAGATTGCTAGATGTTTCGGGTTTTTCTCTGAAAATTTTGATTTTGAAGAAAAACCTCGAATTTACGTGACTTTCGGTTGTAAAAACAGCCTGTCAACTGACGTCACAAATCCAACTTTATTGATTTAAAATGACAATTTCTCGTATATTTATTGTTCAATCTTAAAAATATTCATATGGTTGAAAAGAAAAGAAAATAATCTCTCTAAATATGTAATTTGTATGTGTTTTTATTAATTGAATATTTTTTTACAGCGAGTTAAATACATATTTTGCTTAAAAAAAACGAAAATGCGTGATAGGAATTTTTTTCCGAGAATACATTTTACACTCTACATTTCTTTGGAAAATCTAAGTGGCTAATCTTTATCAATATTCTTGAAATTTTGCATTCAATTAGAAGACACCTGGAAGTACAAAAGGGAGCTTTTTTGTTTTGTTTCTAGGACCCATGGAAGTAAAATTACAATAGTGCAAACTCCAAGACTATTTGTTCAAAATAAGTATGATTTGCGAAAAAGACGCACTATGTGCGTAATATTAGAAAGTTTCAGAATTATTTTGATATGAAAATTATAAAATTTGAAGAATATTAAGTTCTTTGGCTTTTTATTCAAAAATTTGTATTTTGAAAAAAAATCTCAAATTTATTTGTCCAACGAGGCGTATGACATATTAGGGAAGGTCGATTTTGGAACTGGGGTATGAAATAAGTGTACTCACACAGATATATGTTTTACATAGATGTATTTATTCACGTGAATTACAGCAACCTTTTGGAGTCTTAGGGCCTGTTCAAAGTGAGGCTAGGTGGATGTAAACAAACCCTACTAGAATGTTGCGGGCTTAATATAGTTACCCGTAGTTAGTGGTCACAACTGTTACATCCCCCTCTGTGCGATTGAAAGTTTTCTTTTTTTTTTTTTTTTTTTGGAGTAGTGATGTTGTCAATGACTTTGTGTATATGTATAATGTTTGTATTTGCCTTTTTCTTCTAATCACTTATGACTTTATTATTATTATTATTTTTTTGTGTGTGTTTTATGTTCATTTGTTGTTTATATAGGTGTTGTTTCGTCTGTTAGTAAGTATTCCTTGTAGCGTGTTGGAGTTCTGATGTGTCTTCCTGATGAGGTTTGGTTGTCAGCATGATCTTCATGTGGTCTGGCTTGGTACTATATCTCTCTCTTCCCTTGTGGATGGGTCTGTACGTATGTGGCGTCGGTTTCTCCTTATGGTGTTACCATTTTCTGTGGTAACATTGTAGGATCTGAACTCTTTGTTTGTGCCCGTAACTACTGCCTTTTCCCATGTAGCTGACTGAGGGTTTATTACTGTTACATACTGATCATTGTGGAGTGTTGGAAAATCTTTAGCACCCTGGTTGTAGTATTTTTCTTGTTCCTGTTGGCGTTTGTGTAACTCCTCTAAAATGTTGTCCTTTTCAGGATGTGTGTTCCTGATCCTTATTGGGAGGTTTCCTCTGATCATTTTTTTATAAAGCAGCTGTGCTGGACTTGGAAGGCTGTGATTGATTGGTGTTGTTCTCAAACACAGCAATGCCATGTCTATATCTATGTTGCTGTCTTTGGCCTTTTTTAATGTCTTTTTTACTGTTTGGATGGTTCTTTCTATAAAACCATTTGACTGGGCGTATGTTGGTGAAGAGGTAATGTGGTCAAATCCCCAGTCTTTGGCAAATTGTTTGAATGCATAGCTATCATATTGCGGGCCATTATCGCTTATGATACATTCTGGAATCCCATGTTCTCCGAATAGGGATTTCAATGCATGTATCACCTCTTGGCTTGTGCATGTGTTATGCATTTTTCTGATAAACGGGAACTTGGAATGGTAGTCGGCTACAAGTAGGTAAGTTTCCCCTGCTACGTGGAAAAGATCAGAGCCAATTACTTTCCCTGATCTGGAAGGAATTTTGTGTGGCATCATGGTTTCCTTCTTTTGTTCATTTTGGTATTTCTGGCATGTGAGGTATCCTTTAATAATTTTTTCGATGTCCTCGTTTATTCCTGGCCAGTACACACATGTTTTGGCTCTTAGGATATTTTTTTCGATGCCTTGATGGGATGCATGGATCTTATTTAGGATTTCATTCCTCATGGTGTTAGGGATTAGTATCCTTCCCCCTTTCAGTACTAAGGAGTCCTCTACTGATAGCTCATCTCTGAATGACCAATATGGTCTGAGTGGTGCTGGGGTATCTTTGGCTTTGTCCGGCCATCCAACATATATTTTTTCTCTTAGTGCTGACACTACCTGGTCATTTCTCAACTCCTCCTTCAGCTCCTCGAGTTTGTTTGTACTGAATTGCACAAACTCAATTCTTACATCCAGGTTTACTGGGTTGCAATTATTTTTGTTAGGCAATCTTGACAGCCCATCAGCCAACAGTACCTCTTTTCCTGGACGATATGTTATGGTGAGATCATATCCCTGTGTTTCCGTTAACATTCGTTGTAGTCTTGGGGGTGCTGCCGACAGATTATTTTGGCTTATCATTTCTAGTGGTTTATGGTCAGTCTCAACTGTGAATGGCCTCCCATACACGTATGTATGGAATCTCTGGTATCCAAATACAACTGCTAGCATCTCACGTTCTATGTTTGCATATCTTTGCTCAGCCGAAGTGAGTGATTTGGATGCGAATACAACTGGCCTATCATTTTGTAGTAGAGCTGATCCTAGTCCTCTGCTCGAAGCATCAATTTGGATAATTGTTGGCTTGGTAGGGTCAAAGTATGCTAGGGTTGTTTCTTTACTGATTATGGCCTTGATTTGTTGGAAGGCCTTCTCATGACTGTTTGTCCATGTATATACGTTCCCTTTTTTTTAGGAGGTCGCGAAGATTGGCAGTGTGTTCAGACAGTCGAGGTATGAAAGGGGCCATGTATGTCACCATTCCTAAGATATGCTGTAGTTCAGCTTCATTGGTAGGAGATTTTAGGGCTTTGATGTCTTCTACTTTTTGGGGATCTGGGTGTACTCCATTCTCGTCGTAGATTCCGCCAAAAAATTTGATGGATTTGGTCTTAATGTTACATTTTGTGCTGTTGAATACAAGACCATTTTCCTTCGCAGATTCCATCAGGCTGAGCAAGTTGTTATCGTGCTCCTTTTCGTCTTTTCCAAATACTATGACATCATCAGAGATACCAATGGTTCCGGAGCATTTTTCGAGTATTTGGTCCATCTTTTGTTGGAATATATCTTGGCTCATCACCAACCCGAATTGCATCCTCATGAAACAGTACCTGCCAAATGGACTGTTGAAGCATGTTAAGTCTTGACTTTCTCCATCAAGCTCGATGGACCAGTAGCCATTTTTGCATCAAGCTTACTGAACCATTTTGCTTTTGCCATTTTGTGGGTTATTTCTTCCAGGGTTGGGACTCTGTGATGACATCTTTTGATTGCCTTATCTAAATCTTTTGGGTCCAGGCAAATCCTCATTTGTCCATTGCTTTTTCGATTATATACTAGGCTGCTGACCCAGTCGGTTGGTTTTTCAACCTTTTTTATGACACGGTCTTTCACCATCTTGTCTAATTCTTTTTTTATTTAATCTTTTAGGTGGATGGGGCATTTTCGTGGTGCATGTATGACTGGGGTTATTGTGGGGTCGAGGACAATGTGGTATTTACCTGGGAAGTGGCCTATGCGGTCGAATTGTTTTGGGTAATCCCGTAGTAGGTCGTTGATGGACTGTATTTGGTAATTCTTTTTTATTTCACAGTGTAGGGTTAGCATTTTTAAGTTGCGGCAGATTGGTAATCCTAGTATTGCTGGTCCGCTTGTGTCTGTAATGTAGAATTTTTCTGCTGTCCATGTGTCTTGGTTGTATTTGCATTGGAGTTTGATGGTGCCAATTTATGGTATGATAGTCTTGTTGTATGCTGTTAGAATGGTGTCTGAGTATCTCACTAATTTTTCTGGTGGATTTGGACACATTTCTTTGTAGATCCGCAATGGTAGAATATTACCTTCTGCACCGGTATCTACTTTTACTAGTAGTTTCGCTGGGATCTTTTCTTTTCCTGGTACTTTGATTTTTATTTTTGTTGTGACCTCAGTGCGGTTATCCGAACTGTTTATGTTATGAAATTGTAAATCTTCAGAATCGCTATTGTCAGTGCCATTGTCTACAGCATCAATATTTTTGTTATATCTCTGGTCGTATTTCGACTTGTACCGTTCCCTTGGTAGAGTGTTGTATTGTGTTTTGCAAACACTTGCCCAGTGGTTCCATTTCCTACATTTTAGGCATTTTGTACCCTGGGCTGGGCATTTGTCGTATCGCCTGTGGTTTTCTCCACATTTTGGACAGCATTTTTTTTTGTGTTGGTTCTGTATGCTATCGACTGTGGCATTTTGTTGTGGGTTTTGTATTCTTGTGGCTTGTAACTGCTTCATGTGGTTAATTGAAACTTCATTATTTTTTCCTATCTGTATAGCTTTTTCTAGGGTCATTTTCTTGTCTTCTGCAATTAATTGTTTTTGTACTTCTGGGTATATTGTCCCAGCAATTATTTGCTCTATGAGCGTTTTATCGAACTCAGAGTTAAACTCGTCTCTGTGTTTTGTTTTCCAAAGATCATACTGCGCTGTCTGTAGACATAGTCTGGAAATGAATTCGTCCATTGTCTCTGGTTCGTTGGTATTACTGTCAATTTTTTAGTTAACATTTCTGAGTGCCAAGCGGGCTACTCTAAAATTTTGGTTTGACTTTCCGTATTCCTCGAATTTTTCCCATACGATATCCGGCCGTTTTTTGTCCTCGGCAGACAGACTCCAACTATTAAAAAAAAAAAAAAAAAAAGAAGCGATTTTTTTTCACAAAAATCGCTTCTTTATTTTTTTTTCTCTCTAACATTCAGGATTTGTTATTTTTCAATAGGAAAAAAAAAAAATTTAATTATAAATAAAACGCCATAAAACTAAGTTTTTTTTTTTTTTCGTTTTAGTCAAAATAAAATAAATATAGTTTGTTTTTGGAGTTCTCGGGCTTTCGCAGATGCTGTTATTCATCTACTGTTTGTTTTAAATTGTAAAAATAATTTTTTTTTTTATTTTCATGCAAGATACTTGATTATTTGAAAAAGAAAGGAAAGAAAAGGTTGTTTAATCTACATCATTTTGTATTTTAAGTGACTTTAATTCAAACAAAACAACAAAAAAAACGCGAGTTTTGTCTTTCTGCGGTGAAGTTTTATTTTGGTAAGTAATACCATTTCTTTCTTTCTATTTATTTTGTTTCAAATTAAATTTTCTCTTTGAAATTATCAATATACGGTTATGTTCCAGTTTTATAGTGAAATGTGTAGCTGATACTATTTTATACATGAAAACCTTAAGCTACCTAAGGGTGTGTGTGTGATACCCAACTTTTCGTCTGCCTTAATTTTAAAAAGGAATTAAAATTAATTAAATCGATTATTTAAGGTCAAATTTTTGTCTAAATTGAAAAGTAGTAACATAATGAGCATCAGTAAAAAAAAAAAAAAAGAAAAAAAAAAGTAAAATAATATTATGCAATTTATTTTTAATACATTAGGGACTGGCAAACAGAGCCTCAAAGTCATTTTTGACCAAATGACTTTAGCCCCCCCTACAGAAAATAATTGACCAAAAATCAGGGAATTATCGGATTTTAATGAAATTTTCAGTGTTTATTTATCGAAGAACGATCTTTATAATGCATTATTTATTTTATTTCAAAACTTTCTCATTTTTTTCAGGTCACTTAATTTTGACCCCCCTTATGCTGGGGGCGTAAAATTGTTTCAAGTTGGTCCTTACCTGATACTAATTACAGTATAAATAAAGAGATAAAAGACCGAACTTATGAATAAAAACAAAAAAAAAATTTTTTTACGGCGGCTATGAGAAAAATAAGTACCGAACATTGAAAAATAAAATGTAAAAAAATAATAAATAATTAATTTTTTGGAGATTTCTTTTTTACCCATTTCGATAATTATTTAATTGGCTATTATTTTATAAAAGAAAAAATTATACATCGATGTTTTTTCTGCTTAAAAAGGGGAGGGGGTACATTTTCAATCGAGTTTTTCTTCAAAACTTATTATTTTCGTCTAAAAAAATAAGGTTTGCGCTAAGTAGATACGTATTTTTAGAATCTAAAAATATAACATTTTAAACTTAACATCAGGATTTTCATATTTTAAATGAATTTTATATATTCATTTTTCATAGCAAAAATACTAAATTAAAGTTTTGAAATAAAATAACTGATGCATTATAAAATTCATTAATTGATAAATCAATACTGAAAATTTCATTAAAATCGGATAATTACCTGATTTTTGGTAAATTTTTTTTCATCCCAAATGTTACGTTAAAATTGTAAACAAGCGCCTAAAACCATTGAAAAACAGCCAAAATGGCGTCGGCGAACAAAATTGACCAAAACAAATACTTTTAAATCTTTTAAAAATAAACTGCATATGTAATGATATTTTTCTTTTTTAATGATGGTTATTATGGTACTACTTATCGATTTAGACAAAGTTAACCTTAAATAATAGATTTAATTATTCTTAATTCGCTTTTAAAACTCGTAGTATCCGATTTTTTTTGCTACTCCCTATAATACATTTAAAACATTTTTAAGTCAATTTGCTGTTGTAAAATCCGTGTTTACAAAACAACTTTATCACTCTCGAAAAAGAATTACCAAATAACTAATGCATTATAAAATTCATTTATTGATAAATCAACACTGAAAATTTCATTGAAATCGGTTAATTCTCTGATTTTTTTGTAAATTTCTTTGAAACGGGAGGGGAGTTGTTTTGTAAAAACACTGGTTTTCTACAAATTGGATATACCTAGCATGTTTTACACAACCTCTCATGATGAAAAAAAAAGAAGAAAAAAAAGATTTTTTATAATTTTTGGATTATTTTAAAATCAATTTGATTTTTGAATTTACCATAAAGTAGTGGCTATTTGGGGGAGGGGTGTCCTGTCTTTTCATGCCAAAATTTTAGCCCTAACTCAAACCAAACCCAACTCCTTACCATCAGGCTTTTTTATATGAAATTGGAAGATAGCCTAAAACAGTTTGATTTATAATTTTTCATTTATTTCTATTTTATTTTCAGATAAAAATGTCTGTAAAAAGACATTCAGTTTTAACCCACTGTAGCATTTCCAAAAAATTTTCTGGAGCACCTTGTCTTTTGGATAAGACTGAACCCCCAACTTTACGACAAGTTATCCAGTTTAGTTATTTCCTTAAAAATACCTATCCCCATTTGAAAAATTTGAGATTTCTAAATTGATTGCAAAGGAAATAATCAGTATTTGGCAAGCAGTGAACCCACAATTGCCTTGTTAAGGGAACATTATATAGGGCAGAAGGTGGGTATATTTTGTTTCAAGAAGGCCAAACAGATTAACAGAAAATCTCTCACCACACGCAAAGTGAAAAGAATGGAGGAACAGCTGGACAGATTATTTGATATTTCTTCATGTTGCTGTAAACTGCCCGTCTTAAGATGTGATGACTTTGCTGGGAAGTGCAACAAAGAAAATTGCCAAACAAGGCACATAGTTTGCACTTGTCCTCCTAACAAGAAGGTAATCTTAATTCTATGCTTGATTGTGATTCCCTTGTTTAATTTGAACATGTTCATGTCTCGATTTTTTAAATTTAAATTTACCTCTGATAATATTCCTTTTTCTGGTAAATGATATCATGGTATTTTCCTTAATATTGTCATGTATGCTAGACCTGTTATTAAACACATGCAAATTTTGAAATTTCAGGTTCCATTGAAGAGAGAGAATATTAAAAGATCAGAGAGAGAAAACAGGTCCAAAAGGCAGTTTCCAGCTGGACCTATTGACAAGGATGCTGTCAAAAAATACAAAGACAAAATTTCAGTGGATGCAGAAAGGTTAGACAGAGCAACAAGATCTTCATGTGTTGCATCCTCGACGTCTGATATTTTTCCACAGACGTCCTCCAGTGAAGAAACCGTGGATGGCAGTTTGAGCCAGGGAGAATGTTAAAGGGTCATTACAGTCTTTTAAAAGTCCCAAGATATTCTATGGAACTTATTAGGGGTGATGTATCTGTTAAGTATCTGGTCGGCATCCTTAGTTCCAGATGTAGTGAATAAGTAAGCAAGCCAATAAGAATCCGGTGTTAAAGTATTCTTTGTAAGCCGTCGTCCAAGAGAATCCAAGTGTCAATGACATAAGCTCAGAATGGGGTCTATTAATACAGCAGAGGCAGCAGCAGCAGTGCCAGTGATTGGACAATAAGAATCCTTCTCGGGTCACGTGTTTATAGGCGAGTCCATAAATAAAAGCGACCATTTGCCTCATGCCTTATATCATAAATAATTCAACACGCCCCCTTTTTTGATATAATGGGGCAATTCCATTCAACAATATTAAATCCCTCCATTGAGGAAATTTACAATCGATTACAATCGACAATCTTTCCATTCATAAATGTTTACAATAAAGTCATTAAGAAATTTGTAATTTCATTTTTGTAGTAAAAGCAAAAAACTATAACTATTAATAATCTAATCTAATATTCTACCAAGCCTACTTTGTAAAAAAAAAAATTAATTATTATTATTATTATTATATTATTATTTGTCCTACTCCTAATTACTATCCAAAGTCAGTATTGGCCACTTTTGGGGTTTCTGTTTACTAATTTTAATACATGAAAACCTTAAGCTACCTAAGGGTGTGTGTGTATACCCAACTTTTCGTCTGCCTTAATTTTAAAAAGGAATTAAAATTAATTAAATCGATTATTTAAGGTCAAATTTTTGTCTAAATTGAAAAGTAGTAACATAATGAGCATCAGTAAAAAAAAAAAAAGAAAAAAAAAAAGTAAAAATAATATTATGCAATTTATTTTTAATACATTAGGACTGGCAAACAGAGCCTCAAGTCATTTTTGACCAAATGACTTTGCCCCCCTACAGAAAATAATTGACCAAAAATCAGGGAATTATCGGATTTTAATGAAATTTTCAGTGTTTATTTATCGAAGAACGATCTTTATAATGCATTATTTATTTTATTTCAAAACTTTCTCATTTTTTTCAGGTCACTTAATTTTGACCCCCCTTATGCTGGGGGCGTAAATTGTTTCAAGTTGGTCCTTACTGATACTAATTACAGTATAAATAAAGAGATAAAAGACCGAACTTATGAATAAAAACAAAAAAAAATTTTTTTACGCGGCTATGAGAAAAATAAGTACCGAACATTGAAAAATAAAATGTAAAAAATAATAAATAATTAATTTTTTGGAGATTTCTTTTTACCCATTTCGATAATTATTTAATTGGCTATTATTTTATAAAAGAAAAATTATACATCGATGTTTTTTCTGCTAAAAAGGGGAGGGGTACATTTTCAATCGAGTTTTTCTCAAAACTTATTATTTTCGTCTAAAAAAATAAGGTTTGCGCTAAGTAGATACGTATTTTAGAATCTAAAAATATACATTTTAAACTTAACATCAGGATTTTCATATTTTAAAATGAATTATTAGTATACTTTTTTTTAGGAGGTTCGCGAAGATTGGCAGTGTGGTTCAGACAGTCGAGGTATGAAAGGGGCCATGTATGTCACCATTCCTAAGATATGCTGTAGTTCAGCTTCATTGGTAGGAGATTTAGGGCTTTGAATGTCTTTACTTTTGGGGATCTGGGTGTACTCCATTCTCGTCGTAGATTCCGCCAAAAAATTTTGATGGATTTGCGTCTTAATGTTACATTTTGTGCTGTTGAATACAAGACCATTTTCCTTCGCAGATTCCATCAGGCTGAGCAGTTGTTATCGTGCTCCTTTTCGTCTTTTCCAAATACTATGACATCATCAAGAGTACCAATGGTTCCGGAGCATTTTTCGAGTATTTGGTCTCTTTTGTTGGAATATATATTGGCTCATCACCAACGCGAATTGCATCCTCATGAAACAGTACTGCCAAATGGACTGTTGAAGCATGTTAAGTCTTGACTTTCTCCATCAAGCTCGATGGACCAGTAGCATTTTTGCATCAAGCTTACTGAACCATTTTGCTTTTTTGCCATTTGTGGTTATTTCTTCAGGGTTGGGACTCTGTGATGACATCTTTTGATTGCCTTATCTAAATCTTTTGGGTCCAGGCAAATCCTCATTTGTCCATTGCTTTTTTCGATTAATACTAGCTGCTGACCCAGTCGTTGGTTTTTCAACCTTTTTATGACACGTTTTCACCATCTTGTTATTCTTTTTTTATTTAATCTTTTAGGTGGATGGGGCATTTTCGTGTGCATGTATGACTGGGGTTATTGTGGGTCGAGACAATGTGGGTATTTACCTGGGAAGTGGCCTTATGCGGTCGAATTGTTTTGGGTAATCCCGTATAGGTCGTTGATGGACTGTATTTGGTAATTCTTTTTATTTCACAGTGTAGGGTTAGCATTTTTAAGTTGCGGCAGATTGGTAATCCTAGTATTGCTGGTCCGCTTGTGTCTGTAATGTAGAATTTTTTGCTGCCATGTGTCTTGGTTGTATTTGCATTGGAGTTTGATGGCTGCCAATTTTGGTATGATAGTCTTGTTGTATGCTGTTAGAATGGTGTCTGAGTATCTCACTAATTTTTTCTGGTGGATTTGGACACATTTCTTTGTAGATCCGCAATGTAGAATATTACTTCTGCACCGGTATCTACTTTTACTAGTAGTTTCGCTGGGATCTTTTCTTTTCCTGGTACTTTGATTTTTATTTTTGTTGTGACCTCAGTGCGGTTATCCGAACTGTTTATGTTATGAAATTGTAAATCTTCAGAATCGCTATTGTCAGTGCCATTGTCTACAGCATCAATATTTTTGTTATATTCTGGTCGTATTTCGACTTGTACCGTTCCTTGGTAGAGTGTTTGTATTGTGTTTTGCAAACACTTGCCAGTGTTCCATTTCCTACATTTTAGGATTTTGTACCCTGGGCTGGGCATTTGTCGTATCGCCTGTGGTTTTCTCCACATTTTGGACAGCATTTTTTTTTGTGTTGGTTCTGTATGCTATCGACTGTGGCATTTTGTTGTGGGTTTTGTATTCTTGTGGCTTGTAACTGCTTCATGTGGTTAATTGAAACTTCATTATTTTTTCCTATCTGTATAGCTTTTCTAGGGTCATTTTCTTGTCTTCTGCAATTAATTGTTTTTGTACTTCTGGGTATATTGTCCAGCAATTATTTGCTCTATGAGCGTTTTATTCGAACTCAGAGTTAAATCGTCTCTGTGTTTGTTTTCCAAAGATCATACTGCGCTGTCTGTAGACATAGTCTGGAAAATGAATTCGTCCATTGTCTCTGGTTCGTTGGTATTACTGTCAATTTTTTAGTTAACATTTCTGAGTGCCAAGCGGGCTACTCTAAAATTTTGGTTTGACTTTCCGTATTCCTCGAATTTTCCCATACGATATCCGGGCCGTTTTTTGTCTCTCGGCAGACAGACTCCAACTATTAAAAAAAAAAAAAAAAAAAGAAGCGATTTTTTTTCACAAAAATCGCTTCTTTATTTTTTTTCTCTCTAAC
The DNA here is from genome assembly GCA_023376005.1 of Doryteuthis pealeii. Taxonomy (NCBI): domain Eukaryota; kingdom Metazoa; phylum Mollusca; class Cephalopoda; order Myopsida; family Loliginidae; genus Doryteuthis; species Doryteuthis pealeii. The sequence continues at coordinate 109,966,349 of CM042139.1, read as the reverse complement.
ATTCAGGATTTGTTATTTTTCAATAGGAAAAAAAAAAATTTAATTATAAATAAAACGCCATAAAACTAAGTTTTTTTTTTTTTCGTTTTAGTCAAAATAAAATAAATATAGTTTGTTTTGGAGTTCTCGGGCTTTCGCAGATGCTGTTATTCATCTACTGTTTGTTTTAAATTGTAAAATAATTTTTTTTTTTTTTTTTTTCATGCAAGATACTTGATTATTTGAAAAAGAAAGGAAAGAAAAGGTTGTTTAATCTACATCATTTTGTATTTTAAGTGACTTTAATTCAAACAAAAACAACAAAAAAAACGCGAGTTTTGTCTTCTCTGCGGTGAAGTTTTATTTTGGTAAGTAATACCATTTCTTCTTTCTATTTATTTTGTTTCAAATTAAATTTTTCTTTGAAATTATCAAATATACGGTTATGTTCCAGTTTTATAGTGAATGTGTAGCTGATACTATTTTATACATGAAAACCTTAAGCTACCTAAGGGTGTGTGTGTGATACCCAACTTTCGTCTGCCTTAATTTTAAAAAGGAATTAAAATTAATTAAATCGATTATTTAAGGTCAAATTTTTGTCTAAATTGAAAGTAGTAAGATAATGAGGCATCAGTAAAAAAAAAAAGAAAAAAAAAAAGTAAAATAATATTATGCAATTTATTTTTAATACATTAGGGACTGGCAAACAGAGCCTCAAAGTCATTTTTTGACCAAATGACTTTAGCCCCCCTACAGAAAATAATTGACAAAAATCAGGGAATTATCGGATTTTAATGAAATTTTCAGTGTTTATTTATCGAAGAACGATCTTTATAATGCATTATTTATTTTTTTCAAAACTTTCTCATTTTTTCAGGTCACTTAATTTGACCCCCTTATGCTGGGGGCGTAAAATTGTTTCAAGTTGGTCCTTACCTGAATACTAATTACAGTATAAATAAAGAGATAAAAGACCGAACTTATGAATAAAAACAAAAAAAAATTTTTTTACGGCGGCTATGAGAAAATAAGTACCGAACATTGAAAAATAAATGTAAAAAAATAATAAATAATTATTTTTGGAGATTTCTTTTTTACCCATTTCGATAATTATTTAATTGGCTATTATTTTATAAAAGAAAAATTATACATCGATGTTTTTTCTGCTTAAAAAGGGGAGGGGGTACATTTTCAATCGAGTTTTTCTTCAAAACTTATTATTTTCGTCTAAAAAAATAAGGTTTGCGCTAAGTAGATACGTATTTTTAGAATCTAAAAATTAACATTTTAAACTTAACATCAGGATTTTCATATTTTAAATGAATTTTATATATTCATTTTTCATAGCAAAAATACTAAATTAAAGTTTTGAAAAATAACTGATGCATTATAAAATTCATTAATTGATAAATCAATACTGAAAATTTCATTAAAATCGGATAATTACCTGATTTTTGGTAAATTTTTTTTCATCAAATGTTACGTTAAAATTGTAAACAAGCGCCTAAAACCATTGAAAAACAGCCAAAATGGCGTCGGCGAACAAAATTGACCAAAACAAATACTTTTAAATCTTTTAAAAATAAACTGCATATGTAATGATATTTTTCTTTTTTAATGATGGTTATTATGGTACTACTTATCGATTTAGACAAAGTTTAACCTTAAATAATAGATTTAATTATTCTTAATTCGCTTTTAAAACTCGTAGTATCCGATTTTTTTTGCTACTCCCTATAATACATTTAAAACATTTTTAAGTCAATTTGCTGTTGTAAAATCCGTGTTTACAAAACAACTTTATCACTCTCGAAAAAGAATTACCAAATAACTAATGCATTATAAAATTCATTTATTGATAAATCAACACTGAAAATTTCATTGAAATCGGTTAATTCTCTGATTTTTTTGTAAATTTCTTTGAAACGGGAGGGGAGTTGTTTTGTAAAAACACTGGTTTTCTACAAATTGGATATACCTAGCATGTTTTACACAACCTCTCATGATGAAAAAAAAAGAAGAAAAAAAAGATTTTTTATAATTTTTGGATTATTTTAAAATCAATTTGATTTTTGAATTTACCATAAAGTAGTGGCTATTTGGGGGAGGGGTGTCCTGTCTTTTCATGCCAAAATTTTAGCCCCTAACTCAAACCAAACCCAACTCCTTACCATCAGGCTTTTTTATATGAAATTGGAAGATAGCCTAAAACAGTTTGATTTATAATTTTTCATTTATTTCTATTTTTATTTTCAGATAAAAATGTCTGTAAAAAGACATTCAGTTTTAACCCACTGTAGCATTTCCAAAAAATTTTCTGGAGCACCTTGTCTTTTGGATAAGACTGAACCCCCAACTTTACGACAAGTTATCCAGTTTAGTTATTTCCTTAAAAATACCTATCCCCATTTGAAAAATTTTGAGATTTCTAAATTGATTGCAAAGGAAATAATCAGTATTTGGCAAGCAGTGAACCCACAATTGCCTTTGTTAAGGGAACATTATATAGGGCAGAAGGTGGGTATATTTTGTTTCAAGAAGGCCAAACAGATTAACAGAAAATCTCTCACCACACGCAAAGTGAAAAGAATGGAGGAACAGCTGGACAGATTATTTGATATTTCTTCATGTTGCTGTAAACTGCCCGTCTTAAGATGTGATGACTTTGCTGGGAAGTGCAACAAAGAAAATTGCCAAACAAGGCACATAGTTTGCACTTGTCCTCCTAACAAGAAGGTAATCTTAATTCTATGCTTGATTGTGATTCCCTTGTTTAATTTGAACATGTTCATGTCTCGATTTTTTAAATTTAAATTTACCTCTGATAATATTCCTTTTTCTGGTAAATGATATCATGGTATTTTCCTTAATATTTGTCATGTATGCTAGACCTGTTATTAAACACATGCAAATTTTGAAATTTCAGGTTCCCATTGAAGAGAGAGAATATTTAAAAGATCAGAGAGAGAAAACAGGTCCAAAAGGCAGTTTCCAGCTGGGACCTATTGACAAGGATGCTGTCAAAAAATACAAAGACAAAATTTCAGTGGATGCAGAAAGGTTAGACAGAGAGCAACAAGATTCTTCATGTGTTGCATCCTCGACGTCTGATATTTTTCCACAGACGTCCTCCAGTGAAGAAACCGTGGATGGCAGTTTTGAGCCAGGGAGAATGTTAAAGGGTCATTACAGTCTTTTAAAAGTCCCAAGATATTCTATGGAACTTATTAGGGGTGATGTATCTGTTAAGTATCTGGTCGGCATCCTTAGTTCCAGATGTAGTGAATAAGTAAGCAAGCCAATAAGAATCCGGTGTTAAAGTATTCTTTGTAAGCCGTCGTCCAAGAGAATCCAAGTGTCAATGACATAAGCTCAGAATGGGGTCTATTAATACAGCAGAGGCAGCAGCAGCAGTGCCAGTGATTGGACAATAAGAATCCTTCTCGGGTCACGTGTTTATAGGCGAGTCCATAAATAAAAGCGACCATTTGCCTCATGCCTTATATCATAAATAATTCAACACGCCCCCTTTTTTGATATAATGGGGCAATTCCATTCAACAATATTAAATCCCTCCATTGAGGAAATTTACAATCGATTACAATCGACAATCTTTCCATTCATAAATGTTTACAATAAAGTCATTAAGAAATTTGTAATTTCATTTTTGTAGTAAAAGCAAAAATACTATAACTATTAATAATCTAATCTAATATTCTACCAAGCCTACTTTGTAAAAAAAAAAATTAATTATTATTATTATTATTATTATTATTATTTGTCCTACTCCTAACGTTACTATCCAAAGTCAGTATTGGCCACTTTTTGGGGTTTCTGTTTTTTTTATTTTTTTTTTTATTTTTTTAAAAATCTTTTTTTTGGTTTTTGTTTTTTGGTTGTGTTAATTCAAAAGAATACGGTACTATACAGTACAATACAAGTTAATGGATTAGTAACTTATTGAACAGGTTTAATGTCATTGTCCAGGACATTCATTTTTGGGGGGATCTTACCCCTCTGCATGAATACAGTCAGATTATTCTACAGCCCAAACCGACAGGGCAAAATCTTAAGTTTAATTTTGGCCCCCCATGATATCTCTTTTAAAAGCATTCAGCTTTATCCTGTTCAACGATCCTGTGAACAGATCTGAAATGTTGATCTTACCCCTCTTTAATTTCATCCCTTATAAATTGATATTTTATATCAATATGTTTTGTTCTCTGGTGTATGAGGGGGGTTTTTGCCAGTAGTATGCTCGACTGATTGTCACAATAAATAGTTACAGGGTTTTTAACACTAATGTTCGTAAATAAAGGGCTTCGCGGACTGTTACCGCCATATTAACAAATTCGGCCTCACATGTTGACAAAGAGACCACTGGGTGTTTTTTTTTTTTAGATTTTCAGGAAATACTCGAGCTTTCGTCCGATAATTTAAAACAGTATCCTGATATAAGTCTTTCGGTCACTTGAACCTGCCCATTTGGCATCACATAATCCTGTTCAAACAGGTAACTCTGGAAAATATTATTCCAGGAACGCCCACTTTGTTTATCATACTCGATAAAAATACCCTCCTTAGAACGAGGATCCAATTTCTTTTTATTTTGCACACAGCAAAAACAAGTCATCCCAAAAATATGCATACGACTTAAATTCGGTCTAGAACCGGTAAAATCTTCAAACTTTGCCACATTGGCTTACATCTGCTAAGTATTGTTTCATAACTAGCAGAGTATCAGATTCATGGGCTAGAAAATATAACATCATAAGTCCAGAAAAATCGTCAATAAATTTACAACATACCTGAAATTGGATTTTCCAAGAGGTTCAATTGGACCAACTAAGTCGCAAAAACAAGCGACAATATCTTTGTATCTCTTTTCTTTAACACTTTGTTTTTAGTCTCGGCCGTTTTTCCCTGAATACATATATTACAACAGTTAGTTTTTAATGAGGGGGGTAAATTTCATTTTCCTTACATTTACTACTTTTGGCAGTTTTTTGATATCACTCATTTTACAGTGTTCCAAGACTATGCCACGGATTAATATCATATTTCGCAGTCTCGGAGGAATTAATATCTTTTTAAATAATACAAACAGCCCATTCTTACTATATTAAATATAGTACCATTTGGGTAGATCAACTTTGATGTTTTGTGTCCAAAATTCATGTGGGCCCCGGAAGCCGTAGCTACCCTTACTAAAAAGATGTTTTGTTTAAAAGTGGGGATATATAATGCCCCTTTCAAAATGCTTTCGCAAATTTCACCTTTACTATTTTTCAAATATACACGCGCGTCTCCGCGTTTTTGTACTAAGCCAGTGGATTGACTTCCATCAGCCAATTCCACGAAGTGATTCTCAGGTTGAAAATTGGGGTCCCAACTGATAAATTTAGTTTTATCGTTGACGACATGTTGAGTGGCCCCGCAATCAACGAGCAAATGTTCTTTATGTGCTAAAGAATCATATCCAGCAGAAAAGAAATATGTCTTTTTTCTTTGGGGGGAATATTTAATATTTTGACAAAAGTCTTTCTTATTCCTGCAATTATAGGACATATGGCCCTTTTTCTGACAAACATAACAAATAATATTTGTTTTTGTTGGCGACTTCTTAGGTTTGCCCTGATAATTCTGGTAGTTGGTATATCTAGTTGATCTGCCCTCATAGTGAGGGTTGATTTTGCCCTTTTTGAATTGGGTCTTTAGTTGTATAGTTCTATTTTCTGGTTCCCCAGAGTACATACTTTCTGTTTCCTCATAACTACGAAGACTGACTTTGAATTCCGTAAACGTCATAGTCTTATCCCTTTGGGTTATTACTGTTGCAAAGGGTTTAAAATTTGAAGGCAGGTCCTTCAATACCATAGCGATCAACAATCCATCGCTTACAATCTCCCCGGCCTCCTTTAATGAGCTAGCAATGCTCTCAGTTTGGATTATGTAATCAGTAATCGATTCATAATCGTTTCTACTCAACGAACTTAATTGTCGATACAACCCCACAATTCTTGGTTTGTCTTTCGACAAATAGTGGGTCCTTAATATTTCCATTGCTTTTCTACCAATATCACGAGCTTCTCGCATTACGAGTGAGAGACTCCGATCATCCAAGCATTGTATTAATTCTGCGTATATTGCAGCATTTTTATCTACGAAAGCTGGGTCCTCCGGGTGGTCAGATGGTGCATTGATTATATCATGCAGTTGAAGGGTTCTAAGGTACCCATTAAACTTAGTTTCCCAAATTTCATAGCTGGCATCATTGCCATTGAAAAAGATTCGTGCGCGACTGGTTCCATAACCTGTTAAGTATCTGGTCGACATCCTTAGTTCCAGATGTAGTGAATAAGTAAGCAAGCCAATAAGAATCCGGTGTTAAAGTATTCTTTGTAAGTCCGTCGTCCAAGAGAATCCAAGTGTCAATGACATAAGCTCAGAATGGGGTCTATTAATACAGCAGAGGCAGCAGCAGCAGTGCCAGTGATTGGACAATAAGAATCCTTCTCGGGTCACGTGTTTATAGGCGAGTCCATAAATAAAAGTGACCATTTGCCTCATGCCTTATATCATAAATAATTCAACAGTATCATCAAATCTTGGGTCTTGTCTTGCTAATGACTTTCTGTTAGATCTACAGGATATGGGATTTCTTAATCCAAGTATTCCTTTAAAAGACATTATTTTAGACAAATCTAAAATAGATAGGGAAAAAGCAAGAGTAAAGGTAGCTAGCTATCAGAAGCATGTTCAAGATTATGACAATCTCATCTGCATTGGAGTTGATTGCAGAGTGGATAAAGACACTTTGCTATACAATGAGATTGAAGAAAATGGTGTGAAAAAGATTAAAAAGAGCAAGGGACCAGAGCGCCACTTAACATTTACAAGAGAGATTGGCACTTCAAGTAAATATCCCACCCACCGAGTCATACCCAACATTGGTGCAACTGGTATTCATCTAACTGAGGATGTTGCTGCTGTTCTAGAAGAATACAACAGTGTAAATACTGTTGAAGCAGTTCTGGTAGACAATACCAGTAAAAACACTGGTTGTAAAACAGGGATGGTGACAGCTCTGGAGAAAAAATAAAAAGGAAGTTGCACACAATTGGCTGTTCACTTCATCAAATTGAACTTCCATTTAGAGCTGTATTTAAATCTATTGATGGAACTATAAGAAGTCCAACAACTTTCACTGGCCCTTTGGGGAAACTTTGTGAAAGTAATTACCACCATTTGCCCCAGTTAAAATTTGAATGTATCAGTGGCCCTCTGGATAATTTTTATCTCCCTGCAAAGGCAATGGATGACCTAAGTGGTGACCAATGACTACTTCTTGAATATGCTGTAGGTATTTCCCGAGATAAAGTGAACACTAGATATGCTTCCTGGAAGATTGGACCTCTGAATCAAGCAAGATGGCTAACTTTAGCTATCAGGTTAATGTGCCTATGGACCAGAAGTGCATATCCACCAAAACTCTCTGATAAATTACGCAACATTGTCCAATTTGTCATACAAGTATATGCAGTTAGTTGGTTTGAAATAAAAAGGGACAATAATTTCTATAACCAACAATTGTATATCTTTAATATGATCCAGAGAATAAAGTAACAGTCAACTGAAATCCAGAATGTTGCATTAAAAAATTTACAACACAATGCTTTTGCTTTACTTCCGGAAAACATTTTGTTGTCAATGTTGAAGTCCAATGAATTGGAGGTGCGGGAAGAGGCCATGAAAAAGATTTTGTCCCTTCGGTAAGTTAACATTTATTCATACCTAATTAGTTATGTCAATTTGCAAGAATAATTATAAGTTTTATTCAAATTACATTGCAAAAATATAATCAAGTTTGGATAAATTTTCTTTTTTTTTTTTTTTCAGAAGTAGCGAACTGCCAAAGAAAAGATTGAAAAAAATTACTTCAATCAATTTTGAAGCTACACATTGGTCATCTCTGATTGACCTCTCACAAAGAGGGATTTGTGAACCTGCAGTTCCAGAAGATTTTTCCACAAATTAACTCTTAGAATCTCTACTGAATGGAACAGAACTGAAATTTCCAAAATTACCTGCCCACTCAAAAGGTGTGGAAAGAGCTGTTAAATTAACAACAGAAGCTTCACAGATTGTGTATGGACAGGAAGCAAGGCACAAGCACATTATAACCAAATCATTGTGCCACCAGATCAGACCTGCATTTTCCTCGAAAGGAAAATACACAGAACAATTCAGTTCTGTTGTTACATAATTTATATAGTTTAGGAGCTTTTAACACAATTTTCAATAAAAAATGCAAATTTAAAACATTGAATATATTTTCCATTCATTGTATGTAATGAAAAATATCAATTTTATTTGGATTTATTATTGAAATAATGAAATTTTGAAGTCATTTTGTCATCAAAATCCTGTGGAAATGAGGTATTTGTGTATATTTTTGCTGACGATCTTTAAAATGAAATGCTCAAATGAGTTTTAACGTTAGGAATCTAATTTTTGTTGTCAGTCCTTATAACACCAAACCCCAGCTTTCGCCATCAAAGCTGTATTGAATTTCCAAAAAAAGTGACAAATCAACCTGCCCTAACGATGTATGCCTGTCTCCTCGGCTAGGCATTATGCACACAATAAAGTTTAAATTCATCGCTTATTTCTATCGCAAATTTTAAAAATATTTATACCTTTGAAAATAAAATACGAATCTTTCTAAATATTTAACTTTTATGTGTTTTTAACAATTGAATTATTTTTTACGTTCGTTTCAATTTTGGAGAAAAAAAAAACTTGAAATTACGAGAAATGTAAACAAAAGCAAAATTTGTAAACGTACAATGTACAATCATGCATCATACATTTCAAAACAAACTATGACCCAGGAAAAACAGAACCCACTAATTTTGTAATAAAACTGTTAATTTTAATTAGGGGGGGGGTAGGGTTAGTTTAATGGGAAAATAAATAATTTGGGTTCTGTTTTTTTTTTTCTGAATCTTTCTAAATATTTAACTTTTATGTGATTTTAACAATTGAATTATTTTTTACGTTCGTTTCAATTTTGGAAAAAAAAAACTTGAAATTACGAGAAATGTAAACAAAAGCACACACAGTTTGTGTGAAAACGTAAATAGATAATCTATTTCTTTTATGTAATTCAACATAAGCATTAAGAAATGTATTTTTAAATTCAGTGATGTTACATATTTAAATTAATATTATATATGTCACATATATTTACGTTTGAAAAATCAGCCTATGCAAAACATACAATGTACTTTTCAATCATACATTTCAAAACAAACTATGACCCAGGAAAAACAGAACCCACAAATTTTGTAAGAAAACTATTAATTTTAACTAGGGAGGTTTAGGGTTAGTTTAATGGGAAAATAAATAATTTGGGTTCTGTTTATTTAAAAAAAATTTTTTTCTGTGTCACCCTGTAATATAATGGGATTTTGATGAGAATTTAGCCGTAACCCAATATTTATTTAACATTAATTTTTGGCATGAGAATTTTAAAATTCACACGTTAAAAAATTTGATAATTATCGTATTTTATGGAAATTTCTGCAACAACGAAATTACTATTTTTTTTCCTGAACTTTTTTTAGGTATGTTTTAAAGTCAGTAATCCTTAACTTTTTCCTTGTAAATTCCTACCATGAAATAAACTGAACCCTCATTTTATGTCTGTGTTTTTGCAATAAATGTTTTATTTTTCTTCAAAGTGATGTTATTTATTTGAATTAATACTATACATTTATATACATGCAGTATTATAATGAAAATGTTGAATAATTGGGTGTTAAACTTTTAAAAAACCCAAAATCACTGCTATCTGTATCTCTTATTCTCTAAATAATGGGTTAAAGCATAGAGATACATACAATTTGAGTGCATAATCAGAAAGAACATACAATTTTACATAAGAATACCAAACTTTATCAAAATTGCTCCAAGAATAAAGAAACGGTGAAGAAATCACTGAATTTCTGTTTTTTTAATGGTCCGTGATTTGACATATTTTTGAAACAAAATCATGTCCACATTTGTACCCCCAATTTCGGGGTTATAAATTCTCATAACTTTTGAACCACTGGGGATATTTGCATAATTCAAACGGTTCTGAACTCCATTTACACAGCTCTATATAACTAATGTGATTACACAACAATCACCTGAAATAAAAAAAATCAACTGGGAATGCTAATACTCTCGCATACTAAAGCACCTTCTTTTTTTTTTTAAATTACCCTGAAATCGGATTTTGATAAAATTGTCAGTATTTAAAACAATAAAAGATGAGGTTTCTTTTAAAGGGCATTTTTTCTCACAATTCTGACAAATTCACAAATTTCTTGTGATGTGCTCCAAGCATTTTGTGAAGAAATCACTGAATTTCTGTTTATTTAATGGTCCGTGATTTGACATATTTTTGAAACAAAATCATGTCCACATTTGTACCCCCAATTTCGGGGCTTTAAATTCTCATAACTTTTGAACCACTGGGGATATTTACATAATTCAAACGGTTCTGAACTCCATTTACACAGCTCTATATAACTAATTTGATTAAACAACAATAACTTCAAATAAAAAAAATCAACCGGGAATGCTATAGTGAGTTCAGTTTTTACTAAAAAAAGTAAAGTTGGTGGAGTGACCTATTGTCGGTATCAGCTGGACCTTTTTGCGTGGAGGTGCATGGCATAAGGGTTAAAGTCGTTGGAAATGGATTCGTCAACCCGAGTTCAAATTCTAGATGAAACTGTTTGCATTTCATCTAGCGCTAATACCCTTGGGAAGGGTATGAATCCAAATATACTCCCTCCATCTATGGGTAAATTGTAGGGCAGACTGGGCTCTTCAGTCTTGGTAAGGCAACCTGTCTAGGAGAAGGAAAACTCTGAATTCAAACCTGTTAAACTCCGCTTAAGAAACTGACTTTGTGTCACATCCTGCTTGTGCAAAGGGGTTGGTAAATATATATATATATATATATATATATCCCCTTTTTCGCTAGCACTAGACCAGGGAGATTGTTTTTGCTGAGGTGGAGCACCATATCTACCATCAGCTTCCCACTTTACTGCATAGATCAGATTACCCAAGCTGTGCTACTCATGCACTGAGTTGGTAAGGGTTGGTATCAAACCTGGAACCTTGTGATTCCTAGGCAGATGCTCTACTGACTGAGCCAAATCAGCCCTTACATGAAGAGATAGATTGATAAAGAGATAAATAGAAAGACATTAAGAGATACATAAACTGGGACATAGATAGGGATGAACATATCGATCAATTGATTGATAGATTGATAGATACACAGTGATGCTGATAGCTTTTTGATTTAGTGTGTCCTGGGACTCACATATTTGCTTTGAATGAGTTCCGGAAAAATTTATGAGTCCGAAGTAAAGTTTCTTAATAAATTGTAGGGTTTTTATTTATAATCTGGGTAAACAACTAAAGCCATCTAACCCCTACCTTGTAACCTATACTGTGTAATTCATTTCTTAGAAATTTAACAATTGAAATATATTTACAGTTAGCTTGAAATGATGAGGGAAGAAAAAAGAAAGACACTGGGATGCATTGATACGATTTTACTGTGTCTTCTTAGATTTTTGTCCTTTTAGATTTTTGTGCATCAGGGACGCAGGATGCGTCCCTGATGCACAACATATCTCTATATTATCTCTGGATACGTCATGAACAGATAAATATATAGATAGACATGAATAAACTGACAGATAGATAGATATACATGAATAGATAGATAGATATACATGAATAGATAGACATACATGAATAGATAGATAGATAGATAGACATACATGAATAGATAGACATACATGAATAGATAGATAGATAGACATACATGAATAGATAGATAGATTGTTATGAACAGGGAGATGAATAGATGGATACACATGAACGGATAGACATGACCAGCGTAGTTGGTAGAACGTCCGCCTAAGAACCACAAGATTACCGGTTCAATACCGGCCCTCGCCAACTCAGCATATGAGTAGCACAGCATGGATCTGTAAAAAAAAAAAGTAGCACAGCATGGTTCTTTTAAAAAAACAAAAAACAACTGAGGTGGTCACTACTAAAATAAGCTCAGTCCTAATTAGTGATCATCCTCCACACATTACTACATTGTGACATTGTTTATATTGTGCAATGTGTGAAAATAAATAAATAAAGAAATAATCCATACGTATTCCATCCAGCTGGCATTATCATCTTTCCAGTACCAAATCCAGGTTGTTGCCAAAAGGCTTCTTGAATTCATTTTGTAGGAAACTGTGCTCAGTCGATGCAGTTGGTATTTCTGTTTAACAATGAAACATCTCATTGTATCAAACTCGATTCTTGCAGTACTGTAAAAAAAAAAAAAATAATAATAATAAAACTATAGAAACATTTCATTTGAAATCACATTCATAGCTGTAATTTTAAAGAATCAAGTTGTTTTGTCATATGTCGGTCAGTATCAGCCAGACAGCGAGGGAGTCTATCCCCTTTACACTAGCACTAGACCAGGGAGATTTTTTTGCATCTGAAGTGGAGCGACACACCTACCATCAGCTTCCCACTTTACTGCACAGATTCAAACTGTACTACTTGTTTGCTGAGTTGATGGAGGCTGGTAAGAACCGGAAACCTTGCGATTCTGAGGCTGATTCTTTTGTAATACTACCCTCTGGTCATGGGAACCAAATGTAATACTATGGTGGTCACGGCAACAAATGTAATACTATGCCGTCCTGTGGGAAGGCACCAAATGTACCAATATGCTTGTTTCGGGCTGTACCTGAAAGTAACTAAATTCACCAATGTTGTTCCACAATTACAACGGACGCGTTTTTAATAATAAAAGACTTTTATTAGTTATACGGTGATAAAAATCACGTACAACCACAAAGGGGTATCGATGTCGAAGTTGAAGTGAAGTCAGAATTTTGTGGACTGACTGGCAATATATGTTGAGTTCTGATTCAAATTCACGACTTTGAGTAGCAAGATGACAAAGCAAAGACAGCGACAAGGGCTGTGAGATAGAGCTATCAATCTGGTCAAGAACCAGCTCTCTGATCTGGTCAAGAACCCTTTTGAGACCTTTTTTATGGGTTCCAAACCACCCCTGAATCCAGGGCTCTGATTGGCCAGCCAATAGAAATGCCGGACCAATGGCCCTACAGTGTAAACATCAGGAGGCGTACAAAAAACCACCCACGCGGTCGCATTTGATTGGACGGCCAATCAAAATCATGGCCTTGGGTTACACATCTTGGAGGGGGGGGGGAGAAGTCTCCGCCCCAGTTTCCCGATTGGTGAGGCACCTGATAATATTTTTATTATTGTATAAATGGTCTTGTGCTTGATTTATCTGTCAGTTGCTATGATAATTCCCAGGAATTGGTCGAAGATCACCTGCCAAATTGTTATTCTTAACTAAATCAACATTTTTAAGATTTAATCTTTAAACTGTTTTTGTTCGAGTAAATTTTCTTATCTTGTGCAGTCTTCACAAGAATGACAATATATATGTATAAAACAGCCATTCGTTTTATATCAACCGACTTTTAGCCTTTAAACTTTCTTTTGTTCGAGTAATTTTTTTCTTATCTTGTGTTGATGTTACCCCTACCACTGACCTGTACTCTGATATAGTCGCCTGTACGACTCTAGACACAATTGTTATTTTTATATCCAAAAGTTAACCAAAATTGTTTTTTCAAGTATCTAATGAAATATCGCCAGTCAATCCATAACACCACTACAGTGTTATTCTTTACTGACTGGGCTAAACCGGCCCCTAAGAATGGAATTGTATGTTTTTCCTATGAATAATATCTGATGAAACCTCAGAAGTGAGAAACAATGGGATCTCATGGGACTTGTTAATTCAACTTAGCAATTGCTATTTACTCTGTTCACTTTTTAATCTTTGTTTAGTAAACCTTTTCTCCATTCTTTAATATTCATTGTGTTCCTTCCTATTATTTCTCTGTTCACCTTTTAATCTTTGCTTAGTAAACCTTTTCTCCATTCTTTAATATTCATTGTGTTCCTTCCTATTATTTCTCTGTTCACCTTTTAATCTTTGCTTAGTAAACCCTTTCTCCTATCTTTAATACTCATTGTGTTCCTTCCTATTATTTCTCTGTTCACCTTTTAATCTTTGCTTAGTAAACCTTTTCTCCATTCTTTAATATTCATTGTGTTCCTTCCTATTATTTCTCTGTTCACCTTTTAATCTTTGCTTAGTAAACCCTTTCTCCTATCTTTAATACTCATTGTGTTCCTTCCTATTATTTCTCTGTTCACCTTTTAATCTTTGCTTAGTAAACCCTTTCTCCTATCTTTAATATTCATTGTGTTCCTTCCTATTATTTCTCTGTTCACCTTTTAATCTTTGCTTAGTAAACCCTTTCTCCTATCTTTAATACTCATTGTGTTCCTTCCTATTATTTCTCTGTTCACCTTTTAATCTTTGCTTAGTAAACCCTTTCTCCTATCTTTAATATTCATTGTGTTCCTTCCTATTATTTCTCTGTCAACTCTGATACTCTAGTTACAACACTTTTTCATTAATGTTCAATATTTCTTAAAGCCTAAATTATTTTCAATCAGCAAGTGTCTAGACAAGTGGGAACTTTATGCCGCTGGACTTTGAGATTTGATTATCAGTCATATGGTGATTATTCATTAGACTATTCTCTTTTAATTATTGTGATTATAAGTAGCACCAATAATACCTTAGAGCAACACCATAAACTAAGTATGTACAAAACAGGCAATTTTTTATGGCAGAAATATCTAATTCGTATTAAAAAAAGAAAAAAAAAAAAAAAAAAAGAATAGATCCTACATTTATATATAAAAAAAAAAACCAGTTTTCAGTACTTAGAATTGTAATTTGTGTTAAAGCCATTTTTGATTCTGAAAATCTTTACTATTGACAATATCACCAAACTTTTCTTCTAAAGTATGGTGACTCCAAAGTGTGATAATACATTTTTTTATGTTAATAAATTTTCTAATGCTTGTTTATTGAAGAAAGAAATAAGTTTAATATTCTGAAGGGATTAATTCTCTTATATTCATCTCCCATGTAACAAATTGAATTAAACTCATTCTCTTGCAAGCCTCCATAGACAAAATATCATCCAATGAAAAACCACACAAAAAAAAAAAGACTAAAAAGTATTATTTAGATAAAACAAATTTTATCTAATCATCCAAATTTATCAATTCAGTATTTTTATATTAATCAATAAAATCCCAGTCACATGCAGTGAGTGGAAAAGTTTAATGTATATAGATGTCAATTTAAAACATTTAAAAAAAGATTAAAAAAAGAAAAAAATGGTTATTTTACCATTTCTTGAACTTCAAAAATAAGCTATCCATCCAAACAAAGACAAACAATTGTAAAAAAAAAAATAAGGTAAATAAAATCCAATTCTCCATGGAATTATCTTTAAAACTTTTAAAAATCCTTTACCAGCAGCTTTATTAAGTGAGTCAAATTAACAAAATGCTTGGAGCACATCACAAGAAATTTATGAATTTGTCAGAATTGTGAGAAAAAATGCCCTTTAAAAGAAACCTCATCTTTTATTGTTTTAAATACTGACAATTTTATCAAAATCCGATTTCAGGGTAATTTAAAAAAAAAAAGAAGGTGCTTTAGTATGCGAGAGTATTAGCATTCCCAGTTGATTTTTTTTATTTCAGGTGATTGTTGTGTAATCACATTAGTTATATAGAGCTGTGTAAATGGAGTTCAGAACCGTTTGAATTATGTAAATATCCCCAGTGGTTCAAAAGTTATGAGAATTTATAACCCCGAAATTGGGGGTACAAATGTGGACATGATTTTGTTTCAAAAATATGTCAAATCACGGACCATTAAAAAAACAGAAATTCAGTGATTTCTTCACCGTTTCTTTATTTTTGGAGCAATTTTGATAAAGTTTGGTATTCTTATGTAAAATTGTATGTTCTTTCTGATTATGCACTCAAATTGTATGTATCTCTATGTTTTAACCCATAAGAATAAGAGATACAGATAGCAGCGATTT
Organism: Doryteuthis pealeii; assembly: GCA_023376005.1. Lineage (NCBI taxonomy): Eukaryota > Metazoa > Mollusca > Cephalopoda > Myopsida > Loliginidae > Doryteuthis > Doryteuthis pealeii. Next base: position 109,950,249 of record CM042139.1, on the reverse strand, counting down.
TGGGTTTTTTAAAAGTTTAACACCCAATTATTCAACATTTTCATTATAATACTGCATGTATATACATGTATAGTATTAATTCAAATAAACAACACCACTTTGAAGAAAAATAAAACATTTATTGGAAAAACACGGACATAAAATGAGGGTTCAGTTTATTTCATGGTAGGAATTTACAAGGAAAAAGTTAAGGATTACTGACTTTAAAACATACCTAAAAAAAAGTTCGGATACATTAACAGGCACTAAATATTTTACGAAAATTGATTTAAAGGCAGCTTACAATCAAATACAAATTGACGATAAATTTCAAGAAATAACCACTATTAACACACCCCTCGGATTAATGAGATGGACGAAAATGCCATACGGAATAAAGACAGTGTCGGCCATATTTCAACGAGCAATCGAAAATGTCTTAAAAGGAGTAGTAGAAAATATGATAATTTATCAGGACGATATTTTAATAGGGGCTACCAGTATAAATGTTTTGCAACAAAAAACGCAGCGAGTTATGAACAAATTAAAAGAAGCCGGAATGAGCATAAACTATGATAAATGCAAATTTAATTGCGAGAAGATAAATTATTTGGGCTTTCAAATATCCAAAGAAGGCATTTCGCCTGACCCAAATTTATTAATTAAAATATCGCAGGTGGCATCCCCAGCTAACAAAAAAGAATTAGAATCGTTTTTAGGATTGGCTAATTTTTATAGCAGATATGTGCCCAAATATTCCGATTTAACTGAAGCATTTGCAGAATTACGAAGAAAGAATAGTGAGTTTGTGTGGACACAAAAACAAGAAACGGCTTTTAACAAAATAAAAAAAGTACTTATGGAAAAACCCGTTATTAAAGTTTTTGATCCCAGAAAAGAAATAACCTTAACTACAGATGCCAGTGAATATGCTGTGTCTGCTATATTGTCACAGGACGATCATCCGATTATGTACCTGTCGCGAAAGCTAACCAAGGCAGAATTAAACTATTCAAATATAGAGAAGGAAGCTTTGGCCATAGTATGGAGCACACAGTGCGCCCGACAATTTCTATTGGGTCGAAAATTTTTACTAAAATCTGACCATCGACCCTTAGAATTCATTTTTAATCCAAGGAAAGAATTACCCAAGGTCACATCCGCCAGGTTAATGAGATGGGCCATACTGCTGATGGCCTTTGATTTCGATATCATGTACGTCAAAGGAAACACTATTCCGCATGTCGATGCGTTATCCAGATTAGCATTTAACAAAGAAGACGACGAAATAAGCGACACTGAAGATGTATTACATTGGGTCGAAACCGATGTAATGCCGATTAAACAGCTTCAAGAAGAAACCCTTCTGGACCCTATTCTGAGCAAAATATCGAATAGAATAAGGAGGAATAAATGGAACGACTGCTCTAAAGCTGAAAGGCCTTATAAAGAGGTTAAACATAAACTAACGGAGATTTGGTTGTACCTCCGCAAAAAATGCGAAAGAAATAATTAAAAGTGTACACGACGATATACATTGTGGAATAGCGGCCACACAAAAAAGACTCAAATTGGAGAGCTGGTGGCCAGGATATTCACGTGACATTGAAGATTATGTAAAAAGATGTCCCAAATGCATGGAAATCAAAGACTTTCCACAAAAATCGACTCATTCGTGGCCAAAGGAACAAGAACCATGGAGTACGAGTACACATTGACCATGCCTATGCCAAAGGCGTAGGACTACTATTGATTTTAGTAGATTCGTTCTCGGGGTGGCCAGAGATTATTCAGGTGCGTGATAGAAAATCTGCAACTGTCATTCAAATTTTGAGAACTGTATTCTCAAGGATCGGCATACCGAGAACCCTGGTATCGGACAATTCGTCTGAATTCTGTGATGAAAGTCTATGTTCCTGGTTGAGGAAGATAGGATGTAAACCCTATAAAACTCCACCCTACCATCCACAATCAAATGGGGCTGCGGAAAGGATGGTTAGAACGGTTAAATTAGGATTAAAAGCATTTGAGCCGTCACGTGAGACCATAGAATCTTTTCTACCTAAACTCTTGATGAGTTACAGATCCATTCCTCATGCTGATAGAACACTAAGTCCTTCTGCCTTGATGGGAAGACAGATCAGATCTCCCATAACCATGTCTTTTTCGACTAATGAAAAAATGTGGTACAAAAAGAATAAGGACGCGCAACCTGAAAAAGCGTATTTTATTATGCAGAAAGGGAACAACACCGCTATAATAACAACACAGGAGAGAAGTGTGCTGGCCCACACTGATCAGCTAAGGAATAGATATGAGGAAGACATGACTGTGGAGGAATCGGAAAGAAACGAGGATATAAACCAATATGGGGGAGACGTTATAGAACCCATAGATGAAAGCGAGTCGGATTCCGAGGTGCCATACCAGGGATCCAGTAGTGATGAAATGAGACTGCGGTCACCATTACGAAGAACACCCCCAAGGATATTTAGGAGAAGCAATAGATCAACGAGGGGAATAAAACCTCTCCGTTTCAGGGAGGTGTAGTGAGATAGCCAATGGCATGTTATCTCATTTACATATGTGTATTACTGCAGGACATATATAGACACTTTAGGGGACTAAAAGGGTTAGCTACGAGAAGCCGAACCCAGTGCTAAGATTAAGCACGAATAAATACTACTGTATTAAGGAACACAAAACCACACCTCACAACATACTCTTCACTTATTAGTGCTATTTCTGCATCAAATGTAACTTCTACTCTTCACTTATTAGTGCTATTTCTGCATCAAATGTAACTTCTACTCTTCACTTATTAGTGCTATTTCTGCATCAAATGTAACTTCTACTCTTCACTTATTAGTGCTATTTCTGCATCAAATGTAACTTCTACTCTTCACTTATTAGTGCTATTTCTGCATCAAATGTAATATCAAATAATCCCATTTTTATCAAAGGACTATCAGCTACTCAACAACTTGATTAAGATCAGAATCATCATCATCATGTCGTGCAATCAGCATGGATATCCATGACAATCTCTCACCAACCCTCTCTATCATTTATTGTCCCAGGGAGGTCCTCTGCGCAGCATCCAGCATCCTCTCTTGGTGAGCGGCCCACATTAGCATGTCCAAGTATTGGCATCCACAGGAAGACATCCCTTATGAGTTTGTCCTTGCTCCTCCAGACGTCATGGGCTTTTCAGAAGATTCTTCATATTTTTAATTTTTATTTTAATTTTTATAACATAAATTTTTATAAAATCACTGTAACCTGTTTATCATGGAATAAACAATGACATTTTTCAACTGTTAGTTCAGTACAAATAGAACAATAATGTTTGCCTCTAAAACCCTCTTTCTTTTCAATAAAAACATTATTCCAGTGATGAGGAAGTGAAATCTGTAGTGAAGAAGTGGCTCAAAGAACAGTCAACAGAATAGGGATATATGCTCTAATTTGAAGGTGGAATATAGCTATTGAGAGAAACAGTGGCTGTGGGAAAGTAGGGATGGGATCCTCAGAGGACCAGCTTCATTTTGATGTTTGATGTGTCGGTAATTATACCTGTCCTAAACAAAATGGCATTACTTTTTGACTCGTGCTCATATTTAATTTGTTTGTTTTTTTTAATTAATAAAAACAATATTATTGAATAGTTTAAGAAGTCCCTGAGCAGAATATCAACATTTGAGAGTTCATGGAGCATTAGGATGATTGTCTTTAATTATAATCTTTCACTGAAATCCTGCACATACATAGGAAAAAAACTCCGAACTTTGCAGGTTCATATCCTCTAAAGTAGACTTGAATCCCTCACAAAATTCTTTGGTGAACTTAGGCAAGCATAGTAGATGTTAGGAAAAAAATATTATGAAAATTGAAGAGGACAAATTTTCACCTATGTAGCTAGGGTTCCTTCTAATATTAAATTATCTTGACAGTTCAATCAGACAATCCCAAAGCAGGCTGAACACGTTGGAGATTACATTGAATTATACTTTAATCAGTAAAAGTCAGAAACTAAATTTTGTACATTTACTTATTATAAACATATCAAAGTGTATGCACGATTTTAATGCTCAATGACATCTCTGAGTTATAAGTTGATACATACCAAAACCACCTTTAAACTTTATGATAGACACTAAAGTAAAATCTTTATGAAGCTTTATTTAATTTTATTTCATTTTAAAACCCATTGGTATGAATATCATTTAATGTCATAATTCAGTCCTTAAAAACCTTAAAAATTAAGACTATTTCATTTTTATTCACATTGGATTTTTTTGTATTAGCTTACACACCTCCAGACATTTACTATAAGTGTACATTTATTTTGATAAAAAATGCTTAGCTCTATCGGACCGTTAGCCGTATTGATAATATATTATTAATGTGACTCATTCCCAGGACATACCAACCCATTTTTTTGTTTTTATTCATAGTGACCCTGGTATTTGCTAGACATAACAGTGTCAAAATGACAATTATCTTATTTTGATGACATGATTTTTTGTAATATGTTCACACATACACAACAACAACAGACAATGAACTTCATATATATATATATATATATATATATAGATAGATAGATAGATAGATGGATAGATAGAGATAGTGAGAGATGTTCTCCTGAGGAATGTGCACCTTGAACATCGAAACCGTGGTAGAGAGAAAAACTTTTCTACAACTATAAATGCTCTATATTTTACAAAATATATTGAGCCCTTTTGAATTAACTACTTATGCTACTATAATGAAAACGTAGTAACAACTTTTGATAAATATATATATATATATATATATATCTTATTATAATGGAGATTGTGGGTTTGTCTGTCTGTAACCGAAACTATATTACTAATCAAGTCACAATTCCTTTTGTTATTTATACCACATTCTCCATGATTTTATTTTTAATTTAAACTTCAATTATTAATAAAATTATTTTACATCATTAAGACTGTTGACCATATCTACAAACTATTAACATGCAATTGTATTTATATATACAACAAAATAGTGGTTTACAGTGTGAATGGGAAGGCTAATTTGCATATTGATCTTAAAAATTTGATTTTAATAAATATATGCTTAGTATTATGGATTTCTAATTGTTTGGTTTTATCTTATTGAATATGAGCAAAAATCTTGGGATAAATCTTAAAAGAAATCCATTAACAAGAAGAAATAACTGTAAATTTATTCCTTACTTCCTATTATAACTAAAGAGTTAAATTAGGAAAATTTACCAATGATAGACAGGAGGAATGGTAAATGATGGAAGAGTTAGTTTCAAAGTTGTTCTATTTTTCAATCATACCCCCTCTGTTCCAAATCTTTTTATCTGCATACTTATTCAGTTTCATTAGCCTTTCTAATTTAATATGATATTTTATTATATTAAAACTTAAATACTTGCACCCGGAGGGTGCATATATTTGCTAGTATATATAAAGGTAAAAGAATCCAACTGGTATGTAGGGGATGATTCTATTTGCGATCATCAATATCCCCTGTACATCCAAAATGCATGCTCATGTTGATGCAAACTTATAGATATATGCAAGAACTTTTACAAATCCCTAAGAGAGCTCAATGTATGATAACTGATAAATTAATGATAGCTTATTACATAAAGACTGAGAAAAAAAAATAGAAAAAATATTTTTTTCTTTTCTTTTCTTTTTTATAAGACCAGTGAAAATATTTTCTTCGTACACACCCACATAAAAAAAACCTTATATATGATGATGATAATAATAATAATAATAATAATAATAACAACAGAAAAGCAATCAAATATATTTTTAAAAAATCTAGGCTCATATTGAGTTCTTGTCGAAATAAATCTATAATAGCCAAATGACGGTTTGTTAAGATTTTCTCTCTTTGAAAGTATATATATATGGGCGTAAAATAGAGAATTAAATCTGACAGTATGTAGAAAAAATAGAAAAATAAGAAGTATTCTAAAAGATTCATTTATTCTCACCATAAACAATGTTTTGGAATACTTTGTGTTTTTCTATTTGTTCTATCGTCATCATCATTGGCATTTCAGTCTCGGAAGACTATAATAAAGTTTTTGTGCCCCTGAAGTTACAGCACCTTTTGTGACTGTGAAGTTCAATGTTCGAAGAACATTCTCAACCACTGATGTCGCATGTGAAGGCTGTCCCTAAAGACGTTGATGTGTCGGTGCTTTGTTTGCCGCTGCTTTCTTCTGGACCTCTTGGCTTCATGGTGTTGCGCCAGGGTGACTTCAGATATGAACAGTCCTCTACAGAGAGCCTGCCACCACTGAGGGCAGTCCTGAGCCAAATTTTCCCAACTGGAAGGAGTAATTCCAAAGCACCTGAGATCATTCTTGCAGACATCCTTGAAACACAGCTGGTTGTACGGCCAATCTGTCTCTTACCAGACGAAAGCTCTGCATAGAGGATGTCCATCATTCATCTGCTGAGTCCGGTAATATCAAAGGCATGTACGACGGCATAAAAAGGGTGCTTGGACCTTCACATCACAAAATCGCTCCACTGAAATTAGCCTCAGGAAAAATCATAAAAGATTGATCAAAAGAACTTGATCGCTGGGTAGAACATTACTCAGAACCCCCACCCCCTTCTACAGGGTGTCACAACTTTGATAAATTTGCTTTTCAAAGTGTGTTGGCGAGAAGGTCATTTGAATTTACAAAACAATTTAATTTTATCTGATTGCTGATTTAACACTTTCTTTCCCTTCATCATCATCATCATCATCATGTCGCGCTATAAGCATGGATATCCATGACAATCTCTCGCCAATCGCCCCTATCACTCATTGCCCCCGGGAGTTCCTCTGCACAGCATCCAGAATCTGCACAGAGCTGGTCAATGTACATCTTTGTAAACCGCCGTGCCCATGTGTTGGCTTCCACAGGAAACACTTATGAGTCCATCCTTGCTTCTCTAGCAGTGTCTAGCGTGTCTTGTTCGTATCACTTTTATAGTCTGTGTGATGGGGCAGCTGTTTTCTCATGGGGTGTTGTTTCCACAATTTAAGATTGCACACAGCATTCTTGTGCAGCCCTCATCTAACTTATTTTTTAGTTTTTTCGTTAGGGTCCAGGTAGTGCAGCCATACAGTAACACTGATACAACTATGGCTTGAAAGAATTGTTGCTTTAACTTGTCAGTGAGATCGGATTTCCATATGACTGATAATCTATTTATAGCAGACCATGCCATTCCTATGCGCGCATTAATATTGCTTTCTGTGGATAGGATATTACTACCTAGGTATGTGAATTGTTTCACCGAGTTTAGGAGTTTACCATCGAGTGTGGAGCTGTCTCCTAGGGATTGAAATTAAACAGATGGCTTGCTCCGAAATTATTATCGTTCATTTAGTCGTACCCTGGAAGGGTCAACGAGTCCTTGGCTAGTACATCTTATCTTGCCAGCTATAACACTGGGTTTTCACATCTCGGCCATTTCATCACTTGTTACTATTTTGGCGATATCAAAAGTAGGCACATGGTAACCCTCGAAAAATATTATCACTCGTTTATTTTCCTTAGGAAACAACCAGTCCTCAGTTAATATAATCTATCTGGCCAACAAAAGTGTTTCTTTTTCTCAAACCGTACAAAATTTCCGATTTTGAGACTTCATTTGAAATCATCTGAAGAGCCTAGTGTAGGTGATTAACCCCTTAAGGCATATAATGCCACACCTCTGCAAGTGCAAGATATGACACAAGGTCAATTTTTAAGCAGAGTTTAACAGAATTGTTTTTCCTTCTCCTAGACGGGTTACCTAACTAAGGTTAAAGAGCCCTACTATTTACACATAACTGGAGAGAGAATAGTTGGTTGGATGCATACCTTTCCCAAGGGTATTAATGCTATGTGAAATGCAAACAGCCTCATCCAGCATTTGAACTTGTGTCGCTGTGCCCATTTCCTATGATAATAATTATTACACAACTTTATTATTGTTATTTAATAATTTTTGTAGAAAACTCTATTGAAAATTTAGCCCCCCCCCCCTTTAAACAACAAATGAGTAATTCCATGTCCAATCATCCAGGCCATGTCACCCACCCCCTTCAATTTTTCTGAAATTTTGTCCAAGCGTGGATTATGATAAAGTTAACCAATCCCCCAAATTTGAGCTTCCAATTCCAAAAATTGGCTGAGTTATGTCGATTTTTAGCTGTCTAAATTTGAGGGGGGTTCGTGAAAGATGGCGACTTTTTATAACCTATTTTAGTCTGTAAAAAATTGGTTTATAAAAGCATTTTTGCCCAAAAAATCCAAAAATGCTATCAAAAAGTCTTAAAATCAACCAATTTTAAGTTATTGATGATTTTTCCCTAGCAAGATCAATATCCCAATGTGGCACTACGGCTACGGCAACAATTTTTTCTATTATTATTTCACATATATTGAACATTATTTGTACCAAAAAGATAGTTTCATATTTGCTCAGAACCAAAGCTACAACATTGTTAAAATTTGATAGAATTTTGCACTTTAATTTTTCTGAAATTTTGTCCAGGTGTGGACTATCTTGAAGTTAGCCAATCCCCAAAATTTGAGTTTCCAATTCCAAAAATTGGTGGAGTTATGTTGATTCTAAAAATCGACATAACTCTCCAAATTTGGGTGGGGAGTCGCAAAAAATGGCGACTTTTTGTTTGTAAAATGAGTTCTAGAGCTTCCCTACTCTTAAAAATTGGTTTATAAAAGCATTTTAGCCCAAGAAATCCAAAAATCTTATCAAAAAAGTTTTAAAGCTAACTAATTTTAAATTATTAATGATTTCTGATTTGCAAAATTCTAACAGATGCTAGTCCACACCACGAGTCGTCATCTACAGCCAACAGGTGGCACAAATGGAAAGTGGTTTTACTCAGCAGAGGTGCTGTCAGCGTATTGTACAGCCTCAGCCGATAGAGCTAAATAAATAAGGACACATGTTTAATACTTAGCACCTTTTAATTATTACTTTTTAGGGGTGGGACACCCTATTAGTACATCAACTAGTATACATACGTAAGATCGTAGGTCGATTCGGTTTGCAGGATAGACTTCAGTGTGCGTGGGCGAGCAAGAGAGAAAGTGAAGAATCTGCCCGGTTCCTTCTTCTATATTTTACTTCCGTGCAAAGGAATATTTGACATTCCTAATACTACCTGTATGAACTGAAGACAAGTGTATTGCCACCACCCCCCTTTCTTGGAGGTGGCTTCGCGACCACAAGTGTGCAGGCAACACCGGGCCCCGTCATCATGGCAACAACTGGGGTACCCCCCCCCCGGCGCCTACTTGTTTTGTTTTTCGCGCCAAGAATTCACACATGTCCAAAGGAAAAAACACAACTGAGTGAACCTGACCAGCGATACGACATGTAATTCCTCGCTCTGAGAGAAGACTACTTATTTGATTATAAGGATGGATGATTAGAAGACTACTGACGAACCAGAATCTAGTCTGTCACAGAGAGAAAGAAGAAACTACGGATGACAGAAGAGTGAATAAAAAGAAGGAAAGAAAAGAGGTTGAATTACTGTTGTTTTGACAGGAACATTTGAGTGACTCTGAAATTCTGTGGAAAAGGTTTTTAACAGATTCTAATCTTTTGTGGAAAAAGGATGTTCCTTTTGACAGACCATGTGGTTAATCGTGAGTTGAAAGCAAAATGCATTCTGTTGTATTCTGTAAACTCTTATTGATTGTATGATTATTGTTGTTGTATTCTGTAAACTCTTATTGATTGTATGATTATTGTTGTTGTATTCTGTAAACTCTTATTGATTGTATGATTATTGTTGTTGTATTCTGTAAACTCTTATTGATTGTATGATTATTGTTGGTATTCTGTAAACTCTTATTGATTGTGTGGTTATTGTTTATATGCCAGTATTCGCGTTTGCTCGATTGGTCGCTCACGTATCTTGGTATAAGAATTATCTAGTGGTCTCACTCACCCCGTCAATACACAGGCTTGACTATTGTACTTTTACCCCCCCCCTTCTTGTGTAATTTAGTGTAAATAAACCTTTACATGTTTATTCAAAGTTTGGTTGGTTTGTCGTCATTTCAGTGTTGTCATTGTGTTGCTTTCATTTAGTTCCCACTCCCTCCTTGCAGAGAGAGAGAGGTGTTTGAAATCCCATCTCCCTTTCATACGATACTGTTTGTTTTATAACTGGGACCTATCTCGCACATTTTATTTTTATTTTTTTATTATTGCTTATTGCGCGTGCACGCTGGTCAATCCCAACGAGTGTGCAGGCATAACAGGGTAAAAAAGAAATTAAATTAAATTAATATCTTTTATCACTTTAATGCAACAAGCAATTAAGAAAAACAAGCAATTAGGAACTAAATTTAAGTTTTTGTCATATGTACAAAACAGTTTTTGAAAAATAGAATTATGTTTCAAAACACTCAAAAGTTAAGGATTACATTTTTTTTTAATTCTATAAATTATTTTCCTCTTATTCTCTCTCTTACCCACTCACTAACTGGTGTTAAAATTTTTTTAGTCCAATTGTGCAATTTGGTGTGTGTAAGGTAGAGAACTACGTATTCCAAGAGACGATAACTCTTCTTTTGTTTTTTTTTACATACAATCGAACGGCTTACATTTCGAAGCCCATTATGTTATTTAGTGACATAATTCTATCTCGTATGTTTTCACATCTGGGTATTTCAAAGTAAAAGATAAACATTGAATTCTTTAATTTATCACCGAAAGATTTAAAAGTGAATTTTCAATTATGATAAAAAATAAAGTTTAATAAAGATCTAATTTTTATTTTAAGAAAGTCCGCTACTTTCTACTATGAATTTTTAAAGTGTTAAAAAAGAAAAAAACACTTTTTCAGAATCTGTGTTTTACGCCTCAAAGATACGTGATTCCAAGTTAACAGACCTGAAAAACTGAAAAGTTTTTAAAGAAAATAACTGATGCATTATATATTTTATTCATTAATATATCAACACTGAAAATTTCATTAAATTCGCTTAATTCCCTGATTTTTGGTATTTTTTCTTTTGGCGGGGTGACATACGATGGTGAAATTTAGGTCTGTTAATTTTCGATTTAACCCGAAAACATTTTAACTTTTAAAAAAAAATACAGCCTAAATTAAATTGTAAATTGATATTTATTTAGTATTTCAAATAAAAATTATGCTTTTAGCACCGGAAAAAAATTCCAGACACTGACCAGTTAGAGAATGACCAATATTAGGAAACGTTACCGAAAAAAAATGTTTAAATGAAATTATTCACTATGTAAATTTTACTATAAACTTATTTTAATGAAAAATTTCAATAGCGAATAATTTCATAAACAAAAAGAAAATTCATTTGTCAATAATTTTTAATACCACAAATGAAAATTTACATAAGTTGAGAAAAATTATTAAATGAAAAGAAAAAAACTGCCAAAATTAAATCTAATTTCACGTGTCTAACAAAACTTTAAGTGTTTTTTATTTTATTTTATTTTTTAAATATCATTACAAAAATGTTTACTAGTTAGTGTTAGTCTAAGAATATTTTGAATAAAAATACTCGCGTAAAATTCGTTTCCTAAGAGTTATATTTCAATGTTCAATAATTTAAAATGCTTTCTTTCAATTAAATAAAATAAATAAAAGAACAATGTACCTTTTGAAATAACGTCTTCCGTCAATGAATGAATTCGAGTAACTTGTGAAATGCGTTTAAATCGTTGACAACTGACAAGGGAAAATTCCTTTTCAGAAAGGGAGATAATTTGGCCTGTTTTGTCATCCATACTTAAAATTGACTATTTTTTAAATCTTTAAAATTCTTGGAAAATATGTAGCATATCAAGGCATATTTTTTAACTTAAATTTTTTTAAAAGATAAAATTCAGGGCTATCTTTTGTTAAATTTTCAAGTTAGTCCCGGATGCTGTCAGACATGTAAAAGTGCCCTTGACATTTTTAAGGTAGTAAAAAATCCAGTTTAACTTAGATAAAATAATTCTTTTTGCATCAATTTAAAGAAAAATATTTTTTGAATACTACGAAAAAAAAAAGTGCTACATTATTTATTTTTTTAGTTTTGAGAAAATAACTTTTAAATTTTAAAATCACTTTTTTAGGGTATTGAATTTATATATTTTTATTTTTTATCTTTCTATATATTCTTCAGGATATGATCTTTCAAGAAATGTAAAAATTAGGGACTCAGAATTTTTTTTCTTCAAATGGTCAAAGGTCAACCTCACATTCTGAATTGATAAAAAATATATTTTTTGAAGTTTCTTTAATAAAATTAGCATTCCCAGTTAATTTTTTTATTTGAGGTTATTGTTGTTTAATCATGTTAGTTATATAGAGCTATGTAAATGGAGTTCAGAACTGTTTGAATTTTGCAATTTCAGTGGTTCAAAAGTTATGAGAATTTAAAGCCCCGAAATTGGGGGTACAAATGTGGACATGATTTTGTTTCAAAAATATATAAAATCACAGACCATTTAAAGAAAAGAAATTCAGAGATTTCTTCACTGTGTCTTTATTTTTGGAGCAATTTTGATAGAATTTGGTATTCTTATGTAAAATTGTATGTTCATTCTGATTATGCACTCAAATTGTATGTATCTCTATGCTTTAACCCATTATTTAGAAAATAAGAGATACAGATAGCAGCGATTTTATTTTTTTAAAGTTTAACACCCAATTATTCAACATTTTCATTATAATACTGCATGTATATACATGTATAGTATTAAATCAAATAAATAACACCACTTTGAAGAAAAATAAAACATTTATTGCAAAAAAACGGACATAAAATGAGGGTTCAGTTTATTTTATGGTAGGAATTTACGAGGAAAAAGTTAAAGATTACTAACTTTAAAACATACCTAAAAAAAAGTTCAGGAAAAAAAAAAAGAAAAGAAAGTAATTTCGTTGTTGCAGAAATTTCCATAAAATAGGATAATTATCAAATTTTTTTACGTGTGAATCTGAAAATTCTCATGCCAAAAATTAATGTTAAGTAAATATTGGGTAAAACTTGCAAATCATACTCAATCGAAATCCCATTATATTACAGGGTGACCCGGAAAAAACAGAACCCAAATTATTTATTTTCCCATTAAAGTAACCCTAAAATTAATAGTTTTATTACAAAATTTGTGGGTTCTGTTTTTTCTAGGTCTTATTTATTTTGCACTGGTTGGTTTTCAAAAGTAAATATTTTTCAAAGGTAAATATTCGAAAAAAAAAATTTTCTAATTTTATTTTTATTTTATCTTATTTATTTATTTTTAAACTTACTTTTGATCATATCTATATTTACATATATATCAAGCACAATTGTATATCTTATAATACAAACAGACCACCATGAATATTTTTTATTTATGTTGAATATCGAACTTCATTTATTTAAAATAAAAATACCATTTTTCAAAATAAAAGTCTGACAAAATTCCTTTCAAAATGGAATATTATTTTTTAACAATTCAATGTTCTTTAAAACCATTTAGTATGAAAATATTCTTAATATTTATGCAATGAATATGGAAAAGAGAACATAAGAAAAAAAAACTACTACTACTACTACTCCTACTACTACGCAAGCTGTTTGTTTTTCAAATAGGATAAATTCATGTTCGCTGTAAAAACTAATTCAATGAATAAAAACATATACAAATTACATATTTAGGAAGATTATTTTATTTTCTTTACAACCATAAAAATATTTTTTAAGTTTGAGCCATAAATATGCGAGAAATTGTGATTTTAAATCAATAAGGTCTGATTTTGTGATGTCAGCTGAAAGCACATTCTCAACTGTTGACAGGATTTTATGCCCGTCGGACAAATAAATTTGAGATTTTTTTCAAAATACAAACTTTTGAAGCAAAATTTCGAAGCATCTAGCTATCTTTACATTTTACACATCATATATCAAAATAATTCTGAAACTTTGTAATTCTACACACAAAGTGCGTCTTTTTCGCTAATCATCCTCATTTTGAACAAATAGTCTTGGAGTTTGCACTATTGTAATTTTACTTCAACGGGTCCTAGAAACAAAAAAAAGCTTGCTTTTGTACTTCCAGGTGTCTTCTAATTGAATGCAAAATTTCAAGAATATTGATAAAGATTAGCCACTTAGATTTTCCAAAGAAATGTAGAGTGTAAAATGTATTCTCGGAAAAAAATTCCAATCACACATTTTCGTTTTTTTAAGCAAAATACGTTTTTAACTCGCCGTAAAAAAATATTCAATTAATAAAAACACATACAAATTACATATTTAGAGAGATTGTTTTATTCTATTTTCAACCATATGAATATTTTTAAGATTGAACCATAAATATACGAGAAATTGTGATTTTAATTCAATAAGGTCAGATTTGTGACGTCAGTTGACAGGGTGTTTTTACAACCGAAAGTTACGTAAATTCGAGGTTTTTCTTCAAAATCAAAACTTTCGGATCAAATTGCGAAGCGCTTAGCAATCTTTAAATTTCACAAATTTTATAGGAAAATAATTTTGAAAGTATCTTACAGACCATGTGCGTCTTTTTTGCGTCTTTCATATTTTTTAAACAAATAACCTTTAACTTTGCCTTCAAATATTTTCGTTTCCACGGATCCTAGAAACAAAAAAATGACCCTGTTTGTACTTCCAGGTGTCTTCTATTTGAGTGCAAAATTTCAAGAATATTGATAAAGATTAGCCACTTTGATTTTGAAAAACAAAACAGTGTGTAAAATTTATCCTAAAAAAACCCAAAAAGTCATATTTTTGTTTTCAGCTGTTCGACAAAAAATACGGTTTTAACTTGCTGTAAAAAATAATTCAATTGATGAAAACCGATAAAAGTTACATATTTAGAAAGATTACTCTATTCTTTTTCCAACCATATAAATCTTTTTAAGATTGGTTAAGAAATACTCGAGAAATGGCAAATTGAACTGATTAAGGTCGCAAATTTGAAAATGTCAGAGTTTATCAGCTAAATGCTTGTAATGCTAATAAAATAAGCTAATCGTTATAAAATTAAGTCGTTGGGAAATAATTTGGGGAAAATTTCATTTTAAATTGGACAATTCCCTGATTTTTGGTAATTGTTTTCAAATTAGGAAATTTAAAAAAAAATTATTATCTCCCTTGGCAATCCTTGAACATCACTAGGGATGACCAAAATCCTGTCACGTGATCAATTTAGGCCATAAAGTAAATATTTTTTAACTTTGTTTTTTTTTAAATCTCTCTCAAAAAAAGTAACGATTATACAGAGTTGTTACAAAGAAAAACAGTTAATTCAAGGATCAAATTATCCATTCTGTCTCTTTTTCAAGGGTTTTAAGCGCTTGTTTACAATTTTAATATAACATTCGCGATTGCAAAAAAAAATTACCAAAAATCAGGGAATTATCAGATTTTAATGAAATTTTCAGTATTGATTTATCAATTAATGAATTTTATAATGCATCAGTTATTTTATTTCAAAACTTTAATTTAGTATTTTTACTATGAAAAATTAATATATAAAATTCATTTAAAATAAAAATATTCGGATTTTAAGTTTAAAATGTTATATTTTTAGATTCTAGAAATAAATATCTATTTAATGCAAACCTTATTTTATTGCATCAAAGTATACTTTTTGAAGAAAAACGCGATTGAAAATGTACCCCCCCCCCACACACACACACACTTTTTAAGCAGAAAACATCTCCAAAAAATTGATTATCTATTATTTTTTTTAGATTTTATTTTTCGATAATCGGTACTTATTTTCTCATAGAAAAGCCACTGTAAAGAAAAGTAACAATAGCGGCAGTACTCCGAGGTTTGACTGGAGTTAACCGCAAATGTGGCAGACGAGTTAAGAGTTAAAGAAGTAAAACAACGACAAGATAAGAATAAAAGACTGTATTAAATATAAAGTTGCAAACTTTAGTCTCGTTTGCAGACAAATACATAATATGTATATAATGGATACAATATGTATATAATATTTATATAAATGTCACTTAGCTGTTTATCCTGGGATATGGGGTATTGACGGAGCCCCTTGCTACGGTCTTCTGTTTATAATTCGGATATATTTGGACTTCTGTTTGCGTCCGACTCCGATCTGTTGTAATATAGTAGGAGCGACCTTTGTACGGTCCGATTCCTATCGTTGCTGTTGCAGAAGAGATGGAATGAGTCTGCACTTTTTGGGTTTGGCGCTAAAGTATGCTGACTCATGATTGGTTGGTTTGAAACAGAGGCTCGCAGACAAGGGACGATAACCCATACCCCAGAATTCTTAATACCACCGTAAAAAAAATTTTTGTTTCTATTCATAACTTCAGTCTTTTATCTCTTTATTTATATTGTAATTAGTACAATAGGTACCACCAGACCGTTTATGCCATCTTGAATAAAACGGAAATAGATATTTCCGAACTTTGTTTATCAAAAATCTCGTAAAAAAAAAAGATCGTACAGGGTTGTTACAAAGAAAAATAGTTAATTCAAAGATCAAATTATCCGATTGGGGAAAATTACATCGTTATCTTAAAAAATAAACAAACCTGCCCGAATTACATGCGAAAGGGTAATTTTCAGACCGTAATATAGACAGAAAAGTTACTAATTATTTCCCTTTTACGATAACCCGTAAAAGTATGGAATGAAAATTTGAATATTTTTTCAAAGAGAAAAACTGATAAAATAATCTATTATACTTACTTTTTATTTTAATTATTGAAAAAGTTAAATAAAATAATTTTTTTCACGCTAACACTGTCAGCCTAACAGGAACAAACTTTGGTTACTTAGAAGCGTCTCGTCTCTTTGTAAAACAAATGTCAGCAATGCTCTTCTGTACATTGTAATGATCATTAGGTACCACCAAACCGTTTAGGTCATCTTGAATAAAACGGAAATAGATATTTCCGAACTTTGTTTATCAAAAATCTCGTTAAAAAAAGATCGTACAGGGTTGTTACAAAGAAAAATAGTTAATTCAAAGATCAAATTATCCGATTGGGAAAAATTACATCGTTATCTTAAAAAATAAACAAACCTATCCATATTACGTGCGAAAGGGTATTTTTCAGGCCGCGATTTAGAGAGAAAGAAATACATATTATTACCCTCTTACAGTTATGCATCTAAGTACGGATGGGTGTAACGGACAAACTTTTTTAGCCAAATTTTTTCTATTAAAATGAATAAAATCTTTAAAAACTTTAATATTACAATTTAAAATGAATAAAATCTTTAAAAACTTTAATCTTAAAATTTCGCAGTGAAATTGACGTTAAAAAATGTCTTCGGTTTTAGTATTAATTCTTAAAATCGAAAATAAAATGAAAATTTGAATATTTTTTCTAAGAGAAAAACTGATAAAACAATCATTCAATATATTATTTTTATTCTAATTGGTCGTAAAAGTTAAATAAAATATTTTTTTACGCTCAGAAAAACAAACGTTACCGAGAAGCGTCTAGTCATATGTTAGTTTTGCTCTTCCGTATATTCTAAGAACCACACATTACTATTCAACAATAAAAATTACAAATTCTTTTAAAAATATTAATTGAGCACGGATCGGACCAACTTTTAGTTCACCTGAATTCTAAAATTCATATTTTTAAATATCCGTGAAAAATTCGATTTTTTTCCACAGAAAAAAAAAAAATTTTAATTTATTTCATGCAGAAAATAAAAATATTTAATCACACAAAAGATTGAAAATCTCGTAAAAATTAATTTCTTAAAAAAATTTTTTTTTTTTTGACAATTCAATAGAATATAGTACATACCAATTACATAAGCAAAAAAAAGTTTTCAAATATTGATATTATGACATTTTTTTGCACTTTTTATTTCCGATTTCATTAATTTTTCCTAATAAAACTATAGTTCGGTACGTTATACAATTTCATTGATATAGTTATTCAGCCTCTTATCTTTATAGAAAAAAAAGTACCAAATTTTTTTTCCACGTCATTTTTTTTATCTCATAAAATAAAATAGGGGGGGTGATAGACCTCGTAAAAAAATATTTTCCCTAATATATTTTAGAAAAAAACTATTTCAGATGTATTTACATCCAATGATAAACATTTATGGAAATTTTCGTGAAAATCGGACCATTAATTGATTTTTCATAGAATTTTTAAAAAATCCTTTTATCGTAACTTGTTTTTAGCTACGTTAAATTTCAGTTGATTTAACAGTGCAAAAATGAAAACAGTTTTTCAATCATAATTTTCATTATTTTCGTAAGCTGATAAAAAATTTAAAAAATCATCAGGAGTTTGTTTAATGTTTTTTCTTTCGAATGGAAAAAATCTTTTCAAGAAAATATTAATTTTTCTGCAAGTTTCATTGTGTTAAATGTAGGGGAGGTAAATTGCACAGGGTCAAATTGGTGGTACCTAATGATCATACATTACTATTCAACAACAAAAATTACAAATTCTTTTAAAAATATTAATCGAGCTCGTATCGGACCAATGTTTAGTGCACCTGAATTATAAAATTCATATTTTTAAATATCCGTGAAAAATTCGATTTTTTGACGCAGGAAAAAAAAGAATTTAATTTATTTCACGCAGAAAATAAAAATATTTAATCACACAAAAGATTGAAAATCTCTTAAAAATTAATTTCTTAAAATTTTTTTTTTTTTTTGTTGACAATTTAATAGAATATAGTACATACCAATTATAAAAGCAAAAAAAGTTTTGAAATATTAATATTATGACTTTTTTTTTGCACTTTTTATTTCCGATTTCATTAATTTTTCCTCAAAAAATTAGGCCTCGTACATTCATACAATTTCATTGATATAGTTATTCAGACTCTTATCTTTATAGAAAAAAAGAAAAAAATTTTTTCTGACACGTCATTTTTTTTTATCTCATGAAATAAAATAGGGGGGGGGGAATAGACCTCGTAAAAAATATTTCCCCTAATATATTTTAGAAAAAAACTATTTCAGATATATTTACATCCAATGGTAAACATTTATGGAAATTTTCGGGAAAATCAGATTATTAATTGATTTTTCATAGAATTTTTTAAAAATTCTCTTATCGTAACTTGTTTTTAGCTACGTTAAATTTCAGTTGATTTAACAGTGCAAAAATGAAAACATTGTTTTTCAATCATAATTTTCATTATTTTCGTAAGCTGATAAAAATTTTTAAAAATCATCAGGAGTTTGTTTAATGTTTTTTCTTTCGAATGGAAAAAATCTTTTCAAGAAAATATTAATTTTTCTGCAAGTTTCATTGTGTTAAATGTAGGGGGGTAAATTGCACAGGGTCAAATTGGTGGTACCTATAGTACAATATAAGACCAACTTGAAAAAAATGTTACGCCCCCAACATAAGAGGGGTCAAAATTAAGCGACCTGAAAAAAATGAGAAAGTTTTGAAATAAAATAAATAATGCATTATAAAGATCATTCATTGTTGAATAAACATTGAAAGTTTTATTAAAATCCGATAATTCCCTGATTTTTTGTAAATTATTTTCTGTAGGGGGGCTAAAGTCATTTTGTCAAAAACGCATTTTAGGCTCATTTTGCCAGTAGTATATTCTATTAAATTGTCAAAAAAAAAAAAATTTTTTTTAAAGAAATTAATTTTTAAGAGATTTTCAATCTTTTGTGTGCTTAAATATTTTTTTCTTCTGCGTGAAATAAAAAATTTTTTTTATCTGCATGAAAAAAATCGAATTTTTCACGGATATTTAAATATGAATTTTAGAATTCAGGTGAACTAAAAATTTGTCCGATACACGCTATATTAATATTTTTAAAAGAATTTGTAATTTTTATTGTTGAATAGTAATGTGTGATCCTTAGAATGTATGGAAGAGCATTGCTGACATATTTGTTTTACAAAGAGACGAGACGCTTCAAAGTAACCGAAGTTTGTTCCTGTTAGGCTGACAGTGTTAGCGTGAAAAAAATTATTTTATTTAACTTTTTCAATAATTAAAATAAAAAGTAAGTATAATAGATTATTTTATCAGTATTTCTTTTAGAAAAAATATTCAAATTTTCATTCCATACTTTTACTGGTTAAACGTAATTAGTAACTTTTCTGTCTATATTACGGTCTGAAAATTACCCTTTCGCATGTAATACGGGCAGGTTTGTTTATTTTTTACCCTTTGGTAATGAAAGACTATTTGCTCGTAAATTCCTACCATAAAATAAACTGAACCCCCATTTTATGTCTGTGTTTTTGTATTATGCAAAAACACGAACATAAAATGGGGGTTCAGTTTATTTTATGGTAGGAATTTACGAGCAAATAGTCCTTCATTACCATAAATCTTCGCTATTTAAAGCAATAATAAAACATGAGGCTTCTTTTTAAAAGATTATGAAGAGATGTTTTTTTTAGTGTTTTGTTTGTCAAGCGCCAACACCCACCGATTTCTTTGAACTTGTTTTTTTTACCGTAAAAGTTTGAAAAATATAATATTATGACATTTTTTAACAGAATTCAGAATTCATGTTTTTTTTTCTACTAAAATAAATCTCACGTATAGAAACTTATAAAAATCTTCTGGTATAATTATTCAGATTCTTATCTTTATAGAAAAAAATATAAAATCGTTTTTCGTCGCTTCATTTTTTCAGATTTCATAAAATAAAATAGGGCTGGGGAGACCTCGTAAAAAAAAGTTTCTCCTAATATATTTTAGGAAAAAACTATTTTAAAAATAATTTCATCAACAGGTAAATAAGTATTGAAATTTCCGTGAAAATTTGATTCTTAAAATTTCAATTGATTTAATGGTGCGAAAATGTAAACATTGTTTTCGTTCATGATTTCATTATTTCCGTAAGCTAGGAGTTTTTTTTTATGTTTCTTTTTCTGAATGGACCAAAAATGTTCAAGATGATATTAACCTTTGTGCAAGTTTCATTGTCTTAAATATGGATGGGGGTAAATTTCCCTAGTGAAATTGTGCGCCTAATTAGCAATACCTAAACAAAACAATGTTGAGTAAACACTAAATAACTTGATTGAAAAGTAAAGAATATGGTCTTACCTTTTTTTCGTGTCGGTTATGTCAGTTTTCTTTTCTAAATTGCAGAACTTGAATTCTATTAGCTCGTTCCATTCCTCATTGAAGTTTTGCCATTCACCACTCTCATAATTACTTATTTTATACTGCCATTGATAAGGCATTTCTTTGTGATGATGTCGGCATGTATTTTTGAATGCACATCGAAAAGAAAGATAATGCAAGCAGATCAATTCATCTTCTATTACTGGACTGGCAGTTATGTTAGAAAATGGTTTAGCTTCATCAACTTCTTTGCTATTATTTTCAACATCATATAAACATCTTAATTTGAAGAGGGCATCTGAAATGGAAGTGGATGGAATTCCATACATTTTCAGGATTTGGCAATTTCTTGTATCTAAGTTATGATTTATTTTACATTTTTTCCCGTATAGGCACTCATTCATTAAGTAATATTTACAAATGTGTAAACAGATACAATCCGTTTTCTTGCAGGCACCATGGTTAAAATACTTGCAGATTGTCGGTACGGTAACGTCGCAACGGTTTTCAATTTTCTGAAAAAGACATCTCAATTCTTCCGGATTCAATTGTTGCAGGTGGTATTTTCGTAATATTCTCTGGTTCTGACAATTTTCAAAAAAGTCATGACAGAAATTGCATCTAGCGCCAAACTTACAACTGTTTCCTAAAACAAAGAATTTGCACACATGCAAACTGTCGCAACCCAAACATGTACCAGGTTTAGAAGCATGTGTTTTACAAAAACTAACTTTAGTTATACCTAAAATCATAACTTCTCCGTGATCTGTGTTGAAAAGTTTGAAGTATTTTGAATATTTCGATATCCATTTTGAAGCTTCCTTTGGCACACAATTTAAAAATTGAGCAATTTTAGTCAGAGGTAAAGATCCACCTTGGGAGTATAACTCCTTCGTAAGTGACGCAATTATATCTTTACTGCTATCACTTGCAGCCATTTTTTAACAAAAATGAAAGAAAATGTAATGACTTGCAAAAGTAATAAGGATCATGTGATGAAAAATTACGTTTTACGGTGTTTTCGAAATAAGCTTCATAAAATCAAGCTAATATTTCTAACAATTTCTATTTTAGATAAAGCTCACTTTCTTTGTGCTTCATGAATAGTTTTTTTTTTTGTGTGTGTGTGTGTTTTAGCACAAACAAACAAAATGAAAGTAAACTTTTTTCTTTTTATTTATTCATTTCACATAATTAAATTCTGAGAATCCTATAAATAGACGTGGGAACCTTTTTTTAAAAATTTAGTGCTACTTCCGAAAAGTTTTATTGTTCGATGTGTATGCGTTTGAAGCACTGCCTTCGTAATATCACGAAGGCAGTGGTTTGAACAGTTTTCTTTTTCTTTTTTCTTTCCGTCTTTTTTTTCCCGTGACTCAGAAATATTTACTCGTGACTTATTTTATACGGTGTGGCTTTCCTTCGAAAAACATTTTTAAAAAAGTGTTCAATCCCATAAACATATTATTTACGATTTAAAAAAAAAATGTTTTATGTACGATACACTCCTGTGTATGAGATAGATAAAAAAAAAATTGGGGGGGGGGGGGAGTGAACAATAAGTCTTTTTGAAAGTAGTTCTGAATATCTATTATTTAAGGTCAAACTTTGTCTAAATCGACAAAATGAAAGTAAATATTTTTCTTTTATTTATTTATTTATTCATTTTTAGAAAATAAAATCGTTAGTATTTTATAAATATTCTATTCAATAGAGTATTTATAAAATACTAAGGATTTTATTTTCTAAAAATGAATAAATAAATAAATAAAAGAAAAATGTTTACTTTCATTTTGTCGATTTAGACAAAGTTTGACCTTAAATAATAGATTTAATTAATTTCAATTCGCTTTTAAAACTCGTAAAAGCTGTTTTTTTTTTTTTTGCTAGTCCCTAGCCTAAACTGATCACGTGACCCAATTAAATCTTTAATTGTTTGTTTTTTTACGAGATTTTTGATAAAAAATGTTCGGAAATATTTATTTCCGTTTTATTCAAGATAGCCTACTAAACTGATCACGTGACCGTTTTGGTGATACCTAAAGTATACGTTTTGAAGAAAAACTCTATTAAAAATGCCCCCCCCCCTTTTAAGCAGAAAAAATATCAATGTATAATTTTCTTTCTTTTATAAGATAATACCCAATTAAATAATTATCGAAATGAGTAAAAAAGAAATCTCGAAAAAATTAATTATTTTATATATATTTTTACATTTTATTTTCCGATTTTCGGTACTCATTTTCTTATAAAATACTCCTCTTAAAAAAGATAACGATGTAATTTTTCGCAATCGGATAATTTGTTCTTCGAATTAACTGTTTTTCTTTGTAACAACCCTGTATGTTCTATAATTGTTTTTTACGAGATTTTTGATAAACAAAGTTCGGAAATATTCATTTCCGTTTGATTTAAGATGGCCTACTAGGCACTGGCAAACAAATCGGATACTACGAGTTTTAAAAGCGAATTAAAAATAATTAAATCCATTATTTAAGGTCAAACTTTGTCTGAATCGATAAGTAGTAACATAATGACCATCATTAAAAAAAGAAAAATATCATTGCATATGCAGTTTATTTTTAATACATTTAAAGGTGTTATAACAGAAATAGATATCTCTTATGATTTAAAATCCTTACTTCACAATACATCCACTCACCAACAAAACAAATTAAAAACAAAACAAAACATTGCGGATGCCAAGCGGATGTAACTCAACGGTACCCTAAAACAAAGTGACCAAATTAACATGGATCTACGCATAGGCTCCAAAAAAACTTCCGGTTGAAAAACAAAATTTATAAACAATAAAAATATCCTCTATCTAATGTTTTTCAACCAATAAAAAACTTCCCCCCCAAAACACTTCAAAGCATTTTGGATCCTATGCCTTGCTATATAAACAAACCGACTTAAAGTCGAAAGCAGTTGACCGAGAGCTCCCAAGTATCGCCGGCCGACAGGCAAGATAAAAGGGACTGCCGAACCTACCACAACGCACACCCGCGTCTCACCAACCAACTCAACTTTGCTTCAACCCTACGCCACAGCCAATACCCTTTACCCTCCATGACCCGACCACACCAGGCGAATCATCAATTTTACCAAATTTTATCAACTCAAATCACCATACATACATACAACTTTTACCTACCATACATAGTACCCTGCCAACACGATAATACAACTACCATTCACTGGTTCATCTGCCCACATCACTATCCACTACAACTGATTCGACCACAGAGCCCTTCCTGACTTATTACCCACGTCATACTATACCCACACCTCACCGCACCTTGCGTCCCGCAGAGCCAAAACTGACCTCCAACCCCACGTCTACCCTTATTTTCACCAAGCAGCGAAAAGGAATACCAGCCTAAAATGCGTTTTTGACAAAATGACTTTAACTCCCCCCTACAGAAAATAATTTACCAAAAATCAGGAAATTATCGGATTTTAATGAAATGTTCAGTGTTTATTTATCGAAGAATGATCTTTATAATGCATTATTTATTTTATTTCAAAACTTTCTAATTTTTTTCAGGTCACTTAATTTTGACCCCCCTTATGTTGGGGGCGTAAAATTGTTTCAAGTTGGTCTTATATTGTACTAATTACAGTATAAATAAAGAGATAAAAGACCGAAGTTACGAATAGAAACAAAAAAATTTTTTTTACGGTTGCTGTTCAATGAAAAAATAAGTACCGATTATCGAAAAATAAAATGAAAAAAAAATTAAAAAATGATTTTTAGGAGATTCTTTTTTACTCATTTCCATAATTATTTAATTGGCTATTATCTTATTAAAAACAATTATACATCGATATTTTTTCTGCTTAAAAAAGGGGGGGGGCTAAATTTTTAATAGAGTTTTTCTTCAAAACTTATTGCTTTATGAGTATAAAATAAGGTTTGCATTAAATAGATATTTATTTCTAGAAACTAAAAATATAACATTTTAAACCTAATATCAAGATTCGCATATTTTAAAACAATTAAATTGATTTTCAATATAAACACATAATGCTAGAAAACTAATTGTATGGGAGCAAATATACTTAAAATGTGAATTACCTCCCTTAGGTTAATCTTTCTGTCTGTAAGTTTACCGAAAGAATTCAATATCTAATAAAGGTAAGTTCATTTCATTATTACTATTTTTAATTCAATTATTCATTTTTAATTCAAAATATTCAAATTCAAATTGATGTTTTCTCACTTTTTATCTTTAAATTAACATTTTTTTTTTTTTACAAAAAAAAAAAAAATTGCACTCCCAAACACTTGTCATTTTCTGGGCGGACATGACTATCTGGAACCCTAAAAAAATTTTTTTTCCTTCAATGGATTATTATCAATGTACAATTGATAATAATCTATCAGGTTTTTTAAAAAAATTCTAAAAAGTTCTTTATTTTTCGAGTTTTCAGGGGTGCTCACTTCCCAGTATAAGTTTTCGTAAACGATCCTCCATATCGGAACCGCTAAAAAAAAAAAAATTTTTTCCCCCTTCAATGGATTATTATCGATTACACACCAATCTATCAGATTTAAAAAAAAAAAAATTCTTAAAAGTTCTTTATTTTTTTAGTTTTCAGTGGTGCTCATTTCCCAGTACGGGGAATTTATTTTTAGCGGTAAATAATGCATTATAAAATTCATTCATTGATTAATCAAGACTGAAAATTTCATAAAAATCCGATAATTCACTAATTTTTGGTAAATTATTTTCTGTAGGGGTGCTATGTCTTCTTTCCTTCCTCTTTCTTTCTTTCTTTCTTTCTTTCTTTCCTTCCTTCCTTCCTTCCTTCCTTCCTTCTTCATACAAAACGCCGTGTCACAAAAGCACGCAAAAATCGCCACACCCTCTCTGCCCAAAACGGGCCACTTTTATGGTGAAAGCAGGAGTTGCAATGCACCATTGGCCATTACCCATAGTGCCTCTCAATATCAATAAAAGTGTCTTCTCTGCCCCCCTTCCAACTTTTCAACACTTCTCACTCCGACCGGACTCCACGACACACCGCCCCGACCACATTCCTTTCTTCTTCGCTACATTTTCTCCCTGCAAGCCATGCACCGGAACCGTTTTGAGTCAGGTAGGTTTGCCTCGTCATTACAGGTGCTAAATTCATTTTGTCAAAAAACGGATTTTACGTCAATCAAACAAGACAAAATAGTTTTAAATATTATGGCACTTACGGAATACCATACACGAAACAGAAATGAACACAGATTTTATTTTCAAACGAAACTAATATATTTTTTTTTTTTTTTTTTTACATACAAAAAACGGATTTTGGTTTGTTTTGTTTTGTTTTACGGCATATCAACCTCAGTGGGTCATTTAATGCCGATAAAGTTTTGAAATAAATCAATTCTTAATGCATAATACAATTTTTTTACAAATACATTTTTCTATTTAACCCATAGATAGGACCCAAACATGTACTATCACTCCGGGTCAGAGTGGACCAGGGAGCAATGGTGATGAAGGGGTGCTCCACATTCCCCAAACCTCCAAACTGGAACCTCACCATCAGATAGAGTTTAACATCATTCCCAGGACATGTAGACCCGCAGCCACTGCCTTCTAGCACCCATATGATAAAAAGGGGTTGGGGATTGCCATAAGGGCAATAGGGTTGGGAAAATCATATAGTATCGGGATTAGCGCCGTGAAGCACCAACACCAACTTGGGGATATCTTCTAATTCCTGAGTACGGGTAAATTCGTTTTGTAAATATACCGGGGAAAATATCCTAGTTCCGATATACAAGCGAATAAACCTTTCCAGTACAAAGGGAAGATAATTTCAAGGGGGCGGGAAAATACGCAGATTCAAATCGGATGCTGAATGAAAGAAAAACACGATAACAAATATTAAGGTTCAACAATTTTAATGTAACAAATAAAATAGGTAGAAGAAAGAAGAAGGAATAATTGTCAATTTGATAGAGGGTGGCGTAGTAACTAATAGATAGATAGAGAAAGAGATTTAGTTGTAAGGGTTTGCAAAAAACGATGGTTTTGCGGGGAACTTAACTGTGAGCCCGATAACAATTGTTCATCTGTCGTAAAGGGTCGAAGGTTCTTTGAATGTAGATTTCGTAGTGTTCTTGGTTGTAGATTTCGTAGTGTTCTTGGTTGTAGATTTCGTATTACAATAAGGTAGCGTATGCTACAAATTTCCTTATTGTAATATCGTAGAATTTCGAGTGAGTGCCGGCTTATTCTTTCAGTCTTTGAGGGAGATAGACTTAATTTCCTCAAAGACGTGTTGAATTTATCGACCTGTGAGGTAGCATTGCTACATAGATCCTCGCAGGTGGCCGTCTGCTGCGACACTGAAGTTTCAAAGGCGAAAATTCTCCCTTGCCCTAATCCGTGACGTCACATTTCTCTGTAAGCTTGGCCCTTCCTTTTTTTCAAGCCTACGTGATGAAGGAACGAGTATAGTGGGGGTTGTTCGCTTGGGTCAAATTCTGGGACGAAGCAGCAACCGTGACGTCATGGGCTTTTCGGAAGATTCTTCATATTTTTAATTTTAATTTTAATTTTTATAACATAAATTTTGATAATAGGTGCTAGGGCTTGACGTGACTAGCCGATTGATCGGAGGGGGCCTCTCCGACCGCCCATCTAGCCCAAGATGGGGCCAAAGTTGAGTATTGCATGTCATGAACTGCTCATCCACCTGGGCTCTATCCTTAAGCATCACGGGTCGCCACCCACAGCCAACAGGTGGCCCCCTGAGGTGCAGTCGGTGCATTCTAACACCTCACCGACAGGTCGAAAAAACGGATTTTACTTGAGTAACGAGTAAACGAGTGAGTAAAATTTCAGTAATATTTAATAAATATGTATTTAAAGTAACGCTTTACTTATTTCTAAAAAGAAATGTTTATAAGTATTTTTAAAATATTTTTAAACCATTCATTATTGAACACGATAAATCAAAATAAATTCAACGTAACTTTTTGCCAAAATTCGGACGATTTTTGGTAATGAAGAACTATTTCCTCGTAAATTCCTACCATAAAATAAACTGAACCCCCATTTTATGTGCGTGTTTTTGTATTAAATGTTTTATTTTTCTTGCACCCGTTATGTTACAATACTAAATATATTTTCTTTATTTATTTTAATATTCATTTCAATGTGCATATTCTAAAAGTTTTTATTTTGTGAGAATGTTTAGTTTTAAAGTGGGGGCTCGTTTTACAATTTAGGCATAAATTGGATCCTCCTTTTATGACCGTAATTTTGTTTTTTCGTCGACGATGATTAAAATCTGACATTTTTATTTTAGAGTACCAAAGCCAAAAAGAAAAGAAATAACAACAAAAAGTAATATTCAACTTTTTACTCGTAAATTCCTGCCATAAAATTAGGCTTGGGCATTTTATCGTAGGAATTTACGAGTAAAAAGTTGAAGGCGGACCTGAACTTTCAGACCCCCCCCCCCGCCATCTATTATTTTTGTTTTTAATTTTTTTTCTTCTTTCAATGGATTATTATCGATTGCACACCAATCTATCAGACTGGGGGGGGGGGTTCAAAAAGTTATTTATTTTTCGAGTTTTCAGGGGTGCTCATTTCCCTATACAAGTTTATAGTAAATCGATCCCCCATATAGGAACCGCTCGAAAGGAAACTGGCGCAAAGGTGTCAAAGTTAGGGTGGCCCAGAAAAAACAGAACCCAACTTATTTATTTATTTTCCCATTAAACTAACCTTAAACTTTTAGATGTCCGCTAAGTTGAAGTGTAGGTACCACCAGACCGTTTAGGCCATCTTGAATAAAACGGAAATAGATATTTCCGAACTTTGTTTATCAAAAATCTCGTAAAAAAAGATCGTACAGGGTTGTTACAAAGAAAAATAGTTAATTCAAAGATCAAATTATCCGATTGGGAAAAATTACATCGTTATCTTAAAAAAATAAACAAACCTATCCATATTACATGCGAAAGGGTAATTTTCAGACCACAATTTAGACAGAAAGAAATACATATTATTACCCTCTTTAATATTACAATTTACTATGAATAAAAACTTGAAAAAATTTAATCTTAAAATTTCGCAGTGAAATTGACGTTAAAAAATGTCTTCGGTTTTAGTATTAATTCTTAAAATCGAAAATAAAATGAAAATTTGAATATTTTTTCTAAGAGAAAAACTGATAAAACAATCATTCAATATATTATTTTTATTCTAATTGGTTGTAAAAGTTAAATAAAATATTTTTTACGCTCAGAAAAACAAACTTTAGTTACCGAGAAGCGTCTCGTCTCTTTGTATAAAAACAAAACAAATATGTCAGTTTTGCTCTTCCGTATATTCTAAGAATCACGCATTACTATTCAACAATAGAAATTACAAATTCTTTTAAAAATATTAATCGAGCACGGATCGGACCAACTTTTAGTTCACCGGAATTCTAAAATTCATATTTTTAAATATCCGTGAAAAATTCGATTTTTTTTTCCGCAGAAAAAAAAAAATTTAATTTATTTCACGCAGAAAATAAAAATATTTAATCACACAAAAGATTGAAAATCTCGTAATTAATTTCTTAAAAAAAAAAATTTTTTTTTGACAATTTAATAGAATATAGTACATACCAATTACATGAGCAAAAAAAAGTTTTCAAATATTAATATTATGACATTTTTTGCACTTTTTATTTCCAATTTCATTAATTTTTCCTAAAAAAACTACACCTCGTACATTCATACAATTTCATTGATATAGTTATTCAGCCTCTTATCTTTATAGAAAAAAAAGTACCAAATTTTTTTTCCACGTCATTTTTTTTATCTCATAAAATAAAATAGGGGGGAGTGTGATAGACCTCGTAAAAAATATTTCCCTAATATATTTTAGAAAAAAAACTATTTAAGATGTATTTACATCCAATGGTAAACATTTATGGAAATTTTCGTGAAAATCGGACTATTAATTGGTTTTTCATAGAATTTTTAAAATATCCTCTTATCGTAACTTGTTTTTAGCTATGTTAAATTTCACTTGATTTAACAGTGCAAAATGAAAACATTGTTTTTCAATCATAATTTTCATTATTTTCGTAAGCTGATAAAAAATTCAAAAAATCATCAGGAGTTTGTTTAATGTTTTTTTCTTTCGAATGGAAAATTTTTTTCAAGAAAATATGAATTTTTCTGCAAGTTTCATTGTGTTAAATGTAGGAGGGGGGGGTAAATTGCACAGGGTCAAATTGGTGGTACCTATGAAGTGTAAAAACGAACCCCCACTTTAAAACTAAGCATTCTCACAAAATAAAAGCTTTTAGAATATACACATTGAAGTGAATATTAAAATAAATAAATATATTTAGTAAGTATTGTAACATAACGGGTGCAAGAAAAATAAAACATTTATTGCAAAAGCACGGACATAAAATGGGGGTTCAGTTTATTTTATGGTAGGAATTTACGAGCAAATAGTCCTTCATTACCCGATTTTTAATGTATAAAATATATTAAAAATAAATTGCATATTGTAATAATATTTTTCTTTTTTTAATGATGGTCAGTAGGTACCGCCAGACCGTTTATGCCATCTTGAATAAAACGGAAATAGATATTTCCGAACTTTGTTTATCAAAAATCTCGTAAAAAAAGATCGTACAGGGTTGTTACAAAGAAAAATAGTTAATTCAAAGATCAAATTATCCGACTGGGAAAAATTACATCGTTATCTTAAAAAATAAACAAACCTGCCCGTATTACATGCGAAAGGGTAATTTTCAGACCGTAATATAGACAGAAAAGTTACTAATTATTTCCCTTTTACGATAACCCGTAAAAGTATGGAATGAAAATTTGAATATTTTTTCTAAGAGTAAAAATGATAAAATAATCTATTATACTTACTTTTTATTTTAATTATTGAAAAAAGTTAAATAAAATAATTTTTTTCACGCTAACACTGTCAGCCTAACAGGAACAAACTTTGGTTACTTAGAAGCGTCTCGTCTCTTTGTAAAACAAATGTCAGCAATGCTCTTCCGTACATTCTAAGGATCACACATTACTATTCAGCAATAAAAATTACAAATTCTTTTAAAAATATTAATCGAGCTCGTATCGGACCAATGTTTAGTGCACCTGAATTATAAAATTCATATTTTTAAATATCCGTGAAAAATTCGATTTTTTGACGCAGGAAAAAAAAAAATTTAATTTATTTCACGCAGAAAATAAAAATATTTAATCACACAAAAGATTGAAAATCTCTTAAAAATTAATTTCTTAAAAAAAAATTTTTTTTTGTTGACAGTTTAATAGAATATAGTACATATCAATTATAAAAGCAAAAAAAAGTTCTCAAATATTAATATTATGACATTTTTTTGCACTTTTTATTTCCGATTTCATTAATTTTTCCTCAAAAAACTAGACGTTGTACATTCATACAATTTCATTGATATAGTTATTCAGACTCTTATCTTTATAGAAAAAAAGAAAAATAATTTTTCTGACACGTCATTTTTTTTTATTTTATAAAATAAAATAGGGGGGGGGGGAATAGACCTCGTAAAAAATATTTCCCCTAATATATTTTAGAAAAAAACTATTTCAGATGTATTTACATCCAATGGTAAACATTTATGGAAACTTTCAAGAAAATCAGATTATTAATTGATTTTTCATAGAATTTTTAAAAAATCCTCTTATCGTAACTTGTTTTTAGCTACGTTAAATTTCAGTTGATTTAACAGTGCAAAAATGAAAACATTGTTTTTCAATCATAATTTTCATTATTTTCGTAAGCTGATAAAAATTTTAAAAAATCATCAGGAGTTTGTTTAATGTTTTTTCTTTCGAATGGAAAAAATCTTTTTAAGAAAATATTATTTTTTCTGCAAGTTTCATTGTGTTAAATGTAGGGGGGGTAAATTGCACAGGGTCAAATTGGTGGTACCTAATGGTCAGTATGTTACTCCTTACCGATTTAGATAAAGTTTGACCTTAAATAATAGATTTAGTTATCTTTAATTCGCTTTTAAAACTCCTAGCAGCCAAAATTAATGCCAGTAGCTATTTTTTTCTTTAAAGGCCGACATTTATTTACTTTTTCAATGTTTAAAGTTAGCTGTGAATGGGGTCTTTATTTTTCAATCACGTGATCATATGTGAATTACAAGCTGTTTAGCCTAGCTTATTTTTAAATTAGATATTATAGGAATCATTACCGATTATTGCTAAGGAAGAAAATGTGATACAAGACAAAACAAAAAGTGAATAATCGAGTAGAATTTTAAATGTATTATTAGTTTTCAACCGAATTCTCGTATCCGTTTTCTTTTTTTACTTTCACTTTCTTTCAGTTATAAAAGTTGGGCAAGGAAAGATAATAGTAACACTAGAGCGCAAACATGGACTCGAGAACTTGTGATTTCATCATACCAATTTTAATGAAAAGATTATACCAAGTAGATGGCGAATTATCCCTTCAAGAAACTATCTACTTTGTTCGTCATAACTCCCCAAAGAAAATGTTGAATACTGATGAGGAAATAACTCATTGGCTTTTACGACTAAACTCGAACTACTTCAAACTTCAACATGACATGGTCGTGGGTATAACAGGCGCCCGTTTATGTGAAAAACACTGTTCTGTACCAGGATCTTGTCATGAAGATTGTGGCAAATTACACATGTGTAGGTTTTTCCTCTTGACAAATCAATTCAAATGTCATGAGAGATGCAGATTTGTTCATGATTTGAAGAATCGACACAACGATAAAGTTTTGCACAAATATAAATTGCAGTTTCTAGATGAGGATCGTCTGAGGTGTTTGTTTCGCAAGACGGAAAATCGCCATTCCCAAACTCTTCCTTCTTTTTGCTGGCAATATAATACGCACAAATGTGAAAAGCAAAATTGTCGATATCTTCACGTATGTAAAACATTTATTGTAAGAAGATGTCCGTTTCGGAATAAATGTAGGCTTAGCCATCTGATCGATAGTAAATGTATTGCCACATTACAGGATTACGGGATTTATTTTTCAAACGTACCAGAGGTACTTTCCAAATTAAGGTTGATGTATAAGGCGAGTAGTGAAAATGAACCGTCGACTAAAACTGGTTTGTCAAAAGCAATCTCATCCCTTAATATCAGTAATGACGACGGTATTCCCAAAAATCATGATAGACGTTATTCGTCACAATTGAGTTTATCATCTGAAAACCCAAAGAGAGAGAAAAAAAAAATTATGGCGGTGGATGCAAATAAAAAAAGAGGTATTTGCCTTAGAGCATTATCTGAAAAACAATGTTCGGCTCAAGAGTGTAACCATTACCATAAACTGTTTCCTTATCAATGGCAATATAAGATTTCTTCTGAAAATGATGATTGGTACGATTTTGACAGAGCAACAAATCAGGAACTTGAAGAAAAATATTGTGACCTAACTGAGGAATTCCACGTTCCCGGAAAAAATGGGTAAGTGAAAGAAGCAAGTGATATTCGTTTATTTTTAAAAATTTTTATTGAAATCTTTACATCATTTACGAAAAAAAAATGTAACTTGGGTTAAGAGATAAAATAAAAGTTTTGGTTGTTTTGGTTGTTTTAGATTTTATTAAAAAAGAATTAACTTAATTAATCTACGTAGTAAATTTAATTAATCTACGTAGTAAATTTAAACATTAGAGTTGCCTCCCCTTTATTAAACATTTTCTTTTAGTTTCGTTATCTCTGAAAATTTGATATTAAAAAAAAAAGGGTTAAATTAGGGGTAATACTGAAAATTTGATATTTAAAAAAAAAAGGGTTAAATTAGGGGTAATACTTTTTTAGTACGGTCAACTGCCTGACGCTCGAGTCCAGCCAATTTTTATGAAAACAAAAAATACAAACGCCCACAAATCTTGATAAAAACAAAAGTACGACCAGGACGAAAATCTTATTTTACTTTTAAAATGTAATATTTTTTTAGCTTAGAAAATTGAAAGTTTTGATTAAAACAACTTTGAATCATGTAAATTTAGGATTCTACAAACATTTTTTCTTTAGTTATTTGAATATGCACAAATCTTTACATTCCCTTTTTTTTTTTTACAAATCAAACAATCATTTCATGTTTCCCCTCACTAGGTACCACCAGACCGTTTAGGTCATCTTGAATAAAACGGAAATAGATTTTTCCGAACTTTGTTTATCAAAAATCTCGTTAAAAAAAGATCGTACAGGGTTGTTACAAAGAAAAATAGTTAATTCAAAGATCAAATTATCCGATTGGGAAAAATTACATCGTTATCTTTAAAAATAAACAAACCTATCCATATTACGTGCGAAAGGGTAATTTTCAGGCCGCGATTTAGAGAGAAAGAAATACATATTATTACCCTCTTACAGTTATGCATCTAAGTACGGATGGGTGTAACGGACAAACTTTTTTAGCCAAATTTTTTCTATTAAAATGAATAAAATCTTTAAAAACTTTAATATTACAATTTAAAATGAATAAAATCTTTAAAAACTTTAATATTACAATTTAAAATGAATAAAAACTTGAAAAACTTTAATCTTAAAATTTCGCAGTGAAATTGACGTTAAAAAATGTCTTCGGTTTTAGTATTAATTCTTAAAATCGAAAATAAAATGAAAATTTGAATATTTTTTCTAAGAGAAAAACTGATAAAACAATCATTCAATATATTATTTTTATTCTAATTGGTCGTAAAAGTTAAATAAAATATTTTTTTACGCTCAGAAAAACAAACTTTAGTTACCGAGAAGCGTCTCGTCATATGTCAGTTTTGCTCTTCCGTATATTCTAAGAATCACACATTACTATTCAACAATAAAAATTACAAATTCTTTTAAAAATATTAATCGAGCACGGATCGGACCAACTTTTAGTTCACCTGAATTCTAAAATTCATATTTTTAAATATCCGTGAAAATTTTGATTTTTTTCCACAGGAAAAAAAAAAATATTTAATTTATTTCACGCAGAAAATAAAAATATTTAATCACACAAAAGATTGAAAATCTCGTAAAAATTAATTTCTTAAAAAAAAATTTTTTTTTTTTTGACAATTTAATAGAATATAGTACATACCAATTACATAAGAAAAAAAAGTTTTCAAATATTAATATTATGACATTTTTTTTGCACTTTTTATTTCCGATTTCATTATTTTTTCCTAAAAAAAACTATAATTCGGTACGTTATACAATTTCATTGATATAGTTATTCAGACTCTTATCTTTATAGAAAAAAAGAAAAATAATTTTTCTGACACGTCATTTTTTTTTATCTCATAAAATAAAATAGGGGGTTGAGTGATAGACATCGTAAAAAAATATTTCCCCTAATATATTTTAGAAAAAAACTATTTCAGATGTATTTACATCCAATGGTAAACATTTATGGAAATTTTCGTGAAAATCGGACCATTAATTGATTTTTCATAGAATTTTTAAAAAATCCTCTTATCGTAACTTGTTTTTAGCTACGTTAAATTTCAGTTGATTTAACAGTGCAAAAATGAAAACATTGTTTTTCAATCATAATTTTCATTATTTTCGTATGCTGATAAAAAATTTTAAAAATCATCAGGAGTTTATTTAATGTTTTTTCTTTCGAATGGAAAAAACTTTTCAAGAAAATATTAATTTTTCTGCAAGTTTCATTGTGTTAAATGTAGGGGGGGGGGGGTAAATTGCACAGGGTCAAATTGGTGGTACCTACCTCACGCAATAAATTTTAAGAACATCTTTGAGTTAAAACTTTATTAAAAAACAAAACAAAAAATAAATAAATTACGGAAATTCTGAAATTTATGAATTGAAAATAATTTTTGAAGTAAAAATGGTACATAATTTGGAATTGTTTTGTTTTTGTGTTTTAATATTAAACGTAAATAGCAGCAGGTGTCAGCCTCGTAACGTTTTGATTTGCTTTGGGGGATGGGGACAAACTTGTTTTTCATTTAAATCATTAAATAATTTTGTTTAACTTTAAAATTTTATGTTATTCGATGTTTTCTGGTTTTAAATTAGTAAAAAAAAATTCTTCAATTTTTTTCAGAAAAAAAAAAAAATTAAAGCCATTTTTATGAAAATATTTTTTTAAAAACCTAACGATAAATGAAAAAGAATAAAGAATTCAAATAAAAAACTAAAATATTTATACACGCCCACAAATCTTAATGAAAAGAAAGATCGTACTTTTCAAAAGTATGGTCATATTTTACTTTTAAAACGTAATATTTTTTAGCTTGCCTCCGAAATTGCTGCCTGGTGAATTTTAAAATAACGACCCCAAGCTTCGGCGCCACATCGGTGTTACTTGAAAGAAAACAACCAACTTAGGGCGTTAAATGTATTTTAGAGAGGGGTCTCTTTTTTGTCTTAATTCTTGTTTATTTATAGAGATTTGTCGTAATTCGTGTTTATTTATCGTAATTTGTCGTAATTCGTGTTTATTTATCGTAATTTGTCAAAATTCTTGTTTATTTATCGTAATTCTTGTTTATTTATCGTAATTTATCATAATAAAAGAAAATCTTAGTATTTAATAAATAGATAGATAGATAGATATGAAGATGGATAGTTTTGAATAGACTGAGATAGATAGATAGATAGATAAACAATTAGGTACCACCAAACCGTTTAGGCCATCTAGAATAAAACGGAAATAGATATTTCTGAACTTAGTGTTAAGTTTTTTATAAGCTTACATTTCTATAAATATATTTGATGCAACACCAGCAGGAGCTCAGACTCCGCCCACTTCCGCCCAAAGGTTTGTTCCCGCGTTTTTAACCCTTGTAAGAAATTGAATCAGTTCGTAATAAATCCTTGTTGAATTCACCTCGTGGTGTTAACCGCTGCTAACTTATCTTTATCCGTACCCTATGTGACCAGCTCCTCACTTTATACTTTTACCTATTGTAAATTCTATTATTATTCCACGCATTATTTTCACTATGCACTCCTCTGCTACTTACCAAACCTCAACAGGTTATGCTCCCAGTAATTATAATAATAGAATTTATTTTAATGGAGATCCTGAACAATTTCAGTTATGGGAAGTTAAATTTGTTTCCTACCTACAACTCCAGAAACTGGCATATATTATAGAATCCGAGACTGACGATATTCAACCAGAAAAAAATGCTGAAGTTTTTGCTCTGATGACCCAAGTATTCGATGACAGAAGCCTTACTCTAATTATGAGGGACGCCAGAAATAATGGAAGGTTGGCAATGCAAATATTGAGAGAACATTATGTTGGAAGCAGTAAACCCAGGATAATTTCTCTATACACGGAATTGACATCACTAAAAATGTCAGAACATGAAAGTGTTACAGATTACCTTTTACGAGGAGAAAATGCTGCTTCTTCGTTAAACTCGGTTGGTGAAAACATATCTGAAAGCTTATTAATAGCTATGATACTAAAGGGCCTCCCGAGTGATTTTAAACCCTTTTCGACTGTGATAACACAAGGAAGGACGAATTAAAATTCAACGAATTTAAATCAGCTCTAAGAAGTTTTGAAGAAACCGAAAAATGCCGAACAAATGGACCACGAGAAGACTATTCTATGAAAATAAATGTTCAACAAAATTATAAACCATAAGATGTTTCAATTGCCAAAAATTTGGACACCGGAATTTCGATTGCAAAGCCCACCAAAATTTAAAAAAAAGATGGTGTGAACATTGCAAGAAAAATAACCACGACACAAAGTATTGCCGAAATAGAATAAAATAAAATTCAGTCAACTCACTGAAAGACACAGATGAAAAAAAGTCATTTCTTTTCACTGAAACCAGAAAAACAGAAGATACAACTGTCAACAAGGTAATGTGCGTGAAAGAAAGAATAGCATCCCCGCCAAGACAACACAACAAAAACAAATTTAAAGGGACATGTTATATTTGTAGAAAATATGGACATAGAAGCTTTGAATGTTGAAATAAAAACAAATTTAAAACACAAGAAAATTGGTGTGGAATTTGCAAAAATGGAACTCACACTACAAAATATTGCAGACGGAAAAAGACAGCAAAATTAACGACGAACAGCACGAAGAGAAATAATCCCTACTTCAAGGTGACTAAACTTGAAAATGTTGTAATAGACTCCTGCGGCACACTGAAAGACAGAGAGAAAAATAGACAGAGAAGAATTTTATGCAATATTGAAAATGTGGAAAAACCGACAGTTAAGTTGAAATCCCCAAAAGCTTCATTCAACACAAAACTGTCGGCAAACGCATTCCAAGATGGGAAACCGCTAACCGTCCCACGAGGGAGACGATTTACCAGGACAATAGCAGTTCAAACTGATACAAACGAAGAGAAGGGGCACAGCGCGAGTGTTGCTAGCCCTACCATGATGGAAGACTATGAATCCGATAGTTGTGAGAGATTTGGGTTTCATTTAAAAAAAAAAAAACAAAAAAAAAACAAAAGGACTTTACCAATTAATATATTTAATTGAAGAATTGCCTTTGGGTAATTATATTGAAACAACTTACAAATGAGGTATGTCTTTATTTGAAATGAAAATTGAACCAGAAATTTCTTACATGCATTTATTTGTGAACATTTGCTATGTGTATTTAATTTACAGAACCCTAAGAAACTACATGATAGAAGTGAAAAGGGGATATTTATGGGATATAATAAATATAGTCCTGCTTATTCGATATATTTTCCCGAAAAAGAAGTTCTAAAAATTGTCAGGACAGTAAAAGTCATTGATAAATTTAATGAAGAATATTCAAACCTGTCTGTCTACTATATATTTAAAAAATAATATTATGAGTAAATAATAAAATGAATATACAAACTAATGAAAGATTGTATAGAGAAATTGTTGGAAGATTAATTTTTGAAATAATTACGAATAGACCAATTTACATTTCATCATAATAAAATTGTCACAATTTAAGAGTAAACCATATGAGAAGCATATGATGTTAGTCAAACATATAGATATAAGACTCAATTTCATATGAAATGAATTACAGAATGAAACTCAGTCTATTTAACATAGCTTGTGAAGAAATAGCATATAATATTCACAAAACCAGTGAATAGAATAAAAGGAATGCATTTACGTATCTATTGACTGTACTTTGAACTGAATTTTTTCTTACTTTTGAATAAAAAAAAATTTAAAAAATTAAATTAAAAAAAAAAGAAGAGATCATGGGACAATAAGCCCAACACCCAAAAATGGTAGAAGGAAGAAAAGAAATTGTAATTATGTGAAAATCTGCCTTATACCCTAAAATGGAGGAAGGAAGAAAAATAAAATGAAAGGATCATGTGACAACAAGGACAGTACCCCAAAAAATGGAGGATCATGTGAATACAAGTAAAAAAAAAAAACTTTTGAAAACAATTGAACTATTGACCACATTATCATAATGTGATGAACTTTGTATTATGAAAATATGAACTTTAAATAATGTTTAATTTTAAATGTGAAAAGTATAAACCTATTTTTAATTGAATTTAACAAGAGTTGTCTACCTTTTAACTGTAAATTTTATTTTGACTTCATATAAGCTTATGGAGGTGAGTGTTAAGTTTTTTATAAGCTTACATTTCTATAAATATATTTGATGCAACACCAGCAGGAGTGGACTCTGCCCACTTCCGCCCAAAAGGTTTGTTCCCGCGTTTTTAACCCTTGTATGAAATTGAATCAGTTCGTAATAAATCCTTGTTGAATTCACTTCATGGTGTTAACCGCTGCTGACTTATCTTTATCCGTACCCTATGTGACCAGCTCTTTACTTTATACTTTTACCTATTGTAAATTCTATTATTATTTTACGTATTATTTTCACTATGCACTCCTCTGCTACTTACCAAACCTCAACACTTAGTTTATCAAAAATCTCATAAAAAAAGATTGTACAGGATTGTTACAAAGAAAAATAGTTAATTCAAAGATCAAATTATCCGATTGGGAAAAATTACATCGTTATCTTAAAAAATAAACAAACCTATCCATATTACATGCGAAAGGATAATTTTCAGACCACAATTTAGACAGAAAGAAATACATATTATTATCCTCTTACGGTTATGCATCTAAGTACGGATGGGTGTAACGGACAAACTTTTTTAGCCAAATTTTTTCTATTAAAATGAATAAAATCTTTAAAAACTTTAATATTACAATTTGCTATGAATAAAAACTTGAAAAAATTTAATCTTAAAATTTCGCAGTGAAATTGACCTTAAAAAATGTCTTCGGTTTTGGTATTAATTCTTAAAATAAAAAATAAAATGAAAATTTGAATATTTTTTCTAAGAGAAAAACTGATAAAACAATCATTCAATATATTATTTTTATTTCTTATTGGTCGTAAAAGTTAAATAAAATAATTTTAGTTACCGAGAAGCGTCTCGTCTCTTTGTATAAACACAAAACAAATATTATAACCCGTCGGTCGCTACCGAGCTAAAGGGCTCACAGAATCTCCGAAATTGGCCGTCAAGATCGGATTTTCTGCATCAACCAAGGATTGCAGGGTCTCTATATTTGTGGGAAGTCTAGCCGAATGCCCCACGTTGTGCTAAGATCTCAAACGACTAGAAATCTGCTATAGAAACTGATTTCCGAGGTTAATGGCGTCCGATTGGTCACACACAAAAAAGAATAACGACTCTTTTTCTTCTTAAAAAATCAACAACATTTATATTCAAAAATACAGGAATACAAATAATTACTTCTCAAGGTTTGTGGGAGTGATGTGCCCGTAATTAAATACTTCTGGTCTTCTGCAAAGTATTGTGCAAAACAGTTCGTAAGTTGACTAAGTTTTCAAAATGGTCTTAGCTGAAGTCAGTTACTCTCGGCTCTCAGTATTGCGTTAATCTTGTCAGCTAGCCCGGTTCTCAAGCGATCACAACTTCATCTGCCCGTTTGGCCTCATCTGCCCATTCGGCCTCTTCTGCTTCTCAAGCCAAAAACGTATGAGTTAAATAACATTTTGATCGGAATAATTTTATTTCCGGCCGGCATGAAGATATTGGGAATTTTTCTGCTCCTCCCACTCAAGCGGGGTAATCGCCTCCCTCTTGTTCAACCAGCCAATCAAATTTACTTCCGCTCACCAATCTGGGTGCCATCTCTTCCGGCCACTAGAATGTTTTTTAAATACATTCGACTTTCTTTAATTTTCAACAAGAGTTATCTCCATTCTCAAGTAGTAAGGAAACATAAAACAATAAATTCTCTTTAATTCTTTCTTCATTTTCCGGTAATCTATAAAACAAGATTTATCTTTTTCCATGAGACTCAAGTCTGACCAAATCAAAGACTGGTCTACGACCTGCTTCTCGCTTCTGGAGTTCCGACCTACTTGAGATTTTTACTACTGATATGGTCAGCCCTATCCCGTCCACCATCCGCCTCGACTAACTGCGGTTCTGAGGTCAGTTTCCATCGACCCATCTGTGAACTACCGGCTGACAGTAGCGCAGCGAATTATCATTCCATTATACATATAGAGATAATTAACCTGAATTTTCTTAACATGTTTTGTCATCATCCCAAATACATCCTCTCATTTTTTCT
>CM042139.1:109876769-109908458 GCA_023376005.1 Doryteuthis pealeii | reverse complement strand
AAGAGAGAGTTCTTCTGAGAACAAAAAAGAGACTAGTAATTGACTACTCTCAAAACATAAATAGATTTACTTTGTTAGATGCTTACCCCAAGGATAGACGACATCGTAAGTGAAATTGCAAATACAAAGTATACAGTAGTTAGATCTCAGAAGTGCCTATCACAAGTGGCTATCAAACCAGTAGATCGACCCTAAACAGCTTTTGAAGCAAATGGTCACCTTTACCAGTTTAAAAGGATAACGTTTGGAGTAACAAATGGCGTTGCAGCTTCCAGCGGATTATGGACAGAATAATTACTGATGAAAAATTGGAGGGTACCTTTGCCTA
Organism: Doryteuthis pealeii; assembly: GCA_023376005.1. Lineage (NCBI taxonomy): Eukaryota > Metazoa > Mollusca > Cephalopoda > Myopsida > Loliginidae > Doryteuthis > Doryteuthis pealeii. Next base: position 109,908,130 of record CM042139.1, on the reverse strand, counting down.
TATTGACAATGTAACTGTATGTGGGCACAATTATGTAGACATAATCATAATCTGAAAGTTTTATGGTAGCCCTTAAGAAATATATAGGTTAGCTAGCTATGCGAGTAGACTATTGTTAGTGAGTTCGGTTCTCACTGGGGGGCTCATAATTCGCTCTCATACTAAATTACGTTAAACTTCATAAACGATGACTCTTGTTCTCTGCAATTCTAATTTTAGTTTTGTCAATTCACTTCCGCTGGACAGAAAAGTGCTGACTCATTTACAAAACTAAAAATAACTATGACCCCCCCTGACCAACGACTTCTCCCTCAGTAAGCATATGATTTCTGTTCTCACGTGTTTGTGTATATCTGTATCGGAAAGATTGAGGCGTTTGTTGACATCTAAACGTTTTAGATATGAAAGATTAACTCCTAATCTGATTAACTAATTATACGAGGGGCGATAAAAAAAGTATAGAACTGAATATGGTAAATGTTCAGGACTCTTGAACTTTCTTGTGCTGATTTTAGCTGTGAATGTTGAGTTAATAGAAAAAAAATCAGGAAATACATGAACACACTGTATTATTACATTTTATACATACAAGAAATACAATTGTAATAATTGTTGTTACAAACGATAGTATTGTCTGCGGCAAATATCAAATTATATAAGTATAAGTGAATACAAGTCCACTTAACTGAGTCTTTGTATGGATTGTGGTAAGGTATCGTACTTACGACATCCTTTTTCTATCTCTGCTGAATTATTGAGAGTGACGATTTTCACGTCAACTCTATGAGATGCTGGTTTAAAAGAGAGCAGGATTTCTATTTTCAATTTCTGATGTCAAAAAATTTGGGCTGTGATTGGTTGGCTTGAAAAGGGGTATTGACCAAGGGAGACAACCCACCTACCTTATATATTTTAAGGGTTGGTAGATATATATCACTCTGAATTAGAGTGGATTTCCAGAAGTGGAGCCTCACATCAGATGCAAATTAGTGTATGCCAAGGACCACTTTTGGGGGTGGAGGTGATACAGTTAGCGTAATCTAAGCTCACGACAGGACTCTAAATTTAATAGAGGGAATTTGTTTAGTGTTTATACTTTGTATGTGTCGAATTTTGAATACTAATTTTTGGGTAAAAGCTCGTGTCAATCTAGTCAAGGTATTAAAAAAATACTTCATGAATATTGAAAAAAAAAAAGTAAATCTTTATGTATGTTTGACTTCTCAATTTTGGTTGAATCCTATCAAGAAAATTTTCTATCAGAAATAATTGAAAATACCACCAAGGTATTAAAAAAATAATCGAATCGAAATCTTTAATTTTTAAAATTTTAGAAATTAAATTCAAACTATTGAAGTCAGTCAGTCAATCAATCAACAATTGGTTTGAACAATGTGACTGGCCAAGCACAACTGAACAGTGTCAAGACAACTGGTACTTATGGGAATTCAGAATAGTCCACTCATGCATTTGGGTGATTCCATTCCCTGAGTCCTGATTGGCTGCTTGGTTTGTATGATCCTCTGAGGCTCCATAAATCCTGCACTTTGCAGTGGTCTTTATAGCATACCAGAATCGTATTGGGTTATGACTGCTTGCTGTCTTGTCTTGCCAATTCAATGGTAATTGGACTTAGTATGATTATTCTACACAAACGAAAATGTGTGGTTAGCTGAGCAAATAATATAAAGTTATGATGTGTAAACGTCGTCTAGTTAAATCAGTGTCAATTAGAAATAATTATGAAGCAAGTCTCAATACATTTTGACAATATCGTAAATCCTCGAGTATAAGACGCATTGAGTATAATCTCAAAGTTAAATCCCGTGTGAATTCGAGTTTTATCTATACGATGACGTACTGTAAAGTTCTCATTCAACAACAGTAAATAAATTAACTTCTTTATTTTTGAAAAAAAAAAAAATATGAATGACGATAATGCGTTTTTGGCGTAGACACCATCCATTTACTGGGGTACACTGTGAAGAAAAGGTTTCACCAGACCCAGAACGACTGAAACCTACTAGGATTGCCCATTCTACCAATATTGCGTGCCCTAAAAGAGCTCTGGGTATGTTTGCACACTACTCTCAGTGGATTGCTTCCTTTTCAAGCAAAATTCACCCATTGGTGAAAGCTGTGGACGCTTTTAAAAATCTAAAAAGGATATAGCTAACATGGCAATTACAACTGTAGATCTGCTATTCCTTTGGTAGTGGAGACAGATGCATCTGATTACGCAATTGCTGCCTCTTTAAGGCAATCTGGACGCCCTGTTGCTTTTTTTCAAGGACCTGTCGCGTTCAGAACAGCGACACTCAATTGAGAAAGAGGCTTATGCGATAGTAGAGGCACTTAGAAAATGGAGGCACTATTTAATCGGAAGATACTTCAGATTAATTACAGATCAAAAATCCGTTGCATTCATGTTCAACACCAGGACCACCAGTAAAATTAAAAATGAAAAATAGCTAGATGGAAAATAGAACTCTCCTGTTTTTCTTTTGATGCTATATACCGATCTGGTAAAGAGAATGAGGCAGTTGACGCACTATCGAGGGTGTGTAACGCGATGACAAACACAAATGAGCTTCGTACGTTACACAATGAGCTGTGCCACCCAGGCATAACAAGGATGACACATGTGGTACGGACCAGGAATCTACCATATTCACGGACGATGTAAAAAAATTGATAAAATCGTGTAGAATATGTGCAGAGCATAAACCACAGTTTTTCAAACCTAAAATCGGGACCCTGATAAAAGCAACTCAACCATTTGAAGGTTAAATCTTGATTTTAAGGGTCCCTACCATCAAAAAATGGGAATAGTTATATGTTGACAGTCATCGACGAATATTCGCGATTCCCATTTGTATTTCCTTGTCCAGACACATCAGCAAATTCAGTTATACGGTGCCTATACTCTCTATTTGCCATTTTTGGAGTTCCTGCTTACATCCATTCAGACCGTGGAACCTCTTTCATGTCCGGACAACTTAAACAATTTCTTATGAACGGGGAGTGGCCACTAGCCGAACGACACCTTACCACCCTCAGCGTAATGGCCAATGTGAACGCTATAATAGCATAATATAGAAAACCATACAACTGGCCGCCGCAACTCGTAATTGTCCTATCTCCCACCAAGGATAATGTGGATTCGCCTCAAAAAGTTCCACTTCATTTGTCATTGGGTCATTCTTACTATGATGGACGAGACGTCTCAGAAGAACCGTTCCTGGTCTCGAGAGCCAGGAAGGAAGTGAAGTACCCGCCGAGCCTCTTCTTTGAAAGGGGAGGAACCTCTCATGAGGCGTGACATTTGTGGCCGTACACAGTAGAGTTCTAATGGCGTACAGAGATTCAGGAAGGAGTTCTTCCCAGTGGGAGATAGGACAATTACGAGTTGCGGCGGCCAGTTGTATGGTTTTCTATATTATGCTATTATAGCGTTCACATTGGCCATTACCCTGAGGGTGGTAAGGTGTCGTTCGGCTAGTGGCCACTCCCCGTTCATGAAGAAATTAGTTTAAGTTGTCCGGACATGAAAGAGGTTCCACGGTCTGAATGGATGTAAGCAGGAACTCCAAAAATGGCAAATAGAGAGAATAGGCACCGTATAACTGAATTTGCTGATGTGTCTGGACAAGGAAATACAAATGGGAATCGCGAATATTCGTCGATGACTGTCAACATATAACTATTCCCATTTTTTGATGGTAGGGGACCCTTAAAATCAAGATTTAACCATTCAAATGGTTGAGTTGCTTTTATCAGGGTCCCGATTTTAGGTTTGAAAAACTGTGGTTTATGCTCTGCACATATTCTACACGATTTTATCAATTTTTTTACATCGTCCGTAGAATATGGTAGATTCCTGGTCCGTACCACATGTGTCATCCTTGTTATGCCTGGGTGGCACAGCTCATTGTGTAACGTACGAAGCTCATTTGTGTTTGTCATCGCGTTACACACCCTCGATAGTGCGTCAACTGCCTCATTCTCTTTACCAGATCGGTAGATAGCATCAAAAGAAAAACAGGAGAGTTCTATTTTCCATCTAGCTATTTTTTCATTTTTAATTTTACTGGTGGTCCTGGTGTTGAACATGAATGCAACGGATTTTTGATCTGTAATTAATCTGAAGTGTCTTCCGATTAAATAGTGCCTCCATTTTCTAAGTGCCTCTACTATCGCATAAGCCTCTTTCTCAATTGAGTGTCGCTGTTCTGAACGCGACAGGGTCCTTGAAAAAAAAGCAACAGGGCGTCCAGATTGCCTTAAAGAGGCAGCAATTGCGTAATCAGATGCATCTGTCTCCACTACCAAAGGAATAGCAGGATCTACAGTTGTAATTGCCATGTTAGCTATATCCTTTTTAGATTTTTAAAAGCGTCCACAGCTTTCACCAATGGGTGAATTTTGCTTGAAAAGGAAGCAATCCACTGAGAGTAGTGTGCAAACATACCCAGAGCTCTTTTTAGGGCACGCATATTGGTAGGAATGGGCAATCCTAGTAGGGGTTTCAGTCGTTCTGGGTCTGGTGAAACCTTTCTTCACAGTGTACCCCAGTAAATGGATGGTGTCTACGCCAAAAACGCATTTATCGTCATTCATATTTTTTTTTTTTTTCAAAAATAAAGAAGTTAATTTATTTACTGGTTGGAATGAGAACTTTACAGTACGTCATCGTATAGATAAAACTCGGAATTCACACGGGATTTAACTTTGAGATTATACTCAATGCGTCTTATACTCGAGGATTTACGATATTGTCAAAATGTATTGAGACTTGCTTCATAATTATTTCTAATTGACACTGATTTAACTAGACGACGTTTACACATCATAACTTTATATTATTTGCTCAGCTAACCACACATTTTCGTTTGTGTAGAATAATCATACTAAGTCCAATTACCATTGAATTGGCAAGACAAGACAGCAAGCAGTCATAACCCAATACGATTCTGGTATGCTATAAAGACCACTGCAAAGTGGCAGGATTTATGGAGCCTCAGAGGATCATACAAACCAAGCAGCCAATCAGGACTCAGGGAATGGAATCACCCAAATGCATGAGTGGACTATTCTGAATTCCCATAAGTACCAGTTGTCTTGACACTGGTTCAGTTGTGCTTGGCCAGTCACATTGTTCAAACCAATTGTTGATTGATTGACTGACTGACTTCAATAGTTTGAATTTTAATTTCTAAAATTTTAAAAATTAAAGATTTCGATTCGATTATTTTTTTTAATACCTTGGTGGTATTTTTCAATTATTTCTTGATAGAAATTTTCTTGATAGGATTCAACCAAAATTGAGAAGTCAAACATACATAAAGATTTACTTTTTTTTTTTCAATTATTCATGAAGTATTTTTTTAATACCTTGACTAGATTGACACGAGCTTTTACCCAAAAATTAGGTATTCAAAATTCGACACATACAAAGTATAAACACTAAACAAATTCCCTCTATTAAATTTAGAGTCCTGTCGGTGAGGCTTAGATTACGCTAACTGTATCACCTCCACCCCCAAAAGTGGTGTCCTTGGCATGACACTAATTTGCATCTGATGGTGAGGCTCCACTTCTGGAAATCCACTCTAATTCAGAGTGATATATATCTACCAACCCTTAAAAATATATAAGGTAGGTGGGTTGTCTCCCTTGGTCAACATACCCCTTTTCAAGCCAACCAATCACAGGCCCAAATTTTTTGACATCAGAAATTGAAAATAGAAATCCTGCTCTCTTTTAAACCAGCATCTCATAGAGTTGGACGTGAAAATCGTCACTCTCAATAATTCAGCAGAGATAGAAAAAGGATGTCGTAAGTACGATACCTTACCACAATCCATACAAAGACTCAGTTAAGTGGACTTGTATTCACTTATACTTATATAATTTGATATTTGCCGCAGACAATACTATCGTTTGTAACAACAATTATTACAATTGTATTTTCTTGTATGTATAAATGTAATAATACAGTGTGTTCATGTATTTCCTGATTTTTTTCTTATTAACTCAACATTCACAGCTAAAATCAGCACAAGAAAGTTCAAGAGTCCTGAACATTTACCATATTCAGTTTCTATACTTTTTTTTTATCGCCCCTCGTATAATTAGTTAATCAGATTAGGAGTTAATCTTTCATATCTAAAACGTTTAGATGTCAACAAACGGCCTCAATCTTTCCGATACAGATATACACAAACACGTGAGAACAGAAATCATATGCTTACTGAGGGAGAAGTCGTTGGTCAGGGGGGGTCATAGTTATTTTTAGTTTTGTAAATGAGTCAGCACTTTTCTGTCCAGCGGAAGTGAATTGACAAAACTAAAATTAGAATTGCAGAGAACAAGAGTCATCGTTTATGAAGTTTAACGTAATTTAGTATGAGAGCGAAATTATGAGCCCCCCAGTGAGAACCGAACTCACTAACAATAGTCTACTCGCATAGCTAGCTAACCTATATATTTCTTAAGGGCTACCATAAAACGTTTCAGATTATGATTATGGTCTACATAATTGTGCCCACATACAGTTACATTGTCAATATAGGCAAAGGTACCCTCCAATTTTTCATCAGTAATTATTCTGTCCATAATCCGCTGGAAGCTGGCAACGCCATTTGTTACTCCAAACGGTATCCTTTTAAACTGGTAAAGGTGACCATTTGCTTCAAAAGCTGTATAGGGTCGATCTACTGGTTTGATAGCCACTTGGTGATAGGCACTTCTGAGATCTAACGTACTGTATACTTTGTATTTGGCAATTTCACTTACGATGTCGTCTATCCTTGTTAGGGGGTAAGCATCTAACAAAGTAAATCTATTTATGGTTTGAGAGTAGTCAATTACTAGTCTCTTTTTGTGGTTCTCAGAAGAGGTTACTAATACCTGGGCCCTCCATGGAGACTCGCTAGTTTCAATAATTCCTTCCTCAAGCATTCTCGTAACTTCAGTTTTTATAAAATTTTTATCTTCCAGTGAGTACCGTCTCGACTTCATTGCTATAGGTTTGCAGTCTGGAGATAAATTATTGAATAGTGACGGGTACTCGACATTGACTGCTGTTAGGCCACAAATGTTAAGAGCTGGCTTGGGTCAACCAAAAGGAATTTCAATACAAGTATGATGTCGAAGAAAATCATGCCCTAGTATTACGTCACTACAAAGATTTTTCATTACCGAGAGTCTGAGGTTTTTATACGAAGTATTTTTAAAATGCAAGCTCACCAGACAGTATCCGATCTCTTGTGATGATAAAGAAGCATTTGCCATAGCCACACGAGTTGAACAAGGAAAAATTTTCCATTTGTTAGCTTTAACAATTTCGAAGTTAATATAATTACCGGAGCTGCCGGTGTCGATCAAAGCCTCAATAAAAATGCCATTAATTTTAATTTTTATTATGCTTTTCCAAAGGCAGTGTGGAGCGGCAGCTGTAATAGTTGCTAACATGAAAGAAGTGGAACTTTTAGATTCATTATTTTTCAGGGTGTGGATTGACAAACATTTAGAAAATGACCCAATTTTCTGCATTTTCGACACCTAGCATTTCTGGCCGGACAAGAAAAACGAGGGTGTGGACCATACCCACAGAAATGACATTTACGATTTGTAGAAGCAGTAGTAATAGCTGACTCAGTAGAGTTTGAAATGTCCAGAGTCTCTTGGTTAGAAAAAGAAGTCACAGAGGAGGGGCCCGGAGAATTATGCACAGGCGGTGGGGAACAAGACGAATGTGTGTTTAAGGCAGCACTGGTCGTATCAGACTGTAGGTAGAATACAGATTGTTTTGGGGCCACTTTGAATGTATGAGCCTGTTCGTAAGCTGTTCTTAGGTCAAGACATTGTTTTCAAGAAGACGCTGTCTTACTTGTGCATTCTGGAGCCCGTTAATAAAGGCGTCCATTATGTGCTTGTCTCGAACCTCTTCCGCACTCATAGACCGAAAGTTGCAGTCTTTTCTTAAAGTCCGGAGTTCCTTTAAAAATTGTTCCAGCGACTCTCTGTTCTGTTGTCTTCGTGTAACCAGAAGGTATCACAAAAATATTTCGTTTTTCGGCTTTTTATAAGTAGACTGCAGTACTGCAATTGCTTTCTCATATGTAGTGCATTCCATAATCGTTTCATGTATCGTGTGAGATATGTAGTTTGTTAATAGTCCCAGTTTGTTTACTGGCCGCTGTGGATTTTCAGTGTACAGTGTTTGAAGAAAATTTTCGAAAGTCACCAGCCAATGTGTCCAGCGTTTTCCAGCATCTGGTGTCTCTGGTTCGACTTCGAAACGTTGTGGGTGCATCAGTTGTTCTATACTGATTCTATGTAGAATAAATTGTGGTAGTAAGCAAACAAACACGGTCGGACTTGCAGAAGCTTTATTCTACATAGAATACAGTGGTGGATTTTTGACCAGTTTATATAGTTATTAGAAGGGGAGGGGAGGTAACTCAGTTACCTATTACAAGTAAGTTTAAAAATAAATAAATAAGATAAAATAAAAATAAAATTAGAAAAAATGTTTTTTTTCGAATATTTACCTTTGAAAAAAATTTACCTTTGAATATTTCAAATATTTACTTTTGAAAAATCAACCAGTGCAAAATTCGTAAACGTAAGGACAATGTACATTTCTTTGAAATGTACATTGTATATTTCAAAATAAACTATGACCCAGAAAAAACAGAACCCACAAATTTTGTAATAAAACTATTAATTTTAACTAGGAGGGGTTAGGGTTAGTTTAATGGGAAAATAAATAATTTGGGTTCCGTTTTTTCTGGGTCACCCTGTAATATAATGGGATTTTGATGAGAATTTAGCCATGGGATTTTGAGTATGATTTGCAAGTTTTACACAATATTTACTTAACATTAATTTTTGGCATGAGAATTTTCAGATTCACACGTGAAAAAAATTTGATAATTATTGTATTTTATGGAAATTTCCGCAACAACGAAATTACTTTCTTTTTTTCTTTTTTTTTTTCCTGAACTTTTTTTCAGGTATGTTTTAAAGTTAGTAATCCTTAACTTTTTCCTCGTAAATTCCTACCATAAAATAAACTGAACCCTCATTTTATGTCCGTGTTTTTGCAATGAATGTTTTATTTTTCTTCAAGTGGTGTTATTTATTTGAATTAATACTATACATGTATATACATGCAGTATTATATTGAAAATGTTGAATAATTGGGTGTTAAACTTTTAAAAAAAAACAAATCGCTGCTATCTGTATCTCTTATTTTCTAAATAATGGGTTAAAGCATAGAAATACATACAATTTGAGTGCATAATCAGAAATAACATACAATTTTACATAAGAATACCAAATTCTATCAAAATTGCTCCAAAAATAAAGAAACGGTGAAGAAATCACTGAATTTCTTTTTTTTTTTTAATGGTCTGTGATTTGACATATTTTTGAAACAAAATCATGTCCACATTTGTACCCCCAATTTCGGGGCTTTAAATTCTCATAACTTTTGAACCACTGGGGATATTTGCATAATTCAAACGGTTCTGAACTCCATTTACAGAGCCCTATACAACTAATGTGATTAAACAACAATAACCTCAAATAAAAAAAATTGTTATAAACCGTATTTTTGCATGCAAGCGTATGGTGATGAGGAAATGAACAAAACACAGATTTTAAATTTTAAAATTGTATTAAGAAAAACAACATGAGAACGGTGAAAGGATATAAATGAGAATTACAGGATAAATTTGGTTATAGGTTGTTGGTGGATATTAAGTCCGTAAAATGTCCAGCGTGATTGTGGTAGCAGGGTGGTGATGTAGGCCGAATATTGTGTTTTAGTAGTCGTCGAGTGATTTAGAAATGTTCGGTAGTTGACTTGTTGATTTGACTGCCTGGTGAGGTCAGGTTTGGGTAAGTTGGGGGTGTGATCCGCCGCCTTTTTGATGTGTCTGATTTGTTTTTTGCTAGCGCTCGTCGGCCTGCGTTCGTGATGGTGCCTGAAGTTCTGACTGTCGGTGCCTTTCAAAGCTGTTCGTTTTATAGAGATTGGCGGTCCCAAGTTGGATCAATTGGAGTTGTTTTCACTTCACCCGGGAATCGCTTTCATTGGATGATATTCGAATTTTATTTACCAATTTTTTATTTTTATTTAATTTTGGGAATTGACTATCAAAGCGGAACTCCGATTGGAGCCCATGCGCAGATATATGTTAAAATGGTCATTCCGTTTTAGGTAACGATAGAGGGCACTTCCGACTTTGTCCGTCCCGTTAGCGAGTGTATGTAGCTTGTATTAGTGAATCGGGAGATTTCGACTTTTGCATATACAACAAAATCAACTGGGAATGCTACTTAATCGGTTGATTCCTTTCCTAAGTCTTTTTCGCCTTGGTCCTCCTTGCAGTGGTGGCGTTCTACACCCTGGTACCTCTGGTCTTGGGTTTGGGAGATACATCATTTGCGAATGTTGAAAAACCTTTTTTTTTAAACTTGAAAAAAAAACGGGGGGGGAATTTTTTTCAAAATGGAGGGGTCTTAAAACAAGATTTCCATTGGAATCTTTTCGATATTTTCCCTGACCTCTGTAGTGTGTCTGGGTCTCATTTGATTCCAAATGTCGTTTGCACTGAAAACTTTTCACATTTTATGTCATATATGACCCGTCCAATTCTTTTGGTTACCGTTCCTTCTTCCCAATGCATTTTTCCAGCCCTAAAGTTCTTAAAGAAACTTTTGTCACCTGGTTTATATGCCTTAGCCATCTTGTTTTCTATTTTAGCAGTTGTCTTCGTCGGACTAGGCAATAGTCTATCGAACACAGAGCGTATTTTTCTTGCAAACATTAACTCTGCTGGCGATAAACCTGAATTTGTATTCAGGTTTGGCGTGATTCTATATTGATGCTGTTGTTGCATGAATTGTAGCACCTTCGTTAATTCGGTCGTTTGTTCCATTTTAGCAACGTCTCAACAAGAAAATAATTTTTGTTCCAACTGCGTACAGAATAAAGTTTTCAAAATCCAAACAAGAGAGGGAAAATTTTACTTTCTGCAAAATGTTCTCGTTAAGAAAACAATTATTTATTTTTGTAATTGTTAAACAAGTGTAACGTTCTTTGTTAGCAAGAGTTATAAACAGTTACTACTTTTCGGAAGTCTCGGACAAAAGTCTAACTTGTTTTGTTACTGAGTGTTGTCCTCTGTATTCTTTCTTTTTTTTTTCGTTGTCGATTAATCTTGGGCGGATGTTGGTTCAACTTGGGATTTGTTCGAATCCTTCGTCGCCACTGATATATCCGGGTTAAGGGATATATTCTGAAGTTGGTATTTGTATATTATCGCAGTAGTAATTGGTACGTCGAACAGCAATCCGTCTGCCGAGCAGTCATGGTGTCGTCTAGCGAGTAAGTTTAGCTTGTAGGCTTAGGTATAGGACCAACACAGTGTCAACTATTTATACATGACACTGTCCAATCAGATTATAGTGAGGGGGTACCAAGGTATTTACATATTCATTATATCAAAAATATTTATAAACATTTCTTTGTAGAAATAAGTAAGGCGTTACTTTAAATACATATTTATTAAATATTACTGAAATTTTACTCACTCATTTTAACTTTTAACCAAGTAAAATCCGTTTTTTGCATGTAAAAAAATAAAAATTTAGTTTTGTTTGAAATGAAATGGGTTTGTTTACGTCTATTTTTTTTATGGTGTTGCGTAAGTGTCATATTTTTTTGTCTTGTTTGATAGATGTAAAATCCGTTTTTTTTGATAAAATGAATTTAGCCCCCCACACAGAAAATAATTTACCAAAAATCAGGGAATTATCGATTTTTATTAAATTTTCAGTGTTGATTAATCAATGAACGCACCTTATAATGCATTATTTTATTTCAATACTTTCTCATTTTTTTTCAGGTCACTTAATTTTGACGCCCCCACCACTTTGGGGTTGTAAAATCTCTGCAAGTTGGTCAGTGTTCAATATTAATTACAGTATAAATAAAAACTTTTTATTTATATATAGATAAAAGACCGAAGAAAAAAAAATTTTAAGGGGAATATTCTATGAGAAAATAATTTAACTCTTCAATTTATCTAAGGGAGGTAATTCATATTTTTATTCTTGGTGGCTTCCATAAAATTAATTTTTGAACATTATGTGCATTATATTGAAAATAAATTTAATTGTTTTAAATATGATAAGGGGTCATTCCATGTCAAAACACCGGAAAAATTTGAAATCTGCATCCACCGACACCGAATTACTTGAAATTTGGCACAAATGTTCCCCTTCATGAGTTAGGAAAGTGTGCCAAATTATTTTGTCTTAAACCTTACAGTTCCGATTTTAGAGGGGGGGATAATTTTGCTATTTTGCCTCAAAATTAAGGCTGTGCGGTGTTGCAAAATCTAGTGTTTTTTTTTAAATTTAAAAAAAATACTTTCATACATTCAATATTTCTGAAATTTGGTATGTAAGGCAAATAAGGACTGTAGAATCCAAATATCCAACTATTTTAACCCTATACCTCACAGAAAATTTTATTTTGCCCACCCAAATGCATGACTCCAAAATCAACAACTTTTCACCTATGTAGCTTACGGTCAGTCTATCGAAAATGGGTCCTCTTCAATTTTCATATTTTTTTCTTAACATCTACTATGTCTGCCTAAGTTCACCAAAGAATTGTTGAGGGGGTCAAGTCTACTTTAGAAGATATGAACCTGCCAAGTTCAGAGTTTTTTCCTATGTACGTGCAGGATTTCAGTGAAAGATTATAATTTAAGACAATCATCCTAATGCTCCATGAACTCTCAAATGTTGATATTGTGCTCAGTGACTTCTTAAACTATTCAATAATATTGTTTTTATCAATTAAAAAAAAAAAAGATTAAATACGAGTGGGAGTCAAAAAATACTGCCATTTTGTTTAGTACAGGTATAATTACCGACACAGGAACATGTAATCATGAATTAAAATGAAGTTGGTCCTCTGTGGATCACCTCCCTACTTTCCCACAGTCACTGTTTTTTTTTTTCAATAGCAATGTTCCACCTTCAAATGAGAGTATGTATCCCTATTCTGTTAACTGTTCTTTGAGCCACTTCTTCACTATAGATTTCACTTCCTCATCACTGGAATAATGTTTTTATTGAAAAGAAGAATGAAAGATAGTTTTAGAGGCAAACGTTATTGTACTATTTGTACTGAGCTAACAGTTGAAAATGTATTCCATGATTGGAGTGATTCCAATTGATCAGTTGGATGCGATGGATATAAAGCTTATTGCCTATAGAACAAGATTGTGATGAGGATGAAATACAGTCTATCTGTTGCTATCACAAACAGACCTTGTTGACTAAATATGAATGGCTTGAAAAGAGATGTTGTATTCCATTTAAAAATCATAAAAAGCAAATTAAAGGCAGTTTGAAACCAATTTCATTGGTGAAGGCAGACAAGGTAAAGGCTAAGTTGGTACTAATCCCAGACAAGAAACTCTGCCCTAATTGTCAAATACAAATCCACAAACTTCTTCCTGATGAGGAAATGAAAGAGCTTGAAGCAGGTACTTCTGCAGAATCAGAAAAAAGAGTAATAATGAAGAACCAAGACATGTATCAGATCAGCAATGAAAAAGCTTGATACAAGTACTTCTGCAGAAACAGAGAAGAGAAATATCAATGAATGTTTCTCTGCTATTGGAATTTCTCCATAAAAAACAAAAGGACATCATTACTCTGGAAAAGCCTATTTAGGTAAGAGAAAACATTCTTCTGTATTGCAATGTATAAAGACCAAAGTAGGCAGGTCGTTAAATGTTGACTCTGAGCTGTTGAATGATGAGGGTTTGAAATTTTAGATAAAGCTAAGTACTTGATAAAATGATAAAGCTTCTTGTAGCAAAAATGAAGAGAGTGGAATCAACCAACATAAAAATACAAATCTTGACACTTGCTCTCCTACCGACTGGTCACACAAAAAAGTCATGTGTGTGTTTGGAGTTCAGAACACATTGTACGCAAAGCTCACAAATTGTGTTCGTAAGAGGTTTTAGCTGTGCCAAAACCAAAAGGGGGCAAATCTTTGCCTGCTAATATTGCACAGCTAGTGGAAGCATTTTACTAAGATGATGAATATACTCAACTGATGCCAGGCAGGAAAGACTATGTTAGTATTAAACATAATATTCATCATCAGAAAAGACTCATCTTGTGCAACCTAAATGAGCTCTTCAGACCATTCAAGGAACAGAACCTGATAGCATTCTTGGAGTTTTCAAAATTTTGTAGTCTAAGGCTGAAATGCTGTGTCCTTGCTGGTAGTGCAGGTACACATGCCATATGTGTATGTACCATCCAACAAAACATGAAATTATTACTGGAACCACTGAATGTATCATATCAAGATCTCTTGAAATATATTGTCTGTAATATCAGTAGCAGAGAGTATATGATTCATAGGTGGCCAAATTTTCCTAAATCATCAGGGCAGCTTGAATAAAAATTTATGACATGATCGAAGGAAATATTGATAACGCTGAATCAATAGAGTTCTCACAATGGATAACAACTGACCGATTGACTTTGACAACACAAAAGGAATCCTGTCAAGCTTACATTTATTTAGTTGTTTTGCAATTGAATAAATTAGCACCTCATTCTTAATTGGCTAAATCACAATCCAGATACTTAAAGCAAAGAAAGGAGGAGATTAGTGATTTTGAAGTTTTGTTCCTGGGAGATTTTGCTGAGAACTACAAATTTGTAGTTCAAGATGAGATCCAGAGTTTTCATTGGAGTACCTCACAATGTACTTTAAATCCAGTGGTACCCTACTTTAAACTTGAAAATGCAATGCAAAATCATTGTTTCTGCATTATGTTGATGTATAACTCACATGTTGTACATTTATTTATATGGTACAGAAAAAATTGAGGTAATCGGGCCTACCTTGCCAAATATAAAAAAGTGAGTATTTTACTGATAGTTGCACAGTACAATACAAGAACTTTGCCAATGTTGCAACCATCAGAAATATTTGGGTCTCAATACAAAATGGAATCTCTTGCAACAAGTCATGGTAAACAACCAGGGATGGTATAGGTGGGACAGTTAAAAGGATAGTGTCAAAAGAAAGTCTCCAAAGACCAACTACCAAAGAAATCCTTTCCAAAAATCTATGTTTAAATATTGCAGATCTGCAATTGAAGGTATCAAATTAATTCTGGTTGAAAAGGAGGAAGTTGAGAAAGCAAGGAGGAGCCTCAACATGAGATTCAAAAATGCATCCACAGTCCCAGGAACAAGAAGTTTTCATCAATTTATTCCACTCATCAGGGATAAAATAGCCATAAAACAATGTAGTGAAGATGAAAACTATGACCTAATACATGACTTCTCTATTGGAACTTAAAAAAAAACACTGAGATTTTGCAACACCGCACAGCCTTAATTTTGAGGCAAAATAGCAAAATTATATTCCCCCCTCTAAAATCGGACATGTAAGGTTTAAGACAAAATAATTTGGCACACTTTCCTAACTCATGAAGAGGAACATTTGTGCCAAATTTCAAGTAATTCGGTGTCGGTGGGTGTAACACCCCGGTGAATTGACATGGAATGACCTAAGCCTTATTTTAAGTTTAAAATGTTATATTTTTAGAATCTAGAAATAAATATCATTTTATACAAACCTTATTTTTTCCGCAAAAAGTCTACTTTTTGAAAAAAAGCTCGAATGAAAATGTAACTCCCCAACCATTTTTAAGCAGAAAAAAGAGCGATGTATAATTTTTCTTTTATAAGATAATAGCCAATTAAATAATTATCGAAATGAATAAAAAAGAAATCTCCAAAAAATTAATTATTTATTTTAAATTTTATTTTTCGATTTTCTGTACTTATTTTCTCATAAAACAGCAACCATAAAAAATTTTTTTTGTTTCTATTCATAACTTTGGTCTTTTATCTCATTATTTATACTGTAATTAGTATCGCAAATGACCAACTCGAATAAATGTTATAAAGGTAAATAGTTATGGAAATTTTCGTGAAAATCGGACTTTTGATTTTTCATAGAATTTTTTTAAAATCCTCTTATCGTAACTTGTTTTTAGCTACGTTAAATTTCAGTTGATTTAACAGTGCATAAATGAAAACATTGTCTTTTTATCATAATTTTCATTATTTCCGTAATCTCTGAAAATTTTTTTTAAATCATCAGGAGTTTGTTTAATGTTTTCTCTTAGAAAAAATATTCAAATTTTCATTTTTGATTTTAAAAATTAATACCAAAACCGAAGACATTTTTTTAAAGTCAATTTTACAGTGACATTTTAATATTAAATTTTTTCAAGTTTTTATTCATTTTACTAGTAAATTTTAATATTAAAGTTTTAAAGATTTTATTCATTTTAATAGTAAATTTTGGCTAAACGTTCAGAAAATTAAAACATATTACAGGGTAACCCGAAAAAAACAGAACCCAAATTATTTATTTATTTTCCCATTAAACTAACCCTAAACCCCAAAATTTGGTCCGAACACGCTATATTAATATTTTTAAAAGAATTTGTAATTTTTTGTTGTTGACTAGTAATGTGCGATTCTTAGAATATACGGAAGAGCAAAACTGACATATTTGTTTTTATACAAAGATACGAGACGCTTCTCAGTATATTAACTATTGTTTATTATTTTTAAACGTAAAAAAATCTTTTTCAACTTTTTCTACCTATTAGAATAAAAAGTAAGTATATATTGATTATTTTATCAGTTTTTCTCTTAGAAAAAATATTCAAATTTTAATTTCATTGACATTTTCAATTTTAAAAACCAAAACCAAAGACTTCTTTTTAAAAAACAATTTCACTGAAATTTTGATATCAAATTTTTTCATGTTTTTTTTTTTCATTTTAATAGTAAATTTTGGCTAAACTTGCAAATCGGTCGGAAAATTAAAACATATTACAGGGTGACCCAAAAAAAACAGAACCCAAATTATTTATTTATTTTCCCATTAAACTAACCCTAAACACTAACCCTACCCCCCCCCCTAGTTAAAATTAACAGTTTTATTACAAAATTTGTGGGTTCTGTTTTTTCTGGGTAACCCTAATTTTCCGACCGTTTTTCAAGTTCCTCCTAAAGTAAAGTTCTGGGAATAATATGTAATTATTCTGCTCAGATATCGTCTTTCGAATTACCCTTTCGGATGTAATAAGGATAGGTTTATTTATTTTTTAAGATAACGATGTAATTTTTCCCAATCAGATAATTTAATCTTTGATTTAACTGGGTTTTTTTTTGTAACAACTCTATAGTATCATCTACAGCATCTTTTTGGTAGAAAGAGGGAAAAAAAAGATTGTAGGGACCACCAATTTGGTCATGTGATCAGTTTAGGCCATCTTGAATAAAACAGACATAAATATTTCTGAACTTTGTTGATCAAAATTCTTGTAAAAAGCAATTAAAGATCGTACAGGGTTGTTACAAAGAAAAATAGTTAAATCAAGGGTAATTTTCAGGCCGCAATTTAGACAGAAAAAAAATACATATTATTACCCTCTTACGATTATACAAATACATATGGTTGAATGTAATGGACATACTTTTAGCCAAAATTTACTATTAAAATGAATAAAATCTTATCTTTGTCTTTATAGAAAAAAGTACAAAATTTTTTTGACGCGTCATTTTTTGTTATTTCATGAAATAAAATAGGGGGGAGGGGAATAGACCTGGTAAAAAAATATTTCCCCTAATATATTTTAGAAAAAAACTATTTCTGATATATTTATATCCAAAGGTAAACATTTATGGAAATTTTTGTGAAAATCACACTATTAATTGATTTTTCATAGAATTTAAAAAAAACTCTTATTGTAACTTGTTTTTAGCTATGGTAAATTTTCGAATGATTTAACAGTGCAAAAATGAAAACATTGTTTTTCAATCATAATTTTCATTATTTCCGTAAGCTGAAAATTTTTTTAAAAATCATCAGATGTTTGTTTAATGTTTTTTCTTTTGAATGGAAAAATTTTTTCAAGAAAATATTAATTTTTCTGCAAGTTTCATTGTGTTAAATATAGGGGGGGGGGGTTCACAGGGTAAAATTGGTGGTACCTATTACTTAGAAATGAAATAATTATTTTATTTTTAAAATGTAATATTTTTTAGCTTCGAAAATTGAAAGTTTTATAGGTATAACCAAAAAACGGTCACAGGATCAGTTTAGGCCATCTTGAATAAAATGGAAATAAATATTTTTGAACTTTGTTTATTAAAAATCTCGTAAAAAAAAACAAACTAACGATCATGCAGACCGGGTTGTACGGAGGGATGGTTATGTGATCGATTTGAAACATATCACAGAATTCTTTGAAGTCTCTGGACGTGAATTGTGTGGCATTGTCCGACACTAAACAGTCTATAATGCCAAAGCGAGCGAACAGTTCGTGCAGCGCACTTATGGTCATTTCAGTAGTCGGACTTTTGCATCGAAATACTTCCGGCCATTTTGAGAAACTATCAACTACTATTAAATAATAATAACCCTCCAGTCACGCAAAGTCGACGTGAATATGTGTCCATGGGCGGTCTGTTTTAGGCCAAGGACTGAATTTTATTGGGGGAGCCTTAGCTGCTAAAGCACAACCCATGCATTCTTTCACCATGCACTCTATGTCCTTGTCCATGTTTTGCCAATATACGTAGCTCCACATTAAACTTTTCATCCTAGTAATGCCAGGATGACCCATATGAAAATCCTTCAGGATCCTTTTTTGTAGCGTAGCTGGGACGACCACTCGTTCACTGTATAGCAGTACCTCATCGCATATGGAGAACGCATCTGGACTTTGTTGGTCTTTTTGTGCTAGCTTTTCCTTCATCTGTATTATGAACTCATCGTTCACATTCTATCTCATCAAGAGTTACTGGGAGTTCCCTTATCGTGTTGCACAGCGCAGTTTTTAAATCCCTTTCAGTTCGAAGGGAAGCAATCACGGTGTCTTCCAGGGGTTCACTCTGTTTGGGTATCAATCTAGAGAGTCCATCTGCGTGACAGAGTTTTTTAGATAGGAGAAATTCCATGTTGAAATTATAATTTAGAAGGATCGTCCCCCATCTATGCAGTCTATTCGCCGTGTGTGTAGGCAGACCCTTTTTTGAGCCGAAGATGGTAAGTAAGGGCTTATGGTCTGTCTGTAATCTGAAGTGTCAACCGTGAATGTAATGGTGGAACTTGGTTACTGCAAATATTATCCCGAGTGACTCCTTTTCAATTTGGGAATAATTACTTAGTTCTTGATGCGTGGGCTATGGGTTTATGTGACCCGTCTGGCATTTTGTGTAAAATGCATGCTCCGATGCCATATGAGCTGGCGTCGCTGGCAACAATAATCTCTAGGTCTGGGTTGAAGTGTGTTAGAAACAAGTCTGACGTCAACATTTTTTTGATTTTTTCGAATGCTCTATGGCATTCAGGAGTCCATTCCCAGGCCTTGTCCTTTTTTAAAAGTTCATTTAGCGGGACACGTAAATCATGCATATTAGGAATAAAAGTATGGTAGTAATTAGCAAGTCGTAAAAAACTTTGTAGTGACGAAACATTTTGTGGAGCCGGCATTTCTTTGATGGCTATAGACCGTTCTGGATCTGGCCGTCTACCCTTTTTGTCGATTATGTGCCTGAGGTATTTTATTTTCTCCATGAAGAAGTCGCACTTAGATTCTTTTAGTTTGAATCTGTAGTCCTGAATCTTTTTGAAAACTTGGTGGACATGTTGTTTGTGCTGCTCCATATCTTGACTTTTTATTAAAATGTCGTCCAAGTAGGCGATTGAAAAATCGAGTCCGCCCAGCATCGTATCTATTACTTGCTGAAATATTGGTGGGGCGACCTTGATCCCAAATGCCAACCGTTCAAACTTATATAATACCCGATGGGTATTAATACAAAGCAGTTTGGAGCTTTCTTCTTCTACGGGTATTTGTAGATAAGCGTCACTGAGGTCGATTTTTGAAAAAATCTTTCCCCCACTCATTTTTGTAAATATTTCATTTGGCCCTGGGAGAGGGTAGTGGTAATTTTTAAGGGCAGCGTTGAGCCCCGTGGAGAAATCGGCGCAAACGCGGATTTCTTTAGATTTCTTTTTTACGTAGACGGTCGGTTCGGCCCACGAGTTATATTCAATTTTTGAAAGAAAGTCTATCCAGTTCTTTGTTGATCTGGTCTAACAAGGCAAATGGCACATTTCTTTTCTTCTTAAATACTGGCTGGATATTATCCTGTAATGCGAGTTTAGCAGTCATTTTAGTACAACGACCAAGACCATCAGAAAAAACGTCAGGAAAAGTTTTTTTCAATTCTTCTATTAATTTTTCTGACTCAGCCGTTGAATTTTTTATTTCCTGGCAAAAAGTGTAAATGGACGAATTCCACAACTCAAATTTTTGCATAGCGTCTGTGCCGAATAAATTGTTTGTATTTTTTAGAACAAACATTTTTAATTTCTGGGTTTGCCCGCATAAAGTTACATTGGTGATAATTTCACCTTCGAATTCGATTTTTTCCCCCGTGATAGATCTGGCTATTTTTTTTCGTTCTTAACATCATCGCTTTTTCCAAGTATAAGCGTTGATAAATGTTAAGTCCGACCAGAATCTAATTGGAGTTTTACGTTTCTGCATAAAATTTGTACCAGTACATATTTTCTTATGTTATGGCCATCTTGCTCGACTGACTTTGTCGTTTTTATGCTTCTTTTTCCGGATTTCTTTTTCCTGCAGTGAGAGGCCTTGTGCCCAACACGGTCACAATTTAGGCATTTCTTGTTATGGTACATGCAGTCCCTGTACCAATGAAGGGATCCACATCCAGAGCAAGGATTAGGGGGCAGATTGTCGTGTCTCTTCTTAGGTGAAGAAGGAGTAACTTGGTTTTTGGGGGGAGGTCTGAATTTGTTTCTGTTATTACGCAATTTCCTAATGTGCCCTACAGCAGACTGTTCGATATTTTTTGAGTCTTGTTTTAAACTGACAAACCTTTGAGAGTCTTCTGCCAATTGTTGCAGAGTCAAGGTGGGCTCATTTTCCAGCTTATTTAATACCTTCGTCTAATTTCAGCATCTTTCGCTGATACTAAACCCTGGCAATAAATTAGACATTTAAAATTGTCAGAGCTTAATTCAGACAGCTTAAAATTGTCAATGGAGGCACGTTCGTACCTCCTAGCCTCAGAAAAAGCTAGGCAGGAGAAACGGATTGCCTTCCGAACACACCCTAGTCTTCCACGTGAAGTACGCCCAAAACTACGCACTGCAGCCTCCTTAAACTGCGATTCAGCAGATCATGAAAGCTTCAGCCTGCGTAGTGATAGGCAAATTTGGAAGTTCACCAAGACGGGGGATTTGTGGAAGAGAGATACCAACTGGTCCGAGGACAGTATACCCACGATAGATAGTAATGAAACAAAATCTGTGGGAAACTAACTCTGAACAACCTGACACCCCTTGCACATCATCATGAGCAGAAACCAGGGTATAATTGAATGCTTGCAGTTTATGCAACAAGATACATCTTTTTGATACATACATCAAAAGTATCAACCCTGATTTCATAACAATCACGGAAACATGGGCTCGTTCCCTATTATGTGATGGGGTCTTTAACATAACTGGCTACAACCTATTTCGCAAAGACCACTCCAATCGTGGTGGTGGTGGTAGAGTAATGATCTACATTCGCTCAGATTTCTCAGCAATTCCTTGCGCTGACCTGAACCAATCACAGCAAGAAGTCTTTTTCTGCGAGATACGTATGAACATGTCATCACTTCTACTCTGAGTTGTTTACTGTCCCCTAAATTATCACCAGGATACGCAGCTCTGTGATATCCTTAGAGCTGCTGCCAGAAAAACAGCCACTTATGTATTCATTGCAGGGGATTTCAACTATCCTGAAATTGATTGGGAAACGTTTCAATGGCCACAAAGTGCTAATAATTTCCTCGGGCTGGTGTTGGATTCGAACTGGTCACAAGTAGTCACCTCCCCGACAAGAGGTGACAATACTCTAGATCTAATCTTCACCACTACCCCTGAAGCGGTCATTAGTGTCACTACTGAGGAACCTCTAGGTGACTCTGATCATGCCATGATCGTTGCCAATCTGTCCCTCATGGGGAGTAACAAAAAACAAAACCAACCCCAAAATGCTCACTTTGATTGGGACAAGACTGACTGGAACTGTTACTGTGCCAAGCTGCAACGCCCAAATTGGCCTGAATTCTATGAATCTGGAGATGTGAACATTATACTCTAGAATATCCTGAACTCAATATGGACAGCATGTGTAGCATTAGTACCACGTAAGCGGAAGAAACACCCAGGAAGAGCAATTTGGGAGACTGCAGCAGTCTGCCTTACCAGGAAGGAAGCTGTAGTACTGAGCGGGAGTACCAACGTCACAAGTCAGATGACAATAGGAGAAAATGGACCAAATCGTCCAACCACCTCAAGCAGGTGATAAAAAATGCGGTACTCGAATTTGAACAGCGCATAGCAACCAGCCCGGACAGTAAGGTGTTCTGGAAATATGTACATTCAAAACAGAGGCCTCACTACCGTTTGTCCTCTTTGCAATCCTCATACAAACCAAATCACTGATGACCCCAAAGAATGTGCACTTATTGCTGAATGCTATGCAGGCATTTTCACTGTTGAGGACCAAAATGTACCATCTCCTTCACCTCTGACATCAACTTCTATAACCACTATAGAATTCACACCTGCTATGCTGCGACGTGACCTCAAGAGGAAACACAACCATGCTTCTCCTGGTCTTGATGGTGTGAAATACCTGCTTCTCAAACGTGGCGGGTATTTCCTTCTGCACCAGCTAGCTATTTTTTTCCAATTTTGCTTAAAAAATGGTGCTACCCCAGAACAGTGGAAAACTGTTAGTGTAATTCCACTGTTCAAAAAGGGCAACCGCACATCACCTGTTAACTATCGGCCAGTCAGTCTTACAAGTTGCATTGCTAAGTTGATGGAGTCCTGCATCACAGAAGGACTTGGAATTTCTGGAACTTTCACAGTCTTATCCGACCATCCCAATTTGGATTTATCCCAAACTCTAGCTGTTGTGATCAACTTGTAGAGTTCCTAGAAGACATCACCCGGATCACTGATGGGGGCTCATGGGTAGATGTTGTCTACCTTGACTTTGCTAAGGCCTTCAACTTTGTGCTGCACAAAAGACTTTTGGCAAAACTCTCTGCAATGGGGGTGAAGGATGATCTTTTTAACTGGTTAAAGTCCTTCATTCTCAACCGGAGAGAGGTAGTTATAGTTCTTGGGTAACACTCCTCACCACATGAGATGTCATCTGGGGTACCACAGGGATCTGTTCTTGGCCCCCTTTTGTTTGTTGCGTATATCAATGATATAGATGCTAACTTAAGGAATACCACAGTACTGAAGTATGCTGATGACATCAAGCTGTACCTTGAGATAAAAAAGACATCCTGAACGCTGCAGTCAAACCTGGACACAGTGCAACCAATGGATCACTGACTGGCAAATGAAGCTGGCTGTGGACAAATGTACCACCATGCATTTTGGGAGGAAAAACCCATCATACATATACTCCCTCCACAACACTAATATCAAGGAATCTTGTTGTGAACGTGATCTGGGTATTACTGTCAGCAGTGATTTATGTTGGACAAAACACATCTCTAAAATTGTCAAAAAGCCCGAAGGTGTCCTGGCGTCACCCAGCAAGACCTTTGTCAGCCGCTCACTGACTATCTATTTCAAGCTGTTCAAAGCTATGGTGCGGCCATACTTGGAATTTGCATCACCAGTCTGGAACCCCTATCTTGCTCAGAATATCAACCTCCTAGAAACTGTACAGAGACGTGCAACCAAATGAATACCCTCCATCAGGCATCTACCATACTCTGAACGTCTCGCTGCCCTGGGAATGGATTCGTTGAAACTTCAGCGTCTGGCAACTGACCTGGTAAACACTCATAAGGTCATTAATCATCTTAACAACAGCAACCTTGAGCACCTTTTTGATCTCCATCTTTCTAACACATGTGGGCATGCCTACAAAGTCAGAAATCAGCACTGCTTACGTGACTTTCGGAAACATTTTTTCATGCTCAGAATTGCGGAGGCATGGAATATGCTGCCCGCGTCTATTGTAGGCTGCCGAAACATTGAATCTTTTAAGCCTCCATGCTTCCTGTAGTCCGCCGACACTATACCTGATGGCCCTCTCCAAACACTAATGAACATATGCGCACACATACATGCATATTACTACTGTAAACTGTTCATGTTCCTGACACTAATACATTATTCTGTGTACTTGACATGAGACTTTGATGAGTTGTGCACCTGTACACAATAAATTTCATTATTATTGAATTTTAACTTTTAAATCATTTAAAAACTCATTCTTGATTTACAAAATGTAATATATGTACATTAAGATAGTTTCTTGGATATCTGACTTATT
The DNA here is from genome assembly GCA_023376005.1 of Doryteuthis pealeii. NCBI lineage: Eukaryota > Metazoa > Mollusca > Cephalopoda > Myopsida > Loliginidae > Doryteuthis > Doryteuthis pealeii. The sequence goes on along the minus strand of CM042139.1, from coordinate 109,883,579 downwards.
TATTCTAAATGTGTGAGACTTAGGGAGGAAGTAAGTTAAAAGTTCAATTCTATTCATAATTTACAAGAAATAATTAGTTTAAACTAAAGTATACAAGTTAAAAAAGCCAAATATAATTTGCTTTGTTATCACCCTGTGGCTAGGATTTCACTTCCCTTTTCTTTTTAGTAACTTATTTACTAAGAATGCAGCAAATTTGACTGCGCTTTGAATGTCCCAGTGACTTGTTTACTAGGTGAGAAAAATGAAGTGACCAACCACTTGAGATATTTTGAAAAAGATCTTTTAGGATACTCTATGAATCATTTTGAATGTAAGGGTCAGATTCCTATTGTTATATACACAACCCTTCTAATATACACAGGTATATAATGGAGAGAGAAAGAGAGAGTATATAATGGGGAGAGAGAGAGTATATAATGGAGAGAGAGAGAGAGACAGGTAGATAGAGTAGATGAGATGATAGTTGATAGAAGATGGTCTTACTTTTTAACTTCTGCTTACTTTGTCTACTGGTTCCTGCTTGTCTGGCCACCATATTCTTCTTGTTGGGCTTGCTTCTCTTCAGGGTTTCTGCTAGGGATTCATTCTTCTTTGTGCTGGGCTGGACATTGCTTGTTTTAATATTCAATTAACAAATAAGACTTGGTGTTTGTTAATAAAGCTTTATTTTCATCCGCCGTGGTGAGAAACGACATCAGAGCAGCGACCTACAGGTCCACTTGCTCTGAAATCTGCGTCGCATCTAAACTAAACTAAAACTTATTCTCATGGTGCCCAATCGCGTGCCTGTACCAGAAGGTCAGTTGGGATCATTGTCAGGTCACTTATAATCCCAATCGGTATGGAAAATTCCCCACCTCTGATTTTAAATCTAACAAACTTTATTTAAAATATTCTAACTACAAGTACATTCATAATTTATAAGCTGCTCATCGATTATGTAACACTTGCCTTAGAATCAGAGCCTTCCAAACTTTCATTTATATATCTAATACTTTTTAGTGTACTCACTGTACCATTTCTACCCTATCTATTCTACTTTTATCTTAACAAGGTAATATTTTTCAATTTTCTTTAAGCTATTTTAAACTATTTTGGGTCATCTATCCATATATAAAAGCCAGTTGTATGAATCTGTATGTCCAGAGGAAACTTTGAAAATAAAATAATTAACAACAAAGTAAATATCACCAGGGCTTGATTTTTGAGCAAAAATAATAGAGATTTGATTTATATTCGTGAAGATAATTAAAAAATAAAATCTAAATGATAACAGCATGGATTTTTTTTCATTTAATATTTTAGATAGTAGGCATTAACATTTCTTTTCAGAGTAGCTGGATCAATTCAAGGTCTATTTTTTTATATAGGGATTTAAATGGGGCATCCCACGAGGATTCAACTCATGATTCAGTAATAATGGATCTGCGGGACTAACTTTAAAAAAAATCCCCCTCTACCAAGGCAACGCCGGGTAGCCGTTGCTAGTCCAAACTATGGGGACTACTTTGTTTGGCAAAATTACCCTGTGAATAACCAGGTCACCAGGTATCTAAGACATGGCATGTAGTTGGTAAAACAAACCTGCTGATATCTTGGCTACATTTCTGATTGCAGCCACAACAGCAGGTATCATAAGTAATCTGAGACCAAAATGTGCCAGAAAAAATAATAACTTAGTAAATAATAACTATTCCACTTGTTGGGGAGGAGGAGCTCCAATCCCCATCATTTGTATTAAGCGAGTTGTTGGCATCCTTCCATCTACGAGAGACCATGGGATGGTGTCCAAATTTTTTTTTTTTTAACTACGTAGCCTAGGCGGGTTCATATGGAGAATGAGCTGTTGCCCAAGCAGCAAATCCCCCCTCTCCACACTGCCACTGTGATCGAAAGGAAAGGTAAGGAATCAATGCAGTTTAGCAGCGGTAGTGTCACATGAGCACTGGATTTCAGCCTCACACCACTTTAGGGACTCCAGCTCCTGATTTGTTTTCGGGATTGTCGCAGCTTGCTTATCGAATAAAGAACACAAGTAATTCAGTTGTACATTATCTGGGGAAAGTAATTACTTCTGCCTTTTTATTATCACAACTCAAAGATGGCCGAAACGGTGCTTCCGTTTCTTATCAAAACAATGGCCGAAAGGGTGCTTCCATTTCTTATTAACCAATATGCCACATCCCTCCCCTCTAAGCTTGAAACTGCACATACATTTTTAATGACACCAAGACACATCCATAAGTTCCTCCCCGGAACTCCGGCAAGAACTCTCATCACTTGGAGGAATTGTTGCCTGACTCTCGAGTCACATCATCATCTGTAGCCTCTGGAGATTCCTGAGCAGCAATTTCCCCGGTTAAGGGCCTGGCACTGGGTCGTTTCCCTTTTGTGTCTGGTTTCATGTTGGTGCGCTGTCTTTTGGCTTTATTCTCAGCATTGTTCCTTCTTTCCTCTTCTTTGCGTTTCTGAAAACGTGTTCTCATGTGAGTTCTGGGATGTTCGGCTTCCAAGTTGTCACCGGTTGTTGAGAGACTGCTATCTCTGTAGGGTGCAGGAAGCTGTGCAACAGATGTTGAGTGCCCTGTAACTGTTTGTCCCCAACTTCCCAGAGGTTGCCTGGATTCTTCTGGACCTCTCACAACAGGTTCTATTGGAATATTCACGCAAATATGATCCACATGTCTTTTCCATAATCGACCATCCTCTAACCGCACTCTAAAAGTCAGTGGACCAAGTTTCTCCTGTAAAATTCAGGACAGCCATTTTGGCCTCCCTTGAAAATTCACCACACTAACGGTATCTCCAATATGGAACATTCTTTCATGACAATTTTTATCTGTCATTCTTTTAGCATCATCTATTTTTGTGGTAACTTTGGCAGATGAATCTGGATACACAAGGTCTAGACGAGATCGAGGCTGACGACCCATTAATAACATTGCTGATGATTGACCCGTTGTTGATTGCAGGAATAAATGCTAAGACATGCAATAATCGCGTTTCCAAATCCCCAGTAACTTTTTTAAGCCAACACTTTATGGTTTGCACTGCACGCTCAGCTAGTCCATTCGAGGAGGGGTGATATGGTGCACATCTAACATGCTTAATGTCATTTAGGGCACAGAACCTGGAAAATTCCTTACTAGTAAAACTGCTAGCATTGTCAGATACGATCACATGTGGACTCCCATTTGTGGCAAATGTGTGTCTCAACATCCTTTCTGTTTCTGAAGAAGATGGTGATAACACAACATGTGCATCTATATATTTACTGTGGGCGTCGACAATCACTAGAATCCACTTGCCCTGGATATGGCCCGCATAATCCATGTGCACTCGGAACCAAGGCCTCCCTGGCCATTCCCATGGATGCAATGCACTAGCCTGAGGCATATTTGCACTATCTTGGCACATGGCACAACTCCTCACACATAATTCAATATCTGCATCAAGCTTAGGCCACCAAATGTGACCACAAGCATGAGACTTCATCTGTGAAATTCCTGGATGACTCTCACGTAATTCTTTCAGTAAAGCCTCTCGACACTTTGCTGGGATAACCACCCGTGATCCCCATAAAACACAACCCAGTTGTTCTGATAGTCAAGAGATCCTTTTCCTGGCCATCCATATAAGATCTATTTATGCACTTGTGATATCACGGGATCTCTTGATGTGTAAAAAGCAACAGTTTTTGACATGATTGGGGTTAAGTCTAAAGCTGACATGGAGAGTACTACTTCCTCTGGACATGGTAATGGTGTAAAATATTCCTCTATAGGTAGCCGACTCAGTCCATCTGCATTGGAATTTTTTTAACACGAGTTGATAGTGATAACTTTCTAGAACAAATGCCCAACATTGCACTCTAGCACTTCCTGTGGGTGATATTGCATGGTCCTCTTTAAAAAGCCCAAGCGGTGGTTTATGATTCGTGATGATGGTAAATTTTTTACCATAAATGTATTTATGGAATTTGGAAACTCCAAAAATGACTGCTAGCCCTTCACGTTCTATCTGGGCATAATTCCATTCTGCCTTTGATAATGTCCTGGAGGCAAAATAAATTGGTTTTTCACTCCTGTCTTCCATTAAATGTGATAATACTGCCCCCACACCCACTGGAGATGCATCCACCATCATGATAAGTTTAAGTTCAGCATTGTAATGAACCAAAACATTAGTTGACATTAGCAACCCCTTTGATTGCTTGAAGGCAAAGGCTTTGTCTGGTCCTCATTTCCAAGGAATTCCTTTTTTTCATAATTTGTACAATGGAGCTAAAACCGTGCTGATATTGTTTAAATACCTGCTATAGTAATTAACAAAAGCTAAAAAACTATGCAGTTCAGACACATTCTTTGGGGTGGGTGCTTTATGAATTGCATTGACCTTATCTTGCATTGGGTGGATTCCTTCAGAATCAATCTTATGTCCCAAGTATGAAATTCACAACTTTTTGAATTCACATTTATTGCCTTTAAGATGGAGACCAGCATCTCGTAATCTCTTTAATACTGCACGCAGGTTCCTATTATGCTCTTCCATAGTTTGTCCTGAGATTAGGATATCGTCGAGATAAGCAACTGTCTTTGGTATTCCTTGAATCAGTTGATCTATAATTCTTTGAAATACACCTGGCGAAGAAGCAATACCAAAACACAACCGAGTATACTTAAAAAGACCTTTATGTGTGTTTATCGTCGTTAGTTTTTGTGACTCTTCGTCCAGAGGATCCTGTAAATAAATGTCACTCAAATCAAGTCTCTTAAATAATGTCCTCCCAAGACTTTAGAATACAGGTCGTCTATATTCGGAATGGGATATTTGTCTATTTGCAAAACAACCCAAACTTGACCATTTCTCTTTAAAACAGGGACAATAGGGGAAGCCCATTCTGAAAAACAGACTGGTTTGATCACGGGGGTAGCAACCATTCGCTCAAGTTCGGCTTCCACCTTCTCTCTAATTGTTAAGGGTACGGATCTGGCCTTCATATAACGAGGTGTGCTATTTTGTTTAATGTACAATTTTTGCTGTTGCGATTTTCAATGTACCCAAGCCTAATTTAAAAAGTTCTGCAAATTCTTGATTAAAATCGGTCCAATTAATTTGGTTACAGGTAGCAGAGATATTAATCGGTAAACTTTCTAACCAATCCCTTCCAAGAAGACTTGGTCCAGATCGAGGTACAACTAACACTTTTAAATCATACATTTTGCCCAGGTATATGACCTTCAGGTTAGCCACTCCATTAGGTATAATGAACTCACCTGAATAGGTCCGTAACCTCTGTATTGTCATCTTTTTTTTAGAGAGTCTCGCATATGGTAGTAAGTTAAACTGTTTTTTACTTATCAGAGTCGATGAACACCCAGTGTCAATTTCCAATTCGCATTGGATTTCATTTAACTCAAGTTTACACACATACGGTTTAAAGTTACTGGATCTCATAAAAAATAAGGGTTTATCGTATGTCTCTTGTATATAATGCGACATGTTTTCCTTTTGTTCATTTTTACAATGTCTAGAAAAATGTTTTTTCTTGTCACATTTAAAACAAGTTTTCCCCATGCTGGACACTGTGTGCATCTCTCGTGCCATTTTCCACCGCACCCAAAACACAATTTTTTTTTCTTTTGCAATTCAGTTGCATTAGATTCTGTACACATTTTATGTACTTCCTCAGTTTCTTTTTTCTTTATATGAGCCAATTCCATGGCCTGTGTTATTTTAAAAGCATCTTTGAGCGACATGTCCTCGGACAATAATTTTTCTTGAATTTTATCGTCATTTAATCCACACGCACAAATTTGTAACGCATTGCTCTTTTTAAAAATGACCCAAATTTGCATGTGGAAGATAGATGTTTAAGGCAAACAAGAAAATTAGAAACTGACTCACCCTCCTCTTGTTTGGCATTGTACAACTTGTAGCTTTCTGCGATTACTAGACGTTTAGGTTTAAAATGATCCAGCAACAGCTGCGTTATTTCCTCCAAATATATGTTGCTTGGTTTTTGATGGGTACATAAATCCTCCAAGATTCTGTACATCTTTTCCCAATAGTACTAAGCAAAATTGCTTTGCATTTTGTTTGACTTTCATGTCTAATATTGTTTGCGATAAAAAAAACTGTTCTACGTGGTCCAGATAGGTTGAGATATTTCCTGACTCAATGCAGAATTCTTCTAAATGTCTGAGTAATAGCATTTTCTTGAGTGAAAACAGATCCTTGTGGCCAAAATATCACAGCTTGCTTATCTCGAATAAAGAACACAAATAATCCAGTTGTACGTTATCTGCGGAAAGTAATCACTTCCGCCTTTTTATTATCACAACTCATGGCCAAAATGGTGCTTCCATTTCTTATCAAAACAATTAACCAATATACCACAGGGGTTTACTCTCCTAAAAGCTGTTTTACTCGTATGCTAAATTGGCAATGGCTGGTATAGACTCATCTCCCAGTTCACATCCATGTGTTTCTTGATTTTTCACTTCTTCTAAAATTGTTATAATTTTTTTTTAAATTTTTGAAATCTCTAATTGTTTGTATATTTGTCTATTTGTGATAATGTTACATTTTTTATCTTAAAGGTTTATGAGATATGATTTTAAAGAAATGGTATTCACAAGTTTGGATACAAACGGTATTTTACGTCGACTGAGTACACCATCTTCAGTGTCTCCCTATGCTGACAGCAAATGGAATACTATTTGGACTTGGTATTGGGAAAATGATGATGAAGAATGGATAGAATATGTAAGCTTTTTGCTTAGTTTCTATAAACTTATTTGTATA
>CM042139.1:109711769-109874269 GCA_023376005.1 Doryteuthis pealeii | reverse complement strand
TTTTTTTTTTTTTTTTTTTTTTTTTTTTTTTTTTTTTTTTTTTTTTTTTTTTTTTTTTTTTTTTTTTTTTTTTTTTTTTTTTTTTTTTTTTTTTTTTTTTTTTTTTTTTTTTTTTTTTTTTTTTTTTTTTTTTTTTTTTTTTTTTTTTTTTTTTTTTTTTTTTTTTTTTTTTTTTTTTTTTTTTTTTTTTTTTTTTTTTTTTTTTTTTTTTTTTTTTTTTTTTTTTTTTTTTTTTTTTTTTTTTTTTTTTTTTTTTTTTTTTTTTTTTTTTTTTTTTTTTTTTTTTTTTTTTTTTTTTTTTTTTTTTTTTTTTTTTTTTTTTTTTTTTTTTTTTTTTTTTTTTTTTTTTTTTTTTTTTTTTTTTTTTTTTTTTTTTTTTTTTTTTTTTTTTTTTTTTTTTTTTTTTTTTTTTTTTTTTTTTTTTTTTTTTTTTTTTTTTTTTTTTTTTTTTTTTTTTTTTTTTTTTTTTTTTTTTTTTTTTTTTTTTTTTTTTTTTTTTTTTTTTTTTTTTTTTTTTTTTTTTTTTTTTTTTTTTTTTTTTTTTTTTTTTTTTTTTTTTTTTTTTTTTTTTTTTTTTTTTTTTTTTTTTTTTTTTTTTTTTTTTTTTTTTTTTTTTTTTTTTTTTTTTTTTTTTTTTTTTTTTTTTTTTTTTTTTTTTTTTTTTTTTTTTTTTTTTTTTTTTTTTTTTTTTTTTTTTTTTTTTTTTTTTTTTTTTTTTTTTTTTTTTTTTTTTTTTTTTTTTTTTTTTTTTTTTTTTTTTTTTTTTTTTTTTTTTTTTTTTTTTTTTTTTTTTTTTTTTTTTTTTTTTTTTTTTTTTTTTTTTTTTTTTTTTTTTTTTTTTTTTTTTTTTTTTTTTTTTTTTTTTTTTTTTTTTTTTTTTTTTTTTTTTTTTTTTTTTTTTTTTTTTTTTTTTTTTTTTTTTTTTTTTTTTTTTTTTTTTTTTTTTTTTTTTTTTTTTTTTTTTTTTTTTTTTTTTTTTTTTTTTTTTTTTTTTTTTTTTTTTTTTTTTTTTTTTTTTTTTTTTTTTTTTTTTTTTTTTTTTTTTTTTTTTTTTTTTTTTTTTTTTTTTTTTTTTTTTTTTTTTTTTTTTTTTTTTTTTTTTTTTTTTTTTTTTTTTTTTTTTTTTTTTTTTTTTTTTTTTTTTTTTTTTTTTTTTTTTTTTTTTTTTTTTTTTTTTTTTTTTTTTTTTTTTTTTTTTTTTTTTTTTTTTTTTTTTTTTTTTTTTTTTTTTTTTTTTTTTTTTTTTTTTTTTTTTTTTTTTTTTTTTTTTTTTTTTTTTTTTTTTTTTTTTTTTTTTTTTTTTTTTTTTTTTTTTTTTTTTTTTTTTTTTTTTTTTTTTTTTTTTTTTTTTTTTTTTTTTTTTTTTTTTTTTTTTTTTTTTTTTTTTTTTTTTTTTTTTTTTTTTTTTTTTTTTTTTTTTTTTTTTTTTTTTTTTTTTTTTTTTTTTTTTTTTTTTTTTTTTTTTTTTTTTTTTTTTTTTTTTTTTTTTTTTTTTTTTTTTTTTTTTTTTTTTTTTTTTTTTTTTTTTTTTTTTTTTTTTTTTTTTTTTTTTTTTTTTTTTTTTTTTTTTTTTTTTTTTTTTTTTTTTTTTTTTTTTTTTTTTTTTTTTTTTTTTTTTTTTTTTTTTTTTTTTTTTTTTTTTTTTTTTTTTTTTTTTTTTTTTTTTTTTTTTTTTTTTTTTTTTTTTTTTTTTTTTTTTTTTTTTTTTTTTTTTTTTTTTTTTTTTTTTTTTTTTTTTTTTTTTTTTTTTTTTTTTTTTTTTTTTTTTTTTTTTTTTTTTTTTTTTTTTTTTTTTTTTTTTTTTTTTTTTTTTTTTTTTTTTTTTTTTTTTTTTTTTTTTTTTTTTTTTTTTTTTTTTTTTTTTTTTTTTTTTTTTTTTTTTTTTTTTTTTTTTTTTTTTTTTTTTTTTTTTTTTTTTTTTTTTTTTTTTTTTTTTTTTTTTTTTTTTTTTTTTTTTTTTTTTTTTTTTTTTTTTTTTTTTTTTTTTTTTTTTTTTTTTTTTTTTTTTTTTTTTTTTTTTTTTTTTTTTTTTTTTTTTTTTTTTTTTTTTTTTTTTTTTTTTTTTTTTTTTTTTTTTTTTTTTTTTTTTTTTTTTTTTTTTTTTTTTTTTTTTTTTTTTTTTTTTTTTTTTTTTTTTTTTTATTTTTTTCTTTTTTTTTTTTTTTTTTTTTTTTTTTCTTTTTTTTTTTTTTTTTTTTTTTTTTTTTTTTTTTTTTTTTTTTTTTATATTGTTCTTGTCTCGATTGACAACAATAGCTAACATTTTTTTTATATAAAAGAACTCTGAAGAGTTAAAAATTCAGTCAGACTGGATCGCCAGAAGGAAGCTTGTCACTAGGCAATGAGATTTCTTCAGAATTGCTGAAATAAGAAAATTGCCACTAGAAGAGAAATAGATCTTGCCATCAAGAAAAACTCTGATAAAAGAACTGAATTCACATTTGCTGAATCACTCAATGCTAATTAGTATAGAACAAAACGCCAAACAAAGTTCCTCATTGTGCCTTTTCTCTCCGATCTAGTGTGCAAAACATATTCATCTCCATTATATATGATAATAAAACCATTTTTATTGTGAATGGTGTGTTATCTCATTCTTAGAGTTGCCTGCAACCACGGCAGCTCATTTCTGCTAATCTCTCAACCCATCATAAAGATGCTCTGACCAAATTGCATTGATCCCAGTTCTGTGGATCAAAGGAATATGGTATGGGTGCAGAAAGAATCGACAAAGCAACTAGCTGAAGACACACGTGGTAGCCACAGAACTAAATCATTTTATCAAGTACCGTGACTGGCATAGGACCACACAAGACAATCTTTGCGTAGAACTGCCAGGGACTGTTCTAGGCACTTCATCGATGCTAGGAGTTGAGGTAACTCAGCATTTTAAATGTGTTCCCCATTCCTAGCCATGATAGCAGCTGTTCATTGTAGCATTACAAGCATTTAGCTGATAAATGCTGACATTTTCAAATTAGTGACCTTAATCAGTTAAATTTGCAATTTCTTGAGTATTTCTGAACCAATCTTAAAAATATTGATATGGTTGGAAAGAGAATAGAATAATCTTTCTGAATATATAACTTTTAGCAGTTTTCATCAATTGAAGTGGGTTAAATCTGTATTTTCGGTCGAACAGCTGAAAACAAAAAATATGACCAGGTTTTTTTAGGATAAATTTTACACACTGTTTTGTTTTTCAAAATCAAAGTGGCTAATCTTTATCAATATTATTGAAATTTTTCACTGAATTAGAAGACACCTGGAAGTACAAATGGGGCCTTTTTTTTTTGTTTCTAGGACCCGTGGAAACGAAAATATGATAGGGAAAAGTTCAAGGCTATTTGTTTAAAAAATATAATAGAAACAAAAAAAAAGCACTATGTCCATAATATTAGAGTTTCAGAATTTATTTCATATAAAATCTGTGAAATGTAAAGATTGCTATACCGTCAGGGATTTGCTCTGAAAGTTTGAATTTTGAAGAAAAAACTCGAATTTACGTGTCTTTCAGACATAAAAACACCCTGTCAACTGACGTCACAAATCGGACATAATTTCTCACATACTTATGGTTCAATCTTAAAAATATTTATATGATTGAAAAGAAAAGAAAATAATCTCTCTAAATATGTAATTTGTATGTGTTTTTATTAATTGAATAATTTTTACAGCGAATTAAAAATGTATTTTGCTTCAAACAACCGAAAACACGTGATAAGAATTTTTTTCCAAGAATACATTTTACACTCTACATTTCTTTGGAAAATCTAAGTGGCTAATCTTTATCAATATTCTTGAAATTTTGCACTCAATTAGAAGACACCTGGAAGTACAAATGGGTTCTTTTTTTTTGTTTCTAGGACCCATGGAAGTGAAAATACAATAGTATAAAGTTCAAGGTTATTTGTTCAAAATGTGTATGAGAAGCAAAAAAAAGCACTATGTCCGTAATATTAGAGAGTTTCAGAATTATTTTCATATATAATGTGTGAAATGTAAAGATTGCTATACCGTCAGGGATTTGCTTCAAAAGTTTGGATTTTGGAGGGAAAAAAAATCAAATTTATTTGACCTACGGAAATAATCTGTTACTAAAAGCACCCTGTCAACAGTTGATAGTGCTTTCAACTGGCGTCACAAATTGGACCTTATTGATTTAAAATCACAATTTCTCGCATATTTATGGTTCAAACTTAAAAAATATTTATATGGGGTTGTAAAGAAAAGAAAATAATCTTCCTAAATATGTAATTTGTATATGTTTTTATTCATTTAATTATTTTTTACAGCGAACATGAATTTATCTGATTTTAAAAACAAACAGCTTGCGTAAAGGCCGGCTTGTATTTTTTTTCTTCCTTACATTCTCTTTTCCACATTCATTGCATAAATATTAAGAATATTTTCATACTAAATGGTTTTAAAGAACATTGAATTGAAAAATAATATTCCATTTTGAAAGGAATTTTGTCTGACTTATTGTTGCAGATTGACTGTTTGTTTTGCGCGGGAAGTCGAAAAGACAAAGGAAAATTGAACTGAGAAAAACAATAGATAGGCGAGACAGAAATCTTAGTATAACAAAAGAGGTGTGACAAAGGACTCATCTGGACAAACGCTAACTTGAACAAAGGGAAAGGACTTCCGGTCAAGGAACAAAAGAATGTGTGGGCGGTCGTCGGTACTTAAGCAGACCCGGACAGACCCCACAAGAGAGACCCGAAGAGACGACGAAGAAAGCAGGAGGGTCTGACCGACGATACGGTCGGGCGCTGCTAGCAAGCAGTGAGGCTCGCCCACCACCTTCCACCACATAAGTATTCGTAGTGTCATTACCCATGCCCGCCACTCACCTACCACACACCGAAGAAAATAAAGAAGAGTCATCTTTTGTATACGCGTATCTGTTGTTATTGAAGTAGCTGACTACTAGCATACCTGGCTAGTGAGTTAGTGACGATGTCCGCTGTATACCCGCAACGTATACGAGTCAGAGTAGCGTGAGCTTGAAGAAACGACTATGCAACATTATTTTGAAAAATAGTTTTTTTTAAAAATAAATGAGGTTTGATATTCAACATAATGGTGGTGTCACTGAACTGGTCTGTTTGTATTATTAGATATACAGTTTTGCTTGATATATATTTAAATATAGATATGATCAAAAGTGAGCTTTAAAATGAATAAATAAATAAGATAAAATAAAAATAAAATTAGAAAAATTTTTTTTTTCCAAATATTTACCTTTGAAAAATCAACCAGTGCAAAATTCATAAACGTACGTACAATGTACGTTTACGATTTCTTTGGAATGTATATCATACATTTTAAAACAAACAGGGCTAAACTTGCAAATTGTCATCAAAATCCTATGACCCAGAAAAAACAGTACCCACACATTTTGTAATAAAACTGTTAATTTTAACTGGGGGGGGGTAGGGTTAGGGGTTAGGGTTGGTGTTTAGGGTTAGTTTGATGGGAAAATAAATAATTTGGGTTCTGTTTTTTCTGGGTCACCCTGTAATATCATGGGATTTTGATTAGAATTTAGCCGTTTAGCAAGTTTATCCGTAATATCATGGGATTTTGAGTATGATTTGCAAGTTTTACCCAATATTCATTTAACATTAATTTTTGGCATGAGAATTTTCAGATTCACATGTAAAAAAATTTGATAATTATCGTATTTTATGGAAATTTCTGTAATAACGAAATTCCTTTTTTTTTTTTTTTCTGAACTTTTTTAGGTATGTTTTTTAATGTTATGAAATTTCCAAACACACAAAACCCTATATAAAACGTATTTGGAGAATTTTAATCATTAAGGAAATGTAGTTTTTGTTTTTTTTACATTATTTAATTAAAGAATAATTTAACAATGTTATAAATTTATTTATTATTATTATTAATTATTAAGCTTGAAATTGCATTAACAATGTGATATTCTATTTAATCAAATAAAGTTTAACAAAATTGACAGCATCATGGAAAGAGGGGATATATTTTTGGCCAGACAGAGATGATGTGCCAAATGTAAAAGCCAAATTTATTCTAAAAATTGATTTGGTCCCAGAATGCTTAAGTTCTGGGACATTATGGAAAATTCCACATCATGAACACGTACAAGATTTTTATGAAAAGTTTTCTGCTATATATTTTTGAAGAAAATATATACTGAAATTTGTGATTCCTTTGTATGTATTTTTTATAAATATTTTTCCCTTTTATTTGAAGATGAATAGTGAATATTTATTGCAAGTGATTTCTCTTAATGAAAATGTATTTATCATGCGAGTTTTAATATTTTCAATGATAAAATATGCGTTTGACATTTAAAAAGGAATTCTAGGTCTTGTAATATAACACAGCAGGCATTTAAAAAGGTATTTTTAAGTTCAAAGTGGTGTTATTTATTTGAATATACATGCAGTATTATAATGAAAATGTTGAATAATTGGGTGTTAAACTTTTAAAAAAAACAAAAAACGCTGCTATCTGTATCTCTTATTCTCTAATTAATGGGTTAAAGCATAGAGATACATACAATTTGAGTGCATAATCAGAAATAACATACAATTTTACATAAGAATACCAAATTCTATCAAAATTGCTAAAAAAATAAAGAAACGGTGAAGAAATCACTGAATTTTTTTTTTTTAATGGTCCGTGATTTGACATATTTTGAAACAAAATCATGTCCACATTTGTACCCCCAATTTCGGGGCTTTAAATTCTCATAACTTTTGAACCACTGGGAATATTTACATAATTCAAACGGTTCTGAACTCCATTTACACAGCTCTATATAACTAATGTGATTAAACAATAACCTCAAATAAATAAAAAATCAACTGGGAATGCTATTCATTGCCTTTCAAAGAACTGTCACCTCACTGTAGCTCTCATTGGGTTAGAGGGTCACATGACCAGGCGACTCTGGGAAAATAGAAAGATAAGTTAGCAGCCCCTCTAGGCAGATGTATTTTACCAGTATTTTACAGTATTTATGGTGCATGTTTTATTAATTTCGAAGGGTTTATTGCATTTTTTTGTGGTTGTAATATAACTTTTTGTATTTGATATGATTTTATTTTATTTTTTGTATTTTGATATGAATATTGAATTCATATTGAATTTTTGTAGAATGCCAAATCCAATGCCAAATGCCAATCCAAGAAAAAATCCAAGAAAAAATCCAAGAAAAAATCCAAGACCAAATCCAAGAAATCGGAAAGGTTCAAGAGGTAAAGTCTTGGAAGAAAATGATGGAGAAAATAACCAGAGGGAATCAATGACAGAATTTAAAATTATTGAAGTAAGTACAAATCAAATTTCTCTATTGTATTTCATAGAGTTTCTTCATGCTAATCTAACATATAAGATGTAATGTTATAATGTAACATAAGTATTATGATGTAACATAAGTATCATAATGTAACATATAATTGAACATAATGTAACATAAGTATCATAATGTAACATTATCTATCTATCTATATATAAAGGAATTTCAAATTAGTTTGTTCGGAGGAATCTTTGAAAATAAAACAATTAACAACAAAGTAAATAGATATACGTATTAAATATCACCAGGTCTGGGTTTTAAAGCAAAAATAATGAAGATTTTATTTATATTTTCGAATAAATTTAAAATTAAACAACTGTATAAAATAGCATTAAGATAATGCTCCACTTTTCTTAGCATTCCTTTTTTATAAACAAATAGATAGCTGTAGTGATACTACTGCTCCTGCTATATATACGGTGAAATATAAAATTATTTCTAAAAATAGTTTAGATTTTTAGATTCTTTTTTTTTTAAATTTAATATTTTAAATAATAGACATTAATTTTTCACAGACATTTCATGGCTGTGCACTTTTTGTTATTTAAAAATTAAAATTTACATAGTTATGTACTGTACTGGTGTCCGATTTTCCCTGTGAAATTTACCCCTCACCTATATTTAACACAATGAAACTTGCATAAATGTTAATATTATCTTGAAAATTTTTTGCCCATTTGAAAGAAGAAACATTAAACAAACTCCTGATGATTTTTTAAAAAAATTTCAGCTTACGGAAATGATGAAAATTATGATTGAAAAATTAGGTACCACCAATTTTCCCTGTTTTTTTCATTAATTTTCCACAGAGATTTTATGCCTGTGCACTTTTTTTTTAATCAATTTATGAATTTTTAATTTATTTATTAATTTTACGTTAAAAATTTTTATAGAATTAATCATTTAGTAACACTTTTGACATTACGGTGAGTTATTACCTATTATAATTTGATATGTTTAAAAAAATCCTAGCTTTCAAAAATAAATAAAATATAATTTCATTGAAAAATTGTTTGAAATATGATATTATCGCGTCTTGTTCTTTATTGACAATGATACTACTACTACTACTTTTCATTGATGCTACTGCTGATAATACTTTTTAGCAGTCTTAATACTAATGGCCAAGTGGAAAACTTTATTCTATTCCTCATTATGTTGGCCTAACTGTAATTTCTGCCTTATTTCTGACTTTAATTCCATTATTTTTTATTTTTTACCCAAACTGCCTTTTACACTGACCATGTGCCCCCCCCCTCCTCGTCCTGACATGTTCTATATTTAGAAGCTAGGTAGGATTGTTAGAAGAAGCATGGTTTTAGAAATGGAAGAAATGTGGACTTATACTAAGTCACAAGATGGAGGCGCGTGGTCTAATGGTTAGAGTCGTAGGAAATGGACTCGTCAACGCGAGTTCAATTCCTGGACGAAGCTGTTGGAATTTCACATAGCGCTAATACCCTTGGGAAAGGTATGAATCAGATTCTCCCTCCAGCTATGGGTAAATAGCAGGGCAGACTGGACTCTTTAACCATGACTAGGCAACCAGTCTAGGAGAAGGAAAACTCTGAATTCAAACCTGTTGCAGCTTTACCTTATTCCAAGGAAAGGCTAAAGGAGTAAACCCCAAAAACAAATCCAGAGCTGGAGTCCCTAAGGTGGGTGGTGCTGAATTTCAGTACTTCCTAGAAACTCCTGTGGCACCGTCGTTGCCAAACCGCATTGGTTCCTACCTTTCCTTTGGACCACAACGGCTATGTGGAGAGAGGGGATCTGCTGCTTGGGCAACAGCTCATCCTCCATAACAACCTGCCCAGGCTACGTAGTTTTCTATTACAAAATGGAGTGGGCCGCTTCGCTGATAAGAAAGCAACTGGGAGTGTCGGCATACCAGCAAATATCTTGAAGGCATGGGGCAGCACTGCTTCAACCACTACACTAGCGACTCTGCAGTTGCTGGGAACATGGACACATCCCCCAGGACAAGCGGGACGCTACCATCGTCCCCTCATACAGAAACACAGGAACAAAGGAGATCGGAGCGACTTCAGCATAGTTTGAGAAGTCTTGCGCGTGTTACACTGGCGCGTCTGCAGACTTTGCATCTTGCACCTATCCAGGAACACAGTGTGGCTTCTGAGCAACCATGGACATGATCTCACTATGCCAGCTGCAGGAGGGGTGACGGAAGAGCGGATGCCACTCTGCACTGCATTGATTGACCTAACGAAGGCATCCGACCTGGCCATCCGAAGTGTTCATAGTCACTGCACCAGAGATTGCCATTCAAAAATTAAGCTGCTCAACCACTCACGCAGTTGCAGATATTAAAAAAAAAATTTTTTTTTAAATACCAAAAAGTGGACTCTACGCCATCGTCTTTAATAGACGGATGCCAACCATTAATACAGCGCTTACTTACAATTTTCCCTGTGAA
Source organism: Doryteuthis pealeii (assembly GCA_023376005.1). Taxonomy (NCBI): domain Eukaryota; kingdom Metazoa; phylum Mollusca; class Cephalopoda; order Myopsida; family Loliginidae; genus Doryteuthis; species Doryteuthis pealeii. The sequence goes on along the minus strand of CM042139.1, from coordinate 109,864,481 downwards.
ATTTACCCCCCTATATTTAACACAATGAAACTTGCAAAAAAATAATATTATCTTGAAAAAAATTTTTCCATTTGAAAGAAGAAACATTAAACAAACTCCTGGTGATTTAAAAAAAAAATTTCAGCTTACGGAAATAATGAAAATTATGATTGAAAAACAATGCTTTCATTTTTGCACCGTTAAATCAATTGAAATTTAATAATAATAATAAGAATAATGAAATTTATTGTGTACAGTGCTCAGGTGCACCATAACTCATCAAAGTCTCATGTCAAGTACACAGAATAATGTATTAGTGTCAGAAACATGAACAGTTTAAAGTAGTAATATGCATGTATGTGTGTGTGTGTGTGCATATGTGTGTGGAGAGGGTCATCAGGTATAGTGTCGGCGGATTACAGGAAGCATGGAGGCTTTGAAAGATTCAGTGTTTCGGCAGCCTATAACAGATGCGGGAAGCTTATTCCATGCCTCTGCAATTCTGAGCATAAAGAAATGTTTCTGAAAGTCACGTAAGCAGTGCTGTTTTCTGACTTTGTAGGCATGCCCACGTGTGTTAGAAAGATGGAGATCAAAAGGTGCTCAAGGTTGCTGTTGTTAAGATGATTAATGAACGTTTACCAGGTCAGTTGCCAGACGCCGAAGTTTCAACGAATCCATTCCCAGGGCAGCGAGACGTTCAGAGTATGGTAGATGCCTGATGGAGGGTATTCATTTGGTTGCACGTCTCTGTACAGTTTCTAGGAGATTAATATTCTGAGCAAGATAGGGGTTCCAGACTGGTGATGCAAATTCCAAGTATGGCCGCACCATAGCTTTGAACAGCTTGAAATAGATAGTCAGTGAGCGGCTGACAAAGGTCTTGCTGGGTGACGTCAGGACACCTTCGGGCTTTTTGACAATTTTAGAGATGTGTTTTGTCCAACATAAATCACTGCTGACAGTAATACCCAGATCACGTTCACAACAAGATTCCTTGATATTAGTGTTGTGGAGGGAGTATATGTATGATGGGTTTTTCCTCCCAAAATGCATGGTGGTACATTTGTCCACAGCCAGCTTCATTTGCCAGTCAGTGATCCATTGGTTGCACTGTGTCCAGGTTTGACTGCAGCGTTCAGGATGTCTTTTTTATCTCAAGGTATAGCTTGATGTCATCGGCATACTTCAGTACTGTGGTATTCCTTAAGTTAGCATCTATATCATTGATATACGCAACAAACAAAAGGGGGCCAAGAACAGATCCCTGTGGTACCCCAGATGACATCTCATGTGGTGAGGAGTGTTACCCAAGAACTATAACTACCTCTCTCCGGATGAGAATGAAGGACTTTAACCAGTTAAAAAGATCATCCTTCACCCCCATTGCAGAGAGTTTTGCCAAAAGTCTTTTGTGTGGTACAGAGTTGAAGGCCTTAGCAAAGTCAAGGTAGACAACGTCTACCCATGAGCCTCCATCAGCGATCCGGGTGATGTCTTCTAGGAACTCTACAAGTTGATCACAACAGCTAGAGTTTGGGATAAATCCAAATTGGGATGGTCGGATAAGACTGTGAAAGTTCCAGAAATTCCAAAGTCCTTCTCTGATGCAGGACTCCATCAACTTAGCAATGCAACTTGTAAGACTGACTGGCTGATAGTTAACAGGTGATGTGCGGTTGCCCTTTTTGAACAGTGGAATTACACTAACAGTTTTCCACTGTTCTGGGGTAGCACCATTTTTTAAGCAAAATTGGAAAAAAATAGCTAGCTGGTGCAGAAGGAAATACCCGCCACGTTTGAGAAGCAGGTATTTCACACCATCAAGACCAGGAGAAGCATGGTTGTGTTTCCTCTTGAGGTCACGTCGCAGCATAGCAGGTGTGAATTCTATAGTGGTTATAGAAGTTGATGTCAGAGGTGAAGGAGATGGTACATTTTGGTCCTCAACAGTGAAAATGCCTGCATAGCATTCAGCAATAAGTGCACATTCTTTGGGGTCATCAGTGATTTGGTTTGTATGAGGATTGCAAAGAGGACAAACGGTAGTGAGGCCTCTGTTTTGAATGTACATATTTCCAGAACACCTTACTGTCCGGGCTGGTTGCTATGCGCTGTTCAAATTCGAGTACCGCATTTTTTATCACCTGCTTGAGGTGGTTGGACGATTTGGTCCATTTTCTCCTATTGTCATCTGACTTGTGACGTTGGTACTCCCGCTCAGTACTACAGCTTCCTTCCTGGTAAGGCAGACTGCTGCAGTCTCCCAAATTGCTCTTCCTGGGTGTTTCTTCCGCTTACGTGGTACTAATGCTACACATGCTGTCCATATTGAGTTCAGGATATTCTAGAGTATAATGTTCACATCTCCAGATTCATAGAATTCAGGCCAATTTGGGCGTTGCAGCTTGGCACAGTAACAGTTCCAGTCAGTCTTGTCCCAATCAAAGTGAGCATTTTGGGGTTGGTTTTGTTTTTTGTTACTCCCCATGAGGGACAGATTGGCAACGATCATGGCATGATCAGAGTCACCTAGAGGTTCCTCAGTAGTGACACTAATGACCGCTTCAGGGGTAGTGGTGAAGATTAGATCTAGAGTATTGTCACCTCTTGTCGGGGAGGTGACTACTTGTGACCAGTTCGAATCCAACACCAGCCCGAGGAAATTATTAGCACTTTGTGGCCATTGAAACGTTTCCCAATCAATTTCAGGATAGTTGAAATCCCCTGCAATGAATACATAAGTGGCTGTTTTTCTGGCAGCAGCTCTAAGGATATCACAGAGCTGCGTATCCTGGTGATAATTTAGGGGACAGTAAACAACTCAGAGTAGAAGTGATGACATGTTCATACGTATCTCGCAGAAAAAGACTTCTTGCTGTGATTGGTTCAGGTCAGCGCAAGGAATTGCTGAGAAATCTGAGCGAATGTAGATCATTACTCTACCACCACCACCACGATTGGAGTGGTCTTTGCGAAATAGGTTGTAGCCAGTTATGTTAAAGACCCCATCACATAATAGGGAACGAGCCCATGTTTCCGTGATTGTTATGAAATCAGGGTTGATACTTTTGATGTATGTATCAAAAAGATGTATCTTGTTGCATAAACTGCAAGCATTCAATTATACCCTGGTTTCTGCTCATGATGATGTGCAAGGGGTGTCAGGTTGTTCAGAGTTAGTTTCCCACAGATTTTGTTTCATTACTATCTATCGTGGGTATACTGTCCTCGGACCAGTTGGTATCTCTCTTCCACAAATCCCCCGTCTTGGTGAACTTCCAAATTTGCCTATCACTACGCAGGCTGAAGCTTTCATGATCTGCTGAATCGCAGTTTAAGGAGGCTGCAGTGCGTAGTTTTGGGCGTACTTCACGTGGAAGACTAGGGCGTGTTCGGAAGGCAATCCGTTTCTCCTGCCTAGCTTTTTCTGAGGCTAGGAGGTACGAATGTACCTCTATTGAGCTGGAAAAGGTTAGCCTGATCAACCTGGGTTTCGTAGCCAAAAACAAGTTACGACAAGAGGATTTTTTCTTTTAATTTTTTTTTTTTTTCATGTTTTTACTGATTCAAAGTTGTAAATATTTCATTGCACAAAAAATTTAAATTAAAGAATTATCTTAAATTTTGATAGTTCATTTAATTTTTTTCATATTTTTTTATTTGAAATATGAATTTAACAAATAGCCTCATTTATATCTTATTTTATGTTAAATATTGAATTAAAATTTCTTACTATATCATTATTTAATGGCAATCCCTCAACTCTGACGAAAAAAAATTCCTTGACCTCCCACCAGGCCAGATTAAAATAGGATCTTTTTTTACGTGGTGATTTTTATGAGTCCTCCTGTAAGGATTGAACTCGCTATTCAGTAGTAATAGATCTGCAAATGATTATTAAACCATGTTTATATATATATATATATATATATATATATATATATATATACACACACATTAAATATTACCAGGGCTTGGTTTTTGACCAAAAATAATAGACATTTTATTTATGTACATGAAGATAATTAAAATTTAAATGATAACAGCATGTTTTTTTTTTATTTAATATTTTAGATAGTAGACATTAACATTTCTTTTCAGAGTAGCTGGATCAATGCAAGGTCTTTTAATTTTTTACATAGGGATTTAAATGGGGCATCCCACGAGGATTCAACTCACGATTCAGTAATAATGGATCTGTGGGACTAACTTTAAAACATCCCCCTCTACCCAGGTGACACCGCGTAGCTGCTGCTAGTAGTATATATAAAGGGCAATTGCATTAATTTGTGTGTCCGGAGGAATCTTCGAAAATAAAACAATTAACGACAAAGTAAATAGATATACGCATTACATATCACCATGGCTCAGTTTTAGACCAAAAATAATGAAGATTTGATTTATATTTTCGAATACATTCAAAAATTAAACAATATTATAGAATAACATTAAGATAAGGCTGCCATTTTCTTGGCGTTACTCCTTTGTAAACAAATGTAGCAGTAGTATTAATAGTTGCTATTATATTTCACCGTAATAATTACGGTGAAATATAAAATTCTTTTTAAGATTAGTTTAGATTTTTAGATCACCCTCAGACAAGGGAGACTACTCTTACATTGTTTTTTTTTCTACTTGCAGTTACAACAGAGTGATTCAAAATTTCAACAAGTCGCTCAGAAATTCAATGAAACAATGAAACCAAGAGGGGCAGAAATCTTGACAATTGAGAGAATTCAAAATGGAGAACTTTGGGAAGAGTATAACAGGTAAATTAGAGATTCAAGAAGTCAAGTGTTATCATTTACTAACAGGACCTGTGGATATACCACAGTATGATGATTTAATTATTACAATGTTTGATATGTTTGCTTAAGAGCTATTGCATAATAGTTCAATATGTAAAAAGTATAATAATCTTGATTTAACTTTCTCTTACTCTTTTTTTTTCTTTCTTTTCTTCTTTTCATCTTTTCATTATGTTTGATTGAAGCAGATTAGTATTATTGCTTCTGCACGCTCACCCCCTCTCTCTATCTTTCCCCTACTCTCTTTCTTTCTTATATTTTTTCTATGTAGTATGTCCTTTTTCTTCCGTTTATTTCTTTAAATTAAAAACAGAATGGTTCATTATTTAGCTGAGGTGAGAACACTCATAAAAAATAAGAATTTGGCTTATCAGGATTTACATTTTTTTTTCTTTTCATCTTGGACGATTTGGATACTTTCATTTTTAACCAGAGTTAAAAGTTGCAAGATGATAACAGTCAGAAGACTAAGGAACAAGAATTAATATGATAAATTTTCAATTTGTTACTCAAATATTGGTGATCTCTAAAATGTGCATTTCAGAAAATGTGCATATGAAAATGTTTTTCTATGTTTGTGTGTGTATATGGGGGGGGGGGAGTGACTTATTGTTATTACTGGATTATTATTATGTATTTTCTATTTTTCTTCCAGCCGAAGAAATAAAATGCAGAAAAAATTTGGCAACCCAAGCAAGATCAATGAAATAGATCTGTTTCATGGTACTCATATGAAAAATCTTTCTGGTATTTCCAAACAAGGATTTGATTTTAGACTGAGTGGATCACAAGTTGGCACCAGATTTGGAAAAGGTAGTTATTTTACCAAAAAAGCAGATTATGCACATAGGTTTATAATTTCTGAGACTGAGAATGGCGAATACAAAATGCTTTTTGTAAAAGTTCTGGCAGGTCTCTCTTGTAAAGGGAACATGACTTATGTCCGCCCACCTTTGATAGATCCTGACAATGATGAAAAAGGATTTTATAATTCCTGTGTTGATGATGTTGAAAATCCTAATCTGTTTGTGATTTTTGCAAATGATCAAATGTTCCCTGCTTACATCATTACTTATACAATGCCTTTTGAAATGTGATTTTTTAAAAATGACATTTAATTCTAGTTAAATGTCAAAAATTAAAAACAAAAATTTTAGATGTCAGGTCCGCCGAAATTTTTTTAGCACTTTTTAGCACTTGACAATTTTCACAAGTTCTTTTAATTTTAATTTTTCATAAAAATATAAATTTTAACCAACAATAAATGTCTTCATTTGCAAGGAGAAACCTCTTAAAAATATTCAGCCACGCGAAGGGAACATAAAAACTTAAACACGCGACTTGTAAACAATTTACATTCCATCATCGTGTGTAAATTTTACTATAAACTTATTTTAATTAAAAAATTTCAATAGCAAATAATTTCATAAACAAAAAGAGAATTCATTTGCCAATAATTCCTGTTAGTGCGAATTAAAATTTACATGAAAACTGCCAAAATTTCACGTATCTAACAAAACTGTTATTTGTTTGTGGTTGCTTTTTTTTTTTATTAATATAACTACAAAAATGTTTACTACTTAGTGTTAGTATAACAATATCTACAATAAAAATACTCGTGTAAAATATATTTTTAAGAACATTCAGTTTAATTTCAGTGTTCAATAATTTTTTTTTTCTTTTAATTAGATTAGTATTAATTTCAAGTTTACTATTTTTGAAAGGAATGTAAAAAAAAATAATAAATAAATAAATAAAAGAACAATGTACTTTTGGAAATAAAGTGATCCTTTAATGAATGAATCATAATAACTTGGGAAATGAGTTGAATTCGTTCACAAATCACACTGTAAAGACCGTGGTCACAAGGGGAGATAATTTTGATCTTTTGGGCTTCCATATTTTAAATTGACAATTTTTAAAAAATCGTTTTAATTCTTTTAAAATATCTTTCCAGGGTTTCTGCATTTTTTAACTTAGATTTTTTCAAAGATAAAATTCTGGGCTATCTTTGGTTAAAATTGCTAATTAGACTGTACTGCAGTTCGACATATTAAATTGACCTTGAAATTTTTAAGGTAGTCCAAAACCCAGTTTAACTTAAGATAGAATTTTTTTTTTTACATCAATTTAAAGACAACTATATTTTATAATACTACGAAAAAAAAAAAACTTGCTACATTATTTATTTTTTGAGTTTTAAGAAAATGAATTTTAAATTTTAAAATCACTTTTTTAGGTTATTGAATTTATATTTTTTATTTTTCTATATATTCTTCAGGATATGATCTTTCAAGAAATGTAAAAATTAGGGACCAGGATTTTTTTTTCTTCAAATGGTCAAAGGTCAAACACCCCCACACACACACACACACATTCTGAATTTATAAAAAATATTTTTTCAAGTTTCTTCCATAAAATAAACTAATCTTTATAAAATCAAGTCGTGGGAAAATAATTTGGTGAAAATTTCATTAAAATCGGACAATTCCCTGATTTTTGGTAATTGTTTTAAAATTAAGAAATTAAAAAAATTACCTCCCTTGGCAATGTTTGCTGGTAGCTATATATATATATATATATATATATATACAAGTTTTGTTGAACTGTACAAACAATTCCTGTCGGACAAGTCTTTGGTTGATCCGTTCCAATTTTCGAGCCATCCTTCTGGTGTCGGGGTGTAACTTGTATAACAGTTCACCAAAGGTTTCAAAATGAGCGCTTTCGGCAATACAATTTGCCATCCTCAGGTAGGAAACGATGGTATGATTTTGTGTCTCGTTTTTAACGAGAAAAAAAATTTGATAAACCGTGCAAAACTTTCTTCTTCTTCTAAAACAATATTCTTTTCCGAAATAAAAAATATTAAGCAAACCCTCATCAATAATGAATTCCTCAACTATTTTGTTGATGAACAAAACCAAAAAAACCTCCATAATATTTACCATAATGAAAACAATAGCACACTCAATAGCCCTAACCAAAACATATATTATTGTAATCAGATGCACCAAAATTATAAACTGGATGAAAATGCATTAAAAAAAATTAATACGTAACAATGTCTCTTCCACCGACACTACGAAAAAAGTAAATTTGATCATTTATTACAAAAAATTCAAAACTCCAAATCTTGTCACATGCAACAACTCCTCCCCCAAAACTACTCGTCTTAATGAGACCAATGTTGTGTATGAATTCAAATGTGCCGTAGGAGATTGTCTCTCCAAAATTAATAACACATATATTGGCCACACGACGACCACATTATCACGCAGATTAACATTACACTTATCTGATTCCAGCTCCATTAATCAACACCTTAAAACACATTCATGCGTGTATTTTCAGTTAAAATTTTACCGCAAAATTTTAACTGAAAATACACGCACACTACATAAAGAAAAAAAAACAAACAAAAACTTCAAATAATCGAAGCTTTATATATCAAACAAAAAAAACCTACCTTAAACAAAATAAACTTTGAAATAAGTCAACATATTCTCAAATGTTTATAATTTTCTGCCTATCCTTCCACTATACCCCTCCCCTTCTCACAGCTTGTGCCCCCCTCCCACAAAAAAATCACTACTGCAACGCTCGCTCGAACCACTACCATTCCTACAACCTCCTACTACCAATGGTTATTACCTCCCACTTCTAATTCCTTGCTACTACTCATTCTCGTTAAAAATGAGACACGAAATCATACCATCGTTTTCTACCTGAGGATGGCAAATTGTATTGCCGAAAGCGCTCGTTTTGAAACCTTTGGTGGACTGTTATACCAGTTACACCCCGACACCAGAAGGATGGCCCGAAAATTGGAACGGATCAACCAAAGACTTGTCTGACAGGAATTGTCTGTACAGGTCAACAAAACTTGTATAAAAGAAAAAATGCTGCCAAAATACACTTATTTTAAAATATATATATATATATATATATATATATATATATATATATATATATTAGAGAGAGAGAGAGAGAGAGAGATAGAGATAGATATACACACACACATATATATACACATACACACACACATACACAAACATGATTTTTATATAATATAATATATATAATATATATATATATATATATATATATATATATATATATATAGAAGGGTTGTTCAAAAGGTTCTAAGCCTCATCCAGTTATTTTGAGGCAGACTTTTGTAAGGGCTTCACCAGAACAGAAAATAAAACAGAAATCTGAATTAGTTTTTCTGGTTTTATAAGAAGTAGCTCTTCATTCTGGCTGAGGCTTCGAAACTTTTTGAACGACCCTCATATATATATATATATTATATATATATATATATATATATTCTAAACCGGCTCTATGTATGTATTGAGCACTTTTATATATTCATTATAATCCCAACTTATTCAGTTTTTTTTCCCCCATTGGGTCATTCTTTAAAAAAAAAAAAAATAAATATATTATTATACTAAAGCTGAGTGAATCAATGATTGTTTCCAAAAGGCTTTTTTCCTATTTAGTTTAATGATGCAAAATACATGCCAAAATATTCCTTATTTCTGGGATTGGGTATGTTTGAAAAACATTCATTTTAATTGGTTCTAATTAGTCATAATTTGCAACTAAGTCAAAAACTGACCTGTCTCTAACTCACATTCTGCTTGTCACTTTCCCCCTCTCTATATATATCTTGATTAACTACTCTTTTTATATATGTTAGTTTCTCTGTAAGAATAAAAGGTGAGATTGGAGAGTGTGAAGGGGAGGTTGAACTTCCCACTTTATTTGTATGTTAATTTTCATCAGCAGTCAGAAGCTAAAGGCTTGCTTATATATAACATACAAATAAAGTGGGTAGTTCAAACTCCCTCTCACACTCTCCAATCTAACTCTTTACATTCACAGAGAAACTAACATATATTAGGAGTAGTTAATCAAGATATATATAGAGAGGAAAAGTGACAGGCAGAATATGAAGTAAGAGACGGGTCAGTTTTTGAGATTTACAAATGCTGGACGTTTTTAAGTAGAATTTTTAATGCTATTTTAGTTTTTAAATATCTTTGTGAATATAAATGAAAGCTCGACTCAGTAACAGTGAATGTGTATATATATATATTTACTTTGTCATTAACTGTTTTATTTTCATAGTTTCCTCCGGACGTATGTACATACATACATACACACAACTGCCCTTTATATGTGTACTAGAAGCGGCTACTCGGCATCACCTGGGTAGAGGGGGGGGATAAAAAAAGTTAATCTTACAGATCCGTTATTACTAATCATGAGTTGGATCCTCATAAAAATCCACATATAAAAAAGACTGGATGGGACATCAGGAATTTTTTCCCCAAATATATATAAAATCTTCAATACTTTTGCACAAAAAGCTCTGGTGATAGTGAATGAGTATATATATATTTACTCTGTCATTAATTGTCTTATTTTCGTAGTTTCCCCCGGACATACATACACACAACTACCCTATATATATATATATATATATATATATATATATATATATATGTATATATATATATATAGATAGATAGATAGATATAGTTGGCAAATCATGTCAAATCATCCAGGCCATGTCACCCACCTCCTTCAGTTTTTCTGAAATTTTGTCCAGGTGTGGATTATGTTGGCCCCAAAATTGGAGCTTCCAGTTCCAAAAATTAGTTACCATTAAGACTTTTTTGATAGTATTTTTGGATTCCTTGGGCCAAAATGCTTTTATAAACCAATTTTTAGGACATTTTAGGATTTACAGACAAAAATAGATTACGAAAAGTCGCCATTTTTCACAAATCCCACCGAATTTGGAGAGCTAAAAATTGACATAGATATATAGAGAGGATAAATAGATCTGAAATACTTTAGTTGCTGCTGCTGCTGTCCCCCAATTTTTGTTCTTATTAGATTATGTCATTCGTTATCTGGTTATTATCTGACATTTTGTTGGAAATCTCACCTGTTGAATACGAATTGACACAATTGTTTTCAGCTGAGTACATAAGACAAAATCCAATGAATAGTTAAAGTTGTAATTGTTTTCACTGGTGTCAGGTTTTAATTTCTTTTTAGAAAAAGAAAATACAATGTTATCTGTGTCCCTTCTTCAGTTATAACAAGGTCAGTGTTGTCCTTTCCAAATTTTTTGGTGGTATACTTTTCATTTTCACAGGCTTTTATATTAAAATGAAATATAAGAATAAATGTATTGTTGTCATATATGATATATGGACAGTTTAATAAAGGGATCCCATTGTGTGTATGTATAAGCAAGGACAAAAAAAAAAAAATTCCTGTGACCAATGTCACAGACATCTGTCTATTCTACCCCTCTTTCATTGATTAGGGGAAATACCTGTAACATAGTGCCTAATGTGCTGGACTGTAACATGATAGTAAGCAAGTTCAAACACCAGTCATGCTATTATGTTCACTTTCAGACTAATACCATTGGGAAAGGTGTGAATAGCTATGGTTTAAATAGTATCACTACTGTTCTTTTACGAGGATGGTTTTGGCATTAAATAACCCACAAAGGTTGAAATGCCATTAAACAAAGAAACCAACAAACCGCTAACAATGGGGAGGTGCTTCTCTTTTCTTTTTTTTCTTTTTTTTTTTTTTTGTGCATCCTGTTGGTGGATGTGGTTTCATTTCCGCAAACAGGATTTGAAAATCTTGGCGAAATGGAAAGCTCCTGAAGGAGTTTCTTTTTATATTGGCAAGATAATCTCTTTCCAAAAATGAGGGAGTCCCCATGATGTAGTGGCTGGACTGAGACATTGTAGAAAGCAAGTTCAAACTCCAATTGTGCTATTACGTTGATTTTCGGACTAATACCCCTGGGAAAGGTATGAATCACCCTCATCCCTCCAGCTATGGGTTAAATAGTACCACTATTGTTCATCTACAAGGATGGCTTTGGCATTAAATAACCAAATAGTTGGGTAAATACCTATGGGTGTCTCACTATGGTGCAATGGTTAGCAAAATAGTCTTGCAGATCCATTTCTACTGAATAGTGAGTTTGATCCTCACTGGATGCCCCACACTTGTGACCGTTTATCACATCCTACCGTGGTGAACAGGTTGTGTAAATACCTACATGTATCCCATTGTGGTTCAATAGTTAGCAAGCTAGTCTTGCAGATCCATTACTAATGAATAGCAAGTTCAATCCTTGCTGCCCACACTTGTGAAATTGTGTCACATCCTAACCGTGATAAATGGGTTGGGTAAATATTGGTGCACCACTGTATGTGTTTTGTGTAGGCACCAAGCAAATATTTTGACACTGACACAGATTTCGGACTACGTAATGAAACTATGCATTTGTTTATAATTCTTATGTCAGTTTTATTCTATATAAACTGCATACGTGTTCCTTTACCTATAATCGAAACTTGGTGTTTCTATTATATATATATATATATATATATATTTGTATATGTATAAGTATTAACTTACCGGTGGGTATAATAACGATCGTTGGAAGCGCACAATATCCAGAGGTTAAGGTTGAGAAAAAACAAATACAAAGTGCTCAATACAATGTAGAGCATAAATTTATTTAAGAATGGAAATGAGTAACCTACTCGAGTTTCATCGATAGATTCTTCAGGGTTACTTTTAAATTAATCGAGTTTACGATTAATCTTTGGTGTTATAAACATGCCCGTTGGAATGGGACTTAAATTCAGTAGAGGAACGCTTGTTTACATTTTCGTAGATAAGGACCGGTTTTTGAATTAAAAAATTTGAATTAATTTATGGGAATTATTTTTTCAATTATTATTTAATAAAAGATATGTTATGGGTCGTATTAATAGTTAAAAGGTTGAAAGTTTAAAATTATTTAATAACTAGTTTAATTTGGTTTGAGAGTATTTAAAAAATACATGTTGTGTATGCTACGATAATAAAAATAAAAATAAAAATAAAAGTGGAAAATAAAAAAAAATAAATAAATAAATAAATAAATAAAAAATAAAAAATAAAAAATAATAAATAATAATAAATAATAATAAATAATAAAGTGAAAATAAAGGTGAAAAAATATGTTAAAATTTAAAATTTAAAAATTAAAAAAAAAAAAAAAAAAAAAAAAAAAAAAAATTTTAGGGAACGGTGTTTATACAAAACAAGGATTTAATTTTTTATTTTAACTGGGATTAAAATTAGAATTATGTAAAGCAAAGAGATAGTTGGATAATTGAAATATTATTTTTGGTTTTATTATTTTGGGTTATTTATTGAAATTTAAAATTTTAAAATCTTAAAATTTAACATTTAATATTTTAGCTAACTTAATACTTGAGTCTTAAGGTATATATATATATATATATTTTTTTTTTTTTTTTTTTTTTCCTAAATTTTTAAGTTTACGGTTTGCTGCCGCATGATTTCGTTTATAACTGGTGTTTACTGTTTTAAATGTTGAAGTAAATTAGTGTAATTTATTTAAATTGCAAATAAATAATAATAAAAAGATTTAAAATTAATAATAAACACTAAAACTGATTGAGTAAATTAAAAAATAGAGTTAAAATAATAACATTAAATTTAAATTTAAACAAAAAATTGTAAGCGGTGTTTATTGTTATTTAAAGTAAAGTAGTATGATTTATTTAAATTGTAAATCAATAAGTAAACAAATATATAAATGAAAAATAAATATACTTATAACGGGTATACGCATATATATACATATACATATATAAAGGCAAATGTATATACATTAAAAAAAAAAAAAAAAAAAAAAAAAAAACCTTACACGTATACGTACAGATACTCACACAAACTTATACGTTAGAGCCTACATAATAAATAAATCAAAAAATAAATAATAATAATAATAATAATAATAATAATGGTGGTAAAGAAATTTATAGTTAATAATTAATAAAATTGGTTTAATAATTAATCGATTATAAACAAAACATTTAATTATAGTTAATGCGGTGATATATCAAATATTCCCTTATACATATATTTCCGGTAAAAAATGATAGACATAGGGTTCTGTACTACGTTATATGCTATATAATTAGAATTAAATAAAGATAATTATTTATATAGGGGGTATTGATTAACAGTGTGTAGAGTATATATTAGAGTGTTATATAAGGGTGTATATAAAAAATAAATAAATAAATATATATATATATATATATATATATATATATATAAAAAAAATATATATATATGGGTTGGACAAAATAATGGAAACTAGATGTTTCCATTATTTTGTCAATCAGATTTTGTAAAAAAAAAGTTATTCATCAACTGCTTCTAATACCACCCTGACATCCCCCACCATCCTGTTTTACCTCACTGCACCCCTAGATTTTTCCACTGCCCCCAGGAGGGCAGTACCACCCACTTTGGGAATCATTGCTGTAGATGAAACACATCCAGCAGAACTATATATTTTTGGTGACACTTATAAGAATGCTTTATAATTTTGTTGCTGATATCATGCAAAACTTGGAGGTGTTTGTGGTGTAATGGTTATCGTCATAGGAAATGAACAGAGCGAACCAAGTTCAAATCCTGGTCGATACTATTTGCATTTCACATAGTGCTAATACCCTTGGGAAAGGTATTCATCCAACTATTCTCCCTCCAGCTATAGGTAAATAGTAGGGCAGACTGGGCTCTTTAACCTTGTCATGGTAACCAGTCTAGGAGATGGAAAACTCAGAATTCAAACCTGTTCAGCTACCCTTAAAATTCGATCTTGTGTCACATCCTGCTTATAATTTTGGATTTCAGAAGCAGAATGGATTTGGGAATATAACGTTATCTGCTGTGATGTGCCAATGTCATGATCTGGGGTGGGGCAGGGCGAAGAGCTCAGCCTGGCACCCCCCCCCCCCAGTGGGCAACTGATTCAGATTTTTCAAAGCTTCACCTACCCACCCACTTACAAATTCTACGTATTCGTAGTTCAGGAGTATGATGGCAAAAGTTAAGCAATATAGTTCAAAGCAGAGACTTTTGGATTATGGCAATTTTGTGCCCCCTGAAGTTGCACCCTTGGGCAACTGTACCCCCACCCCTTGTTCTGATTATCTGGCTTATTAGCAATATAGATTATTTGAGTGTGGGGAACAAGTGGATTATTCAATCAGTGCTGCTCCGTAGTACTGCAAAGAAAACTAAACTTATAATTTACATAATTATTATGTAATAATATAAGGTAATATTATTATTATTATAATATAAGATAATATTATTAATTATTATGTAATGATATAAGGTAATAATATAGTTTTAAAGAAAGCCATATTATTACCTTTGACAATAATAATCAGAGTAATATTTCTGATATTTAACTTTAAATTATGCCATTGCCTTGAGTATGATATTAAACTGCATTCAGTTGTGAGACTTTGAGGAGTATAGAGTTACTCCTTCCTTGCCATCACTCCCAGGTCTATTCTGACCTGGAGTGGTAGTAAAGATTTGTTTTTTTGAAATTGCCTAATTATAAAATTTCTGCATTTCCTCTTCACAGGAAAATATAAAAATTTAAAAAATGTGTTTGAAAAAATTAAAATTACAAATAAAATTTATCAATAAATGGGATTTTGAAAGTTCTAAATTCACACACAAAAATTAATAAAAGTTCCCTCTCTAAAATTTTCACTTGTGAGAAGGTGTCTATTAAAATTTGAGCCAAAAATTACTAAAATGTTTTTGTTCATAATTTCTGTTGAGTTAAAACTTGGTTCAAAAAAGGAGAGAAAAAAAAGGTACAATTTAACAGACTGAAAAAGACTGTTAATTTGTAACCTTCAACCTGATTGGTTAAAAAATCTTTTGCTCTGTTTCGCCTTTCGTTAGAGTCCAAGTCGTGCACAGCTACAGCTTGGAAGAATTCCTGATTTATTTTATCAGAGATCAGATTTCCAATAGGTCAATAGCCTATCCACACTTACAGGGGTTGGACAAAATAATGGAAACTTGGTGTTTCCGTTATATATATATATATATATATATATATATATATATATATATATATATATACAGGGGTTGGACAAAATAATGGAAACTTGGTGTTTCCATTATATGTATATGTATATATATATATATATATATACAGGGGTTGGACAAAATAATGGAAACTAGAGGTTTCCATTATTTTGTCCAACCTCTGTCTGTGTATTTAACATTGCTTTCTATAGATGAGATATTGCTACCATTCTCTTTCATTAGAGATATTGATATTTGTAGTACATAATCTTGGCAATTTATAAATGTCAAAGAAATCAGTGTCACCATCAGGTGAGTGAACCATGACTCATTATAGTGGTAAAAAAAAGTTTTTTTTAGGGTGGGGGGCATATACTAGAAGTATTTGCTCCAACTTTCCTGTGGATGGAATTATAACCCTAAAAAAAAAAGTTTGTTGCCTTGATATTTTTTGCATGTAGCTTTTCTGCTTTTAATTGTTTTCAAAATAGGGTCAACTTCATCCTCTGTAAAGTGTCAAATTTTAATGTCTAGTTGGGTCTGAGCAGTTGAATAAGTACTGGAGCCAAGTGAGTATATACTCACTGTGGAGCCAGCCGGGGTCAGAGCAGTTGGATAGGGACTGGAGCCAGGTGATTGCATACTCACAGGGCCAGCCACAGAGCAGTTGGATTGAGATTGGAGCCTAGTGAGTACATTCTCACTGTGGGCCAGTGGGTCAGAGTAGTTGTATATGGACCGGAGCCAAGTGATTGCATACTCACTGTGTGCCAGCCGGGGTCAGAGTAGTTGTATATGGACCGGAGCCAAGTGATTGCATACTCACTGTGTGCCAGCCGGGGTCAGAGTAGTTGTATATGGACCGGAGCCAAGTGATTGCATACTCACTGTGTGCCAGCCGGGGTCAGAGTAGTTGTATATGGACCGGAGCCAAGTGATTGCATACTCACTGGGTCAGTAGAAGTTTGGGTATACATGCTCTCTGGCTTTGGCCAAATGAGACATGGGGGCTGCTATACATAGTAGCAGCTAAATCAGCAATGTGAGGTTAACCCTTAAACTGTGGCACTTTTTTACACATGAACTTGATGACCTTTGGCCAAGCGACATGGTGTTTGCCACAGAAATTCTCACACACAATGATACAAAGAACGTAAGTTCACATAAACCTCAAGAAAAAATTCTTCTTTATCCATAGCAACCTGTGCTAGTTGATGGAGAAAGAGAAGTTCACATCTACCCAAAATGAGTCTTCTTTATCCATAGCAGTATAAAGTGCCAACCTAAGAAGACAAAGAACTCATCTACTCTAAATGATGGGTATTTATTCGCACTTAACCTCTTTGAAGAGGTCATTCCCCAATTAGCCACCTGAGGAGACGCTGAATAGAAGTTGTACTTTGCTTCTCCACACTTGTCATACTCTTCCCAAAATATTGATTAATTGACTCATTTTAATTTGGTTGTAGATTTATCTGATAAGATAACGAAACATTAACAAAAGACATGTTTGCAATTTAAAAAAACAAAAGAATTTTAAACATATGCAGAATTGAACAATATAGTTGTTAAGCTAAAGTTCAAATTAGATTCAAAACCAGTTGGGATTAACCAATTTAAAAGATTTTTTTGTTTACCAATGTTAATATGGCTCTTATTCTCCTATAGAATAACAAATGATCAATAGAATAGATAGAATAGTTAGGACTATAAAAGAAAAAGATGCCTTCTAAATGATATGTCAGTGCCAACAGATAATCACATATCAGTCAAAGAATATTAACAAAATACCTGGGACTGGCAGGTAACTTGTTAATGTGTTTATCTGTTCCTTTCTTGATAATACCCAGGGCCCCACTATTACTAACATGGTGGTAGTTTTAAAGCATCATAATTTTTTCAATTTCTATTTCCAGGTCTTTGTATTTTATTATACTCTTTAACTTATATGATATGACTTATATGATATCCATTAGATAAAATGTTTTGCTTTTATTGCTATTTATTTTTCTATCAATTTGGATAAAAAAAAGTTTCAGAGAATAGTAGCTTCTTTGGCTTATTCGTTTTTGGTTGGTGTTTATACCATTTTTCAATTTTTCATAATATTTACAGATTTTTCAATGAATATAATGGAGACTAAGTGGTCAATTAATTTAGTTTTTTGTTTTGACAGTCTTCATATTGGATTTGATCCGGGTTTTTTTTATGTTTGCTTGATAGTTTTTAGTTTTTCCTGTGCTGCTATTATTAAGCCCTCTGTTTCTGCTTTCAGTCCAGTACTTTTCAGCCATTGATTAGTTTTTACTATATCTATATTGGCATTTCTAATTCTTTGTGCATATCCTCCATGTTGTTGGTTTTTGCTCCCAGGCATTTTTTAATTGATTTAGTCTTCATGTGTTTGTTTGTTTATGTTTTTTGTTGCTTTTTATTGATTTATCTTTCATCTTTATTTCTTTTGGTGTGAGGTTGAATTGTTTAACAAATTTATTACTTTCTTTACTAAATAATTTTTTCTTTTGTTTCTTGTGTGCGCTTACTAAATGTAGCATCCAATCTTTTGTAGTGTCTAAGTATTTCTTTAATCCTATAGTTTTGATGCTCAACTCTAATTGGATTAAGTCTATTCCACCATTTTCTCTCTTGATGTAGAGACATTTTATTTCTTCTCTTGAGTGATGCATTCTGGGACAGGTTATTAGTTTCCATCTTTTTTATTTTATTTCAGCTAACATCCAGTTTATTACATTAAAACTGTATGTCACTACTGGTATTACCAGGATATTAATTGCTATAACTTTATTTTTCAAATTCAATTCTGTTCTTAATATGGCTCTTATTCTCCAATAGAATTATTTTCATATTTTTTCTTTATTCATGATTGATACCATTTGCAGTATTCCTAAATAATATATATTTATAGGTTTTATTGTGTTCTCTGTAATTTCAGTGTTTGTATCTAGATTGATGTTTTTTACTTTACTAGCGAGCCTTTTCTAAATGTAGTATAAACTTTTTATAACTTAAAATAAATAATTAGGCTTCCTTTAATCCCATAGACATAAATCTAATTATTTGAGAAAATATTTTTTTTATAAATAGCTTGTGGTCTAATTATGCAAATGACCATTGTATTCTTTGGTTACACACACCCAACAATAAATGAAAGATCTTGTAAGATAAGATACAATGTGGACTTTGGTTAATTAACTGTTATCATACCACAACAAACAAAACAAAACAAAAAACATTATTTTGTTGGAATGTAGAAAAGCCAAGTTAAAGTCAACAAAAATTGAAGTGAAATTTAAAGTTTCTCTAATAGACAATATTTGCAAATGGTGCTAGGAATCTCACAGAAGTTAAACAGAGCTTTTTGAATTTGTCTCTTCCACCTGAAAAAAGGAGTCATGCTGAGAATTAGCCCCCCCCCACCACCACCACCACTTGTACTCTCAGTCTCCTGGACTTCAAAAATAGCCTTCCACTGTCAATACCCATGAGGACTTAATCTATGTAAGGTATTTAAATTTTAACCCGGTGTTTTTAAAAAGATAATTTACATATGCTATTATTATTTACATGTTATTGGTATTGGTTTAAAAATTGTTTCAAAATTATATTTTGTTTTTCAATAAATTTTATATTCTAAACTTGTGTGTCTTGTGTTTATTTATTTTTTTAATTATTTTTTAAATTATTTTTTTATTTATTTATTTTTTTTATTATTTTTTTATTTATTTTTTAAAATTATTTTGGTGGAATTTCAGCCACTAACTTTCATTTTGGGGAAAAAATTTTTTGAAAAAATGAAATGGCAAAACAATTTTTTTTTTTCTTTTACTTACCATATATAATCGCGGATAGGTCACACCTCTAATTAATGTCATACCCAGGATACCTCTTAGGGAGGGTGGTGTGTGTCTTATATCTCTGGAGAGGATGCAGTCAGTATATTTAAAGCCCCTTTTTAATTACATTAAATTAAATTTATGGGTAATCATCTGAAAAGGACTTATTTTAAGGTAATTTTTTTTCTTTCTTCACATTCAATTTTTTCCATGCATAATATTATTATATAAGTTTCTCATTCAGTAAATTTATCTGATTATAAATCAAACGGACCAGGCAGACACTACACTTGATAGAAAAAACAAAAACAAAATATTAATAGATTCTTTATATAGACTTTTTGTCAGAGTTACTTCCCTTACATAAGCTTTTTAAAACTACTTGTATTGTTGGATTAGGAAAGGTCGATTTTGGAACTGGAGTACGGCATTAATCGTGATATTTGGGGTTTGACAACGATAAATAACGACACAAAATATTTTTCCCCAAATCATTACCAATTTTTGAGGAAACGAGTTTAAAGGCTGAAAATTAAGGCTCTGGAATGTGGCCTCCGCGATAAAGGAAGGATTTACCACAATCAAAAGATTATGTACTGTGGATGAAAAAAATGTTTAAATATCATTTAATAAATATCTTTTTCAATTGAAACTTTTCTTTGATATCAATAATTCATATAAAAAAATAAGCATTATAAATAATAAAAAAATATTTACTTGTAGAGACAAAATGGAGAGTAAACTGTTTTGGTTTAGATTTGTTTTGGTTTGGTTTGAGAAACAGTTTTTTTTTTTCTAACATTCAGGATTTGTTATTTTTCAATGGAAAAAAATAGATTAATTTTAATTATAAATAAAACACCATAAAACTGAGAAATTACTTCGTTTTAGTCATAAAATAAAATAAATACAGTTTGTTTATGATTAGTGTCCTCGGACTTTCTTTAAATGAATATCATTTAAATTTACACAGATGCTGTTATTCATCTACTGTTTGTTTTAAATAATTAGTAATATTTTATTTTTATGCAAGATACTTGATTATTTGAAAAAGAAAGGAAAAAAAGGTTGTTTAATCTACATCATTTTGTATTTTAAGTGACGTTAATTAAAAAAAAAAAGAAACGCAAGTGAATTTGTATTTTGGTAAGTAATATTGTTTCCTTCTTTCTATTTATTTTGTTTCAAATTGAATTTTATCTTTGAAATTATTAAAATACGGTTATGTTCCAGTTTCATATAAAAGGTATAGCTGATACTATTTTATACTCGAAAACCTTAAGCTATCTAAGGTTGTGTGTGTTTTTGGTATACCCAAATTTTTGTCTGTTTAAAAGCAGACAAAAAATTTTAAAACGAATTAATTAATCAAATCGATTATTTAAGATCAAATTTTTGTCTAAATTGAAAAGTAGTAACATCAGTAAAAAAAGAAAAAAAAAAAAAAAGAAAAAAGGTAAAATAATATTATGCATGTAATTTATTTTTAATACATTTAAAACTTCTTTTTTTTTCAATTTGCTGTTGTAAAATCCATGTTCACAAAATAAATTTAACACTCTCGATTGAAAAAAAAAAATTACCAAATAACTGATGCATTATAAAATTCATTCATTGATAAATCAACACTGAAAATTTCATTACAATCGGATAATTCCTGATTTTTGGTAAATTTCATTGAAACAATGTGTGGGGGGGATTTGTTTTGTAAAAACACGGGTTTTCGACAAATTGGGTATACCTGGTGTGATTTTACACAACCTCTCATGATGAAAAAAAAAAAAATTTTTCTCATAATTTTTAAAATCAATTTAATTTTTAAATTTACAATAAATTAGTGGTTATTTTTTTGGGGGGGGGTGCAGGTCCTGTCTTTTCAAGCCAAAATTTTAGCCCCAGCTAAACCCTAACACAAACTTACCATAATTGTTGGGCTTTTTTATATGAAATTGGAAGATAGCCTAAAACAGTTTGATTTATAATTTTTCATTTATTTCTATTTTTATTTTCAGATAAAAATGTCTGTAAAAAGACATTCAGTTTTAACCCGCAGTAACAGTTCCAAAAAATTTTCTGGAGCACCTTGTCTTTGAATAAGACTGAGCCCCCAACTTTACAACAAGTTATCCAGTTTAGTTATTTCCTTAAAAATACCTATCCCCATTTGAAAAATTTTGAGATTTCTAAATTGATTGCAAAGGAAATAATCAGTATTTGGCAAGCTGTGAACCCACAATTGCCTTTGTTAAGGGAACATTATATAGGGCAGAAGGTGGATATATTTTGTTTCAAGAAGGCCAAACAGGTTAACAGAAAATCTCTCACCACACACAAAGTGAAAAGAATGGAGGAACAGCTGGACAGATTATTTGATATTTCTTCATGTTGCTGTAAACTGCCTGTCTTAAGATGTGATGACTTTGCTGTGAAGTGCAACAAAGAAAATTGCCAAACAAGGCACATAGTTTGCACTTGTCCTCCTAACAAGAAGGTAATCTTAAATCTATGCTTGATTGTTTTTTACTTGTTTAATTTGAACAAGTTCATGTCTCGATTTTTTAAATTTAAATTTACCTCTGATAATATTCCTTTTTCTGGTAAATGATATCATGGTATTTTCCTTAATATTTGTCATGTATGCTAGACCTGTTATTAAACACATGCAAATTTTGAAATTTCAGGTTCCCATTGAAGAGAGGGAATATTTAAAAGATCAGAGAGAGAAAACAGGTCCAAAAGGCAGTTTCCAGCTGGGACCTATTGACAAGGATGCTGTCAAAAAATACAAAGACAAAATTTCAGTGGATGCAGAAAGGTTAGACAGACAGCAACAAGATTCTTCATGTGTTGCATCCTCGACGTCTGATATTTTTCCACAGACGTCCCCCAGTGAAGAAACCATGGATGACAGTTTTGAGCCAGGGAGAAAATTGAAGGGTCATTACAGTCTTTTAAAAGTCCGAAGATATTCTATGGAACGTATTAGGGGTGATGTATCATCAAATCTTGGGGCTTGTCTTGCTAATGCCTTTCTGTTAGATCTACAGGATATGGGATTTCTTAATCCAAGTATTCCTTTAAAAGACATTATTTTAGACAAATCTAAAATAGATAGGGAAAAAGCAAGAGTAAAGGTAGCTAGCTATCAGAAGCATGTTCAAGATTATGACAATCTCATCTGCATTGGAGTTGATTGCAGAGTGGATAAAGACACTTTGCTATAAAAATGAGATTGAAGAAAATGGTGTGAAAAAGATTAAAAAGAGCAAGGGACCAGAGCGCCACTTAACATTTACAAGAGAGATTGGCACTTCAAGTAAATATCCCACCCACCAAGTCATACCCAACATTGGTGCAACTGGTATTCATCTAGCTGAGGATGCTGCTGCAGTTCTAGAAGAATACAACAGTGTAAATACTGTTGAAGCAGTTCTGGTAGACAATACCAGTACAAACACTGGTTGTAAAACAGGGATGGTGACAGCTCTGGAGAAAAAATAAAAAGGAAGTTACACACAATTGGCTGTTCACTTCATCAAAATGAACTTCCATTTAGAGCTGTATTTAAATCTATTGATGGAACTATAAGAAGTCCAACAACTTTCACTGGTCCTTTGGGGAAACTTTGTGAAAGTAATTACCATCATTTGCCCCAGTTAAAATTTGAATGTATCAGTGGCCCTCTGGATAATTTTTATCTCCCTGCAAAGGCAATGGATGACCTAAGTGGTGACCAACGACTACTTCTGGAATATGCTGTAGGTATTTCTCAAGGTAAAGTGAACCCTAGATTTGCTTCCTGGAAGATTGGACCTCTGAATCAAGCAAGATGGCTAACTTTAGCTATCAGGTTAATGTGCATATCCACCAAAACTCTCTGATAAATTACGCAACATTATCCAATTTATCATACAAGTATATGCAGTTAGTTGGTTTGAAATAAAAAGGGACAATAATTTCTATAACCAACAATTGTATACCTTTAATATGATCCAGAGAGTAAAGCAACAGTCAACTGAAATCCAGAATGTTGCATTAAAAAATTTACAACACAATGCTTTTACTTTGACAACAAAATATTTTCCAGAAGCAATGTTGAAGTCCAATGAATTGGAGGTGAGGGAAGAGGCCATAAAAAAGATTTTGTCCATTCGGTAAATTAACATTTATTCATACCTAATTAGTTATGTCAATTTGCAAGAATAATTATAAGTTTTATCCAACCAACAAAGAAAAGATTTAAAAAAATTACTTCAATCAATTTTGAAGCCACACATTGGTCAACTTTGATTGACCTCTTACAAAGAGGGATTTGTGAACCTGCAGTTGCAGCAGATTTTTCAATGAATGAACTCCTAGAATCTCTACTGAATGGAACAGAGCTGAAATTTCCAAAATTACCTGCCAACTCACAAGGTGTGGAAAGAGCTGTTAAATTAACAATGGAAACTTCAGATTGTGTATGGACAGGAAGCAAGGCACAAGCACATTATAACCAAATCATTGTGCCATCAGATAAGACCTGCATTTTCCTCAAAAGGAAAATACACAGAACAATTTAGTTCTATTGTTACATAATTTTATATTGTGTAGGAGTTTTTAGTGCAATTTTCAATAAATAATGCAAATTTAAAACATTGAATATATTTTCTATTCATTGTATGTAATGAAAAAAATCAATTTTATTTGGATTTATTATTGAAATAATGACATTTTGAAGTCAGTTTGTCAGCAAAATCCTGCAGAAATGAAGTATTTGTGTATATTTTTGCTGGCGATCTTTAAAATTAAATACTCAAATGAGATTTAAAGTTAGGAATCTAATTTTTTATGTCAGTTCTTATAACACCAAACCCCAGCTTTCACCATCAAAGCTGTATTGAATTTCCCCAAAAAGTGACAAATTAACCTGCCCTATTGTTGGATATCATGTGGAGATGAGTTTTGTGGGTCACACAGTGACTGACAGACGATGAAACTAATAATATGAGAGAGAGAGAGAAAGCAAAAAAACAAAAACAACACCTTTTGTACATTGAAGAGAAAATATGTGCTTTTTTTATGCATCCTAACATTGATAAACTTTAAATACCAGTCCATGTCTTCAGGTTCCTAAATTCTCAAAGAAAGCATGTATAAAATTTTCACTAAAAACATCAAGCCTGTGTTTCTTGCTGATATTTCTACTATGCCTTTAATCCAGCATTTTCTATGTTATCCTATTACAAGGAAGTGCTGATAAGTTCTCTGCCCCACCAAGGGAATGACCTAGAGCAATGAGAAGTATTTACCTTTCCATAGGTTTGGTTCTTATTACCAAAATACACTTACTCATTACACTACATTTTCAGTCGTTCGATTTATTCATTTCACAGAAAATCCAAGGAATATAACTTTAATATCTAAACTAGCAGGACCTGTGGATCCAGGGTTCCCACTCATTTTAGAAAATCATTTTCCAGGACAACACTGGTTCACGGCGTTTTCATAATTTACTATTACGTCTAATATCGACACATTAAGCCAGTTTTATTCTTACTTTTTTTATAATGCAGGGTTAATGAAGTATCATGGGTTCATTATAGATGATGCCTACATCTATCAATTAACTATAGAGGATGTCCATTGCACTTTAAAATTATAATTTTTTTAAAGTGCACACGGACTTTATAGACACCCTATACAATACAATTGACTGGCCTCCTGTTTTTGATTAGCCAGTATCAATATTGTTGTTTTTTATTGGCAAAACAATTCAGATATTTTACCCCTCTCCCTCCACATTTAAAATAAATGTTATTTTTATTGAATTTGTACAAATTTCAAATATTTACTGTGCTGTGTTTCTCGCTTTTTATCGGCAAATATATGTATATATTTCACAATGCTCTTTCACTTTATATCTATATTATATTTTATATACTATCATATATTAAAGTTATATTTCAAAGTTAAAATAATAGATAGTGAAGGACATTGGAAAAGAAAACATCTCCAAGAAGCAGCTTTCTGTTTGACTGTAGTGACCTATTCAGTTGACCAAGTATAGAGATAAACACAATATGGGAACCAATTATCAAAAAGACTAAATCAAATTGTTTTTAAAGTTAATTACTTTAAAAATAAAAATAACGAAAAAGACTGATGACAGATTTTACACTTTTAGTTGGACAGGAAATGTCGATAATTTTTTTTCTCTAAATGATCATGATTCTTCTTGTGACGTCAGAATGATAGGCATGCAAAAACAATGGTCATTTTTTTTTAATGAGATCTTCGAAAGTTCTTCAACGCCTGTTTGATCAACTTTTAAACTGTTAAAAAGGACTTCCCAGGTTAGATCATTACTATACTCAGATACACAGGGAACACTTGAGGAAGGCAGGAGGATATAACAGCCAAAACATTATACATACTACAATAAAGATGAGGACAACAATCCGAAAAATCAAAATTATTCCCATCATGCCTCATCTTAAAAATACAGACAGGTTCATGTTTATTTATGTTGTCATATTAGGCAGAGATAGAGGGGATTGTATTTTGTACAAATTCATTAAAAAAATGTTTTTAAACAGGACAGGTTGTTTGGTTTTGTTTTACGGCATATCAACCTTAGTAGGTCATTTAATGCCGACAAACTTTTGAAATAAATTCTGGAGAGTTCATCTTGTGATATTATTCATCAGAACATGGAAGCCTTACAAAGTGCCAGACAAAATTATATCACAGCAGAGTCAAGTGAAAGGATCAGGAGAGCACTCAGACATAAGGTGCGTACTAATTCAGATGGGTGTACAATAATGGTGATAAAGTTTATTATCGCAGAAAAGATTTTAAAGGTTGGAAAGGTCCTGCAGTTGTTCTTGGGAAAGAAGGACAAACTATATTGGTACGCAATGGAGGAGCTTATTATCGTGTTCATCCATGCCAATTAATGAAAGAGAGGGACAGTAGTAATATGTACTAGGCCGAAAAGGATCGGAATATAAGACTGGAGATGAAGAACCATCTATGAATATTCTTGATGTGGATGAGGAGGATGATACTCATGAATATTCTACGCAAGATGAAACTGATTCTCAGAAGGAAGATATGTCTGATGGTGGATGGGAAAACTCATCTCAGAATGTACATAATAGCGTAAAACCAATGAGAAATTATTTTATCAGATACAAGATGAAGGATGAAGAGGAGTGCAAGCAAGCCAAAGTATTAAGCATACAGCCTAAACAAACTGGAAAATACAAGGAATGGGTGAATTTTCATGAGGAGGGAGATGAAGAGCCAATGTGTGTTAATTGGGATCATATTGAGGATTGGAAGAAACTACCTTATTCTGAAAATGCTGTATTGCTAACTGCAGATCAAGAAATGTCCCAGGATGTTGTGGATGCTGAGGAAATAGAGCTTAATAACCTAATTAATAATGATGTTTTTGAAGTAGTTCCTTTCAAAAAACCGGCTATACTATCTACTCGTTGGATAATTTCGGAAAAATATATAGATGGCAAGAAGAAAACTAAACTTAGTTTGTTTTGTTTTAATGCATATCAACCTCAGTGGGTCATTTAATGTCGATAAAGTTTTGAAATAAATTAATTTTTAATACACAATTCTTTTTAATAAATACATTTTTCTATTTAACCCATAGATGGGACCCTAACAGGTACTACCACTCCAGGTCAGAGTGGACCAGGGAGCAATGGTGATGAAGGGGTGCTCCACATTCCCCAAACCTCCAAAACTGGAACCTCACCATCAGATGGTTTAACGTCATTCCCAGGATATGTAGACCTTCAGCCACCGCCTTCTGGCACCCATATGATAAAAAGGGTTGAGGCTTGCCATGTGGGCAATATGGTTGGGGGCAATCATATAGGTGCTAGGGCTTGATGTGACCAGCCGATTGATCGGAGGGGGCCTCTCCGACCGCCTGTCTAGCTTAATTAAGGGTCTAAGTGGAGTGTTGCATGTCATGAACTGCTCATCCACCAAGACTCCATCCTTAAGCATCACAGGTTGCCACCCATGGCCAACAGGTGGCCCCATTTGGGGGAGTCTTACCCCTCTGCAGAGGTGCATTCTAACGCCCCAGCCGACAGGGCGGAAGAAAACTAAAGCAAGATTAGTGGCCCGCGGCTTTGAAGAGGACACTAGCAATCATAGGAAAAAATCAACTGAAATTTAACATAGCCAAAAACAAAGGACTAAAGGCTTTTTAAAAAAATTTATGAAAAATCAATTACTGGTTAGCTTTTCATGAAAATTTCCATAATTACTTACCTTTTGATGAAAATATGTTTGAAATAAGTTTTTCCTAAAATAGGGGAAATATATTTTTTTATGAGGTGAACCTTCTATTTTATCTTATGAAATATTAAAAAATGAACTGACAAAAACGATTTTTACTTTTTTTCTATAAAGATAAGAGTCTGAATATTTAAATCAGAAGATTTTTATAAGTGTCTATATGGGAGTTTTTTTAGTAAAAGAATCATGAATACAAAATTCTGCTAAAAAATATCAATAAAGAAATTGACCCTTTTGTAAAAAAAAAAACTGGACTGTTTTACTTATTTTTCAAGATAACGGTGAGTAATTTTTCCCCAATCGGATAATTTGATCTTTGAATTAACTGTTTTTCTTTGTAATAACTCTTTATGTTCGTTATTTCTTTTTTGCGAGATTTAAAGAAAAAAAGTTCAAAAATATTTACGTTTCTTCCTTCAATATGGCATAAACTGATCACGTGACGTATTTTGGTGGTACCTACCAGACTCTTGCTCTAATTTACTGTTTTTACTTGCTATTGTCAGGCATAATTCTGGCCAAACATAGATATTTTCTGAGTCTTGTTTCTCACTTTTTATCAGTAAATCAATGTAGATATTTTACTATGTCTCCCCCCCCCCCCCAGGTTTTTATCAGCAAATCAATTTAGATATTTTAACCCACCCCCACCACCGTGTAAATTTTTTACAATGAATTTTTACAAAACAAATTCAAATTTCAAATATTAGATACTGCCATTTTTGGCCTAACAGACGTATTTTACTAAATAAATTTAATCCCTTCGATTGGGGGGGGGGTTTACCAAAAATCTAGGAATTATCCAATTTTAATGAAAATTTCAGTGTTGATGAATGAATTTTATAATGCATTAGTTATTTTATTTAAGAACTTTCTGATTTTTTTTCAGGTCACTTAATTTTGACACCCCACACTTATTTTTGGGTCTCAAAATATCGGTGGGGTTGTATACTTTTTAAACGAATTACAGTATGAATAAAAAGACAAAAGAAGGTGTGAATAGAAGAAAAATAATTATTTTAAAGAAGCACCTCTTGTAGAAATTAAGTACTGAAAATCTGAAAATGTAAAAAAAATAAACTAAGAAAAAATGTTGCTAGATTTTTTAAAAAATTCTTTTGTTTATATATATATAATTGTCTTTTAGATTATCAGTGAAAAAATTATACATCAATATTTGTTTTGTTAAAATGGATAGGGGCCTAACTTTTCAGTTGAGTTTTCTCCAAAAATTATTAGATAACAATTCTAAAGTAGGCTTGTTATTAAATCAATATTTGTTTTTAGAATCTGAAATTATGAAATTTAAAACTAAAAATTAGGCATTTCATATTTTAAATGAATTTTATCTATTAATTAGGTATATGGATTGTTGCTTTCAAAATTAGTTGTTTTTTTTCATGAATTTGTACAAAACTCAATGCCCTGCCCACCTCGAGGCGTAAAATCCTTCAGTTTTTTTCAATATTCTTATTTCTAAAATAATCTACTTTAAAAAAACAATATGATTTAGCCTTTTTAATGATTGGTTCACATATTGTATTCATCTCTGTATTTGGTCTACTCAATAGGTCACTACAGCCCAACACATGAGCTGCTTCTTTAAGACAAAAAGAGAATAGACTCCCTTGCTGTGTGGTCGATACCGACATTAGGCCCCCCGACAACTTTACTTTATTTTTATATAATAGTATATAAAATATAATACAGATATAAAGCGAGGGGGGATTATTGTAAAATATCTACATATATTTGTTGATAAAAAGCGAGAAATACAGCACGGTAAATATTTGAAATTTGTACAAATTCAATAAGAAAAAAAAACATTTATTTAAAACATTGGGTGGGGGTTTAAAATATCTAAATTGATTTGCTGATTAACCCCCCCCCCCCCAGTAATGTTGATCATGGCTAAGCAAAAACAGGAGGCCAGACAATCTTATTGTACAGGATGTCCATAAAGTCAGTGTGGTTAAAATAATTTATAACTTTAAAGTGCATATGGACTTTGTGGACACCCTGTGTAGATAATTGATAGATGTAGGCATCATCTATAATGAACCCAAGATACTTCATTAACACTGCATCATAAAAAAGTAAGAATAAAACTGTCTAAATGTGTGGATATTAGATTAATATCGACTAAATTATGAAATTGCTGTGAACAAGTGTTGTCCTGGAAAATGATTTCCTAAAACAAGTGGGAACCCTGAAGTTCACTCAAATTATCAATGTTGACACCTCTTGCATCGTTAAACATTTTCATCTATAAAGACTGCCATAGGATTTTTGTTATGTTTCTTTTTTTTTTTTCTTTGTTTAGCTGACCTGTAGTTTATATAGTTTCAACTTGTGTTTTTGTGTCAGATTAAGCTAAGCTAAGCAAATAAATACCTTTGTATAATACACATCACATAAAGCTTTTGAAATAAATTTATTAATCATCTTAGTTGACAAACTGTTAAAACCCTTATGAATGAAAAAGAAACACTCCAGGCAAATTGAATTCACACTCAAAGAGCAAAGTAAAAGAAACTGAATTCACAGCAGGTGATTTGCTTAAGAAGGTTAACATTTCTATTCCTTTCTAAACAAAAAAGTGAAATTCTTGATTTGCCATAGTTGATAAATCAGCATTCTTCTGTTATTCCTAAACATTCAAAAGAGCAGGCCAAATGTTTGTTTTTGTTTTTTTTTTGTTTTTTTTTTTTGTTTTGTTTTCAGGACAAGAATTCTCATGAGAGATTCTTGCTTGTCTTAACATACAAAATAAAATCCATATTGCACAACTGGCTGTTAAGTTGGGTTATCTATATGTATAAAAGAAAGATTGTTTCTACTACGAGTGGTTAGTTGGTTGGTTGGTTGGTTGGATTTTACAACATGTCAACCCTTGTTGGGTTATTTTATCCTGAAGATGTTTTGTTTTATTTATTCTTGATGGGTATTCTTTTTTCTTCTTTTTTTAAAATTTTTTTAAACACATTTTTTAAACACATATTTTTAAACTCTTTTTTCTATTTAACTCATAGATGGGACACAAATAGGTACTACCTTTTTATAAAGGAAAATTCATAAAGACCAACAAAGATCAAAGTTAAATAAAAATCCACACCCTATTTTTGTCCAAGAGGGGCTTAAAATACTTTTTATCCTTTGTTTTCTATAAGAAAAGCTAAATAAAAATATAATAAGGGTATAAATAAATGATGTTAAAAAATTAATTTAAAAAGGATTAAAACATAAAACAAATTAATAAAACATAAAAAGCAAATAAAAGACAAATTAAAGAAAAAAAATACAAATAAGAATAAGAATAAAAATAAACCATGAAAAAACAAGAATATATAAAGAATAAACAAATATATATATATATATATAAACTTTTTATTAATCTATATATAAATATAGATAAGAGATTTATTTTTTAACTCTTTAAATCCCATACAATGCTAGTAGCTCTACTAGTATTGAATAAATGAAAAGAATATTCTTTGGAGAAAAAAAAAAAAATTTTTGAATAAATGATTGTTACTTTATATTGTTACATACAAGATGCGTTTATGGTTGTAGAAAATGAAATTGGCAACTCGAGTTCAAAACCCAGTCGATACTATTTGCATTTCACTTTGTGCTAATGCTCTTGGTAAAGGCATGGATCCATTTTGTTCTATCCTCACCCCCAGCTATGGATAAATAGTAGAACAGGCTGAGTTTTTTAACCTTGGTACGGCAGCTGGTAAAGGAAAGCTCTGAATAAAGCCAATTTTACTCTGCTTAAAAATTGACCTTGTGTCACATAGGAGGGGAGGAGGATCTCTCAAATTAGTTTTGACTAACGAGAAGAGTTTTCCTTCTAGACCGGTTGCCATACCAAGGTTAAAGAACCCAATCTGCCCTACTATTTACCTATAGCTGGAGGGAGAATAATTGGATTTGTACCTTTCCCAAGGGTATTAGCATTATGTGAAATGCAAACCGTTGCTTCCAGGATTTTAACTTGTCTCACCGTGTCCGATTGTTACGATGATAGCACATACACCATGCTACCTGTGGCAGAGTTGGTGGGTAAATATAAATGTTCTATAAGATCTTTATTTTAATGATTGTCATTTTATTTTTTAATTAGCCTAAACACACACAAACACACACACACATACAAGTAGATCAATAAGTTCCCAGCCTAATGGTTAGAAAAGAATTTATTTTCAACATAATTTCCTTCTTAATACACTTAAGTTGAATATTAGTTGTAATGTGGAATAAAAATACAACATAAAATGGGCTTATTCCCTGATTTTTGGTAATTGTTTAAAATTAAAAAAAAAAATATTTCCCCTTTTAATATTTGGACATACCTAATATGCTCACATGAATATATAAACCAGGTTCCTTTTTAGACATGTTGCATTCAGTGGAATTAATGTAAGTTTCTTAATTATAATGATCTATATAATCTGATCAGAATTAAAAGGCATTATTTTTGGATTTCTTAGGAAACAATGATTTTCAGTGTTATTCCTAGTACAGGCATGAAATCTCTCCCTCTCTCCCAAATTATATATATAATGTTTTTCACATTCAGAAGGATGCAAGTTCAATCCAGTCAGATAAGATACAAACAGATTCTCTTACACTTTTGCATGTATTCAGGCATGAATTCATCTATTCCTCTCCCAACCCCGAACTAATGCTTGAATAGTAGGGCAATGTTGGCTCATCATTCTTGGTGGGCAACCAGTCTAGGAGAAGTATAACACTGGATTCAAAACCAGAAACTGAAGTTCTAGGGTATTCTGACTTTGTTTTTTGTTATAACCTGTTGGAACTTCTTTCAGAAACCCCAATGGAAAAATACACATCGACATCCACCACTCATATGACAAAGACAGACTGAAATTCAACCAGCACTCATTTCTGAAACGAATGCAAGAGAAAAATAAAGGGCCCTAAAAATATTTTCTGAGTAACCTGAGACCAAGTTACACAAGTCTCGGCATCTTGATTCTGACCCGATTTCAGTCACCCTTGTGGTACATAACAAAAGCTAATTTGACACAGCAACAGAGAAGGAAAACATCCAGCAAGTGGTTCAACATCAGCGGCGAGTGTCATCAAAAATGCTGACCACTGAAAACAGTTGCAGCAACCTCAACAATGACGTGACTGAAAACTTGAGCCAAAGTCTAATTCCCAATTAAATGTGGGAATGACAAATTATATGGGTCCATAGTCCAATAATAAAATCTACATCTCATCTCAAAGAGAAATGTTAATAACAATGATGGGAAATGAATAATAAAATTATGCCCATTCAAAATTCAGAGAAATAGTGGATAACAATAAAGATGAGGATAATAGTCCGAAAACAATAATACCAATTATCAAGCCTCATTCAAAATTCTCCAGAGAAAATAATAACAATAAAGCGAATAACAAGCCTCATCTCAAAAACCAGAAAATAGTGGAGATAACAATAAAGATGAGGATAATAGTCCGAATAATACAAATAATACATTATCAAGCCTCATCTCAAAAATTCAGAGAAATAGTGAGATAACATAAAGATGAGATAATAGTCCGAATAATACAAATAATACATTATCAAGCCATCTCATTCAGAGAAAAGTGGAGATAACAATAAAGATGAGGAC
This sequence comes from Doryteuthis pealeii, assembly GCA_023376005.1. Lineage (NCBI taxonomy): Eukaryota > Metazoa > Mollusca > Cephalopoda > Myopsida > Loliginidae > Doryteuthis > Doryteuthis pealeii. Next base: position 109,830,887 of record CM042139.1, on the reverse strand, counting down.
AATAGTCCGAATAATACAAATAATACATTATCAAGCCTCATCTCAAAAATTCAGAGAAATAGTGGAGATAACAATAAAGATGAGGATAATAGTCCGAATAATACAAATAATACATTATCAAGCCTCATCTCAAAAATTCAGAGAAATAGTGGAGATAACAATAAAGATGAGGATAATAGTCTGAATAATACAAATAATACATTATCAAGCCTCATCTCAAAAATTCAGAGAAATAGTGGAGATAACAATAAAGATGAGGATAATAGTCCGAATAATCCAAATAATACTATTATCAAGCCTCATCTCAAAAATTCAGAGAAATAGTGTAGTAACAATAAAGATGAGGATAATAGTCCGAATAATCCAATAATACTAATTATCAAGCCTCATCTCAAAAATTCAGAGAAATAATGGAGATAACAATAAAGATGAGGATAATAGTCTGAATAATACAAATAATACTAATTATCAAGCCTCATCTCAAAAATTCAGAGAAATAGTGGAGATAACAATAAAGATGAGGATAATAGTCCGAATAATACAGCCTCATCAAAAATTCAGAGAAATAGTGGAGATAACAATAAAGATGAGGATAATAGTCCGAATAATCCAAATAATACTATTATCAAGCCTCATCTCAAAATTCAGAGAAATAGTGTAGATAACAATAAAGATGAGGATAATAGTCCGAATAAATCTCAAAAATTCAGCAATAATATAATACAATTATCAAGCCTCATCTCAAAAATTCAGAGAAATAGTGGAGATAACAATAAAGATGAGGACAATAGTCCGAATAATACAAATAATACATTATCAAGCCTCATCTCAAAAATTCAGAGAAATAGTGGAGATAACAATAAAGATGAGGATAATAGTCTGAATAATACAAATAATACATTATCAAGCCTCATCTCAAAAATTCAGAGAAATAGTGGAGATAACAATAAAGATGAGGACAATAGTCCGAATAATACAAATAATACATTATCAAGCCTCATCTCAAAAATTCAGAGAAATAGTGTAATAACAATAAAGATGAGGATAATAGTCCGAATAATACTAATTATCAAGCCTCATCTCAAAAATTCAGAGAAATAGTGGAGATAACAATAAAGATGAGGATAATAGTCCGAATAATCCAAATAATACTAATTATCAAGCCTCATCTCAAAAATTCAGAGAAATAGTGTAATAACAATAAAGATGAGGATAATAGTCCGAATAATCCAAATAATACTAATTATCAAGCCTCATCTCAAAAATTCAGAGAAATAATGGAGATAACAATAAAGATGAGGATAATAGTCTGAATAATACAAATAATACATTATCAAGCCTCATCTCAAAAATTCAGAGAAATAGTGGAGATAACAATAAAGATGAGGACAATAGTCCGAATAATACAAATAATACATTATCAAGCCTCATCTCAAAAATTCAGAGAAATAGTGGAGATAACAATAAAGATGAGGATAATAGTCCGAATAATACAAATAATACATTATCAAGCCATCTCAAAAATTCAGAGAAATAGTGGAGATAACAATAAAGATGAGGATAATAGTCCGAATAATACAAATATACATTATCAAGCCTCATCTCAAAAATTCAGAGAAATAGTGGAGATAACAATAAAGATGAGGATAATAGTCCGAATAATACAAATAATACATTATCAAGCCTCATCTCAAAAATTCAGAGAAATAGTGGAGATAACAATAAAGATGAGGACAATAGTCTGAATAATACAAATAATACATTATCAAGCCTCATCTCAAAAATTCAGAGAAATAGTGGAGATAACAATAAAGATGAGGATAATAGTCCGAATAATACAAATAATACATTATCAAGCCTCATCTCAAAAATTCAGAGAAATAGTGGAGATAACAATAAAGATGAGGATAATAGTCCGAATAATACAAATAATACATTATCAAGCCTCATCTCAAAAATTCAGAGAAATAGTGGAGATAACAATAAAGATGAGGATAATAGTCGAATAATACAAATAATACATTATCAAGCCTCATCTCAAAAATTCAGAGAAATAGTGGAGATAACAATAAAGATGAGGATAATAGTCTGAATAATACAAATAATACTAATTATCAAGCCTCATCTCAAAAATTCAGAGAAATAATGGAGATAACAATAAAGATGAGGATAATAGTCCGAATAATCCAAATAATACTAATTATCAAGCCTCATCTCAAAAATTCAGAGAAATAGTGTAGTAACAATAAAGATGAGGATAATAGTCCGAATAATCCGAATAATACTAATTATCAAGCCTCATCTCAAAAATTCAGAGAAATAATGGAGATAACAATAAAGATGAGGATAATAGTCTGAATAATACAAATAATACTAATTATCAAGCCTCATCTCAAAAATTCAGAGAAATAGTGGAGATAACAATAAAGATGAGGATAATAGTCCGAATAATACATTATCAAGCCTCATCAAAAATTCAGAGAAATAGTGGAGATAACAATAAAGATGAGGATAATAGTCCGAATAATCCAAATAATACTAATTATCAAGCCTCATCTCAAAAATTCAGAGAAATAGTGTAGTAACAATAAAGATGAGGATAATAGTCCGAATAATACTAATTATCAAGCCTCATCTCAAAAATTCAGAGAAATAATGGAGATAACAATAAAGATGAGGATAATAGTCTGAATAATACAAATAATACTAATTATCAAGCCTCATCTCAAAAATTCAGAGAAATAGTGGAGATAACAATAAAGATGAGAATAATAGTCCGAATAATACATTATCAAGCCTCATCTAAAAAATTCAGAGAAATAGTGGAGATAACAATAAAGATGAGGACAATAGTCCGAATAATACAAATAATACATTATCAAGCCTCATCTCAAAAATTCAGAGAAATAGTGGGATAACAATAAAGATGAGGATAATAGTCCGAATAATACAAATAATACATTATCAAGCCTCATCTAAAAAATTCAGAGAAATAGTGGAGATAACAATAAAGATGAGGACAATAGTCCGAATAATACAAATAATACATTATCAAGCCTCATCTCAAAAATTCAGAGAAATAGTGGAGATAACAATAAAGATAAGGATAATAGTCCGAATAATACAAATAATACATTATCAAGCCTCATCTAAAAAATTCAGAGAAATAGTGGAGATAACAATAAAGATGAGGACAATAGTCCGAATAATACAAATAATACATTATCAAGCCTCATCTCAAAAATTCAGAGAAATAGTGGAGATAACAATAAAGATGAGGATAATAGTCTGAATAATACAAATAATACATTATCAAGCCTCATCTCAAAAATTCAGAGAAATAGTGGAGATAACAATAAAGATGAGGATAATAGTCCGAATAATACAAATAATACATTATCAAGCCTCATCTCAAAAATTCAGAGAAATAGTGGAGATAACAATAAAGATGGGATAATAGTCTGAATAATACAAATAATACATTATCAAGCATCATCTCAAAAATTCAGAGAAATAGTGGAGATAACAATAAAGATGAGGATAATAGTCTGAATAATACAAATAATACATGAGATTTATGTTTACATTTTTTTTATTTTGGCTTGGATTGTCGAGCCTAATTCAAACTATCCAGCTTATGAAGATCAGTGACCATCTTCAAAGCCAATATGAATGTATTGGAGTGGTCAATGCTAGGGTGCATATTTAGTTGTGTCCCCACTAAACAAGGTCCAATCTGCCTAAGAATAGCAAGGTTCCTGGTTTGATACTGGTCCCTGCCAACTCAGTGCAATAGTAGCACAGATTGGGTAATCTGATCTGTGTGGTAAAGTGGAGAACTGACGGTAGGTGTTGAGCTCCACCTCAGCAAAAAAACAATCTAATCTTCCTGGTTTAGCACCAGCGAAAAGGGGATAGACTCCCTTGCTGTCCGGCTGATACCGACAATATGCCACTACGCCAACTTATATCTATTGATACACTAACACTGAATAAACGGAAGGAAAGAAAGATAAGCTCATTTACACATATAGGAACATTTACTATATACATACAATAAGTATTAACAAGAATACACAAACATGTCCCAACAGATAAAATGTGTATGCATTGTTCTATAAACCAGCAGCATATGAAAGGGTTACAAAAATGGTAAGTCTTACTTGAGTTTGGTGATTTGACCAAGTTGACTTTACATTTCAATGATGAGTCTTGACAAAGTACGTCACCAGGGTTGGAGACGAGGTTTCTATTCCGTTCAACGAATAGATAAAAAAACAAAAAAAAAAAACAACGCATCTTAAATGTTCAAATATTAAAAACAGAACAAGGTGGATTCTGGGATTTTTACATGACCATGAGGTCTTTGTTGGGGTATATATTTAAGTTTGGGGTCTTCTTTGTAGCTGTGGCAGTTGAATGATTCTCACCACTGTTATATTATCTCCCTTAGTAGAACTCTCTAGATATTAAGGAGCAATTAACCCCCTGACTACTAGTGCTCTTACTGTCAGTGCCATTCTTGATTAAATGTTGCAAAATTGATGGGTATACTATCAATTATGCACAATTAGTGTAGAGAATTTATTTGAATTCAAAATAACAGATAACTGTTAACAATAGAGATTTTGATTAACTTCTCTCAACCTTATTTTGATCCCTCTACCATTTGCCAGTGTAAGCGTGAGGTAGTTTAGTTAGATTGTCAGTTTTTTCCTGGCCATTGAAGGATGAAAACGCGCTAGCTAGATTCTTACACACGTGTGGTTGGGTGATCCGGGTCGAAGATGTTACGATTCGTGTAAGCATTTTAGGGCTGTAGTTGAAAGTAGTTTTACAGTGGAGATTCTTTGTGGCATAAAGTTTGATCATTGCTTGAAATAGAAAGATGTAGTATCAGTTTTAATCCTTGTCCACTGATCCATGCTTAGAGAGTTGTATAATCCTCGTCTGTTGGTCTGTGCATCCAGCTAGCAATTCTAAGACAATTTATCAACACCTTTAAATAGTAAATTAAATACATGTTTAGGCGTTTTCGATTGGCTGATTCAGTCAGTGCTGTTTTGGAACAGTTTATAAATAAAAGTTGTGATCTTCAGCACACCTTATACACCAACACAAAAAAAATAAATATGTGAATTCACTAAAGAAGTGTCTTGAGACAGATAAAAACAGAAAGATAAGGGACAGACCAGCCAGATAACAGAGGGTCAACCAATAGACAGAGAGCTACTCAGACCTAGCCATGAAAGAAGTAAGAAGAAATACGTCTACTACAGAAAAGATAAGTACACTACGAAATTATAAGATTATGTATTAGTATACAACCATGGGTATACCCAGAAGTATACATTGCATGTTAAGAGTCTATGTAACAATGTTAGAACAATTGTAGAAGGTTCTTTTTATGACAGATAAATTTGAAAATATTAATGATCGGAGATTTTCTTACATAATTCATGGGTAGCTTATGTGAATTCACTAAAGGAATGTCTTGAATTGTTACTAAAAACAAACGACAGCCAGGACATCTCAACAACATCTTAAGAAGAAGAAACCAGAAAGATAAGAGACAGAACAGCCTGATAGCAGAGGATCGACCAATAGACAGATAACTACTCACACCAAGCCAAGAAGGAAGTAAGAAGAAATATGTTGACTACAGAAAAGATAAGTACAATATGAGATTAGGATGTATATGGCCACGGGTATACACAGGTATGCGTATGTTAAAATGGTATTGAACATAAAGACATATATTGTGAAGCTCATCTGTCTCTTTTGTGTATGGGGGCAACCTGACAACAGAACAACCATTAATTCTCCCTATGATGTGTCATTTTTGCTGAGTGATGGTTACACGCTAACATGATGAAAATCTTTAGTGATAGATGAACTATCAACTAGACCCAATTTGGAGCCTACTTGATTCTTATAAATAACGGAACTTTCGGATTCTAACCAGAAAGATTTTGCCTGCCAAAGAGAATCCTTGTCACTTGTTTTAAGAAAATTTAACGCATAAGGTACGAACTATCTATCTTTCTCACTTTAAATAATCATCGCTTTAACAGACAATCTTAGTATCAGTACAAATACAGCCTGACTGATGATTATTTGGACATACAAACTTTGATGTTTCTTCTTATTGTGTGTATTGTAAAATATTTTATTACATTTTACATTTGAACTTTAAAAAAAGAACTTTGGGACGGAACCTCGCCCAGTATTCCATGCTACTTTCTTGTAAATTTCTGTTAATACAATTTTGTTTGTTTAATCAAGAGTTTTGTCTTCTCTACCATCTTTTGCTTGATTTATTTATGGTCTTTACATGTTTGAATACTTTTATTAAATATTGACATCAAACTGTCCTACCTACCACCATAAGATCTTTCTGGTTAGAATCCGAAAGGCTGGCTTTATTTATAATCCAGCATAGGCTCCAAAAAGGTCTAGTTGATAAATTTTCTTATTAGGCGGGAACGCCTCTGATTGGTTGAATTTTACGAATTGTATTTTAAATTTTATTTTTTACTAAGGTTGCGCGATCCATATGCGCAAACTAATTATTTTTGCCATTCAACTTCCGTCTGTTGAAGCGGTAACTTCCGGCTTCACCACAATCTATTCAATGTTATTTCATTTCCGTTTTATTTTTAATTTTATGGGTGATATTCCCTACCCCGCCAAAAAATAATCAGAAATTAGCAGTAAATTGAAAAAGCCACAAATGAAATGTTAATGGAAAAAAAAAGAAAAAAAGTTATAACTTCGTAGGATAAAAAAACCCACATAATTTCCAATTTCTCAATGAGAAGAAGTCAAGAAGAAAAGTAAACAATTGCCAAAAATGTACATACATAGGGTTTGCGACGATCTAAGATGTAATAATAATTGTTTTTTTGTTTTGTTTTGAACGTCTAATTAAATAAGCAGTTAACATTTTTTTTTCCGAAAATTAATAATAAAATGGGAAAAGTCAAATAAATTTTTTACAGAACTGTAAAAAAAAAAAAAAAAAAAAATGTAAATGACAATCGAGGTCGAAAACATTGAGCAGTACATAAATGAATCCGAGAAAAAAAGAAAGAAAAAAAAACTAATCTTAAACTAAAAGTGTTTACGTAATAAATCCCTTACGATAGGTACCACCAGACCGTTTATGCCATCTTCAATAAAACGGAAATAGATATTTCTGAACTTTGTTTATCAAAAATCTCGTAAAAAAAAGATCGTACAGGGTTGTTACAAAGAAAAATAGTTAATTCAAAGATCAAATTATCCGATTGGGAAAAATTACATCGTTATCTTAAAAAATAAACAAACCTGCCCGTATTACATGCGAAAGGGTAATTTTCAGACCGTAATATAGACAGAAAAGTTAATAATTATTTCCCTTCTACAATTAACCAGTAAAAGTATGGATAACACTAATTTAACTTTTTGTCTTGTGCATATTCAATAACCGATTTTATTTGTTTTCAACGATTTTTAAGATATTCTTTTTTTTTTATCTTGAAATATTATCTAGAATTTTTTTTTTTTGTGCATTCGAAAGAAGAAATATTTTAAAAAGTCCTGATGATTAAAAAAAAAATTCAGCTTAGGAAAATAATGAAAATTATGAACGAAAAACAATGTTTTTACTATTAACATGAATAAAAACTTGAAAAAATTTAATAGTAAAATATCACCGTGAAATTGACGTTAAAAAAATGTCTTCGGTTTTGGTATTACTTTTTAAAATCGAAAATGAAATGAAAATTTGAATATTTTTTCTAAGAGAAAAACTGATAAAATAATCCTGTAAACTTACTTTGTATTCTAATAGCGAAAAAAATTATCTTATTTAACTTTTTGAACAAAGAAAAACAAACTTCGGTTGTTATTCAGAAGCGTCTCGTCTCTTTGTAAAACAAATATGACGGTTATGCCTTCCATATATTCTAAGAACCAAAAATTACTATTCAACAATAAAAATTACAAATTCTTTTAAAAAATATTAATCGAGCACGGATCGGACCAACTTTTAGTTCACCTGAATTCTAAAATTCATGTTTTTAAATATCAGTGAAAATTTTGATTTTTTTCCACAGGAAAAAAAAAATTTAATTTATTTCACGCAGAAATAAAAATATTTAATCACACAAAAGATTGAAAATCTCGTAAAAATTAATTTCTTAAAAAAAATTTTTTTTTTTTGACAATTTAATAGAATATAGTACAATTACATAAGAAAAAAAAGTTTTCAAATATTAATATTATGACATTTTTTTTGCACTTTTTATTTCGATTTCATTATTTTTTCCTAAAAAAACTATAATTCGGTAAGTTATACAATTTCATTGATATAGTTATTCAGACCTCTTATCTTTATAGAAAAAAATGTACCAAATTTTTTTTCCACATCATTTTTTTTTATCTCATAAAATAAAATAGGGGGGGGGGGGTGATAGACATCGTAAAAAAAATTTTCCCCTAATATATTTTAGAAAAAAAACTATTTCAGATGTATTTACATCCAATGGTAAACATTTATGGAAATTTTCGTGAAAATCGGACCATTAATTGATTTTTCATAGAATTTTTAAAAATCCTCTTATCGTAACTTGTTTTTAGCTACGTTAAAATTTCAGTTGATTTAACAGTGCAAAAATGAAAACATTGTTTTTCAATCATAATTTTCATTATTTTCGTATGCTGATAAAAATGTTAAAAATCATCAGGAGTTTATTTAATGTTTTTTTTCTTTCGAATGGAAAAAACTTTTCAAGAAAATATTAATTTTTCTGCAAGTTTCATTGTGTTAAATGTAGGGGGGGGGGGTTAAATTGCACAGGGTCAAATTGGTGGTACCTACCTTACGAATTAAAAATATATTTCTCTGTTAAACTTAACCCTAACTGGCCAACTTAAATCAATTGTGACTTTTTTTTCTTTTACCGGCCACGGTCCAGAATATCTGACAATACTTCTAATTCACATTTAAAAAAATAAGAATAATCTATCAACATTTCAATTTGTTAATAAAAAGAAAAAGTGAATGCAAGATTATTTGTCTCCATGAGTTTTTCACACCCGCCTAAGATGGTGGTTCACTGGAGGCTGAGTGACAACACGTCTCCTCAGGTTTCCAGGACTCTTCTGAGTATTTTAGCCGATCTCAACAAACTGTTGTCCGAATGGTCTCAATTCTTCCTCTGATTTCTAGTTCCCCCAGTCTGTTTTCTAAACTTTTAGGAACCGTTTTAAATGCACCAATTACAGTTGGTATCACTTTCGCCCTCATATTCTACAGTTTTCCCCCAATTCTCTAGCAAGGTCCAGGTATTTGTCTATCTTTTTGTTTTCTCTCATCTTCACCCTGTGATCAGCTGGAACTGCAAAATCTACCAGTTGACAAGTTCTGGTCTTCTACCTGGGACAAAGTGATCTGTCTTTAGCTCAAAGTTCCAGAGAATTTTATGCGTTTTATTCTCAAGAACAGATTCTGGTTTATGCATGTACCATTTTGTTGTAGCCAAAATTTAGTTTCTTGCATAATTCTCAGTCGATCACCTTTCCAACCCAGTCGTGCCTAGCCTTGTATTTTTGTGGTGCTAGTTTGCGGAATTCGCTTAATTATTATTTGATTAAAAGATCAACATTAGAAAATATTGGTATTTTTTACTTACTAATGTTTACTAAAGAACCAAGAAGGGATTTCTTAGAGAACAACAGGATGATGAAGAAATGTAATTAGACAAGAAATAGACAGATAACTAGGTACCACCAAAATAGGTCACGTGATCAGTTTAGGCCGTATTGAAGGAGGAAACCTAAATATTTTTGAACTAAAAAAAAAATCTTGCAAAAAAGAAATAACGAACATAAAGAGTTCTTACAAATAAAAACTTAATTCAAAGATCAAATTATCCGATTGGGGAAAAATTACTCATCGTTATCGTGAAAAATAAGTAAAACACTCTGTAAGAAAGGTTCAAAGTTATATATACTTTGAATACAAAACTCCGACGAAGGTTGACAGACAAAAACATTTAATATAATACAGCACATGGATATGACGAGATACAAAGTACATAGGTAAAAGGGTACATAAACAAGGAGTACATAAATAAAGATGAAGACACATTCATGAATGGTACAAGATAACATATAAAAGCCACAGACATGAGACTAGGGATAGTCCATGCTGTGTGAAGAACTTACAGTAATGTAAGTGGGGCCAAAAGCCCCAACGAGACGGGGGAAACCTTAACTACCCATGTGTCTCGTAGTATCAGGAACAGGAAAAGAGAACGAAAGGGTTTGAACCCGGCGCTTAAATACTATAGCCCCCTAGTGGGCACCAGCAAACTAAACGGGCAGACAACTCTTCCAGGCAAATACGAAACTAACGCCACAAATACTCCCCCCTAAATTTTTTGGCGGGGCAAAAATTTACAGAAAAGCATGACAAAAAAAAATATTCCTTTAAGGAAAAGAACAGAGTCTCGAATGTTCAAAGTTCAAAGTTCAAAGTTCCAAAAACAGAGACATAAAATTTGCACATACATATTCCCGCAAACTACAAAATAAAAGCATGAAAAAACAGGAATGTAATTTAAAATACAAACAAAAGAATTTTCATGTTTAAGTCCAGTGGGAAAAAATTCCTGTGGTTGGTTACAATTTTAAAAAATCACCTTGGGGGTGGCGAATTTCTTCCAAATTCCTGAGTTGAAATAAGGACTGCTTTTATCCTTTGGGAATAATTTTTCTCCTGGGAAAAAAATGGTAGGCACGAAATGCCAAGTCAAAGTACTTTTACGAGCCATTTGGATCCGACTTTGGCCAGGAAGTTGGTGAATTCCTGGTAGAATATTAGGCACAAAATGCCAAAAACGACGGGGATCATTAAAAGGATGTTTCAAAAGAAACAAAAGTTAAAAGTATTTTTACGAACCATATTTCAGGTTCAACTTTTGGCAAAAACATTTTCTGTACAGGTGTACAATTTTCAAAAGTTTGGGGAAAAATATGGAGCAAATGTTTCTCTGTGTGGTGTGGATAAAAAAACTCGAAATTCACCGCTGTCCAGTTGTGTTCTGAAATGAACATTTTTGATGTACATTTCGTTTTCCGTTCGTGGGTTGCAAAAAAATATTTTGCTGAGTAGCCCTGTGGTTGACATTCCGGTCACATGGTGTGCCGTTCTGGTGGTATATTTCCAGAAGTCGCCTGAATCTGGTCGCACGTGTGGAATTGTAGCCGCGTCAAGTAGGGGGGGGGAGTGTAACAACTGTCCCCTAGCTGCTGGTTGATCCTATCAGTGTTGAAGCTTTTTTTTTTTTTTTTTTTTTTTTTTAAGGTATCCAGCGCTCTAAAAAAAATGTGTCAATAACAGTCAGAGAAAAAAAGAAATAATTTCTTTGAGGGGGGTCACCGTTTTTTTCTTTTTAAAAAAAGTTTGTGTTGTAAATCCCGAGTACTTTTTACGACCATTTTATGGTCGACTTGGGCAAAAAGGGTAAGTGTTCGTATTGAAAGGAGGGAGTCACCCGTTGTAAGGTTAAAGTTCCAAAGCCTTCAAAAAACGTGTTCATCACTTCGGGTAGTCACCAGTTGTAAGAAATTGTTCAAAGTTATATATACTTTGAATACAAAACTCCGACGAAGGTTGACAGACAAAACATTTAATATAATACAGCACATGGATATGACGAGATACAAAGTACATAGGTAAAAGGGTACATAAACAAGGAGTACATAAATAAAGATGAAGACACATTCATGAATGGTACAAGATAACATATAAAAGTACAGACATGAGACTAGGGATAGTCCAAGCTGTGTGAAGAACTTACAGTAATGTAAGTGGGGCCAAAAGCCCCAACGAGACGGGGGAGACCTTAACTACCCATGTGTCTCGTAGTATCAGGAACAGGAAAAGAGAACGAAAGGGTTTGAACCCGGCGCTTAAATACTATAGCCCCCTAGTGGGCACCAGCAAACTAAACGGGCAGACAACTCTTCCAGGCAAATACGAAACTAACGCCACAACTCCATTTATTTACAACACGGTCAGTTTCTTTATTGATATTTTTTAGCAGAATTCTGTATTCATGGTTCTTTTACTAAAAAGCTCTCGCATCAAAACTTATAAAAATCTTCTGATATAATGATTCAGACTTATCTTTATAGAAAAAAAGTAAAAATTGTTTTTTGTAGGTTCATTTTTTTCATATTTCATAAAATAAAATAGGGCGGGTAGACCTCATAAAAAAAAGTCTCCTAATATATTTTAGAAAAAAACTATTTCAGACATGTTTTCATCAAAAGTAATCATGGAAATTTTCGTGAAAATCGGACCATTAATTGATTTTTCATAGAATTAAAAAAAAAGCCTCTAGTCATAACTTGTTTTTGGCTACGTTACATTTCAATTGATTTAACGGTGCAAAAATGTAAACATTGTTTTTCGTTTATACTTTTCATTATTTCAGTAAGCTGAAAGTTTAAAAAAAAATCCATCAGGAGTTTTTTTAATGTTTCTTCTTTCGTATGGATAAAAAATTAAAGATAATATTAACATTTATGCAAGTTTCATTGTGTTAAATATAGGAGGGAGGGGGGGTAAGTTTCTCAGGGAAAATTGGTGGTACCTACAGATAATACATAATTCATTCGAAGATACAAAATAAGGTTTCAAATTGAAAACGGTGGAGATGAAACTCACAAGCAGTTCATCAAAGGACACAATTTTATTAAAAAAAATAAATTATTTTCCAGTATAAAAAAGGAAAGGTTTTTGAAATAAATGATATTATTTCAAGATAAGAATCAACTTAAAATCCTAATTTAGTGCCGCTTCTTCATGTACATGTGCATGTATTGGACTTCATTTCATATTCCACTAACATCTGTCCAGTAGACTATGGTGAAAATTTACGTCCCTCAATTCACAGTCTACTAATTTTATTTGCTTTTCTTTTAAAATTTCACTTCCGGGTAGTCGAGATGATTTGTTTTGAACTCTGAAATAAGTGTTACTGCTGCTGGTGCTGTTAATTCTCAGGTTTAGCCACAATAAATAATTGCATCGCAGAAGAAAGTTGATTACTTGAGGACATTAAGAAGGTATTCTATTGTTTTTCTTTTTCGAAAATTAACTTTCAAAAGTTATACATTAGTTACTGTAAGTATGTTGTTGAACAACGTAAACTTTGTGTTCTTGTAAAAACACAACTTCTACCCCCCCCCCATACAAAAAAAAAGCAAACTAAAGAAAATATTTTGTAATAAGATTTATAAATACAACTTTCAAACTGGGCAATAAACGCTGTCCTGCTCTTTTTAGACGAGGGAGCATGTACGGCCACCTCAGGCTCACTTTTTGCCCTGGCTATCGGATGAGCTTCGTTTTGTGTGTGGCCCCCCACGTTAAAAGACCTAGAGAAATCAAATCCAGAAGACCACATAAAAAAAAATTAACATCCAGGAAAGTTATTAGAAAATTGAAAAGCTATTTTCTTAAAACTTAAGAAATAATTTTTGTTGCGGGTTTTTATTTTTGTAGTCTTAAAAACAATATTTAAAAAAAAAAAATTGATAGTGAAGGAGATTAAAAACAATAATATAGACACTAGCAGGACGTGTGGATATACCACAGTATGATGATTTAATTATTACAACATTTGATATGTTTACTTAAGACTTTAGGTACCACCAATTTGACCCTGTGCAATTTACCCCCCCTACATTTAACACAATGAAACTTGCAGAAAAATTAATATTTTTTGAAAATGTTTTTCCATTCGAAAGAAAAAACATTAAATAAACTCCTGATGATTTTTTAAATTTTTTATCAGCATACGAAAATAATGAAAATTATGATTGAAAAACAATGTTTTCATTTTTGCACTGTTAAATCAACTGAAATTTAACGTAGCTAAAAACAAGTTACGATAAGAGGATTTTTAAAAATTCTATGAAAAATCAATTAATGGTCCGATTTTCACGAAAATTTCCATAAATGTTTACCATTGGATGTAAATACATCTGAAATAGTTTTTTTCTAAAATATATTAGGGGAAATATTTTTTTACGATGTCTATCACCCCCCCTATTTTATTTTATGAGATAAAAAAAAAATGATGTGGAAAAAAAATTTGGTACTTTTTTTCTATAATGATAAGAGTCTGAATAACTATATCAATGAAATTGTATAACGTACCGAATTATAGTTTTTTTAGGAAAAATAATGAAATCGGAAATAAAAAGTGCAAAAAATGTCATAATATTAATATTTGAAAACTTTTTTTTCTTATGTAATTGGTATGTACTATATTCTATTAAATTGTCAAAAAAAACAAAAATTTTTTAAGAAATTAATTTTTACGAGATTTTCAATCTTTTGTGTGATTAAATATTTTTATTTTCTGCGTGAAATAAATTAAATTTTTTTTTTTCCTGTGGAAAAAAATCAAAATTTTCATGGATATTTAAAAACATGAATTTTAGAATTCAGGTGAACTAAAAGTTGGTCCGATCCGTGCTCGATTAATATTTTTAAAAGAATTTGTAATTTTTATTGTTGAATAGTAATGTGTGATTCTTAGAATATACGGAAGAGCAAAACTGACATATGACGAGACGCTTCTCGGTAATTAAAGTTTGTTTTTCTGAGCGTAAAAAAATATTTTATTTAACTTTTACGACCAATTAGAATAAAAATAATATATTGAATGATTGTTTTATCAGTTTTTCTCTTAGAAAAAATATTCAAATTTTCATTTTATTTTCGATTTTAAGAATTAATACTAAAACCGAAGACATTTTTTAACGTCAATTTCACTGCGAAATTTTAAGATTAAAGTTTTTCAAGTTTTTATTCATAGTAAATTGTAATATTAAAGTTTTTAAAGATTTTATTCATTTTAAATTGTAATATTAAAGTTTTTAAAGATTTTATTCATTTTAATAGAAAAAATTTGGCTAAAAAAGTTTGTCCGTTACACCCATCCGTACTTAGATGCATAACTGTAAGAGGGTAATAATATGTATTTCTTTCTCTCTAAATCGCGGCCTGAAAATTACCCTTTCGCACGTAATATGGATAGGTTTGTTTATTTTTTAAGATAACGATGTAATTTTTCCCAATCGGATAATTTGATCTTTGAATTAACTATTTTTCTTTGTAACAACCCTGTACGATCTTTTTTTAACGAGATTTTTGATAAACAAAGTTCGGAAATATCTATTTCCGTTTTATTCAAGATGACCTAAACGGTCTGGTGGTACCTACTTAAGAACTATTGCAAAATAGTTCAATATGTAAAAAGTATAATAATCTTGCTTTAACTCTCTCTCGGTCTTTTTTCTTTCTTTCCTTTTTTCATATTTTCATTATGTTTGATTGAAACAGATTAGTGTTATCACTTCTTCACGCCCACACCCTCTCTCTATCTTTCCCCTACTCTCTCTCTCTCTCTCTCTGGTTCTTTCTTTTTCTCCTATTATATTTTTTCTGTGTAGCATGTCTTTTTTCTTCCCTTTCTTTATAATAAAAACGGAATAGTCCATTATTTAGCTTAGGTGACAACACTCTTAAGAAATAAAAATTTGGCAAATAAGCAACACCAGATAATCAGGATTTGCAATTTTGCATTTCATCTTGAATGATTTGGACGGTCTAATTTTTAACCAGAGGGTGTTGCAAGTTGATAACAGTTGTACTTTTAAGGAACATGAGTATTAATATATAGATTTTTCTAATATGGAAGATGAGCTTGCTTTTTCTTTATCTTATCTAATCTTGGTTCAACTGAAGATGGCGCAACAATCAATTGACAATAGATATCTATTGTTTTTCTGTATTTTGTCTTAATGACAATCATATCTGAGAAGCATGACTAAAAGCATCATCTTATAATATCAGAATTGCGGAGACATGGAATAAACTGCCCGTGTCTGTTGTAGGCTGCCGAAGCACTGAGTCTTTCAAAGCCTCCATGCTTCCTGTGGTCCGCCGACACTATACCTGATGCCACTCTCCACATACATATGCACACAAATGCACACATACATGCATATTACTACTGTAAACTGTTCATGTTCCTGACACTACATTATTCTGTGTACTTGACATGAGACTTTAATGAGTTGTGGTGCACCTGAGCGCTGTACACAATAAATTTCATTTCATTATTATAATATATACTTTAAAACTCATTAAAGACAGGAAAAAATGTAAAAAATATATATCTAGGGTAGGTGGGTGGTCTCCCTTGGTTGACATGCCTCTTTTCAAACCAACCAATCACAGACCCACAAACTTTAGTGGCAAAATTGAAGATAAGAAATCTTCCCCTTTGGGGTCGCTCTTTAATTCAGCAGATATAGGAGAAGGGCTGTCGTATGTATGATAACTTACCATAAACTTTACAAGGACTCAGTTAAGTGGAATTGTAGTCATTATGTTTATATAATTGATATTTCTGGCAGACAATACTATCATTTGCAACAAGTGTATTTTCTTGTATGTATAGATGTATTAATACAGTGTTGTTTGAAATTCCATGTGTTCATGTATTTCCTGTTTCTAACTCTTGTTAATTCCACATTCGTAGTGTAAATCAGCCCAAAACAAGCTGTGTATTGGTAGCCAATAGTTTATATCCTACCACGCTTAGAATAGCTCTGTTGTAAAATAATAATGAAATTTATTGCGTACCATGCTCATGTGCACCACAACTCATCAAAGGCTCATGTATAGTACATAGAATAATGTACTAATGTTAGGAACATGAATAACATACAGTCATGATATACATGTATGTGTGCATATGTCTATGGAGGGGAGGGGATATCAGGTATAGTTTTGTCAAATTACAGAAAGCATGGAGGTTTTGAAAGATGCAGTGTTTCGGCAGCCTACAATGGATGCAGGCAGTTTATTCTATAGTGGGATGATATTCAAAGCATGAAAGGTAGTCACCAATTTATAATGGGAAAGAGGCAGTTATTAATAAGTATTTTGACAAAGTACTCATCACACTATAATAATATATTAGCAAATAGCAGAAATGACAAAGAACTCATACATTTAACAAACAAAATATGTATTGACACAAAAATTACAATGGTAGTAGAGAATACTGGGTAATGTCCTGTAAAGTTCCTTTTTTGAATGTTCATGTAATATAAGTGTAAAATTTGTTGTAAGTTTCAAAGTGAGAAAGAAAGAGTATAATGTTGCAGCAGTCAAGGCATTAAAGAGAGGGAGAGAGAGAGAGATTATAATACCTTATGTATTAAAGGGGTTATATCTTATCAGCATGAACTGCATGGAGTATTCAGGCAAATTGATTGTGTCTACTGCTGATCTCCAAAAACTTCCTTATTTATAAGATTCTGGTAGGCTCCAAAAAGGAAAAGTTATTTTTAGGCGCAAACGTCTCTGTTTGGTCAATAATTAATAGTTTTCATATTTCAATTTTTCTTTTTTATAGGCTGCGCAATCCGCCTGCGCAGAACATTATATTTTGTCATTTTACTTTTATCCTTCGGAGTGATAACTTCCGGTCCACTACAATTCCATGCCTCAGCAACTGAAAAAATCTTTCCGAAAGTCATGTGAGCTATGCTGTTTTCTGACTTTGTAGGCATATCCATGTGTGTTAGAAACATGGAAATCAAGAAGGTGCTCAAGGTTGCTGTTGGTAAGATGGTTAATGACCTTATGAGCTTTTACCAAATCAGTTGCCAGAGGCCGGAGTTTCAACGAATCTATTCCCAGGGCAGCAAGATGTACAGAATATGGCAGATGCCTGATGGAGGGTATTTGTTTGGTTGCACATCTCTGTACAGTTTCCAGGAGGTTAATGTTCTGAGCAAGGTAGGGGTTCCAGACTGGTGATGCAAATTCCAAGTATGGCTGCACCATAGCTTTAAAGGATACTATTTTGAATAAACAACAATTCAATGTTTGGTATAATTGTCTATGAATATTTTGATAAACTTTGTATTTCTATGTATTTAACTTTGCCAGAGAAAATAAAAAAATCACAAATTGTGTAAAACACTATTTCTCTGAATTTTTTAGATGAGGCTTGATAATTTGAATTATTTGGATTATTGTTATATACACAACATTTCGGCAGATGTGCCCTCTGGCCTTCTTCAGGTGTTTCTTCTCGAACTTGGGAACCTTCATGCCAAACTCCGGAGCCTTCACAGAATTTTGAACCAAACCCTTTATTCAGTCTACAGGGGTAGACTGTTCTTATTCCATTAACCATGACTGGGTACAAGCGTTAAGCTATGTTAAATATTTTATGTTATTACCGCCCTTGGCCAGGATTGAACCTGTAACCTAAAGATGATTGTCACTTAGAAAAACAGTTGCTAAAGATTTTTCATGTATTTATAAAATTAGTTTTCAAATAAATTGTATTAATTTTTTCTATTTTTGAATATTGAAGTATTGTTTTTCTTTCTTTCAGACTTATGGCTCTCAAAGGAATAAATGTACTAGAATTTGCTGGACTTGCTCCTGGACCTTTTTGTGGCCTTGTTTTGGCTGACTTTTGAGCTAGAGTGATTCGAATTGATCGGGTAAATAGCTGTGAATTTTGTAGATTTGAATATATTATGGAATGTTTTAGAATATTTTATTTCACAAGGGAGATTCTGAAATTATCTGCACTCTTGTTTTATGGAAGCTGAGTTCATCGTGGATGATTTGGTAGGTAGAAGCATGACTAATCTGCAGAGAACAAGCTACCTCAAGGATGATAATTTGCTGGTTCACCATTACCATCTTGAGCTTGCTGAATCTTCTCATCAGTGATGGAGGTTGACGGGTGTCTTACTCCCTCTTCATGTGTCATGCTTGTCCAGCCACTTTTAAATTTCTCTATCCACTCATACACATTTCTACATAGTAGTGCATTGTCTCTGTATTGTGCTAAAAGTCGCCAATGAATTTCAGCACCTGACACTCCTTCTGACCAAAGAAATTGGGTCACTTCCTTGGTGCAAATGTTTACATGATTAGAAAATAAACAATAGAATGTTAATAAAGATGGATTTCATTTAAACATACTTTCTGTGAAGTTCATGTACCCAATCATCAGAAGTGGGTAAATATACTTATTTTACAGGATTTCAATATCTTAATATATATATATATATATATATATATATATATATATTACGCTAATTACGTAAAAATTGCATAGCTCTCCTTAAACGGATAGAGCACTCCTAGCAGCCTAATATGTTTATATCAGTAAACTCCCTTTCTGAAAAGTGTGTGTGTATATGGCGCGGAGGTAAGAACTCTGAGTGATAACAAATCATTCGAGTTTCGATCCCAGCCTGAAGCAGCTTGCCTTGTCTAGTCTCACTGATGAGCTGTGAAACAGTGACAGAGGACTTTATGTGAATGATAATATATATATATATATATATATGTGTGTGTGTGTGTGTGTGTGTGTGTGTGAGTATATAAAATGGAATTAAATCCGACAGTTTAAGGTAAAGATAAAGGAAAATAATGGTATAAATTGTGCTAACAAGCGCCTGTTTCAAAATTTATGATGTTTATAAAATGTAATCCAAATGAAATTATTTAAAAAAATAAAATAAAAACAATATTAGAAGACATTGTATAAACATTAGTCTTCTTCAAAGCACATTTTTTGTTGAATGTTGATTCAAGCGCAATTTATATTATATATATATATATATATATATATATGAAGATAAATCTAATGAGTCAGACGAACCAACTAAAAGTTTCGCTTAATGCTCTTCAGGGCTAAGATATTGATTAACTGCAGTCGATTGCACGTGCAACTCAGTTAATCAATATCTTGATTAATCCAGTGGATTTAACCCTGAAAATCCTTATGGTGAAACTCGAGTAGGTTATTACTGTGTACCATTATCATAATATATATATATATATATATATATATATAATATCAATTTATGTAAATTATACCCATTTATCCTTAGAGTTGCATCTTTTATTAAACATCCTGTACATCTGTTAATACTTATAATCTACATTGTATATTACATTACAAAAACAGAACTTGGGTTATGTTATTTGGGGGGGTCACCCCCCCAAATAACATAACCCAAGTTCTGTTTTTTTTGGTCACCCTGTATATATACTATTACTAATGCAGACTACCAGAACCCAAATTCTGTTTCTTTTAGGTCACCCTGTACATACAAACCATTAAAACAAGAAATTGTACAAAAATGTATTTTAAACTTTCAGATGAATGCTGGATTTGCTGCTGATGTTCTTTGTCGTGGAAAACAATCTATGAAAATTGATTTGAAACATTCTGAAAGCATTGGAATTGTAAAGAGAATGTGCAAAAAATGTGATGTACTCATTGAACCTTTTCGACCAGGTAAAAATTAGTTACTAATTACTAAGGTTTATGGTAAGCGTTTGAAATCTTTTCATATTGAAAGGCCACGTTTTAATTTATTGTCCTCAAATAATGCCAGGCTCAATAAATTTTCAGTTTAAAAGATTTGGTATTAAATAACCCAAAGGGTTGATATGCCATTTAACCAGGTAATTATCGGATTTGTGTATCCTGGCCTCCTGCCCTAAAAAACGCTAAGCGGTGCCTTCTCAAATTGTGAACCATGCTAGTTATGAACTGCTTAAAAATATTTAAGTATTTTTATTCTTTATTTGTATTTGTTTTTATTTTCAAAACTCGGTCATATTTATTTAAAAATTCATGACAGTTGTTTTGAATTAGAATAAAAGGAAAATACAAAAAAATATATATATATTTCAAAATGGGGCGGGGTAAGATATTTACATTTACTTGTTGATAAAAAACCTGGGGGTGGCTGTAAAATATCGCTTCCTTATCACATTAACTTGTTGATTTTAACACCTTCAAACCACTAGAAAATAGTTATTTGTCGATAAAAATGCCTTCAAACTGCTAAAATAAAAATATTTTAAAGAGCTGGGGCGTTAAGATGTTTACATTTTCTTGTTGATAAAAAACTTGAGAGAGGAGGTAAAATATCACTTTCATATCACATTAACTTTTTGTTAAAAATGCCTTCAAACAGCTAAGCAGTTCATAACTAGCTCAGTTCACATTTTGAGCAGGCACCGCTTAGCGTTTTTTTAGGGCAAAAAGCCAGGATGCATGAATCTGATAATTACATTTAACCAAACTAAATGAAACTTTTATTAGGCAATAAATATAAAATATTCTTATTAAAAACTTGGGGAATAAGATAATTTACAGTCTGATTTGGAAATGAATGATAATTTTGTGGGTTTAGTGTTTTCACCGAATTACATTTTTTAATTATCCAAATTCTAGATATAACAGAGATAAAATCAATCACTCCTTAAATAGAAGAAGCAATATCATCATGGACTGTTGTTACAGTTATTTCCTATAAGTCTAACATGATCAAAGGGGAACCACTCGTGACTGATAGATTATTTATTTATTTTCCCATTAAACTAACCCTAAACCTGTCTTCTTTTTTCCTAGTAGATCAATAAATAAATAAATAATTTATCAGTCAAGAGTGGTTCCCCTTTGATCATGTTAGACTTATAGGAAATAACCATATCTTTTTCTAATTTTTACCTTTGTTCTGATTTCCAGGTGTAATGGAGAAGTTGGGGTTGGGTCCTCAGAATTTGATGTCTGTAAATTCTCGACTTATCTACACTCGATTATCTGGTTTTGGACAAAAGGGAGCAATGTCCAAAACTGCAGGACATGACATCAATTTTTTAGCGTCTTCAGGTAAATTTTGGTGACTTTGTTTTATAAGTATCAAATAACTAGCAGGACCTGTGGATATACCACAGTATGATAATTTAATTATTACAACATTTGATATGTTTCCTTAAGAGCTATTGTTAAATAGTTCAATATGTAAAAAGTACAAGAATCTTGATTTAACTCTTTCTCATTCTTTTTTTCTTTCTTTCTTTCCTTCTTTTCATTATGTTTGATTGAAACATATTAGTATTATCACTTCTGCACACTCACCCCTGTCTCTATCTTTCTCCTACTCTCTTTCTTTCTTTCTCTCTTATTACATTTTTTCTGTGTAGCATGTTTTTTTTTCTTCCCTTTCTTTTATGGTGGTTATTATAGGGTTGTTTGATATATTTGTTGTAAGGTCACCAGTTTAATGTTAAAATTCCGTGAAATATTCAAACATAAAAAGACACCATAAAACATTCAATTATTGTAGGCACATGGCATAAATAACAAGACTCAATATTAAAACAAACAACTTGTATTGAGAAAAGGTTTACAAAAAGGTAATGCAGAATACTGAGCAAAGTTCTTTTGTACAAAAATTACATTTTTGTAAAGTTCATAATAACATGTAAGAAAAAGATGTTATAAGTTTTGAAGTGAGAAAGAAAGGGTAAGATGTAATAAGTCACTAAACAGTCAGGTGTAAATAAATTGCTGATCTCATAAATTGCTGATTATAGAAATAGAGAGATATATATGTTCATAACTTCTTATAAGTGAATGTGATTTTATCTTACGCTGGAATAATGTGGAGTCGTTTTGACAAATAAATTCTTTCTGGTTGGGATCCAAAAAGTTGTTTATTTATACTCTTAGGGTAGGCTCCAAAAGGGGTCTATTTGATAGACTTCTTTTTAGGTGCGAACGTCTCTGATTGGTTGAAAATGTACAAATTTTATTTCAATTTTCTTTTTTTACCAGGCTGCGCAATCTCTTGCGCAGACTATTAATTTTTGTCTCTTGACTTTTGTTCGTCGTAGTAAGAACTTCCGGTTACACTACACTTTCTTTACAATAGAAATGGAATGTTCCATTATTTAGCTGAGGTGATGACACTCATAAGCAATAAGAATTCGGAGGATAAGCAATACCAGACAATCAGGATTTGCATTTTTGCATTTCATCTTGGACAATTTGGATGGTTTCATCTACTTGTTTCTAAAGGGATAACCCCCATGCCCTTTGGATGAATTTTACCCTATGGATAATTAATCTTTTTTCTTTTCTTTTTTTTTTTGTTTTGCCAATACAGGAATTCTTTCCACTCTGGGACGTGCAGGACAATGTCCATTTCCTCCAATTAATCTTTTGGCTTTTGGGGGTGGAGGTCTGATGTCCGCTCTTGGTATTACGATGGCCTTGTATGAGCGAACCTCATCCGGTCTTGGTCAAGTTATTGATGGAAACATAACTGCTGGATCTGCATATCTTGGTAAGAAATCAATTATTTATTCAATTTGCAGTTGAACTGAGTCACTGAAAGGAAAGCAAGATTGAATCCAGCAATAAGATTCTTTTTGAAGATTTTACCTTGTGTTTGGATATCACTTCTTTGTTTGTTAGGTGTTGTCTTTTTTTTTTTTAAATTCTAGATCAGTCGTTTTTTAGGCAGACCAGAGGCGTATATAATTGCAAATGCATTAACACATGGAATTTTCGCAGCATATGATAAAGAAAACAATAACAGGAGAAAAATAGAAGAAAATAACGTTGCACAATAATTGATCATAAAATGTCCGACTTCCATCGGCATTCTAGTGTTTGGATCCCATTGATAAAAAAAGAATCATCAAACGCAGATATGACGACATTATACAAACTTTTTGCCCGCCCTTGTATTAACATGAATTATCAGTAACATTATTTTAATTTGATCATTTTCATATTGAATTTATTTCCTGTGGAATATTTTTCAAGTTATATTTTCGTTAGCAAATAATATTTCTCAAATAAATTCACCTTTATCTAAACAGCTTAAACTAGCTCACAAAAAAACTTTTCTCTCCAAACAGTTTCATTCTTCTTTCTCTCTCTCTCTCTCTCTCTGGCAGCTTTACTCTCTTCTATCTCTCACTTCAAGTTTATCCTGCTTCTCTGTGCTCACAATTAGCTGGCATTTACCTTTGATCAAAAAACAGACTCAACCGTTTCTCTCCTTAATCTTTTATACATGTCATCATTTCTGGTTTGATTTTAAAAGATTGTCGTCTTGAACTAGCTCACAAAAATGTTTTCTTCTGTCCAATACTTTCTCTCTCTGACAGCTTCTCTCTCTCTCTCTCTCTCTCTCTCTCTCTCTCTCTCTATGACAGCTTCTCTCTCTCTCTCTCTCTCTCTCTCTCTCTCTGACAGCTTCTCTCCCTCTCTCTCTCTCTCTATGACAGCTTCTCTCTCTCTCTCTCTCTATCTCTTCTCTCTCTCTCTCTGACAGCTTCTCTCTCTCTCTCTCTCTCTCTCTCTATGACAGCTTCTCTCTCTCTCTATCTATCTCTCTCTCTCTCTCTGACAGCTTCTCTCTCTCTCTCTCTCTCTCTCTCTCTCTCTCTCTCTCTCTGTCTAAATTCGTCCTGTTTCTCTGTGCTTATCAATTAGCTCACTATTCTGCCTTCTCATGTCTGCAAAGTAGTAAGTTTAACCAACGGGTCAGTGGAAGAACATATAACAAAAAAGGGAAAACTGAAGACAATAGATATAATGTAAAAGTTATATATTGTATGCATATACAAACAATTTAATAAGATAACAGAAAAGGAGGTAAAAGTTCAAAGTCCTTCATAACAGACCTCAGGTAGAAAAAGATTGAATGAATGAGGGTGATTGAAGAACGGTGAGGAGATACATGTTGGCACTTTGGTGTTTTGGTAGAAAACTGACGAATTCCCCAAACAGACGGGTATGGACTTGGTGGGGTTGAAGGTTGGTACATGTTAATTGTCACATAAGCATCAGAGGTCATGCTGAGGTCAGACACAAGAGTGGGATGGATGGAAGGAAGGAATGGTTTCAGAGAGGAGTCAATGAATGTATGTATGTATGTATGTATGTAGGCAGAACACTCACATTCACCTTTGTTCAAAAAACAGTCTTGACTGTCTCTTTCCTTGGTCTTTTATATATGTCATCACTCTAATCATGCTCCCACAATTCTCTTCATTTCTGGTTTAATACATATGAAATATTCACTCCCATTAGACTTTACTTTTTCCTCTCTTCCTATTAAGATAAGAGATTTTTCAGCTTTTTGTCTCTATATTTAAACTACATTAAGTTTAGCTCAGTCAGTAGAGCGTTCGGTTAGAAACCACAAGGTTCCTAGTTCGATACCAGTCCTTACCAACTCAGCGTATGAGCAGCACAGGGAGCTGTGCGGTAAAGTAAGGAGCTGATGGTAGGTGTGGCGCTCCACCTGAAACTCCAAAACAATCTCCTTGGTCTAGCGCTATTGAAAAGGGGATAGACTCCTTCGCTGACTGGCTGATACCGACTTTAGGCCGCCCCGACGACTTTACTTTTTTTTTATATGTGCAGTAATACCCTGATTAACACCCTGTTTATTTCTGATTCAGTCTAACACTTGTACTAATAAATCCAACGTAATTACCTCCCCTTAAATATCTCTGTATAAAAGCAACCCTCTGACCACATCAGTTAGATCGTAGTCAGAGTAAAGTAAAATAAAGCTTTGCTAAAGTCTGAAACCCTGGTTATCTTTTTACTACAACACTATCAAATAGTTTTCATAATAAATATAGTAATGTAAAATTTTCAAAATAAATAATGACAAAAGATTGTATAATCTTCAAATTGTTAGTGTACTTTCCAGGTGCATAGGTAGAGTAATGGTTATAATTGCAGGAAAAGCAATCAACTAGCTGAGTTCAAATCTGTATGAGACTGTGTTTCACTTTGAGCTAATGCCCTTCAAGGAAAAGGTATGAATCAATTTCTTCTTCCCTCAATTATGGATAAATAGTAGGTCAGACTGGGTTCTTCAACTGGTCTAAGAGAATGAAAACTTTGAATTCAAACCAGCTGTAATCTATTATTTGTCTGTATTTTTTAGATAAGGCTTGATGTTGTAATAAACAGGGTTAGTATGGAGCGTATGGTGGCAAGGAAAAACAAACACAGATTTTAAGTTTCAATAAATGTATTGGAAAAAGGAACATGAAAAGTGACGAAAGCTGAAAGTGAATTTAAAAGAGATTTTGGTGATAGTTGTAACGTGAATAATAAAGCCAGTAAAATGTCAGGGTGGCCGAATCAGTTGTAGTGGGGTGGCAATGTAGGCAGAATTCATCTATGGTATTCTGAAGTCGATAGATGATTGTATTGTGTATGATAGTTGGCGTAATTTTGGTATCACTGAACGATGTGGAATTGTTCGTTTGTTGACTGCCTGTGAGGTCAGATTTGGGTAGAGGTAGGTGAGGATGTAAAATGGCCGCCTGTGATGTAGGTTTCGTTTGCGAGGTCGGCCCCGTTGATGTGGTCAACGCTAACGCTTGGATCTCTCTGACTTGTCGGCTTTTCAAAGCCGATTTTAAATAGAATGTCGCGACCCAAAATCGAATCACCTGAAGTCATTTTCATTTCACCCGGGAATCGTTTTCATTGGATGAAAACGTGATTTTTATTTACAAATTTATTTTATTTATTGTTTAGGAATTCTTGTTTTCCAAACGGAAGTTCAATTTGGAGCCTATGCATAAAAATGTGTTAATTTGGTCACTTCTTTTTTGGCTACCGTAGAGTTCACTTCGGTTTTGGCGTCAGCAACTTATGTTTTGTTGGCGAGTGTGTGTATCTTTTTAGTGCAGTGTGTGCGCGAATTGAATTGGTAATTAGTGAATCGAAAGATATCTATTATTGTTTATGTAACAATGTGAATAATTTTGATGTTTAGATCAAAGCCAATATATTGATCACATTTCTGTCAATAAGTCTGGTGACATTTTATGCTGCTAGGAGCGCCTTGAACTAGTGGTAATGATATTTAAGCTCCTAAACCAATGCTTGAACTCAGGGTTATTGTCTGATTATGACTTTAGTCTAAGGTAAATAAGGAACACCTAAACAATGCCCTAGGTCATAGCGAATTGAACATTGTGTTTATACATACTCCAATAAAGATGAGAACAACAGTCCAAAACATCAAAATTATTCAGCTGTAATCTGTTTAAAAATTGACCTTGGTTGGTTTGAAAAGAGGCACGTCGACCAAGGGAGACAACCCACCTACCTTAGATATATTTTGTTATATTCCCAGCGCTCCCCTTATGCACACATGTGAGCACACACTTTTTTTGTATATGTTGTGTAAACTTTCAGACTTTTGACTCTGATTTCGGATTACGTTAGAAAAATATGCATTTGATTATAATTCTTATGTTGGTTTTATTCTGTAATATATAAACTGCATACATGTTCCTTTATCTTAGTATTTATGACATACATTTTGCCATTTAGAATTTGTAGAAAACAAGTTATTTATTAACTGCTCCTAATGCCTCCTTGTTGCCTCACCCTCTTCCTAGATATTTTCAGTGACCCCCAATGGATGGTGCCGCCCATTTTGGGAACCACTGACCTAAATTATGGAAATCATCACCAGTTTATTAAGATTTATCTTGACTGAACGACAAAGCAAAGACAAGTATTCTGGACATGATATTCTGCTACTGTGAATAACTTTGTGAGATAAGTTTATTTGAAAGTTGATAATAAAAATTGTTGGGACCATATTACCTTTAGGCACCCCTTTTTGATCTCGATTAAGAAAGGACATGTTTTTCATTTACACCGTCAATATCTGGTTGGTTGTTAGGGGTTAGGGTTAGGGTTAGGGGTTAGTTTTATAATTTTTTTAAAAATCTAAAAATCGTCTGTTAAAACAACCGGATATTGACGGTGTAAATGAAAAACATGTCCTTTCTTAATCGAGATCAAAAAGGGGTGCCTAAAGGTCATATGTTCCAATTGTTGCTCAATCAATCCCATTATTTAATAGACCAACCTTGGGTAATTTATGAGGAAGTGCGTCCCGGTCTCCTGCTTCAGAAATTGCTACCTGGTGACTATTAAAATAACGTCCCCAGCTATGTCGGTGTTACTTGAAAGAAAACAACCAACTTAGAGCGTTAAATGTATTTTAGAGGGGGGGGTCTCTTTTTTGGCGTAATTCTTATGTATTTATCATAATTTGTCGTAATTCTTGTTCATTTATAGAAATTTGTCGTAATTCTTGTTTATTTATCGTAATTTGTCGTAATTCTTGTTTAGATATGAAGATGGATATATAGTTTGGAATAGACTGAGATAGATAAACAAAATAATATAGATATATATGAACAAATGGAGATAGATAGATATTTTCTTGTTTATTTAAACTAAAAACAAGACATTAAACAAACATGAATAAAAGAAAATCTGAGATGACATAGCTGGGGATGTTATTCTAATAGTCCCCGGGTAGCAATTTCTGAGGCAGGAGACCAGGATGCACTTCCTCATAAATTACCTAACTTTGTATAATTTTATATGAAAACATTTTTGAATTGTTTTTGTTTTAAAAAAAAAGAAAATTATTTATTTATTTATTTTTGTGTATTCTTACCACAGGTAGCTGGTTGTGGAAATCCCAGCAGCTTCCTTTTATATGGGGTAAACCTCGTGGAAAAAATTTGCTTGATGGTGGCGTGGCTTATTATGACAGTTATGAAACAGCTGATCAGGAGTACATGGCTGTTGGTGCGTTTGAACCCCAATTCTATTCTAACCTTCTTAAAAGTAAGTTTTTCTTTTTCTTTTTTAAAATAAATTTCATTTCCACTTATCATTAATAGCAAGAATATGCATTCTCTGAGCATAAGTATTTAAGTTTTAATGTAATGAAATATATTAAATTAGAAAGACTAATGAAATTAGGGTAATTTATGTATGTTTTCTTTCAAGTAACACTGCCGAGACGACATAGCGGGGACGTTATTTTAATAGTCACTAGGTAGCAATTTCTGAGGCAGGAGACCGGGACGCACTTCCTCATAAATTACCGAAATTAGATAAGAATGCATATAAAAAGATTACACTTATTTTTATTATATTTTAATTGGTTTCTATATGAAAAAATTCATAGGATTGATTTTAATACATTGGAGATTAATAACACCAATTAATTATTCATTAAACCTGGTTTTGTTAAAACCAGTATGCAAATTAATTACACCATATATTATGTAAAGCTTTATTTCTTACGTATATATAAGACACATTATGGGCTGTTTTGAGGCAAATCTAACTCAGATTTTCATAAAGACATTTTTAATAGATAAGATTTATTCTATGTATTAATGATTTTGACTATAAATTAAATACTCATTGATAAACTTACGTAATTCCTAAGGGTGTTATGATGTAAGCAGTGATGTAGTTCCGGTTACAGACGGACAGACACTGAATCTCTATTGTAATAAGATTCTGTATAAAAGTATTTTATAATTATTACTAAGGTCCTTCTTTAGAAGATGTAATTATTTCACAATTAAAAAGAAATATTATAAAAATATTGATAGTAATTAAATTAACAGGAATAATTAAACTGAAATGAAATCATGGCAGTGGTTATATAGCAACCTTAAAATACATATACAAACAAAAATGTATGTATACTATAATAGAACAAATTCTGTATGTTTGAGTATATATATATATATAATTCAGTCGGGTTTCACTCCCGGCTAGAAGTAGCTGTTAAAAGTCGTGCCACACTGAAGAGATGTAAACGTCAAAACACTGTGACTGTGGATGACATAAAAAAATATATAAATAAAAATCAGTTTTCAAATGCCTTTAAAGTAATAAAAAATTTCATCATTTGCATCTGATGAGTCAGGAGATTTAGACTATTTGTCTAAGCTCCCTGAAATAGACTATAATGCTAAATCTCTAAGTCTTTTGTTATTTCTTTACTTATATATTTGCTCTGTGACTCTAACATTAAGAGCACACATTGAGCTCTCAAACTGCGACTTGGTTTTTTAAAAATAAAACTCTTATGTCGTAAGGAAGATTTCTTCTCTGGACTTTTGGATTATATATATATATATATATATATATATATATATATATATATCTTCTTCTGTTACGGCATATGAAACAAATTAAAGAAAACGCCAATTTTCATTGTTTTTGTTGAATAAGAATTGTTGAAAAAAAGCCGCAATAATTATGCACCAACCTAATATTATAGTTATTGGTTCATTATCTGTTTAATTTTTTGTACGACGATAAATATTACAAGAGATTAAATTCTGATTTTAAATACTGAAGTTATCTCCCTTAGGTCGTGTTTTGGTTATTACAAAGTTTAATTTGAAAGTTAAGCTTTGTAATAACTAAAACACTACAAAATTATGCTTTATGATTTGACTAATTCACTTATTATTACACCATTCTTAGATTTAATTTAGTCAGTCAAGGTTGAAAGTTCACAAAAACTATATAAATGGGAAAATATTCATTTTATGCCTATTATATTTTCTATCAGACATACAACTAAATACAAAGGAAAATCTTATTATAATGGAGATTGTGTGTTTTACTGTCTGTAACCGAAACTATATTCCTACTCAAGTCACAATTCTCTTAGTTATTGACATCAAATTCTCCATGATTTTATTTTTATCTAAACCTCAATTATTAATAAAATTGCCTTACATTATTAATACTGTTAACTATGTCTACATACTAACAACATGCAATTATATTTATATATACAACAAAATAGCGGTTTACAGTGTAAACGGGAAGGCTGATTTGCATATTGATATTAAAAATGTGATTTTAATAAATATGTGCTTGGTATTATTGATTTCTAACTGTTTGGTTTTATTTTAATAAATATATAAGCAAAAATCTCTTCAATGAATCTTAAATGAAATCCATTAACAAGATAAAATAACTGTCATTTTATTCTTTACTGCCTCTTATAACTAAATACTTAAATTAGAAAAAATAACAATGAAAGACGAGAGTGATGGAAGAGTAAGTTTCAGTTGTTCCATTTTTTATTATACTCCCTCTGTTTCAAATCTTTTATTATACTCCCTCTGTTTCAAATCTTTTATTATACTCCCTGTTTCAAATCTTTTTATCTGTATTCTTATTTAGTTTCATTAGCCTTTCTAATTTAATACAATATTTTATTACATTAAAACTTAAATACTTGCACCCGGAGGGTGCATATATTTGCTAGTATAAATAAAGTAGTCTCAGTTCCTGGACTAACACGCACACACACACACACATATATAAGAGTCACGTCTGTTTTGGTATGTATATGTCACCTTATAGCTCAGAAAAGAGATGTCATTGAGCATTAAAATTGTCCATACACTTGAATATCTTTATGATAAGAAAAAGTACAAAATTTAGTTGTTGATTTTTACTGAATAAATGATATAATTCAATAATTCAAAATCAATCGATTTGTGGAACTCTTCACAGTTCTTCATATGTAAGTACAAAAAGCAGTTCTTCCTAAGACCTGCTGTGGTATAATCTACTACTCCTTTTATTGGTGCCATCCAGGCAAATATAGTTTATTATATTCTGCCATCAGTCTCACAGATCCATTACTACCGAATAGCGAGTTTAATCCTCACTGCATGCTCCGTACTTGCATCCTCAATATCAAATTTTAATCAGTTTAACTTTAAAACTTTTTTTATAAAAAAAAAAAACTATTCATAGAATAAATGAATAATTTTCATTTGAATTAATATACAAAATTTCGCCTACAAATAAGGACACACTTCTTTTTATTGCTACATTTTAGGAGTAAAAACATGAATTAAATGAATATATATTTTTAACACTTTAACTCAACATGCAATTAAGAACTGAATTTAAATTTTTTTCATATGTACAAAAAAGTTTTTAAGAAAATAAGATTATGTTTCAAAGCACTCACGAATTCAGGGTTACATTTTTAGAAATAGTATTTTGAATGTAAACAACAACAACCAAAAAACAATTCCTAAAATAGACAAACATTGTAATACACAAATTCTTAGGGAAATTTTTTTAAAATTTGATAAGGAATTAATTAAATTATTTTCCTTTTGCACTCTTTCTCACACACCCCTTCCCCCTTTATCTTTCACTCCCAGATGTGCCTAAAATGCTTTTAGTCCTGTCATGGACAGGTCACTTCTGCTGGAATATATATATATATATATAAATATATATATATATATATATATATATATAAAGAGAGAGAGAGAGAGAGAGAGAGAGAGAGAGAGATACCATATTTCTCCTACTGGTGTTAAAATAACCATTTTCTGGTGTCTCAGTTTTGAGCTAGGCTTATAAAAAATAATGAATTCAGTTATCAATATGTGCCTAATTGTTTTGGCCTTGTGCCACAACTAAGCTAAGTTGAGTTAATAACTAAATAACCAGTTGCTGAGTTTGTGAAGAGATCTGAACTAGAATGCCCATCATGTATTGCTCTGTTCTTTGTAGAATAATATCTAAGAAATAAAATCAGATTTTTAAATCTGTTATTATAAGCTTTCATAAACAGATTGTTAAATTGTAATTATGACACAAAATCCAATTTCCTTTATTGCTTCTTATTGGATTATTCGGACTATTGTCCTCATTTTTATTGTTATCTACACAACGTTTCTGCTGATGTGCCCTCCAGCCTTCTTCAGGTGTTTCTTGTCAAACTTGGGAACCTTCATGTCATAATCATGGAACTTCGAACCAAACCCTTTATTCAATCCACGGGGGTAGACTGTTCCCATTCTGTTAACCATGAGTTACAAGTGTTAAGCTGTATTAAGTTATTTTATGTTATCATCGCCCTTGGCCAGGATTGAACCTGCAACCTAGAGATGATAGTCACTTAGAACTGTATTAACTCAACCCTTATATCTGTTGCACCGACTGGACAATTCAGAGTGAATTTTTGGAACTTATAAAGCTAATGTTCTTTTTACTTAGAATATTTACCTTTATACTTTTTTATGATTTTTTACCTTGACTCATATTGCATTTTTTTGTTTTTCTTTTTTCAAAATAATAATAATAAAAATAATACAAATTATTAAGCCTCATCTCAAAAATTCAGAGAAATTGCATCTTTTTGTTCACAGCTTTGGATATTAATGAAGACAACTTTCCACAGCATGGCAACCAGGATAAACTCCGTGCAAAATTGACAGAGATATTTAAAAGTCAAAACCAAGAATATTGGATTGATAAATTCCAGAATGTTGATGCTTGCTGTAATGCCGTACTGAGCCTGAAAGAAGCAGCTAATATGCCTCACAATCAAAGCAACCAAACATTTATGAGTGGAGATTCAGGACATGAGCCATCACCCAGTCCTATTTTGTCCAGAACACCAGCAATTAATAACGTGAGATCAAATCCACAGCTTGGAGAACACACGATAGAAATATTGAAAGAGTTTGATTATACAAATGAGGAAATTAATAATTTCTTGTCAGCCGGAGTTGTTGAACAACTGCCAAGTAAAATTTAATAACAGAGTAATTTCATGTCAAATTATTAAGAGAAAAGTAGAATTTGGAGAGCTAAAAATCGACATAACTCGGCCAATTTTTTTAATTGGAAGCTCAAATTTTGGGGATCGTCTAACTTTAACATAGTCCACACATGCACAAAATTTCAGAAAGATTGAAGCGGGTGGGTGACATGGCCTTGATGATTTGACATGGAATTACCTAACAAATATTTAGAGTCGATATTTATATGTTTAGACCAACGTTTCTCAACCTTTTTTTTCAACCCAATGCGAGTTCACCCCCATGCCAATTTACCTTTTTTTTAAAATACCTCATATATATATTTTATAGGTCCAAAATTTTCTGTGGTTCCCACTTGGCTCCTTGTAGCCCTTCATTTTTTAAATTTGGCCTTGTGCAAATCCCCCCCTCCAATCTCATGGCCCCTAATAAGACCATATGACCCCATCGAGAAACCTTGGTTTAGACTATATATATATATATATATATATAAAGAATTTAAAAAATTAAAAAATTCAGTACATTTATTTTTGATAATCTTGACCTTATATATATATATATATATATATATATATTTAGTAAATGAAGAAAAAACTCTAAACTTGCTTAATTACAATAATTCATTTCAACCATATTAATACGGCATCTTGAGGTAATCACAAGAACATGACTCTTACTGAGAATTTCCCAAAGTAACATCGCTTTTAAATCTATCAATTTGGTGGAGGGAAGGTTGGTGTCTTAGTTTGAAATGGGTAGGATTAGTTTCTTTGAATGAGGCGGGGAGGTCTATGCTTTGGATGAGGTGTGGCTTAGATGGGGGACTGATTCCTTGGGGAAATAAAAAATAAAAATAAGGATGTAAGTTAAAAAAAATTTTGAATGATATAAAGCAAAATAGAATAAAATTGAATACAGTAAGAAATAGTGGTATAATACTTAATAAATAATATAAAAGGTAAAAATATAAGTACTATTTTACTAAACACTATAATCTTTATACAAGTTTAGAGTTTTTTCTTCATTTACTAAATATCTTGCTCTGTCCTTCTACTCACTGGTATTAGGCACATTGAGCTCTCTTTATGGTCTACCTGCATCAGCTTGGTTAAACCACATATGGAAAGATCCTAACTACGGAAATATATATATATATATATATATATACATCCCAGATCTTTCACCAAGAAATTGACAGCATATTCTTTTTGGCATATAAGAATTGTCAATATCAGTATTCTTTAATTTTGTGCCATTATCAATAAAATATCCCCTGTTATTAAATTAAAATTAAAGTACATATTAACACTGTGATACCAACGCTAATATTTTGGGCTGAGTACTATTTTACCAAACACTATAATCCCATTTGATAATCCCTCAGTTAAGAAATATATTTTATATGAGCTGCAGGCTAAATGTAAAAATTAAATGAACCAGATAAAACATTTTAGTAAATAATACCTTTCTTTTATTATTAACTAGAATCAACTACCTGGGGTCACCTAGGTAGAAGGGGGTGTGGGGGTAAAAAGTTAGTCTCGCAGATCAATTATTACTGAATCATGAGTTGGATCCTCACAGGATGCTTCATTAAAATCCATATGTAAAAATGACCTTGTGTTGATCAAGCCTGGTGGGGCGTCAGAAAAAGAAAAGAAAAAAAGTGCACAGACACTGTGAAAAGAAAAATTAATTAAAATATTAAATGCAAAAAAAAAAAAAATCCATACTGTTACTAATTTTTATTTTTTAATTATCTTCACAAATATAAATCAAACCTTCATTATTTTTGCTTAAAATGTGTGAATGTGTATATATATTTACTTTGTCATTAATTGTTTTATTTTCGTAGTTTCCTCCAGACATATATACATACATACATACACACCAACTGCCCTTTATATATGTGTTATATCCCAAGATGTGGGAATAACAAAATATTTTTAAAAAAACAGTTAAATATGTTTCACATATAACAATATTGGTTTTTATTTTTCTCACCGACCGGTAATACAGTAAGATGAATTGGATAAAACAGTTCAGCTATGAGCCATGTGATGTGTTCACCAAGCAGCCATGTTCTTCACTCTTTTCATCTCTGGTTTGCGACTGTGCATACCAGTGTCAACTTTATTAGGGGGAGTTATCTCCCCTAACAATATGTATAGATTAAAATTTAAACTTAAAAAAAAAAATTTGATTCGAGTTTTACCCTTGAGGATCTAATGAGTCAGGCTTTGAGTAAATTCAAATTGATTTTTTAGAATATTTCTAAAATAGGATTATCATTAAAAAATTTGTCTTTTACAGCTCCTCAAGATATTCTTCTTGGTAAAAAACCCATCTCGACTGATGTTTAAAAAGGTAGATTTATTCTTTCAACAAAATGACCACGCAGACAAACACTGTGAAATACTTTTAAGAGAAAAGTATACACTATGATAAAAGTTTGTAGAATTCATGAAATTTCAGTGTGCAATTTCAGAGTGAGAAAAATATTGGTGACAATGAAATAATTAATATATCAAATAATAATGATAATAATAAGAAGAAGAAATGTCGCCTCATGGATTTTGCCATCCCGGCGGATCACAGACTGAAGGTGAAAAAAAATGAAAAGGTAATTTATGAGGAAGTGCGTCCCGGTCTCCTGCCTCAAAAATTGCTACCCAGTGACTATCAAAATAACAACCCCAGCTCGTTGTAATTCTTGTTTATTTATCGTAATTTATCGTAATTCTTGTTTAGATATGAAGATGGATATATAGTTTGGAATAGACTGGGATAGATAGATAGATAAACAAACAAAATATAGATAGATATGAACAAATGGAGATAAATAGATATTTTCGACAAGTAAATGTATTTGGGGGGGGGGGTAGCTTTTTTTTTTGTCGTTATACTTGTTTATTTAAACTAAAAACAAGACATTAAACAAACATGAATAAAAAAAAATCCTAGTATTTAAAGTAATATAGATAAATATGAACAAATTGAGATGGATAGATAGATAGATATGAAGATGGATAGTTTTGAATAGACTGAGCTGGGTCGTTATTTTAATAGTCACCGGGTAGCAATTTTTGAGGCAGGAGACCGGGATGCACTTCCTCATAAATTACCAATGAAAAGATAGACAAATACTTGGAGAAAGCTGAAAAAACTGTGGAACATGAAGATAAAGGTTGTACCAATTGTAATTGGAGCCCTTGGAACGATCCCCAAAGGTTTGGAAAAGAGTGGATGAATTAGAGATCAAAGGAAGAATCAAGATCATTCAAACAACAGCATTGTTAAGATCAGCTAAAATACTCAGAAGAGTCCTGGAGACCTGAGGTGACTTGCTGTCACTCAGCCTCCAGTGAACCTCAAGCTAAGGCAGGTGTGAAAAACTCTCATAGAGATAATAATATCACCTTTAGCATACATAATTTAGTTGTTAAACTATTAAATTATAATAGTAACATTCACATAGTTGAAAAAGGACAAGAGAAGTTGAATGAGAGATTTATTATTATTAGATATATTAAATATTCTATTGTCACCAATATTTTTCTTGCTCATTATTTATTCATTATAAACCCATGACTGTAGGTGCATGACCTTATGAAATAGAAAGATATACCAACAGGTGAAAATGTCATGAATATGTGAGAGACATTTGCATCCCTTTCAAAACCTCTTAAGAAAAAGAAAAGGCAATATACCACTGAATTTTTAAAGTATAACTGATTTTCCAAGATCTTTTTCTTGGATGTCGCTCTTTTGTTTAAGCAAGAAAACTTAGTCAACGCTTGACAACAAATTTGTTTGGGAAAATGGAAAACAGTTCCTTGTTGTTGGCATGAAGTGCTGTATTTTCCTTCATCTCCCTCTTCCACTCCACCTTTCCTTTCTCCTCCTGCTTTCTTTTCTCTTCCTTTCCTTTCTCTTACCCCATTCTTACTTTTCTCTCTGCTCCCTTCTTCTCTCAATAACGCCTGTTCACTAAATGACCATCTTCAGGTAATAGTTGCTTTTATCCCCAACCACTCACCTACAATGCATTGCATTTCCCTATAAGAAGTCTCTTCTACTTCCATTCTTGCTTCTCATTATTTCCAGCATGTCAGTAAGTACTTTTTGACCAAAATGACTTTATCAAATGTGTAAGGAAAAAATGGGGAACCCAAGCCACTGTGTATTGGAAGATCATTGGATCATAAGGTTTCTTGTAGTCATGAGGTTATTGCATAAAATAAAACTGGATTGCAATTGAAAAAGTTTAAAGAATCTTGGTTTATATTGTTCAATTAAAAATGTATCAAAGAGTAGAGAATATTTTATCAGCATCATCAAAATATTGAATTTTGGTAAATTCTACACCAAATGCTAAAAATACGAAGGTTATAAAAAATGTGCTGGAATTATTAGGAGACTTACAATTTATTGGTGAAATTAAAGAAATTTTAGATGAAACAAAATTATATTCTTATAAAAAGAACAAAAATATATTTTGATTATAATAAAACAAAATAGCACAATTAAATGAAACAAAATTATCCATTATACTAAATTTGAGCAAATCAACATTTGTCTCTTAAAGGCTTTTTTACTGTTTAGTTTAATGACACAAAATTTATACTAAATTATTCCTTACTTTCAGAATTGAGTTATGTTTGAAAAAAATTCCATTTCAATTGGTTCTAATTACTCGTAATTTGCATTTAAGTCAAAAACTGACCAGTCCCTTACTTTACATTCTGCCTATCACTTTCCCCCTCTCTATGTATATCTTGATTACATCCTTGTTATATATGTTAGTTTCTCTGGGAGAGTAGAGAGAGAGAGAGAGAGAGAGAGAGAGATGGGAGAATTTGAAATGTATTTGTATTTTAAATTTCATAAGCAGTAACCTGTAGCTTAAATTAGATCAAATGTTCCTTTTTTAAAAATCTTACAAAATGATTTTAATGTTTTGTCCAGCCGTATTTATTTAAAAAAAATTTAATTCGCTTTGCAAACTCACTTTTCCCTAATCTCAGTTATCTATCCAGAGCTCAATGGGTGACCCAACAAGTCACTTTTTGTCTAGCATTCTTATAAAAAGAATGAAAATGTATTTTGATTATATGAAATAAACCAATCAAAATTATTTAAATTGTGTTTTTAATAATACTTTCCCTCTCTTACACCATTACATCAATGATATATGCACTTACTAATATAAATATTTTAATCCACATTGTTGTATGAGAAATTCTAAATTTCAAACAGCCAATTTGTGGCACTGTGGCATCCCGGACAATTCACCCAGAGGTGGTAGAAAACGTTTTAAGAAATAGGAAGAATGTTCAATTTACTGTTTTAACATTTTTTTAAAATTGTTATAGTGGTGTAATACTATGCTGGTCAGGGTGCCAAATGTAATACTATGATCTGGTCACGGGACCAAATGTAATACTATGCTGTCGCGGCGCCGAATCTAACACGATGGGTGTTATTTGACCCACAGGAAAGTTGAAATGCTTGTTCCGGGCTGTACCTGAAAGTGACCAAATTCACCAATGTTGTTCCACAATTTACAACGGACGCGTTTTTACTAATAAAAAACCTTTATTAATTATACAGTGATAAAAAATCATGTACAACCACAAAGGAGTGTCAAAGTTGAAGTGGAGTCGGAATTTTGTGGACTGACTGGCGATATATGTTGAGTTCTAATTCAAATTCAGGACTTTGAGTGACAAGATGACAAAGCAAAAACGGCGGCAAGGGCTCTGAGACGGAGCTATCAATCTGTTCAAGAACCAGCTGTCTGATCTGGTCAAGAACCAGCTTTCCAATCTGGCTTGGAACCCTTTTGGGACCTCTTTTATGGGTTCCAAACCCCTGAATCCAGGGCTCTGATTGGCCAGCCAATAGTAACGCCAGACCATTGGCCCTACCATGTAAACATCAGGAGGTGTACAAAACCCCACCCACGCGGTCGCATTTGATTGGACAGCCAATCAAAATCATGGCCTTGGGTTACACATCTTGGAGGGGGGCAACAAGTATCCGCCCCAGTTTCCTGGGTGAGGCACCTGATAATATTTTTGTTATTGTTTAAATGGTCTTGTGACAGACTCATCTGTCAGTTGCTATGATAATTCCCAGAAATTGGTCGGGGATTATGTTATTCTTACTGAGTCTATATTTCTAAGATCTAATCTTTAAACTGTATTTGTTAAATAAATTTTCTTATCTTGTGCAGTCTTCACAAGAATGATAATATGTATGTATATAAAACATTTCTATGAAACAGTCATTTGCTTTATATCAACCAACTTTTTAGCCTTTAAAATCTCCGCTATTCGAGTAATAAATTTTCTTATCTAGTGTTGAATTTACCCCACCACTGACTTGTACTCTGATCTAAGTCGCTTGTACGACTCTAAAAACAATTGTTATTTTTATATCCAAAATTGTTTTTTTTCAACTATCTAATGAGATTCGCCAGTCAATCCATAACACCACTACAGTGTTATAGTGGTCAGTTATAAAAATTATCTCTAAAATGCCTAGAGGCAGACAATTTATGAATGGTAGAATCTCAGAAGTTGACAGAGACCAGACAAATGTTGTTTTTTTTTGTTTATTTTGCTTTGTGTGATAGAAAATAATGATGTCTAATTTTGGTATTAATTATTAGTTTCATAGTCCGTTATATGTTTTTAAACCATCAGATGAGGGGAAAACAGGTTATAAGATTTTCCCATTTTACAGGGTATTTGGATGCAGTTAGATGAGTGATAGGATATGACTAGAGGCAGACATTCAGTTGTATCATTAGGTGATGGGCAAATAAACAGTTAATAAAAATTCAAATGTTACATAATTCATGGGCTACCCATGAATTATGTAAGTGTAGCTAGATTTTTGAATTGAAGTTCGTTGGGGATTCAAAATTGGAGGGTGTTAAATGGAAAGTTACCATCAGCCGTTATAGTTATGATTGGCAGGTAATAACCTTTACTTGACCCCCTGCCGAAACCCGCCAATAGAAAGGTATGTAAAAGGAAAATAAATTAAGTTAGTTAAACAGTTGCTGGCCATTAATCAGGAGCAAACACTGGGGTCCCTCACTCTAAGATGTCAACCTCCCACCACGCAGTTAGGACCCTTTTCGGTTGTGGGTTCTTAATAAAGTCTATAAAAACAACAAAGTCTTGCTTGTTAGTTATTAACAAGAAATAAGTACAGACACCCAGCCCAAAAAAGAAATCAGCCCAACAAAGGAAGAAAAATTGAAGTGCAAAATGTTGTAGCTTCGGTTCTGAGTAAAAACGAAACTATCTTTTTGGTACAAATAATGTTCAATATATGTGAAATAATTATAGAAAAAAAATGTTGTCAAGGATGCAGTGCTCTATTGGAATATTGATCTTACTAGGAAAAAATTAGAAATTATCAATAACTTAAAATTCATTAACTTATTTTACAGACAAAAATAGATGACAAAAGTCGCCATTTTTTGCGAACCCACACCAAGTTTGGAGAGCTAAAAATCATGGTAGCTGAAGGATGCAAGATTGATTCTCCAGCGCAGAATCTTTTCATTTTTTATTTTCCCATGATTTTGTGCATCAAACATGAATTGCACAGATTTCTGATCTGTTTTTAAAATGAAGTGTCTACCAAATAAAACGTGCCTCCATTTCTCAATTATTGCAACAGTTTCTTTCTCCACCGGTGCATAGTTTAATTCACTGCCTTGTGTTGTGTAGGGGCCAGTCGGGTTGTAGTAGTAGTCGTTAGTAGTAGTAGTCGTCATTAGCTTGAAGGAACAACATACGAAAGTTGTATAGTCAAAAAGGGGCTGTTTATTTCTTTCTAGGCTTGTGGGTTCTTTTTCAGAGATGTAGTCATATACTGGTCACAGGACCAA
Organism: Doryteuthis pealeii; assembly: GCA_023376005.1. Taxonomy (NCBI): domain Eukaryota; kingdom Metazoa; phylum Mollusca; class Cephalopoda; order Myopsida; family Loliginidae; genus Doryteuthis; species Doryteuthis pealeii. The sequence goes on along the minus strand of CM042139.1, from coordinate 109,789,584 downwards.
ATGTGATCCTATAAGTGCGTGTTGTGCTGTGGGTCACTTATAGGCTCATGAACCTGCTTGTTCAGACTTCCTGTGCCCACATTGTTTTGTTTGACCCACAGGAAAGTTGAAGAAGAGCTAGTTTCTCGGTTCAGGCTGTGTCTGAAAATTACCAAATTCACCAATGCTGTCTACGGATCAACAATCGCAATAATTATGAAATGTTTGTTAATTGTATACAACAATACCTTTATTAATCATACAGTGATCAAAATCATGTACAATAACAAAGAGGTGTTGATGTCGAAGTCGAAGTTTTGTGAGCTGATTACTTCTGGGTTCTGATATGGTCAAGTTCAGGACTTTGAGTAGCAAGGTAGCGGGAAGCAGCAGCAAGGGTTCTGAGTCATAGCTATGGAACCAGCTTTCGATCTGATCTGTTTCCCTTTCGGGTCTTCTTTTATTGGGCCCAGACCCTTGAACATATTGGCCAGCCAATAGAAACGCCGGACCAATGGCCTTACAGAGTAAACATCGAGGAGGAGTAGAAAAGCCCCCCTGAGGTCGCGTCTGATTGGACGGACAATCAAAATCATGGCCTTGGGTTACACATCTTGGGGAGGGCAAAAAAACTCCACCACACTGAGGTGACCTGACAATTTTTTGTTTTATTTATCAAAATCAAAATTTATGAATAACCTTTTCAACTTCCTTTGCTGAGTAATTTTTGTTCTTTGGTGACACTAACTTTTGATTTGACCTTTGAAGGAACCCAGTATAGAGATTGTGGGTCACCAGGTGGGATTTTTAATATCATTATTATTTGTTTTTTTTTCTTTTTGTTTTACACTTCCTTAAAAAGGATTATAACTTTAACTTTTAATAAATCATCCTAATTGTTCTTAAGTATTTGATAAAGAGAGATAGACAGATAGATATTAGTTCATACCGTCTTATAAGTGAATGTGCTTTGTCTTACTTTAAAGTGACATGGATTTGGTTAGAAGAAGAATTTCTTTCTGGTTGGGATCTGAAAATTTGGTTTATTTATAGTCCTCAGGTTGGCTCCAAAAGGGGTCTATTTGATAGATTTCCTTTTAGGCGCAAACGTCTCTGATTGGTTGAAAATGTACAAATTTTTATTTTAATTTTCTTCTTTTACTAGGGTGCGAAATCCCATGCGCAAACTATTAATTTTTGTCATTTGACTTTTGTTTGTCGTAGTAAGAACTCCCGGTTCACTACAATCTCAAGTAAAAGGCAACTGGTCAATTGTACTGTGTGATGCATCTGTATCAAGTATAAGGCAACTGTGATGCATCTATATCAAGTAAAAAGCAACTGGTCAATTGTACTGTGTGATGCATCTGTATCAAGTATAAGGCAACTGTGATGCATCTATATCAAGTAAAAAGCAACTGGTCAATTGTACTGTGTGATGCATCTGTATCAAGTATAAGGCAACTGTGATGCATCTATATCAAGTAAAAAGCAACTGGTCAATTGTACTGTGTGATGCATCTGTATCAAGTATAAGGCAACTGTGATGCATCTATATCAAGTAAAAAGCAACTGGTCAATTGTACTGTGTGAAGCATCTGTTTCCATGATAAATATTAGATTATCACTAATTATGGTCAGGCTGGCATCTATCAGTTTAGTTTTCAGTGTCTGGAAGGCTAATAAGGCCTCCCCTTATAACGGAAAGATTTGTGTAGATTTCAGCTTCTTTTATTTTGTCAGAAAACCTGCTGATCCACTTTGCATAATATCTAAACATTTTGATGACTCGTTCTAAGGACTTTGGCTTTTGGGGTGCTGGTAAATCTGTTAGTACCTGTAGATGTTCTGGGTCAGGCTTGATGATTCCTTCCGATATGCGGTATCCCAAGTGATCAATTGTCTGGGTAGAGAATTTTCATTTCTCTTGATTATATGTCCAATTGTCCAGTCTGGCAGCTTTTTGGAAATGCTGAAGATTAAAATCATGCTTTTCCATTGTCGTGCCACAGATGATCAAGTTATCCATGTAAGCATAGGTGTCCTTTAACTATGTTTTCTGAGGAATTCATCCATTTTTCTTAGGAAACAAGCAGTCTCACTGGTCACTCCAAAAGGAATTCTGGTAAATTGGTACAGTTGACCACTTGTGGGTGACATAGATTTCCACAAAACCAGCATTTTTATTTTGTTGCAGCTAACGTGGCTTCCGTAGTTGCTCTCTCTCTTCTCTAACAGCTGCACTCATGTGTGGGAGGATTCTGTTGGATAAAGGCAACAGCATTTATTTGTGCAAGGTCGAGGGACCAAGCTTGACTATAAGTGTTCTGTAAGTCTAACATTCCGTTTTCCAGTAGCCTCTGTTGAATAAGGGGTAATCTGAACATTACATAAATGAGAGTAACCTCCCCTTGTTTGTTTCCCCCTGAGGAAGCTATTTGTTTTGGTTAACCATTTTCATTTCAATGGAAATCTACAGTGAAAATGTTTTCCAGTAGTTTCTGTTTAATAAGGGGTAATCTGAACATTAGTTACATAAATGAGAGGAAGCCGTTTGTTTTGAGGTAGTCTTGAGTAATACATACAAATTTATAAGATATTAATGGTAATATGAACATTAGCTACATAAATGAGAGTAACCTCCCCTTGTTTGTTTCACTTTGAGGAAGCTGTTTGTTTTGTTTGGTCATTTTCATTTCACCGTAAATCTACACTGAAAAACAGTGTCAACAAAAGTATACGTATTTTAGGTGTAGATTTACGGTGAAATGAAAATGGCCGAACAAAACATATGGCTTCCTCAAAGTGAAATAAACAACGGAAGGTTACTCTCATTTATGTAGCTAATGTTCATATTACCATTAATATCATATAAATGTATTACTCAAGACTACCTCAAAACAAACGGCTTCCTCAAAGTAAAACAAACAAGGGGAGATTACTCTCATTTATGTAGCTAATCCACAACACTAATATCAAGGAATCTTCTTGTGAACGTGATCTGGGTATTACTGGCAGCAATGATTTATGTTGGACGAAACACATCTCCAAAATTGCCAAAAAGGCCGAGGGCATCCTGCGTCACTCAGCAAGACCTTTGTCAGCCGCTCACCGGCTATCTATTTGAAGCTGTACAAAGCTATGGTGCGGCCACACTTGGAGTTTGCATCACCCGTCTGGAACCCCTACCTTTCTCAGAATATTAACCTCCTAGAAACTGTACAAAGCTATGGTGCGGCCACACTTGGAGTTTGCATCACCCGTCTGGAACCCCTACCTTTCTCAGAATATTAACCTCCTAGAAACTGTACAAAGCTATGGTGCGGCCACACTTGGAGTTTGCATCACCCGTCTGGAACCCCTACCTTTCTCAGAATATTAACCTCCTAGAAACTGTACAAAGCTATGGTGCGGCCACACTTGGAGTTTGCATCACCCGTCTGGAACCCCTACCTTTCTCAGAATATTAACCTCCTAGAAACTGTACAAAGCTATGGTGCGGCCACACTTGGAGTTTGCATCACCCGTCTGGAACCCCTATCTTGCTCAGAATATTAACCTCCTAGAAACTGTACAAAGCTATGGTGCGGCCACACTTGGAGTTTGCATCACCCGTCTGGAACCCCTACCTTTCTCAGAATATTAACCTCCTAGAAACTGTACAAAGCTATGGTGCGGCCACACTTGGAGTTTGCATCACCCGTCTGGAACCCCTATCTTGCTCAGAATATTAACCTCCTAGAAACTGTACAGAGACGTGTAACCAGGCGAGTACCCTCCATCATGTATCTGCCATACTCTGAACGTCTCGCAGCCCTGGGAATGGATTCGTTGAAACTTCGGCATCTGGCAACTGACTGGGTAAATGCTCATAAGGTCATTAATCATCTTAACAACAGCAACCTTGAGCACCTTTTTGATCTCCATCTCTCCAATACACGCGGGTATGCCTACAAAGTCAGAAAACAGCACTGTTCACGTGACTTTCGGAAACATTTTTTCACGCTCAGAATTGCAGAGACATGGAATAAACTGCCTGCATCTGTTGTAGGCTGCCGGAGCACTGAATCTTTCAAAGCCTCCATGCTTCCTGTAGTCCGCCAACACTATACCTGATGCCACTCTTCACATACACATGCACACACATACATGCATATTACTACTGTGAACTGTTCATGTTACTGACACAACATTATTCTGTGTACTTGACATGAGACTTTGATGAGTTGTGGTGCACCTGAGCACTGTACACAATAAATTACATTATTCTTTAATGTTCAGATTACCAAATAAGGTTAGATTCCAGACCTTTGATGAATGCATTACAAATTACTTCTTCCTAGTAGACTTCTGCGGTCACTGGCTTGTAGTTGCAATCTTTAGACACCTTGTGCAGTACCTATAGAAATTGGGTAATAGATTTGATGACAGCTCGAGAGGAGATTAGCAAATATTTAATTCATTGGATTGACGTAAATATTCTCAAGTGTCTGTATGGCCTCCTCATATGTGTTATACCCTTCAATGTAATCATACACCGTCCAGGCAATGTGACCACATAAGATATTGAATTTATCAAGTGGTAATCCAAGTGTTTGAATAATGTACAAATAGTCGTTGAAAGTCCGGAATCAAAATTTTAATTCTTTCACAGTGACAGGTGAATTATGGTCCTTGTTGGATCTTTCAGGCTTGAGTATTTTATCCATTCTGAATAACTTCAAGTTGAATAAATTGTGGCGAATATATATTTACCAACTCCTCCACACAAGCAGGATGTGACACAAGGTCAATTTCTTAAGTGGAGTTTAACAGATTTGAATTCAGAGTTTTCCTTCTCCTAGACTGGTTACCTAGCCAAGGTTAAAGAGTCCGGTCTGCCTTACTATTTGCCCATAGCTGGAGGGAGTAGTTGATTGGATGCATACCTTTCCAAAGGATATTAGCGCTATGTTAGATATACCCAAAATTCGTCTACTACATTTTTTTTTTAAAAACAAATTAAAATTAATTAAATCTATTATTCAAACTTTTGTCTAAAACGATAAGTAGTAATGACCATCATTAAATGACCATCATTAAAAAAAGAAAAATATCATTACATATGCAATTTATTTTTAATACATTTAAAACGATTTTTTTGGTCAATTTTGATCGTGTTCGGCCATTAACGCTCTTTTTAAATGGTATAAATGGCTTGTTTACAATTGCAAAAAAATTTACCAAAAATCAGGGAATTATCGGATTTTAATGAAATTGTCAGTATTGATTTATCAATTAATGAATTTTATAATGCATCAGTTATTTTATTTCAAAACTTTAATTAAGTATTTTTGCTATGAAAAATTAGTATATAAAATTCATTTAAAATAAAAATATTCTGATGTTAAGTTTAAAATGTTATATTTTTAGATTCTAGAAACAAATATCTATCTAATGCAAACCTTATTTTAGTCAAACAAAGTATACGTTTTAAAGAAAAACTCTATTAAAAATTTAGTCCCCCCCCCCGCCTTTTTAAGCAGAAAAAATATCAATGTATAATTTTTTTTAATAAGATAATAGCCAATTAAATAATTATCGAGATGAGTAAAAAAGAAATCTCCAAAAAATTGTACTTATTTTCTTATAAAATATTCCCCTTAAAAAAATGTTTTTTTTCTATTTACAACTTCGGTCTTTTATCTTTTTATTCATACTGTAATTAGTATCAAACAAGAACCAACTCGCCGAGATTTTACACCCTCAAAATAAGGGGGAGGGGGCAAAATTAAGTGACCTGAAAAAAAATGAGAAAGTTCTGAAATAAAATAAATAATGCATTATAAAGTTCATTCATTGATAAATCCACACTGAAAATTTCATTAAAATTCGATAATTCCCTGATTTTTGGTAAATTATTTTCTGCAGGGAGGGGCTAAATTCATTTTGTCAAAAACGGATTTTAGGCAAATTTTGGGTATCCCTACGCTATGTGAAATGCAAACAGCCTTTGAGGATTTGAACTCGGGTCAACAAGTCCATTTCCTACGACTCTAACCATTACACCATGCATCTCCAACAAATTGAAGAGAATACCTTTTAGGTGAATAAGGTTTTATTCAACCCGAAGAACGCACATGTGCATACAAAGATGGTGATATATGACTAACTGAAGCAATTGAAATGATCCCTTAGACAAGGGCAGACAACTCTAAAATCGTCTTATTTTACCACAGAGTGCATATACCATTCCTCCTCTTTTGACTACTACTGGTCAGGGAGGCAACATGGTAATTATACGGCTTCCTTTTTAAGGACTTTATAATCTTATTATAATGGAGATTGTGTGTTTTTCTGTATGTAACCGAAACTATATTACTAATCGAGTCACAATTAGCATAGTTATTTACATCACATTCTCCATGATTTTATTTATATTTAAACCTCAATTAATAAAATTGCTTCACCTTATTATTAGTGTTGTCCATATCTACATGATATTTTCCACGTACCCCACTTGTACGGGTCAGGCACAAAGGCCCTATTTATGTGGGACCACCCACAAGCCGAGACTCATGGGGTGGCAGGTGAAAAATTGCGTCGATCCCGTTGGCATTCCCCCTCAAGGGGGGCGCCTCAGGCACTGGGCAATAAACCCAGCCCTGCCCCTTTAAATCAAGGGGGCAGGTGTTGCCTGAGGGGATGGCCCCCTGGGATCGACGCCGTTAATTATAGCAATGTTGTCCATATCTACATACACATAACATGCAATTGTATTTATATATACAAAAAATAGCGGTTTGCAGTGTGAATGGGAAGGCTAATTTACATATTGATATTAAAAATGTGATTTTATTAAATATGTGCTTAGTATTATTGATTTCTAACTGTTTGGTTTTATTTTAATGAATATAAGCAAAAATCTCTTCAATGAATCTTAAATGAAATCCATTAACAAGAAAAATAACTGTCATTTTATTCTTTATTCCCTAATTTAACTAAATAGTTAAATAAGTAAAATTCAGCAATGAAAGACGGGAGTGGTGGAAGAGTAAGTTTCATTTCTATTTTTCTATTATACCCCCACTCTGTTACATATCTTTTTGTCTACCTCTAATTTAATACGATATTTCATTACATTAAAACTTAAATACTTGCACCCGGAGGGTGCATATATTTGCTAATAATAATAATGAAATTTATTGTGTACAGTGCTCAGGTGCACCACAACTCATCAAAGTCTCATGTCAAGTACACAGAATAATGTAGTGTCAGGAACATGAACAGTTTACAGTAGTAATATGCATGTATGTGTGCATATGTATGTGGAGAGCGGCATCAGGTATAGTGTCGGCGGACCACAGGAAGCATGGAGGCTTTGAAAGACTCAGTGCTTCGGCAGCCTACAACAGATGTGGGCAGTTTATTCCATGTCTCCGCAATTATGACAAGAAGGTTCCTGATTACGACAAGAAGGTTCCCGAGTTTGAGAAGATTCCCGAGTTTGAGAAGGTTCCCGAGTCTGACAAGAAATACCTGAAGAAGGCTGGAGGGCACATCGGCTGAAACGTTGTACAGATAACAATAAAGATGAGGACAATAGTCTGAATAATCCAAATAATACTAATTATCAAGTCTCATCTCAGTAATTCAGAGAAACCTGAAAAAAGGTTATTTGAAAATTTAAAAGCTATTTTCTTAAACTTCAAAAAATAATTTTTGTAACCTGATTTCTTAATGAATAACTTGTCCCAATAATATTACAGTCACATTATTCATTATATAGATACTAATTCCCTTCAATTTTTTATTTAGTCATCATTTTCTACTTCATTATATTGTCCAACATAATAATTCTTTGACCTATTTGACTCTGTATAGACATGTGACACATTTTTGTTGATGCATGACAATTAATGTACTAGTCATTATCTTTATGCTTACTTTACAAAAATTATTTTTGTATAAAATATAAACCAGAAAAGTTACTAAGTAGTTAGAAGACTGGACTTCGGGCTGCAAGGTCTACTTTTTAAAGTTTTTGCCTATTCCGTTTCATTTGGTTTCTTTGTTTTTAATGGCATATCAACCTTTTTGGGTTATTTAATGCCAAAACCTAGTCTGGCCTAATATTGGGAGGAAGAACAGATAGATTCATGACTTTCTCAATGGCACAAAGTGAAAGGCAAACAACCTCATCCAAGATTTGAACTCGGTTTACTGATTCTATTTCCTGTGATAATAACTGTGTGCTTCCCATATATGCATGAGTAGGATACAACACAAGCTCAATTTTCCGGTGGATTTTAACAGGTTTGATTTCAGGGTTTTCCTTTGACACAAGTTGACATACCAAGGTTAAACAGCACTGTCTTATCCATTAGCTCTTTGCGAAATGCAAACAGCCTCCTATATAGTAAGTATATTTTTAAAACCAAACTTGATTTTATTTTTTGGTTACTGTGTTTCAACACTGTTGAGTTTGATAATGAATAATACTAAAAAAATAATTGTATCTGTTTTGATTAAATAATTTTCCACTAGAAATAATAAAATCTTAATATCTTTGGTTTAGAAGAAAATTAATTGTTAGGGCTATACTCAGGGAATGTGCTAGGAAGTGCAGGGTCTAATTAGAAAATTGTTACTGGGGCCCTCTACCCTAAAAAAAAAAAAAAAAGGAAGTGCAGGGCCCAATTAGAAAATTGTTAGTGGGGCCCTCTACCCTAAAAAAAAAAAAAAAGGAAGTGCAGGGCCCAATAAGAAAATTGTTAGTGGGGCCCTCTACCTAAAAAAAAAAAAAGGAAGTGCAGGGCCCAATAAGAAAATTGTTAGTGGGGCCCTCTACCCTAAAAAAAAAAGGAAGTGCAGGGCCCAATAAGAAAATTGTTAGTGGGGCCCTCTACCCTAAAAAAAAAAAAAAGGAAGTGCAGGGCCCAATTAGAAAATTGTTAGTAGGGACTCTGTGCATATCACATTTGTGCATCCTGGCCTCTTGCCCTAAAAAATGCTAAGTGGTGCCTGCTCAAAATCTGACTCATGCTAGTTTTGAACACCATAGCTGTTTGACGGCATCTTTCTCGAAAAGTTAATGCGATATGAAAGTGATATTTTACTTCCCCCCAAGTCTTTCCTTGACAAGTAAATGTAAATATTTTGCACCCCCCTTTAAAATATTTTTTAGCAGTCTGAAGGCATTTTAATCGATAAATAACTTTTTTTTTAGTGGTTTGAAGGTGTTAAAATCAACAAGTTAATGCGATAAGAAAGCAATATTTTACAGTCACTGCCAGGTTTTGTATCGACAAGTAATGTAAATATTTTAAAATATATCTTTTTTTTTTTTGCATTTTCATTTTATCTTAATTCAAAACAACTGTCACAAATTTTTAAATAAATACGAATGAGTTTTGAAAATAAAAACAATCAATAAATTTGTGACAGTTGTTTTGAAAAACTAGCACAGGTCAGATTTTGAGCAGGCACTACTTAGCGTCTTTTCAGGCAGGAAGCCAAGATGCACTGATCCGCTATTTACCGGGGACTACCAAATTATTTTAAAGTCAATGTTTTTTTAAATTTCATTTTATATATATATATATATATATATATATATATATATATACACACACACACACACACATACCCACATATATGTATTAAAAAGAATATATATATATATTAGTGTATATATAAATATATATATAAAAAATATTAAAAAAAAAATTCATCTGAACACTGTGTGCATTAACACCAAAGCAAGTTTGTCAAAAAAGACAGCAAGATGATACTTAGCAAAAAAATAAAAAAAATAAATAAAAATAATAATAAACATATACATACACACACTCATAACCAATCCTTATACCATTCACCATTTGTACAGGACTTACTACATCTTCAATATAAGTATATAATACATATATATTCAGTATATAAGACCCACCTACTCTCAAAACCTAACACCTGTGGCATCATTATTACCATTTGTACATGACTTACTACATGTTCAAACCCAGTATATAAGACCCACCTACTCTCAAAACCTAACACCTGTGGCATCATTATTAGAACCTTACTGCTACAAGCCCCATCTGAGAGAAAAAAAAACAAAAAAAAAACTCCTACTACCAACCTCTGCTAACACCAACAACTATCCACCCCTCCCCTATTTACGACCTCCTAATTCACCAATATGAAAATGTTCACCATTGAAGCAAGAACTCAATCCAACATCCTGAAGAAGGTCTAACAAACCGAAATGTTACAATGTCGACATCACTACCTACAATAAACATCCATTTTGTATATATCAATACCTCCAACCTATGGAGAAAAATAACCAAATATAAATATGTCAAATTTATCCCGAACACCCTGTATATATATATATTTGACATATTTATATTTGGTTATTTTTCTCCATAGGTTGGAGGTATTGACACATACTACACATTATTTAAAAGCTTGGACCCTTCTTCATTCATATACATGATGACAGAATGGATGACTGGAACCCACCTGAATTATGGAAGAGAATAAATAACTTGTATTATAATGATCTGCACCGGCTATCAAAATAAGGAGATTATGGTTGCTGCCCAATGTTCCCTGAACACTGTAAAAACAATCAGGCATAAACTGGAGAATTGCAATGGAGACTACGAGGCTGTGGCTAGAAGAAACCAACATAACATATGATTTGATTGTGTTCATACAGCAGAATTCCTCGAAAATCTGTAGAAAAAAGTGTTGGAAGACCCTCAGATGCCTATGTGGAGTTGCTAAACATTGTACTCAAGCCCTGGATAACAAGAACATTTGATTTTTTTTATTCAAAAGAAAGTGATAATAAAAATGAATATACAGGGAGTCTTTAAAACATTACATTTTAAACTACACTGTGCCATAAATTTTGTTGTGTGTATAGACCATCTTGGACAGATGATAAACTCTACCATTTGGTGTTATAGGGACATCAACAGTGCACACAATATTTGTGAATGGCACAAGACATATCCTTAAAATCCTCTTCCCAGTAAAATGAACAAGATGGAAGAGCTGGCGCATTAACTTAATCAGCAAGTTATTCTCTGTATCAATCCAAATTTTGTCACACCTGCAACAAACATATCCTGAAACAACAAATTTCACTGTTTTTCTTCAGTTCCAATTGAGAAGTCATATATTAGGTCAGTTTTCATCTTCACTACATTGTTTCATGGCTATTTTATCTCTGATGAGTGGAATAAATTGATGAAAACTTCTTGTTCCTGGGACTGTGGATGCATTTTTGAATCGCATGTTGAGGCTCCTCCTTGCTTCCTCAACTTCCTCCTTTTCAACTAGAATGAATTTGATACCTTCAATTGCAGATCTGCAATATTCAAACATAGATTTTTGGAAAGGATTTCTTTGGTAGTTGGTCTTCGGAGATTTTCTTTTGACACTATCCTTTTCACTGTCCCACCTATACCATCACTTGGTTGTTTACCATGACTTGTTGCAAAGAAATTCCATTTTGTATTGAGACCCAAATATTTCTGATGGTTGCAAAATTGGCAAAGTTCTTGTATTGCGCTGTGCAACTATCAGTAAAACACTACTTTTTATATTTGGCAAAGTAGGCCTGATTACCTCAATTTTTTTCTGTACCTCTAGTATGAAAAAGAAAAGAAAAATGAGGGGGAAAATAAATTCGACTTGTTGAAGAGAGGGGGGGTCAACAATGTCGTCGCCGTCACAAAATCTATAGCACAAAAAATCCGTTGTCGTTGTAAAATTACCAACTCAAATATCTTCAGCAGCTGAAAAATCGCAACTGCTTGCTGTCGTCACCCCACTTCTACTTATACAAGTTTTTCCTTCAACATCCGGGTGTCTGCACTCCACGCACAAGATTCCCGAGCCAATCCCGGCTGCCGGAATCCTTGTAGCCATCATCCGGGCACCTGGCACTTACATCCGGGACAGTAGTATCTTGAATTCAGTGCCAATGTGTCGCCTGTTCGCATTCCAAAGGACGCGGGTTCGATGCCACATGCCAGGCAAAGCCTAGCCCGCTTCCTTTGAGAATACGGCGGGCCACTCACCTTGTGTTCTCTGTCACAGTACCATATAAACAAATGCTACAACATGTGAGTTGTCACTCGACATAATGCAGAAACAATGATTTTGCATTGCGTTTTCAAGTTTAAAGTAGAGTACCACTGGATGTAAAGTACATTGAGGTACTCCAATGAAAACTCTAGATCTCATCTTGAACTACAAATTTGTAATTCTCGGCAAAATCTCCCAGGAACAAAACTTCACAATCACTAATCTCCTCCTTTCTTTGCTTTAAGTATCTGGATTGTGATTTAACCAATTAAGAATGAGGTGCTAATTTATTCAATTGCAAAACAACTAAATAAATGTAAGCTTGACAGGATTCCTTTTGTGTTGTCAAAGTCAATCAGTCAGTTGTTATCCATTGGGAGAACTCTATTGATTCAGTGTTATCAATATTTCCTTCGATGATGTCATAAATTTTTATTCAAGCTGCCCTGATAATTTAGGACAATTTGGCCACCTATGAATCATATACTCTCTGCTACTGGTATTACAGACAATATATTTCAAGAGATCTTGATATGATACATTCAGTGGTTCCAGTAATAATTTCATGTTTTGTTGGATGGTACATACACATATGGCATGTGTACCTGCACTACCAGCAAGGACACAGCCTTAGACTACAAAATTTTGAAAACTCCAAGAATGCTATCAGGTTCTGTTCCTTGAATGGTCTGAAGAGCTCATTTAGGTTGCACAAGATGAGTCTTTTCTGCTGATGAATATTATGTTTAATACTAACATAGTCTTTCCTGCCTGGCATCAGTCGAGTATATTCATCATCTTAGTAAAATGCTTCCACTAGCTGTGCAATATTAGCAGGCAAAGACTTGCCCTTTTTTGGTTCTAGCACAGCAAAAATATCTCTTATGAACACAATTTGTGAGCCTTGTGTACAATGTGTTCTGAAACTCCAAACACACACAACTTTTTTGTGTGACCAGTCGGTAGGGGCAAGTGTCAAGATTTGTATTTTTATGTTGGTTGATTCCACTCTCTTCATTTTTGCTACAAGAAGCTTTATCATTTTATCAAAGTACTTAGCTTTATCTAAAATCCCTTTTTGAATTTCAAAGCCTCATCATTCAACAGCTCAGAGTCAACATTTAATGACCTGCCTACTTTGGTCTTTATACATCGCAATGCAGAAGAATGTTTTCTCTTACCTAAATGAGCTTTTCCAGAGTAATGATGTCCTTTTGTTTTCATTGGAGAAATTCCAATCACAGAGAAACATTCATTGATATTTCTTTTCTCTGTTTCTGCAGAACTTATATCAAGCTTTTTCATCGCTGATCTTGGTTATTCATTATTACTACCCTTTTCTGATTCTGCAGAAGTACCTGCTTCAATCACTTATTTCCACAACAGGAAGAAGTTTGTGGATTTGTATTTGACAATTAGGGCAGAGTTTCTTGTCTGGGATTAGTACCAACTCAGGAGATGGCAAACAAGGCAAAGGCTATGAAATTGGGTTCAAAATGCCTTTACTTTGTTTTATATGATTTTTAAATGGAATACAACATCTCTTTTCAAGCCATTCATATTTATTCAACAAGGTCTGCTTGTGATGGCAACAGATAGTCTGTATTTTATCCTCCTCACAATCCTGTTCTATAGGCAATAAGCTTTATATCCATTGCATCCAACTGATCAATTGGAATCACTCCAACCTGTTTATCATGGAATAACATTTTCAACTATTAGCTCAGTACAAATAGAACAATAAGGTTTGCATGTAAAACCATCTTTCATTCTTTCTTTTCAATAAAAACATTATACCAGTGACGAGGAAGTGAAATCTGTAGTGAAGAAGTGGCTCAAAGAACAATCAACAGAAAAGGGATACATACTCATTTGAGGGTGGAACATTGCCATTGAGAGAAACAGTGACTGTGGGTAAGTAGGGAGGTGATCCATAGAGGACCAACTTCATTTTAATTCATGATACATGTTCCTGTGTCGGTAATTATACCTGTACTAAACAAAATGGCATCACTTTTTGACACAGCCTCGCATTTAAATTTTTTTTTTAATTGATCAAAACAATATTATTGAATTGTTTAAGAAGTCACTGAGCACAATAACAACATTTGAGAGTTCGTGGAGCATTAGGATGATTGTCTTTAATTATAATCTTTCACTGAAATCCTGCACGTACATAGGAAAAAAACTCTGAACTTGGCAGATTCATATCTTCTAAAGTAGACTTTGCTCCCACACAAAATTCTTTGATGAACTTGGGCAGACATAGATGTTAAGAAAAAAATATTATGAAAATTGAAGAGGACACATTTTCGATAAACTGATCGTAAGCTACATAGGTGAAAAGTTGTTAATTTGGAGTCATGCATTTGGGTGGGCAAAATAAAAATTTTCTATCAGGTATAGGGTTAAAATAGTTGGATATTTGGATTCTACAGTCCTTATTTGCCTTACATACCAAATTTCAGAAATATTGAATGTATGAAAGTATTTTAAAATTTAAAAAAAAAAATACACTGAGATTTTGCAACACCGCATGGCCTTAATCTTAAGGCAAAATAGGAAAATTATATCCCCCCTCTAAAATCGGAACAGTATAATTTGGCACACTTTCCTAACTCATGAATTTGTGCCAAATTTTAGGTAATTCGGTGTCGGTGGGTGTAATGCCCTGGTTAATTGACATGGAATGACACTGTTTGTAGGTTAGATTCGTTGAGCGTTAAAACAAAAACAAATAAATAAAAATCCACCGTCCTTGTTATTTTACTAGTTATATTTGTTAATGGTAACAATTACATTAATTTTGTTTCGGTTAATTCAAATTTTCCAGGACAAAATACAAAATTTTATCAGGATTTTTGAGAAAAAAAAAAATCACCCTTTTTTCCAGGTTTTCCAGTACTGGAAAATGTACGTTATTTTCCAGGACACGTGGAAACCCTATAAACCACAGTATGATAATTTCATTATTACAACATTTGATATGTTTACTTAAGAGTTATTGCATTTTTCTCTCTTTCTTTGATTGAAACAGATTAGTGTTATCGCTTCCTCACTCTCACCACCTCTATCTTATTTTTTTGTGTAGCATGCCCCTTTTCTTCCCTTTCTAATAGAATGGTCCATTATTTGGCTGAAGTGACAACGCATAAGTATAATTATATGATAGATAATTATATGAATAGGATATAGTAATTAAATATAGTATGACAAAAAAACGACAGTTGTACTAATAGTTCAAGATTGCATTTTGTGCCATTTTGAACACTGTAGTAAAAGTTAGCTCCAGAAATACTTAGATTCATTAAAGTATTTACCTCGCATCCCACTTATGCAGGTATGACATATGGTCGTTTAATGTGGGACCACCCACGAGATATCAGGTGCAAAAAGTGTGTAGATCCCGTTGGCATAACTCCATAGGGGGGTTGCCTCAGGCACTGGGCAATAAACCCAGCTCTGCCCCTTTAAATCAAGGGGGCAGGTGTTGCCTGAGGGGAAGACCCCCTGGGATCACGCCGTTAATTTCATTAACAGACAGGCACTGAAAGGCCCGTGTTATTAATGTGTTTTACTTAGATTCATTAAGTGTGTAGTGAACTGTCCTTAATTATGGAACAAACCTTTGTGTTTTCTTTTGATGATGGTGCTGCAATAAAATCTTTAAAGAAATTGACCATTCTGTCTGTTTCGAAATATGAGGGTAGAGATAGTTACTGATGTTTCAATGAGGAAAAAAAAAAAAAAAAAAAAAAAAGAAAAAAGGAAAGAAAAAAAAAGCAAACATCATTTTGAATTTTCAAAATCACTTGGTGAGAAAATAATTAAACTGCAACCCACCACTTCAGGCCATTATTCTTTAGCTCTCTATAGGAAACTAGATAATGCTACCAATAATTTAAATCATGTTCTCAAAAATAAAGATACAAATATATGTTGGCAGCATGTCGTAGGAAATGGACTTGTCGACCCAAGTTCAAATCCTAGACAAAGCTACAGTTCACATAGCGCTAAAACACTTAGGAAAGGTATGAATCCAACTGTCGAGAATGCTAAAGAGATACATGGAGAAACAATGGGTCTTCTGTACAGGTTCTTGATTTGGGACAGGATAGAATATCTACAAGATGGTTATATAGTGAAAAAGAGACATCAAAAAGGCTGTGTTAGCAAAAACCGGTTACTCGGCGATTTCAAGATAAACGAGCCGAAAATATTTGTAAAGATTCACCCACTTGTCCCAAAGAGGGTTTGCGCACTGTCTTAGCCATATTATCCTCGGTCTGGACTTGCAACTCCATGGACATAAAAACTGCACTCTTGCAAAGCAATGATTTTGAAAAGGACTACCTTCCCCACCCTCCAGCTAATGTACTTAGGAATTATCTCTGGAATCTCCACAAGTGTATCCATGGACTTAATGATGCTTCCAAATTATGGTACTTGACTGTTAAAAGCACATTCAGGGTTCCCACTCATTTTAGAAAATCATTTTCCAGGACAGAAATTGTTCACGGCAATTTCATAATTTAATCGATATTAATCTAATGTCACTTCATTTAGACAGTCTTATTGTTACTTTTTTTTTATGATGCAGGGTTAATTATAGATGATGTCTACATCTATCAATTAACTAGACCGAGTGTCCACAAAGTCTATATGCACTTTAAAGTTATAAATTATTTTAAGCACACTGACTTTATAGACACACTGTACAATACAATTGTCTGGCATCCTGTTTTTGCTTAGCCATGATCAACATTACTGGGTAATTTTTTCATTAGCAAATCAATTTTACACCCTCACCCAATATCTTAGATAAATGTTTTTTTTGTTTATTTTTTCAATGAATTAGTACAAATTTCAATAAACTCAAATTTAAGATATTTACCGTGCTATGTTTCTCGTTTTTTAATTGGCAAATATATGTAGATATCTTACAATGACCAACCCTCATTTTTTTATATCTGTATTATATTTTATATGCTATTGTACATAAATAGCCATGTTCAATTTTTGGAGTGTAAGAGAGATAAATGCGTATCCTAAGAGGCGATAACTCATTATTTGTCTCTTACCGCTGAGTACACACCTATGGTGGACAAACATTGAAATTTTTTTACTATCTCGTATGTTTTTACATCCGGGTATTTCGAAGTAAAACATAAATATTGGATTTTCTTTCCAATATCTTTAAAAATATTTTTTCCTGGAAGTGTAGCCAAAAAAACTTTTCTGTTGCGATCGACATATTTATTCAAACTGGGAGAGAATTCGGCCCCTTTTGTCATCCATAGTTGAAATTGACGATTTAAAAAATGTTTTTTTTAAATCTCAGGAAATATGCAATATATCGCATATTTTTTAACTTGAATTTTTTCGAAGATAAAATTCATGGCTATCTTTTGTTAAATTTTCAAGTTAGCCATGGATATTGACAGACATGTAAAATTGATCTAGATTTTTTTAAGGTAGTAAAAAACTTAGATAAAATAATTTTTTTTTTTGCATCAATTTGAAGAAAAAAATTTTTTTTGCATCAATTTGAAGAAAATTTTTTTTTAAACTATGAAAAAAACAAAACAAAAAAAAAACATGCTATATTATTCATTTGAGTTTTAAGAAAATAACTTTAAAATTTTAAAATCACTTTTTAGGGTATTGAATTTATATTTTTAAAAATTTTTCTATATATTCTTCAGGATATGATCTTTCAAGAAATGTAAAAATTAGGGAACGGGATTTTTTTTCTTCAAATGGTAAAACGCCCCTCCCACACTCCCCACATTCTGAATCAATTAAAAAAATTTTCAGGTTTCTTCAATAAAATAAGTTAAATCGTTATAAAATTTAGTCATTGGAAAATAATTTCGTGAAAATTTCATTAAAATTGGACAATTCCCTGATTTTTGGCAATTGTTTTAAAATTAAGAAATTCAAAAAAAATTATTATCTCCCTTTGCAACCCATGAACATCCCTATATATTAGTTATATTTTCAACTTTAAATGATAGATAGGGAAGGACATGGAAAACAAGATGTCTTAAAGAAGCAGCTCATATGTTGGGCTGTAGTGACCTATTGAGTAGACCAAATACAGAGATGAATACAATATGGGAACCAATCATTAAAAAGGCTAAATCAATTTTTTTTTAAAGTAGATTATTTTTATAATAAAAATTTGAAAAAACTGAAGGATTTGGTGGGTGGTGTTGGGAATTGTTTTGTAGAAATTCAATTGAAATTTGTACAAATTTGTAAAAAAAAAAAAAAAAAAAAAATGGGGTGGGATGTAAAATATCTAAATTGATGTGCCGTTAAAAATCGCGGGTGTGGGGGGGGGGGAAAGAGAGAGAAATTTAAGTGGATATTAAACCCATATTGTATAATATCTACTTAAATTTGTCGATAAAAAGCAAAAAAACAATCACAGTACATATTTGATAGGTACAACCAATTTGTGTGCTCAATTTCATTTAAAAAACAAATTAAAATTAAATTGATTATTTAAGGTCAAGTTTTTGAAAAGTATAATCATCATACTTTTCAACATAAATAAAATTACATATGTAATATCAGTTTGCTTTTTTTTAAAAAATTTATGCTCATTATTGAAATCAAAAAAAAAAAAAAAAAAAAAAAAAAAAAAGCAAAATGATATTACATATGTAATTTATTTTTAATACATTTTAAACAATTAAATTCAGCTAAAAAAATTGATCAAAATGGGCCCTTTGTGTGAAATAGTTACAAACTAAAAATCCCCACATCATTTAAAATTTTAAGACTTATAATAGTTTCTTCTTAGAAATCAATAATAGAAAAACATTAAATACACTATGTACAGAAAAATGATTAACTTTTTGATATTGATTTAAATGAAATATCTTTTTTTTGTTCAAAACACACAGAAAAACTAAAGAGTCCCCCAAAAATCTGGCGTTTTTGTTTACAAAAATTCACCAAGAAATATGTTAAAAAAATGCGGAGGCGCAGATTGCAGAAAAAAAAATTGCCAAAAACCAGAGAATTATCTGATTTTAATAAAATTTTCAGTGTTGATTTATTAATCAATGAATTCTTTTAAATTACTGAATCATTTCAATCAAACTGATTCAATGGAAATAAATTGAAGTTCTTTAAAATAAATGCCACCTATATGCGCCTTGAAAACAAATGAACATTAAATTTTATGTAATTCTTAAATATTAGTATTACGTTACTGCGTATTGTTTTGTTTGTTTAATTGATCATTTTCAATCAAAATTTTGCGTGCGCACTATTCTATACATTCAAGTACAAAACATTCTTTGATTTTCAGTAACTATTTTACACGAGTGCTATTTAAAAAAAAAAAAAAAAAAAAAAAAAAAAAAAGGATTTTTAGCTCACTTCTTCAATTAAAAATAATGCATTTTAGGCGAAATTTCTTCTAAATAATGGTATTTGTAATGACAAAATTAAAATTATGTCAATTCAGTTGTAGAGATGTTTCTATTTTGAATTTTTGTGAAAATTATTTGACTGACTTACACACAAAATATTCCTTTAAGTCTTGCTAAAATATTAAATCATTTTATTCAATTAAACACAACTGAACATGATTATCAAGAAAATGTTAAAGTTACATCTTCTGAATTTTACGAAATTTTACGTCTTGTAAAACGGAATTTTTTTTTAAAACCTTCAACTCTTTAACAATTGTTGTCTTGTTCAGTGTCACGTGAAAATAAATCAAAATATTCTACATGATGAAAACCAGACTCCATTGGATGAAATCAACAAGTACCCACTCAGTCAGAAGCATTTTTAATGTTTAATGAATATTCATGAATAATTTGGGAAATCTTGCGTAGATTCGGTGAGCGTTGAAAACAAAAACAAAAAAAAAAACACTGTCCTTGTTATTTTACTAGTTATATTTGTTTACTGTAATAATAACATTAATTTTGTCTCGGATAATTCAAATTTTTCCAGGACAAAATTACAAATTTTCCAGGATTTTTGACCCCCCCCCCCGTTTTTCCAGTACTGGAAAATGAAAATTTTATTTTCCAGGACGCGTGGGAACCCTGACATTATTGGAATTGAAATCTACTGTATCTAAATATGACCAGTGTTAACTTAGTATTGTGGCAAACAATTGCACAGCAATATTTCCACTCATGTTGATTTTTGCTTGGCTGGGACTACACTTTTTCAAAGTTATTGATTAGATCTGGAAGAAATTTGTAGTGAAGTCTGAAGCAAAATCCAGCTTCAAATATCTGTGATTGGAAATATTTCTGGCATATTACAAAAATATTTTTTGAAAAGACATTGTTAAAAATTCAACAAATCAAATTTCATTGCACTTGAAGTTATATTTTTATTCATTTTGTGAGAATAGGTTGGATCTTTAACCCATTATTTTGTGAAGATAGAATTGCTAAATGTAGCATTACAAGCATTTAGCTGAAAAACGCTGACATTTTCAAATTTGCGACCGTAATCAGTTAAATTTGCAATTTCTCGGGTATTTATTAACCAATCTTAAAAATATTTATATGGTTGGAAAGAGAATTGAATAATCTTTCTAAATATATAATTTTTATCGGTTTTCATCAATTGAATTATTTTTTACAGAGAGTTAAAACAATATTTTCAGTCGAACAGCTGAAAACAAAAATATGATCGTTTTTTTTTTAAGGATAAATTTTACACGCGGATATGTTTTTCAAAATCAAAGTGGCTAATCTTTATCAATATTCTTGAAATTTTGCACTCAATTAGAAGACACCTGGAAGTACAAACGGGATCTTTTTTGTTTTGTTTCTAGGACCCGTGAAAATAAAAATATGAGAGGGCAAAGTTGAAGGCTATTTGTTTAAAAAAATATAAGAGAAGCAAAAAAAGCACTATGTCTGTGATATTAGAAAGTTTCAGAATTATTGATATATAATTTGTAAAATTTAAAGATTGTTAAACGCTTCAGGATTTGCTTCGAAAGTTTGTATTTTGAAAAAAAAAAAAAAAAAAAAAAAAAAAACTCAAATTTATTTGTCCGACATGTGTACATAACGTAAATTCTCTAGGCATTGTTTATGCACACAATAAAGTTTAAATTCATTGCTTATTTCTCATCCAATTTTTAAAATATTTATATCGTTGAAAATAAAATAACACAATCTTTCTAATTATTCAACTTTTATGTGTTTTTAACAATTGAATTATTTTTTTTACGTCCGTTTCAATTTTGGAAAAAAAATAACTTGAAATTACGAGAGATGTAAACAAAACACGACCCACACTGACCGGGTTTGTGTGAAAACATGTAAATAGGTAATCTATTTCTTTTATGTAATTCAACATAAGCATTTAGAAATGTATTTTTAAATTCAAAGTGATGTTATATATTTAAATTAATATTATATAAGTGTATACATGCAGTATAAAAATGAAAATGTTGAATAATCTTGTGGTAAACTTAAAAAAAAAAAAAGATTCTTGACATTCCTACTTTTTATTCCCCAAATAATGGATTCTAGCATGGAGATACATAAAATCAGAATCAGAAAGAACATAGAATTTTACACAAGAATGCAAAGTTTTATCAAAATTGCTTCAAAAATAAAGAAATGGTATAGAAATTACTGAATTTCTTGTTCTGAAATGGTCCATGAATCGACAGATTTTTTAAAATCAAAATCATGTCCACTTTTGTACCCCCAATTTCGGGGCTTTAAATTCTCATAACTTTTGAAACACTGGGGATATTTGCATAATTCAAACAGTTCTGAACTCCATTTACAAAGCTCTATATAACTATACGTTTTTAGTTGCAGTTTGATTAGTAGCTAAAGTAGATTAAAATACAAAACTATTCAAGATAAAACTACTTTCACCTGAAAGCTCCTTTTGCTGACTCATTTTGGGATGCCAACTAGAAAATGAATCTTACAAGATTCTTTGGTTGTAAGGTAAAGTAATTGAGGACAACAGTGATAATTGTTGCTTTGACTTGTAGAGGCAATCAAAACACAAGTGAAGATTTGGATAACTTTGATTTAAATGAAGACAGTAGTGTTACAAACTGGTACCTTTCTTTAATTCCAATGTCATTGATGTATATACATATTGAAACATTCTTTAAAACAATAACTGTGCTTTATAAAATAAAAGTCTGCTAGTTTTGTGAATATGTAATGCTATTTATAAAATGTTACAACTTACACATGATGATAGTTGTAAAACTTACATATTTTATTTTCTTCAAACTATGTGCACTCCCAACGTATTAAAAAAAAAAGTTATCAAGTAATTTTGGATCCTTTATCCATAAAATCTGACCTTTTTGGAAATCAAAATATATAAGTTATTTTCAAGAATTATGATTTTAATTAGTTTACATTTGTTCAGCACAAAACTTGTAATTATGGAGAGTTTAAAAAATTCACCCACAAACATCTCTACTGCTTATATATCTATCTAATCGACTGCAATTAATCAATATCTTGATTAATCCAGTGGATTTAACCCTGAAGATCCTTATGGTTAAACTTGAGTAGGTTATTACTGTGTACCATTATGATAATAAATTTGCTCTACTAACGTATCGAGCACTTTATATTTGTTATATTGCTGTCTTATTGTGAAACTTGCATCAACTAAGCATTGTGACCATTTTCACCGGTAAGTCACCTTTTCCATAAATACCATATCTATCTATATAAAAGAAAGTTTGGTATGTACGTGCTGACGTATAACTCAGAAAAGAGATGTCAATCATATTCAAAATCTTGCATATACCTTAATATCCCTATAACTAAGAAACACACCAAATTTGGTTATTGATTTCTACTGATTAAGGGATATAATTAATTAATTAATTAAACAAAAATCAAACGATTTGTGATAATTGTGGCATGGCTGCTGGTGCTAATATACAAAAAATTAAAATTTGCTGGCTATATCAGCAGTTTCAAAAATGACCCAATGGCGCTGTCTGCTAATTTGAAATAGACAAATTTTTGCCCTTATCATTTAAAAAAATATTTATTTGGTTAGAAATAAAATAATCTTTATAAATATGTAATTTGTATGGGGTTTTATCAATTAATTTTTTTTTGCAGCGAATTAAATAACAATAAAAAACGAAAACATTTAACGATTAATAATAACTCAACCTTTTTTATTATTATTAATACTTTCATTTTAGAATAAAATATATCCATTTTTAAACCCACAAATAAAGTAATGTTTAGTTATCAGCTTCTTTGTTAATTTTAGGGGTCGAAAAAGGAAATAAATTAAATTGATAAACTTCTCCAAGAAGGAATTAAGAACTGAATTTAAATTTGTTGTATGTACAAAATAATTTTACTAAAAAAGAAAAAAGAAATTATAATATGGACAATTGTAAGTATTTTATTGTTACATTTTAATACGGTAAAAAAAAAAAAGAAAAAAAAAAAAAGGAATTAAACAAATACATTTCTATTGGAAATCAACAGGCAAAATTAAATTGTTTCAAAAATATAAACAACAAAAAGAGACTATTCTTAAAATAAATGAATATTATAATACTCTAATTCTTAGCTTTGTTTATAGTCAAATCTTTAATAAAGTTTAGGAATGCATTTTTAAAAATAATATTTTAAATGTAAAAAACATTTCCTAAAATAAACAAACATTCTACTACACAAATTCTCGATTTAATTTTTTTTATTTTATAAAACATTTTCCTCTTATTTTCTCTCTTAGTCCTGTTTTCTCCTCACTCACTCTGGTGTTGCTATTTTTTTTTATAGTCTGGTCATGGAGTGGGTACTTTTGCTAGTATATATATAAAGTTGGTGGAGTGATCTATTGTTAGCATCAAACAGCAAGGGAGTCTATCCCCTTTTCACTAACACTAGATCAGAGAGATTGTTTTTGCTGAGGTAGTGCGCCACACCTACCATCAGCTCCCCACACTTTATACCACAGATAAGATTGCGATGATTATGGTTTTATTGTAACTACAGCATTTTGTCTTGTGTTAAACATTTTCATCAAGAGACCGAAAAGCAATAAACTGAGATATACATATATAAATAAAAAATAAAAAAGAAACAAGTCAAAATTCTGCCCCAAATAGTTTATTTTCAACTAAGTCAAAACAGTGCACATGGACCATGATGATAAAAGGCAAAAGCATGAATTTCATCACTGCCAAGGCAATTATCTTTTGCCCAAATCAGTTATCGACTGTTATTTTAATTCAAGATATATTAAAAGCAGAAGCTATTTGCAAAGGAAATGGGTAGGGAAAGGGACAAGAAAAAGTAATATATGGGCAAGAACTTAAAAATAAGACCATAAAGAAAATGTTTTAAAGGACAGTTTGATTTTAAAAGACTAACAGAAGAGGAAAAGAATCTTTAAAAGAATTTGGAGAATAGAAAATTAAATGTCAGACATTTCCAGTATCATATCACTATCAGCATCTCTTTTGTCTTTCTTTTCACCACCACCTGCAAAATAAAAAACAAAAAAAACAAACAAAACAAAATATTAGAATCTTCTAAACAGCAAATCATTTTTCTAATGTACATGAGATTACTTTAATGTTTAAGAAATTTGGTTAATGTTCACAAATCCTACAACTTTAAAGTTAAGTAAATAAAACAAAATTAGTAGAAATTTAATAAACAATTAAATTAAAACACCTAGAAATTGAAAAATAAATAAGTATTACATAAAAACAAAAACACACACACCCCACTGTAGTCAGACTCAAGGGATATCTGAACACTTCACTAAGAATCTTTTTAGACATAAACCAGATGTAGGATGAAAACAAAAACATCTTACCTTCTCCATCACCGGCACTGTTAGTTCGTCTACGTTTTCGAGGATTAAACCTAGGCCTGGGGAAACGTGGGGCAGGCAACTGGTCCATACCTAATACTTTGTAGATTTGTCGGAATGCAATTAGCCTTAAAGCATGCTGAAAAAAAAAAAAAAAAAAAAAAAAAAATTATAAGTTTTCTTAATCCAATTATCTTAAAATTTAACTATATTTATTTTAAAGTCAGAAATGACTTAAAAAACTATTAAATTTTCCACCATTGACCCCCCCCCCACTTTAAGTAGGTTAAGAATGATTGATTTAAGAAATGCAAAACTGGTAAAAAGTCAAGTTAATGACTGTTGTACTTACTTGCGCTGAAGCAGTAATATTTTCTCTCTCTTGAGTTGTTAATGAAGCTGAGGCATCAGTAGCTTCTTTTTCACAGGGATCATACAAACCAGGTCCACCTGAAATTAAATGAATTTTTTTTAGCTACATTAACCTACATAAAATAGTGAATCTATCATTGTTCTAAAATAAATTAAAATTTTATAACAGTAAAAAAGTTATCAGGATCAACTTTAAAGAAAATGTTAGTATGCTAATCTTATTATTCTACAACTGGATTGTGATTTTTTCAAACATTAGTACTTTTACATGTGTAAACTACTAGTACAAGACAACAAATTTAAGACCTCTTATGAACATTAGCAGTAGTAAGGGTCTCTGAAGATTTTTAATTAATCAAATTTACTTTTAACTAAAATACTTCTAGTTAAAAAAAAAAAACAAAAAAAAAAAAAAAAAAAACATTCAATTTGTACATAATGTTGAATTACAAAGCTTAAATATCCTAATCTTGGCAGGGTTAGATTATTGTTGCAGTAATAATCTGACAAAGAGTAGGTGTCAATTATATTGACATTCCACTAAAAATGAGAATAATAGCTTCCAAGTTAATTTGAACATGAATAAAAGGGAGTTAGACAATTCCAGCCCAGATTTTATGGCTAAGTTGTTTGTAAATGATTAACTTGTGTATGTGTATAATTAACAGAAGATTAAAAATTTTGTCTAAGAAGAGGGGGGAAAAAACAAAAAAAAACAAAAAACAAAACTGCTGCCGGAAAAATTTACATTTTTACACTTAATACATGCAGAATGTGTTAATGTATTACCTGGTAGCAGTATTCCAGAAGCAATACATTCAAATACTCTTCGAAGAGCATCTCCAGGGCTCAAGCTGGTCCCACCACTACTTACACATTTCTCAACCAGCAATTCCATTGCCTATCAAAAATATAAAGAGAAATTTATACCATTGAAACATCAACAACTATTGTAAGAAAAGGAGACTTAATAAAATATTTATTATTCTTGGGGTAAAACTTACCCATTCATTGAGAGGAGTCCATGTAGGGATTCTCTGACAAAGGTCTCTCAGGATTCGGATAACCACAACACACGATTGCAAACCAGTAGCTCTAGCCTACACAGGAAGAAGAATCAAGATACATTGCCAATAGAACAAAAAGTGGATAGGTTGGGGAACATGAAAATGCTAAATTAATTTGGGGATTACAGAACCAGTTTGTATTTTTTCTATTTTTTTTAATTTATAAAAACTTCCTATAAGGCTCTCACCAAGTCAAACTACAAGAAACTAACAAAAAAATTATTTAGATTTTAAATGTTTAACAATGCACTATTTAGCAAACATTTTAAAAATTAGAAAAACAGGAAAATAGTACAATAACCCATTTCTTAAAACTGGATATAATAAACTTAACCCCTTAACAATAGAAAATTCAACCTAATTTTCTAGTCATATTTATTTCAATAGGAAAAATATATAAATAAAAAATAATTATTTAATTTTTTTTTATTTTAAGTAAGTTTTCAGAGAGCCAATGAGGACTGGATGGATGTCACAACCAATTTGAACATGTTGAAGGAATGAAAAATTTTCACCCAAAAAACTTATCTGCATGACTGGTTTTGTAATCAGATTTATCAAGGGTTGGTTGTCAGTAAGGGAAAAAGTTAAAATGTAATAAATCTATGAACCAAAGAATTTAGAGGAATCCTTTACTTGTTACTATGGCCCTATATTGGTCTACCTATTAAGTAAATAAAACAGTACAGTATTATCAAACTGTTAAAAATTGTACTTAGAGATCATTTGAGGCAAGAAATCATTGTTATGTAAGTCACCATTATTAGGAATGAGTAAAAAAATAAAATGTAAATCTATTTAGAAACAGAAAAATCACCTGCCTCTTTATAGCTGGTATCAAGGATGTTGATGCTTAAACTAAAAATGTTATAGCTAGCTCATAGAAAATGACAAATACAGGGTGAGTAAAAAAAGTTAAGGATTCCAACCACTAGAAAAATGTGGATAAAAAGATTTTTGTAGTTATGACAGTAGTATAAAAACCACAACTATGACATTAATGACATAGGAATTTTTGTTTTGTTTCTAAAATGCATTCCCCTCCCATAATGGCAAGACATAGAGCAAGCAGTTTGATGGTGCATCTGTAATAGTTGCAGATCTCGAACTACTCATCAGTATGTCACAGCCGAAACACCCTTCCCACCCATCCCTGCTGCCCACTTTCCAGCCTCATGTACATTCCTGATAACGGCCACGAATGATCAATCTTTTCACAGGCAGTGGCTAGCTAAGTTTAAAAAATTAAATTAAATTAAAAAAAAAAAAGAAAAAAGAAAAGGCTGCTGCAGCAGAGATCCTGTTCTCTGACAAGTCATCTGCTGTACCAGCAGATAAATATGGATGGATGAAGAAAGATAACCAAGCTGGCAGCAAATCACCTAAGCAAGAGGTTCAGAGCCAAGAAGAAGAACAATAAAATCTTGTGGGGCTTCATTATTTCAAAGCAGAAGGAAGGGGAAAAGGAAGGGGAAAAGGAAGGGGAACTTAGAAGATTTAGAAAGAGATTTGATGACATGCATAAAGCAAAAAGCATTATCAACAAAAATGACTTTAAGGAATAATTTGTTTCCTTTAGACAGGACATTTTCATATAGAAGTTGTAGAATTTGTTAATCCACAACCAGGAGTTAATAGAAATCAAGTTTTAAGGTCCATCCAAAATAAAGAAAGCCAACCAAGTGAAAAATTTAAAAAAAAAAAAAAAAAAAAAAAAAAAGTTTATGAAGCAAGAGAAGTTAGCTCAGAGATGCATACTGAACTTATATTGAATCAGAATGAATTCTGTAAAGGAAACAAGCAAATAAGATCCATCACTCTTTATTCAACCTTAATTCAGATCACTATCTTAAATGTTCTCAAATCCATTATAGAATGAATCTACTCAAGTATAAAATAAGAAGTAACACATTTAATATTTAAAAAAAAATATATATATATAATTATATAATTACAGTTAACATACAAAAACTTGTCTTATTTAGATCCTTATTACCTAATGAATTTTACCACAAATACATATAAATGCTGCACTGTACATAATATAAAATATTAAATGAATACTTGTTAATCACACTTAATATTTCTTTTTCTTTTACAGTATAATAAAAAATATCACGACCTGCCTCTAGAAATTCCATCTAAATGTTTATGTCTCCAGAACAAACTTTTTTGAAACCGTCATAAAAAAAAAAAAAAAAAAAAAAAAAAAAAAAAAATTTTCAAAAGAAACATCTTAAAAAATTTGCATATCAGATAAATTCCACAACTTGGGGGGAAAAAAAAAAAAAAAAAAAAAAAAAAAAACAGAAGAAAAAGAATAGCCAATACAAAAAAGGAGCAGGTAACTGAAAGTCTAAGATGAAGACACTCTAAGCAAAGATTGTGAAAGAGAACAGAAATTAGGTTGATAGTTGGGGATTAAGTGGAAACAATGCCAGCATCATAAGGTTTTTAACAAGCATATACCAGATAAAATTGTGTGAAAACAACAATTCAAAATTATTCTGAAGAGGAAAATAAAGAGAAAAAAAGAGAAGAAATATCCAACCAAATTAAAATCCAAGCAGTCTGAAAACAAAAGTAAAGCAGATTCATTGCTTGGTACAGCAGCAGTGATTTAGAACAGCTGCAGCAGCTTTTAAGTGCAAAATTATGGTTTTAATTTAAAAAAAAAGTTTACCCAACCCAGTAAACAGACCCCAAATTTCTAATGTTTTACAAGAGATAGAAGACCTAAGATTTCTATTGAAACACTAAAGACATTTGAAATCAATATTCTAATCTAAACTTTCTTGATATAGGCTTAAAAAAAAAAATCACACAATTAATTTGAAGGACACATATGTAAGAGAACACAATGAATGTTTAATTAATAAGCTGAGGTTCAGTAGGTTATAAAAAAATAATTTTGTTAATGTAGACTTACAATTTGGAATAGAATCGTAAATTAATTACAAAGTTTGACAAAAATGTGATCTGAATTAAGGTTAAAAATCATTAAATTAACTTTAAATGGACAACTTTTGAATACTAAATTAGTAAACAAACCTACATTAAACAACCATGTTGGGCTTTATATCTAGTAAAATCAAGCTATAGGGAAAGGGGTGGAGGTTGTGAAAAGCCAGGCAACCAAATTCCTGGATCTTTATCAAAAGCTACACTGCAGACAATGCATTAATGAAATAAAGATTTAAAACCAGTAAGCATTGCAATACAAGAAATAGGGTATAAGTGATAGAAACTTTTCTAACTTAAAATTGTCAAAAATGATAGAGGAAACATCTATTAATAAATGCAAAAGAAAAAAAAAGTTAGCTAGATTTACAATTGTTCTATTAACCAATATTAAATTAAAAGCAAATAATATATTGCTTATTAGTAAATATAGTGAAAAAGTCTAATTCTTATCTATTTTAATCAGAGATTTTTTTATTAGAAAATAAATGGCAAAGTATAATTTTTCTGGTTCATAATTTTCTAAAATAATTTGCATTTGTCAAAGTAGAAAAAGAAATCAATTGTCTTAAAAAATAATAATAATAATAATAAAAACATCATTTAAGCCAATGAATGTTAATCTTCAAAATCACAAGACAGGAGGAAAAAAAAAAAAAAAAAAAAAAAAAAAAAAAAAAAAAAGAACTTGGTTATTGATAATTATTAATAGACAAATTAGCATGTTAATCTAGATCATTCTGAAGTGATCAGGTTAAGCTTGAGTAAAATGTGAAGGGTTAATGGTAACCCCAATGGCATTATCATTTCCCTTGCTGCATGTGTCTGGTTTCATGTATTGTAAATGAATCTCTTTCTTTTATCCACAAAAAGTGAACAATACTCAGGCTTTCTTTTTAAAAATTAATTTGAATTTAAAACAAATGAGAGGAAAATAGGTGAAAGAAATTAAACAAACCTGCACACATGATCAAAACATATCAGTTACTAAATTGAAAGAAAAATTAAAATTCATCCATCCATGCTCTCAATTTGGACTGACCTATCAATTCATCCCCTGTCAGAGAACAATTAATATACACTAAGGCATTATCTAATTTGGAGAAATATATATATATATATATATATATATATATTTATAGATATATATACATTTATAGAGAAATATATACATATATATTTATAGAGAAATACACACATATATATTTAAATATATATCTATAGAGAAATATATACATATAAAAAAGAATATTATTTAAAAAAATTTCTTTTGAAAGATTGATCATTTGGTTGCACAAGAGCTAATGATTTTAAAAAAATTTATTTCAAGTTAAAAAAAAAAAAAAAAAAAAATGAATGGAAATGTTTAAACAAAACTGTAACAATTGGGTTCAGCAATGAACAACTACCATAAGGCTGCAAAGTAGAAAAAAGGGAATCGAACCTGAAACCACTTAGCATGTCGCAGTGCGGCTAGAGCATCTAGACATTTCTGCCTGTCCAGAACATCCGGTGGGTCTTTCACGCTTACTGTCTCTATAAACAATGATGATGCAGATGTCAGTGATGCTGGAATGGGTGTTTGACCATAGACTCTCAGGCTTGTAACCTGCTACATGGCTTATAGAGATGGACTGATGGCATCTAACGCAGCAGCGCCAGCAGCAATAGTCACAAATAAGGAAACAACATGCAACCTAATACTTGCTTTTTTTCCTTTTTAAGCAGACACTTGTTAAAAATAATAACAAAAACAACAACAAAAAAAAAAAAAGACACCTAAATTAGGATAAAATAAAATTTCAGGGAAATTAGGATTTTTTTTAAATACAAAAAATTATTATGGGATTAAATTCCTATTTGGATGAACATTAAAACTATGTTGATATTTTGGAAAATAAAAAGAAAGAAAAAAGCAAGCAGGAAAAATAAGTAAACAATATACTTTGTAATGGTATGTGTGACTTTAGAAAACATAAAAAGGACAAGATTTAGGATGAATCTGTTTTAGTTAATTGATAAAAGAGAAGGGGGGAAATCTATGAAGGAAAGCTGCAGTTAGAAAGTAGAACTGCAATTCTGGAACTCTTAAGACATTTATCACAACAGGTAAAAGGTAGTGGTAATATGGCAAGGGGTGGGAAGAATGCCATCATCCAGTCATCCATAAAGCCATGAGTAGATAAGCCATGATCAAAAATCCTTCCACTCTCTTCATCCTTTCGCCACCTGGTGACATGTAAAAGGCTTGGCACGAAACGTTATTAGACAAAAGC
The DNA here is from genome assembly GCA_023376005.1 of Doryteuthis pealeii. Classification (NCBI taxonomy): domain Eukaryota; kingdom Metazoa; phylum Mollusca; class Cephalopoda; order Myopsida; family Loliginidae; genus Doryteuthis; species Doryteuthis pealeii. The sequence continues at coordinate 109,758,014 of CM042139.1, read as the reverse complement.
ATCTTAATTACATACAAGAAACAAATTTTTTAGAGAGAGAGAGAGAGAGAGAAAAGGCATTAATCATTGAAATTGTATCCTCACTAAAATTCAAATTTCAAAACTAATCCATAAATTGCAAATTTTAATCACAAAATACATATAATTAATTTTAAAACAGAAAATTAAATAAAAAAAATAAAAAATTTTTTTTATTCAATCATATTTTTTGTCCTCATATCAGTTTACATATTAGCAACTCAAAGTATCAAGCAAAAACATTTGTAATGTTGATATTTTATTACTTACATGAAATCCAATTTTCCAAATGTCTTAATCAAATAACCAATGAAATATATTTATTCAATATCCTGGAAAAAAACCTATATAGGTTTTTATCAAAATCAAATCTTGTATTTAATTACATTAATAGGTAACAGGGCATCCAATACTTAGTAGTTAATCAAAAGTAAGGTTTAGTTAAACCTTTGTCAAATTTACTTATTTTAATATAATTTCTAGAGGCAGTAGCAATACTCACTCAACTCTCAAACCAAAATATTTTCTAATGAAATATTATAAAAAAGCAGAATGAATAACCCCAGCATTATTATTCTATAAAATTAAAAAAAAAAAATGTGCATTTGAGAAACAGTACACTATATGTAAGCATGAATTCTGGTTTGTTTCAGTATACATGATGTGTTTGTGAGTTTGCAATTTAAGGATTTAGGTGTATCTTACAGTAAAATTACAGCAAACATATTTGAGAATACAATTTCAATTCTCTAAAAGCAAAAAGAAAAAATTGACAATAGAAGACATGACAAAAATATTAAATATTACAACATACCACTTAGAACACTTTCTAGAGAAAACTAGGATTAAGTGTTCTCCCTGCTCATAAAAAAGTATTTAAAATTAACTAAATCTGGAATATATATATGTATATTTTAACAATCCTATATATAACATTGCATACTGATGAAAAATAGGATGAAAAATTAACATTGAGAAACTGAAAAAATCATTATCAAGTTAATCACTGGTTTCGAGAGAGAAAGAAAGAGGGAAAAAAATTTGCTATGAAACATCAAAAGATTGAAATAAAATGTAGGATCCTAAGCAGTTCCAAACAATATAAAAATTTGTAATCAAAGATGCTAAGAAATATCTGTTGGCAAATTTGTATATGGTCAATTTAGATAAAAGAAACATTCTCTAATTTGTGTAAAAATTACCAGGTTGCATTTGTTTTAAATACCTAAAGCGAAATAGATTCTGAATATATATATATATATATATATAAAAAGAAACACAAAAGACCAAATTTCATTTTTTAATATTTCAGTTTAAACAGAAAATTTAGCTTCTGCGATTGACCACAAAAAACTTTTTCTTTATTAAATACTAATTAAAACCAGCTGGTAATATTTTTAAAGTTATTAAATAAAAATTTAAACAGAATCTGCTTTCATTTAAAACCGATTTAATAAAATTTTTGTCAGTCAAGCAAATTAGCAATAGTTATGTATCTCTTTTGAGCAACTGAAAAGATAGGTTTCTATTATTATAGCATTTGCTGTAGTCTAGTGAAAAATTATTTTGTACAATTTGATTATATTCATTCATTGAAACAAAATCTCATTTCAGATAAAAAATAAATGATTAAAAATCTATTTGTTGTAAAACTTTTCTAGAGAAATTGATAAAAATGAAACTGAACAATTAAGTATATAACAGTAAAAAGATAGAGAAAGGGAAAGAAAAAACAACAAACTCCACTTTCATTATCATTTAGCTCTAAAAAAACGGATAAAGAATTGTGGGGGGAAAAATCATGCAGAAATCTGAAAAGAAATTTCTGATATTACCTAAAATTATATAATCAACCAGAATAAAGTTTAAAAAAAACAAATTAAGAATCTTTTCTAAATTCTTTTTTCTTTTTCTGCCTAAACTTTTGAGGGAGAACACATTTACATAATTCTCAAAGTGTCACTTATTAACACATCTAGGTTACCTCCTTCAGCCAGGTTAGTCTCTCTCATCACAGGGGAGGTCAATGTGACAGTGCAAGAGGTTTTGGGCTCCTTTTCACTAGTCACAATGATAGCTGCTTCTTCAACACAACGCCTTAATTCATATTTTTCATCTGTGACAGTCTGAAATTATAACAAAAATGAGAAATTAATGCCTTTGGTTAATGGTTGTTTTTTTTTTAAATATAAAAAGATAACGGTTTAATTTTACTATGTCAAAACTAGTCAATCCTGGGAAAATTCCACTGCAAATAAATGCAATACATTTTTAGAAAAATCTTAATAAACCATTATTTTACTTAGGAATAATAGAAAAATGTTAAAACCCTGGAAGTTACTCAAGATATACAAAACTATAACATCTGTCACAACATTCTGATATAAAATCAATATCAAAATTTTATTACTGGCCGATCTATAAGTCACAAAACCAAGAATCTAAATACTTTATTGAAGCGAAAATATCTAAACAAAAATAATCTAACAAATTAACTGTTTTGAATTATTCATTTGATCACAATAAAAACCAAATTTTATTCTATAGATACAAGCAACATTATGAATAGTAAAATTTAACACAATATATTTAATCCGGAATAGTAAGTGAAATACTTACAGCTAACTGCTTAGGTAAACTGTCAGCAACTCTCTCCAGCAAGGTTCTGGTAGGTTTCTCTGAGCAGAGGACCACAAGATGAACATTTAAATCTCCATGCAACAATAAACCTTTAGCTAAAACACCAACTCGCATGACTCCCTTCAAGGCTCTTGGACCATCATCCTTCTTGTCACTATAAGAAGCAGAAATAATGAATTTGAAATATGATAAAAAAAAAAAAATAAATAAAAAAAAAATTCTCTCACTAAAATATTTCATTGAAATTTAGAAAAATCAAAGCAGATAGTTACCTGTCTTTAACAGTTTCTTTCTTTATTTCCTTTGGTGCAGGTTCTTCTGGTTTAGGACTAAAATCACTAAAATATGAAAAAATTTTTTTATTAGAATAAATGAACCTTCCATAATTCGATATTTAAAATTTATATAAAATAAAAAATTACCTTTCAGCTAAATGGTCAGACACAAACTTCAATGCCTTTTCACAAGAGGAGACAATGTTTTGGACAGCCTGGAGCTGGAGAAAGGAAGAAGAGGAGGAAAAAAAAAAAAAAAAGAAAAAAAAAAAAAAAAAAAAAAAAAGGTGTTTTTAATCATAAAAGAAAGAAAGAAAGAAAGAAAATGGAGTTTGAATTATGTAAATATCCCCAGTAATTCAAAAGCTATGAGAATTTAAAGACCCAAATATTTGAAGTACAAAAGCAGACATCATTTTGCTCCAAAAATGTCATATCATGGACCAATTCAAAACAAGAAATTCAGTAATTAGAACTCTTATGTAAAATAGTCTGTTTCTGGCTATACACTCAGTATCTTTATACTGTAAGCCACTATTTAGAAATTAAGATGTAGAGGGGGGAAAAACAAAACAAAAAACAACTACAAATTACTTTCATTTAAATTGCATTAATTATAAATGGTAGAATTTTAAAAAATAAGTGGTAGAATTAAGATTTTTTAAACAAGTTTATTAATATGACTAGCAAATATATGCACCCTCCGGGTGCAAGTATTTAAGTTTTAATGTAATAAAATATTGTATTAAATTAGAAAGGCTAATGAAACTAAATAAGAATACAGATAAAAAGATTTGAAACAGAGGGGGGTATAATAAAAGATTTGAAACAGAGGGAGTATAATAAAAAATGGAACAACTGAAACTTACTCTTCCATCACTCTCGTCTTTCATTGTTATTTTTTCTGATTTAAGTATTTAGTTATAAGAGGAAGTAAAGAATAAAATTACAGTTATTTTATCTTGTTAATGGATTTCATTTAAGATTCATTGAAGAGATTTTTGCTTATATTCATTAAAATAAAACCAAACAGTTAGAAATCAATAATACTAAGCACATATTTATTAAATTCGATTTTTTAATATTAATATGCAAATTAGCCTTCCCGTTCACACTGTAAACCGCTATTTTGTTTTATATATAAATATAATTGCATGTTGTCAGTATGTAGACATAGTTAACAGTATTAATAATGTAAGACAATTTTATTAATAATTGAGGTTTAGATAAAAATAAAATCATGGAGAATGTGATGTCAATAACTAAGAGAATTGTGACTTGAGTAGGAATATAGTTTCGGTTACAGACAGAAAAACACACAATCTCCATTATAATAAGATTTTTAATAAATGAAAGTAATTTTAGAATATTGTCATGTATAATATAGTACATTCATTTTTTTTAAATTTTCAAATGTAAACTGTTTTAGAAATATTTTTAAAGTGATAACTAGAAATTAAGGAGAAATTACAAGTTGAACGGATTTTGCTGTTGATTGAAGACAATCAGTTGAGAATGCGAATAATAAAACTTTATTTGATTAATTACAATAAATTGGTATTTTTATAATCAATATAAACTAAAGTGGCAAAAACTCACTTCTATTTCTGTTGGATATATACTAGCATGTTTTGCCATTACATGCCTGTCATCAGAAGATTCTGGTTTCCGTAAATGCTGAAAGAAAAGTACAAATCAATATATTGACAAAAACAAAGGATTTATTCTTTGAAAAGAACTTCTTGATAAACTTTTTCCTTTGTAAAACATTGAACTAAAATTAAGGTTTTAATGAATGTTCATAGTACTGAATAGCAATATAATACTAAAAGAAGGCAAAAAAAAAGAAATAAAAAGAAAAAAGAAGAAGCAAAAGTAGCATAATGATAAAGTTCTTTTGTTGGAGCAGATATTTAAAGTTTATCTAATATGAAAAAAAAAAAAAAAGGCAACCACATTTTACTAAAAAATAACTGAAGATAACATACTGATGAAGTATTAACTCCAAGAGGGACGCTAGCACCAGGCCGCTGTGGAAATGGGGGAGGAGGCATGGGACCACCTGGATGACCAGACCTTCGATGCCACTGAGAATAATATTCAATTTCTTCAAAATGACGACGTTCTCCCCAATACATTTCCTCTTCCATTCTGAAACAGATTTTTATGATTTTACAGTATATAACATTATATAAGATCAATGATTAAAAAAAGAAAAATTATTGAAATTTGATTGTATATATTTAATTTCAAATGAACAAAGTTTTGGTATATGATGAAAGGAGACAGCTGTTATATGCTGTACAACTAAGACATTAAGTCTTCTTGTCCACTGGGTAACTTAAAAAAATTGATTTTTGTAAAAACACACTGAACAAAAGTTTAAATTCAAGCAAACAATACTCAATTTGCATATTACTTAATTGGGTAAAAAAAAAGATGAGACTAAATATATCAAAAAGTAAAAAGAAAAATCAGAAGCTTAAATCTATTTTACAATTGATTCAACAATACTTTGATTATAAGGATTATAAAAATAAAACAAAGATGGGAAAAGAGAGAAATTTCAAAATTGTAAAAGTTTTACCTCATCTCCTCGCGCCAGCGATCTTCTGCTTCTCGACGTCTCCAGAATTCCTCTTTTTGAGTTTGTCTGCGTAATTTATCTTCTTGAATTTTACGAGCGCGAATGCTAGGTTTCACTTCTACTTGAAGATTTGGGTCAACTTTTTTCTTTAAAAAAAAAAAAAAAAAAAAAAATTTTTTTTTTTTAAAATTTAAGTGTTTTCTATTTTACCTTACTCTTAGATTTAAAACGAGTCACGAACTTGAAATAAGTAGCTTTGATTTGCTTATACCTTTTCTTTTTCATTCTTATATTAGAAGCAAAGAAAGTATTGTATCATGACCTTTTCTAATTAAAACAAAGTTAACTTTTTATATGCACCAATTCTGACATGTATTTTATTTTTTCAGTATGAAAATGGAAAAAAAAAAAAAAAAAAAAAAAAAAATCCCTTTCTGTTGAAGATGGTTTAATATTTAAATTTTTTATTTGCTATTTAGAGAAATTACATATATATTTCATAAAACTTGCTTACATCAAATTGTAGTTTTTATAAGATATATTGCTTGAAAAATACCTGCAACTATTTTGATAAAAATTCTTACCTTATATTGCAGACGATGCCTTCGACCTTTCATATGCATTTCTTTGGCATTAGGATCATTAAACTTGCATTCACAGAGTTTACAATGGAAACTAATTGTTTTGCCAGTCTCATTTTTTACTTCTTCAATATATTCATGACCTTAAATACACAAAATACGAAATGTTATATATCAAATGGTAGTAATTTCATTCAATAAAAACAAGACAAAATTTCACGTTAAATACATGGATTTATTAAAGAAAAACCAAAAAACACTACACATTTTTAGCAATACCAATAGGGAGTTAAATGTGGGGATACTTTAAATAATCTTTTGTTGTAGAATGTTACCTTTTGAACCAATTATCTAGTGAAATTTATCTATCAAAGATTACAGTTAACTTCTGTGCTGCTATTCAGAACCTCTGCAGAAAAAGATTTCTATATGCAAAACATTCATTCAGTTGCAACATAAACAAAGTGCATTACCAAGAACAAGTAGCTGGGTCATTCCATGTCAAAACACCGGAAAAATTTGAAATCTGCACCCACCGACACCGAATTACTTGAAATTTGGCACAAATGTTCCCCTTCATGAGTTAGGAAAGTGTGCCAAATTATTTTGTCTTAAACCTTACAGTTCCGATTTTAGAGGGGGGAGATATAATTTTGCTATTTTGCCTCAAAATTAAGGCTGTGCGGTGTCGCAAAATCTCAGTGTTTTTATTTTTTATTTTTAAAAAATACTTTCATACATTCAATATTTCTGGAATTTGGTATGTAAGGCAAATAAGGACTGTAGAATCCAAATATCCAACTATTTTAACCCTATACCTGATAGAAAATTTTATTTTGCCCACCCAAATGCATGACTCCAAAATCAACAACTTTTCACCTATGTAGCTTACGGTCAGTCTATCGAAAATGGGTCCTCTTCAATTTTCATAATATTTTTTTCTTAACATCTACTATGTCTGCCTAAGTTCACCAAAGAATTTCGTGAGGGGGTCAAGTCTACTTTAGAAGATATGAACCTGCCTTGTTCAGAGTTTTTTTTCCTATGTACGTGCAGGATTTCAGTGAAAGATTATAATTAAAGACAATCATCCTAATGCTCCATGAACTCTCAAATGTTGATATTGTGCTCAGTGACTTCTTAAACTATTCAATAATATTGTTTTTATCAATTAAAAAAAAAAAAAAATTAAATACAAGGGTGAGTCAAAAAGTAATGCCATTTTGTTTAGTACAGGTATAATTACCGACACAGGAACATGTATCATGAATTAAAATGAAGTTGGTCCTCTGTGGATCACCTCCCTACTTTCCCACAGTCACTGTTTTTTTTTGGGTTTTTTCAATAGCAATGTTCCACCTTCAAATGAGAGTATGTATCCCTATTCTGTTAACTGTTCTTTGAGCCACTTCTTCACTACAGATTTCATTTTGTTTATTTTTTTTGTTGTGTTTTTTGTTATTTAAAAAAACTTTTTTTTATTACTATTTTTCAATCAAAAGAAAGTGATAATAAAAATAAATATACAAGGAGTCTTTAAAATATTACATTTTAAACTACACTGTGCCATAAATTTTGTTGTGTGTATAGACCATCTTGGACAGATGATAAACTCTACCATTTGGTGTTATAGGGACATCAACAGTGCACAGAATATTTGTGAATGGCACAAAACATATCCTTAAAATTCTCTTCCCAGTAAAATAAACAAGATGGAAGAGCTGGGTGCACTAACTTAATCAGCAAGTTATTCTCTGTATCAATCCAAATTTTATTGTCACACCTGCAACAAACATATCCTGAAACAACAAATTTCACTGTTTTTCTTCAGTTCCAATAGAGAAGTCATGTATTAGGTCATAGTTTTCATCTTCACTACATTGTTTTATGGCTATTTTATCTCTGATGAGTGGAATAAATTGATGAAAACTTCTTGTTCCTGGGACTGTGGATGCATTTTTGAATCTCATGTTGAGGCTCCTCCTTGCTTTCTCAACTTCCTCCTTTTCAACCAGAATTAATTTGATACCTTCAATTGCAGATCTGCAATATTTAAACATAGATTTTTGGAAAGGATTTCTTTGGTAGTTGGTCTTCGGAGATTTTCTTTTGACACTATTCTTTTCACTGTCCCACCTATACCATCACATGGTTGTTTACCATGACTTGTTGCAAAGAAATTCCATTTTGTATTGAGACCCAAATATTTCTGATGGTTGCAAAATTGTCAAAGTTCTTGTATTGTACTGTGCAACTATCAGTAAAATACTCACTATTTTTATATTTGGCAAGGTAGGCCCGATTACCTCAATTTTTTTTCTGTACCATATAAATAAATGCTACAACATGTGAGTTATCACTCAACATAATGCAGAAACAATGATTTTGCATTGCATTTTCAAGTTTAAAGTAGGGTACCACTGGATTTAAAGTACATTGTGAGGTACTCCAATGAAAACTCTGGATCTCATCTTGAACTACAAATTTGTAGTTCTCAGCAAAATCTCTCAGGGACAAAACTTCAAAATCACTAATCTCCTCCTTTCTTTGCTTTAAGTATCTGGATTGTGATTTAGCCAATTAAGAATGAGGTGCTAATTTATTCAATTGCAAAACAACTAAATAAATGTAAGCTTGACAGGATTCCTTTTGTGTTGTCAAAGTCAATCAGTCAGTTGTTACCCATTGAGAACTCTATTGATTCAGTGTTATCAATATTTCCTTCGATGATGTCATAAATTTTTTATTCAAGCTGCCCTGATGATTTAGGAAAATTTGGCCACCTATGAATCATATACTCTCTGCTACTGGTATTACAGACAATATATTTCAAGAGATCTTGATATGATACATTCAGTGGTTCCAGTAATAATTTCATGTTTTGTTGGATGGTACATACACATATGGCATGTGTACCTGCACTATCAGCAAGGACACAGCATTTCAGCCTTAGACTACAAAATTTTGAAAACTCCAAGAATGCTATCAGGTTCTGTTCCTTGAATGGTCTGAAGAGCTCATTTAGGTTGCACAAGATGAGTCTTTTCTGCTGATGAATATTATGTTTAATACTAACAGTCTTTCCTGCCTGGCATCAGTTGAGTATATTCATCATCTTAGTAAAATGCTTCCACTAGCTGTGCAATATTAGCAGGCAAAGATTTGCCCCCTTTTGGTTCTGGCACAGCTAAAATACCTCTTACGAACACAATTTGAGAGCTTTGCATACAATGTGTTCTGAAACTCCAAACACACACATGACTTTTTGTGTGACCAGTCTGTAGGAGAGCAAGTGTCAAGATTTGTATTTTTATGTTGGTTGATTCCACTCTCTTCATTTTTGCTACAAGAAGCTTTATCATTTTATCAAAGTACTTAGCTTTATCTAAAATTTCAAAGCCTCATCATTCAACAGCTCAGAGTCAACATTTAACGACCTGCCTACTTTGGTCTTTATACATTGCAATACAGAAGAATTTTTTCTCTTACCTAAATGAGCTTTTCCAGAGTAATGATGTCCTTTTGTTTTTATTGGAGAAATTCCAATAGCAGAGAAACATTCATTGATATTTCTCTTCTCTGTTTCTGCAGAAGTACTTGTATCAAGCTTTTTCATTGCTGATCTGATACATGTCTTGGTTCTTCATTATTACTACTCATTTCTGATTCTGCAGAAGTACCTGCTTCAAGCTCTTTCATTTCCTCATCAGGAAGAAGTTTGTGGATTTGTATTTGACAATTAGGGCAGAGTTTCTTGTCTGGGATTAGTACCAACTTAGCCTTTACCTTGTCTGCCATCACCAATGAAATTGGTTTCAAACTGCCTTTAATTTGCTTTTTATGATTTTTAAATGGAATACAACATCTCTTTTCAAGCCATTCATATTTAGTCAACAAGGTCTGTTTGTGATAGCAACAAATAGTCTGTATTTCATCCTCATCACAATCTTGTTCTATAGGCAATAAGCTTTATATCCATCGCATCCAACTGATCAATTGGAATCACACCAACCTGTTTATCATGGAATAACATTTTCAACTGTTAGCTCAGTACAAATAGTACAATAATGTTTGCCTCTAAAACTATCTTTCATTCTTTCTTTTCAATAAAAACATTATTCCAGTGATGAGGAAGTGAAATCTATACTGAAGAAGTGGCTCAAAGAACAGTTAACAGAATAGGGATACATACTCTCATTTGAAGGTGGAACATTGCTATTGAAAAAAACAAAACAATGACTGTGGGAAAGTAGGGAGGTGATCCACAGAGGACCAACTTCATTTTAATTCATGATACATGTTCCTGTGTCGGTAATTATACCTGTACTAAACAAAATGGCATTACTTTTTGACTCACCCTTGTATTTAATTTTTTTTTTTTTTAATTGATAAAAACAATATTATTGAATAGTTTAAGAAGTCACTGAGCACAATATCAACATTTGAGAGTTCATGGTGCATTAAGATGATTGTCTTTAATTATAATCTTTCACTGAAATCCTGCACGTACATAGGAAAAAAAAACTCTGAACAAGGCAGGTTCATATCTTCTAAAGTAGACTTGACCCCCTCACGAAATTCTTTGGTGAACTTAGGCAGACATAGTAGATGTTAAGAAAAAAATATTATGAAAATTGAAGAGGACCCATTTTCGATAGACTGACCGTAAGCTACATAGGTGAAAAGTTGTTGATTTTGGAGTCATGCATTTGGGTGGGCAAAATAAAATTTTCTGTGAGGTATAGGGTTAAAATAGTTGGATATTTGGATTCTACAGTCCTTATTTGCCTTACATACCAAATTTCAGAAATATTGAATGTATGAAAGTATTTTTTAAAAATAAAAAATAAAAACACAGATTTTGCGACACAGCACAGCCTTAATTTTGAGGCAAAATAGCAAAATTATATCCCCCCCTCTAAAATCGGAACTGTAAGGTTTAAGACAAAATAATTTGGCACACTTTCCTAACTCATGAAGGGGAACATTTGTGCCAAATTTCAAGTAATTCGGTGTCGGTGGGTGTAACACCCCGGTGAATTGACATGGAATGACCTAGCTGTGCAGAGTCTTTAGAGCACACAAGTACTAGACCTTACAAAAATGGAAATGCTTTCTTGAAAAGACAAATACAAAGCTACATAGGACGCTAACTTTATATATATATATATATATATATTATATATATATACATATATACATATATATATATATATATATAAATAATGAACTTGGTAGTTTTCGTTTATCTGAACCCTTGCTTAAAATCTAAGTAAAGTGAATATTTAGAATAATTCAATAAAGTTTAGAATTTTGTTAAAAATACGAAGGATTTTTTTTCTCATCATGCCAATTACAAGATTAAACTGAAATAGTATGAAGAATTTTATTGATCTAAATGAAACCTGAACCTTAAATAATTTGGAAGTGAATGACCATAAAAAAGCAAAAATAAACTCAAAGCTTTTATTACTGAATGGAAGAAAATTTCCTAACAAACTAAAACTTAGTGGAAATAACTTCAACAAACTAAATGCTGCTCTAATGAGTAACATTTTTTCAAGTGTAAAGACAGAGCAACTCATATCTATTTCAATAATTTGTAGAATTGTTTCACTCATTTATAGTAAATATTCTTTCCTCCTCGGTTGTTTTCCGCAGACAGCTAATATTAACTATTTGTCTTGTTTGTCCTCCTCAAGATAGGGAAAATAATCATTGCAGTAACAAATTTTAGAAAATGATGTACTAGTAAACCCTTGTTAACCTGCTTAACTTCATTGATAGGTCAGAAGAACAATAGGGATTCCCCAGAGATTAAATACGATCCCCCAAAATCAGGTGTTAAAGCAGTAGATGGAAGACAAAATAAAGACAATTATTAGTCGAGCTTACTAACCATTATGCTAGAGAAGATTCTAATAAGTGACTATTTAACAATAGGACACTTAAACTAAATAAAATTAACTATTAGTCGAGCTTTCTAACCATATTCCTAGAGAAGATGCTAATAAGTGACTATTTAACTATAGGACACTTAAACTAAATAAAATTAACTATTAGTCGAGCTTACTAACCATTATGCTAGAGAAGATTCTAATAAGTGACTATTTAACAATAGGACACTTAAACTAAATAAAATTAACTATATTAACTAAATTAAAATTAACATATGCTTGCTACCTTTCTTTTTAACTTAACCCACACAATTTACTGAGTAGCATTTACTTTTTTTATAATACAAATACTGTTGCAGTTTATTTAAGTATTGCTATAGCAACTAGTCTACAAGGAAAACTGAATTCAAATCAGCTGTATTGTTTAAAAATTGACCTTATGTTGCATCCTATTGTAGATTATATCCATTTCAGTTAAATGTTGGAGTGATTCATCTTAAATAAAATCAAGCAACAGATTCTTTGTTTTAAACATTATCAGTTAAAATTGACATTAAAAAAAAATCTTTGTAGATTATTTTCTAAAATCCTTAGTCTTTTAAGGAATCAAAACATTTGACACCTGAATATGAACTGAAAACTTTATGAAAGATTATAAAATATAATTTTATCAACATTAATAAAACAATAACATGAAAGATGGAAACAAACTCACCAACAGGAAGGAAATCTTTCTCACCGAGGAGGTTAAGTTTTTCATCCATATCAGTTTTAGCTGAAGAAAAATGGTAATAGTATTATTGAACTAGTCAATGAAATGTAAGTTTTAAAATCTTGCAAACTAAAATGGACCCCCACCCCCCAACAACAACAAAACAAACAAACTCACTTTCCCCTTCAGATGTCCCAGCAGTTTCTGCTTTGACCTCCATCTTTTCTACTTTCATTTCCTCTGACTTCATTCCAGTTGTCTTCAACTGTGCTCCACCTAGGGATATAAGAGTTTAAATTGATAATGCGGTAAAATAGCCATCCAAGAAAGCTGTTTGTACATACACGTGTGCGCGCATATATATATATAAGCAAGTGTACATGCAATGGTGTGCACAGTAGGATAAGTAGTGATCAAATGTGAACATAAATGTAGAAAAAGCAATTTCGACCCTTTTCACTGCTATGCTTGATATTCTTATGCAAGATAATTTCAGTTTTTATAAATTTTGGAATATCAGTTTATAAAGAATTAAAAATCTTTTAATAGCAAAATTTCACCAACTCTTGCAGTTGAAATTGTGTAAAAATTTCACGAATATTAAATTATTTACTGGAAATTTTAGCCATCATAACACTTAAATAAAAAACATTTATTATATAGTAAAAATCAATTTAAAAAATACAATTTTATTTTTAAAATGATATCGATCAAATGTCATTGCCATACTAAAGTTAAAATAAATCAGAGAATATTTAATTTTATTGATTATATATATATAATTTAAATGAGATATAAAAAGTTTAAATAGATGTGTGCAAGGTGCTGTAATGAGAAGTTGAAAGGGAAAAAGCAAAGAAAGAAAAAGAATCAACAAGGTTTGCACTGAGACCCCAAGAATAACATTTGGCTGGAGACTTAAAAATCTATTTTAACTTTTGAATGCCACAAAGTTGCATTCAATTTTTCAGGATTGTTCCAAAAATGATTCGAGGGAATCAAGTTATTGTTAGTGCTTACCTCAAAAGTCAAGAAGAATCCAATATATTTGTTTCTGAGTGCTGTTCCAACCCCCGGCACATTACTAAAGAGCCAGCCTCACCATCCAACCACTTGGGCCGGTTGGTTGCAGGCAGGAGCAGCCACCAAACCCACTGAATTTACAAAACCCCACAAGAATGACAAGCTAATAAGTGTCTGGCTAATGACAAATAAGGGACACAATTTGAGAGAGAGAGAGAGAGAGAGAGAGAGAGAGAGAGAGAGAGAGAGAGAGAGAGATGAGAGAGAGAGAGAGAGAGAGAGAAGAGAGAGAGAGAGAGAGAGAGAGAGAGAGAGAGAGAGAGAGAGAGAGAGAGAGAGAGAGAGAGAGAGAGAGAGAGATATAAAAAAAAAAAAAAAAATCCTTACAAATATATACAACACCAAAGCATTCATATAAGACAGTAAATAATTAAAGTTGTCATTAACTATATATAGGAAACCATAAAAAATTCCATAATTAGGAAAAAAAAAAAAAAAAAAAAATAAAATAAAAGATAAATAAATAAATTTTTTTCTTCATCTCATTCAGAGTCCTTAAATATTGTCAATCAATAGAAAGGGAGAAAGTCAGATCAGATTAAAAAGAATCATAAGTAGGAAGAAAATTCCAACTTCATTTCAGATGAAATTTTTTTCTACTAGTATGGAAATTTGGTGGCTGCAAACTGAAATCTAAATATCTAATCAAGTCTTAAAAAGGAGAAGAAAGCAGTTTTAGAAGTTTCAAGTTAAGAACAGAAGAAAAACCCAATGAACTTAAAACAGTATAAAGTTTTGGGTGTGAAGATTTTATCAGTTAGCCTAATATTATTCTGACAGTTATATGTTCAGAACTCACCCACAAATGTTATTTTTGGAGTGGCCATAACCTTCTTGATTGTTTGAGAGCTTTGTCCTGCAATAGTAGTAGCTGCAGTTGTAGGCTTGGTCAATGTTTTGACAACAGAGGATGTGGACATCCCACCTGTTGATGTGGTAGTTGCAGCAGCAGCACCTGGTGTTGGGGTTGGGCTGGTAGGAGACTTTGTAGAAGCCATTGTGGTAGTTGTAACAGTACCAGCAGATGTAGAACCAGCTGTTTGACCAGGGGACACAACAACTGGATCAGTTGATGGGATTGGCTTTCCAAGTCTTGTGTGCAGCTTTAAGACCTATAAAATTTGGGAGAAAAAAAAAAAAAAAAAAAAATCAAATCAATCTTAATAAATCAATTACCAATAAAAAGAAAAACAAATTCTACCACAAACAGACAATCAGAAATTAAACTCTTGCTTTTAGATACATTACGATTCATGACTAAAATATAACTACTTAACCAGG
Organism: Doryteuthis pealeii; assembly: GCA_023376005.1. Classification (NCBI taxonomy): domain Eukaryota; kingdom Metazoa; phylum Mollusca; class Cephalopoda; order Myopsida; family Loliginidae; genus Doryteuthis; species Doryteuthis pealeii. The sequence goes on along the minus strand of CM042139.1, from coordinate 109,742,940 downwards.
TGAGTTAATTTTTAAAATTCAAAATCTTCAAGTGTTTGAAAAATATTCTAAGCCACTTAAGATTGTAGCCATTCATAATTCTAACTTTGATAAAACATAAAATGCAAGTAGGTAATAATTTGGTTAAACTTTTACCCAAAACATCTATAATTACATAAAAATATTCTAACATTTCTAAATTTAACATTTCTTTGTGGAAAAAAGAAAAAAGTATGTATTTCTATTAAATATTTAAAAGAATTTTTCTTACAAAATCAAACTTAAAAAAAGACGAGTTTTCAATTTTTGAGAAAAAAAATTCACTGAATCCATGATTTGACACTTTATTTCATTAAATTGATAGCTTTTTTTGAATAAAACAAAAATAAGGTACCTTCTGATGTTTTGATCCTCTGATATGTGCAGCATAAGCATCTGCTCCTGTACAGGTTACATCACATAATTCACAACGCAGTTGGTTCTGTCCACGACCAACAGGCTGAGTAGTACCACCAGCTTTAAGAGCAGCTTCTTTCTTTTTGTGTTTTTGACCTTCTAAGTGTTCTCGATATGTCTACAAAAGATATATAAAAATAATAGATAAATGGCCAAAAAGACAACTTTAATGTATGCAACTGTACATTTTAATATACACATTTAAAGTTATAATTCTATCTAAAATTAGATTTATATATAATTCATTTACATCCAACTACACACCAGCATTCAGCCCTGTTTAATATTTAAAAAAAAAAATTCTATTTTGAGGAAGCAGCCATGAATGAACTTCCTTGAGTTTTTAAAATTTTTGTTTTAAACATGAGCAGACCTGATCTATACTAAGTGATAAATAAACATCAGATATCAGTTTGTAGCAACATATCTTTTATGTTTATTTCACTCAGCAGATGATTCAAGCCATCAAAGTATTACCTCATCTCCAGCCATACACATTTCTAAAAAGGTTTACAAATTATTAGTTTCCCCTTTCATTTCATGTAAATTAAACTCTGAAAATAACAAACATCATTTTCAAGTATTTTATGGGTAACATGTCCCCAATTACTGTATGCTGTTTTGAACAAACCCTGAAAACCCCCCTCCCCCCAGTAGCTGTACAACCACTTACCCCTATCTCACAAACCATCTGAGTAAGACATGCTGGGGTCTGCAGAAGTAAGGACAAACTCCTATGGACTCCTACACATGGACACACCAATGTTGGCTGACCAGCAAAGACTTACATTTATCAACTGTGTGGGCACTAGATGCAGTCTAGTGGACCTACCGAGAACAATGGCCAATAGGGATGGATGGATAGATAGATAGATAGATAGATAGAAAATCCATGCTATCAACTTGATAATATAGAGCACGGAAAATTTAATTTTTAAATCTCTTGAGGACCACAAGATCTCTCGCAGGCCACATACTAGATAGATAATTTATTCAAGATTTTTACATTAAATTTTTTTACTATCATTATCAATTTTATCCAGTGGTATCTGTATCCAGCCATATATCAAAATTTATATCCAGTACAACACTAATTTATACATAATAAATTTGCTTAATTTTTTTTACCTGTGGTCCAGCACAACTGATTTTACAGACATCACAATAATGTAACTGGGGTTGTTTTGGTGGTGGTTTTTGTTTCTGCATTTTCTGTCCAAATGTGGCTTGCTTCTTGAAACCCCAGTTGGTGGTGGTTTTGGCCTGTTGTTGCTGTTGTTGCTGCTGGTAATAGGAAGTGGCTGCTGAGTATAAAGCAGCATCATAACCTGATCAAAGGTAAAAGAAAAAGTTTGTCACAATCACATTTTAAAATATATTTTATAGAATCTCTAAAAAAATAAAAAAGTATTCTGAATTCATGCTAGGTGGCGTATACTGGAAGTTATATGGCTAAAAAAAAAAAAAAAAAAAGAAAGAAGAAGAAAAAAAAAAAAAAAAAAGACTTACTAAATTGTTTCAATTTATCAAATTAAGTCTAAATAAATTCCAATACTGAACTACTAAATGGAGTGGGCGAGTGAAAATTCAGCTGGAAACTATTTGGCTATTGAATAAACTGAGAACACTAGATAGTTCCTAAAAGAAACAAATTATTGATGAATGAGTGACTGAATGATAAAAAAAAAATTAATCACAAGCAGCAGTCTTAATTAAATTTTTTAACCAATTTTGTAATTTGAAATTACTTGTGTGATGACATTTCATGAGAAATTCGAAAAAAAATTCACATATGACCACAGGCAAAGACTGTACTTATATTTTACGAGATGCCAAGGGTTACTGAAACAAAATTATGAATAGTAGTCCCAGTATCATACCCAAATGGAGTAACATTGGTAAGTTTCTTTGGCACAGATGCATCAATAAAACAAAACAAAAAATACATGCAAGAAAAGAAAAACTATAACGTGGACTTGAAAGTGAGCAAATATGTATGGTGCTTCACAAGTAGGACAAATATAGACACAAAATGCATGCAAAAATCTAGTAAAACTAAAAGATTATAAACTAAAAAATAAAATAAACAGCTTACAAAAATAATGTTGCTAATCATCTACATGAATATAATGAAAGAGTTCCCCAAACTTTCAATCATTCTGGACAAATTTTCAAAAAGCTTTCCATATATTCTTAAACTAAATAAATAAGAGTTAAGGATAAAAGAGGAACCGGCAAAAAAAAAAAATACTAATTTTCTAGTTTGATAAAGAAAATCTATAAAATAATTAAGGAAAAGGAAGACAATTTAACAATATATAGAGAACAAGTTAATCAGATAAAACCACAAATGAATTAACAGACTCAAGTTATATCATTAAGAGATATCAAAAATCTTAATGAAAATTATGAGTATCCTGTGATAATACAAATATCTGTTAGAGTGAAATACAAACAGAATGATAATCTGGTATTTATCCAAGATTCAAATAGCATTGTGTTTAATGCAAATCCCTTGCAACTAGTATAATAGCGAATCAAAGAGATTTATGCAATCTAATAATTTCAAGTAAAAACAAGAATAAAGAACTTTATCTATAAATGATAACGGAATCAGATGTCTTATTCATACTGCTATAAACTTACAATATACCATGCAAAAATAATATAATACTACTACAAGCAATGTCAAGATGATGCATTAGTTTAAAAGTTGAATTCTGGATAAATGTAAATTAACACAAATATCTTGCCCTAACCTACATTTGGGAGAAAGAAAAAAAAAAAAAAAGTATTTGCAAAACATTTTAACACATCCTAAATTCATGTACCATAAAATAGATATTATTAGGAAACTAATGCAGTATGGAATAAAAAGACTATACAGAGAATTCTTATATTTGTCACACCAATAATTTATTGTTTGGAAATCATAGGCTATTTCTAAGATATTTTATTTAAAAAAAATATCAAATCTTTACACAAAACAAAAAACATGAAATATTTCAAAAACAAAAAAATGCAAAATTCATATTACAGTTTGCCTAATTAAACATTAAAACGATGCAAGGAGTTTAACATGACTCTGCAAGAACCAGATTTTGTAATGTACTGATGCTTCCAAACCTCCCTGTTTACATTATGAATTACTTTTTAATAAACATATACAAACTATCAATATTCACTTTCAGCAATCTCTTAACTGATCTTATGATCAAATTTTAAATGTCCTTTTTTGTTTTAGTATTTCCATTGCATTTCTTAAAAATTGCTTAAATGCACCTGCAGCAATATGAAAATTATTGCTATTGTTTTAACATAATCAGTACAGAAACAGTACTTGACTGAAGACAGAGACAAGTCATCAGATGAACTCCTTCCATTGATACAAGCAATATACATGTTCAAATATCACAACTCCAACATCAGGGTTATTATATAATCCTCATTCTACTAAAGAATGTGAAATTCAAGAGATATTTAGTAAAACTGATATTTGAGATGGGATCTTAAAAAAAAAAAAAAAAAAAAAAAAAAAAAAAATTAAAAAAATAAAAATAATCAAAGAATTGCACCAAGTACTTTCCCCCCATCAATACCACAGCAATATAATTCAAAAGTAATCATTAACCTGAATACAGCATATTGTTGCTAATTGTGCGGTCAAAAAGCAATTTAAAAAGTTAAAGACAGTATAACAAACCTCCCTCTAAAAGTGGCCCCCAAATTACAAAAATCAAAACAAAAAACAGCATAAACAAAACAAAAAGGGTAATGTTTTAATGGAAAATTTACTTTTAGATTAATTTTATGAAAACAGAAATAAATGATTATTTATTAAAATATATAACCTAATATAGGATGTGGAGGTTGTAAATTTTAAGTATTAATCTTTTATTCAGCCTTACAATGGCCAACAATTAAATTGCTGACCAAGTCACTTAAAAGTTCAAACTATCCTGATCACTTTTTAAGAATAGGTAACATACCTGGCCAGCTGTTCTGCGTCATCCATTCCGAGTTGTTTGACAGTGCCATAGGGTTTGTTGTATTTTTCACTATCCAAAAAGAGATTGTTCTTTAAAATAACATATGCCAACTAAAAAGTTGCAGATATATATATTAAGGGCCATATGGTTTGTCCTTCAACCTAGTGATAAGACTAATCACCAGACAATAGGAGAAACCCACAGCACCTAGATGGAGAAATCTCAAGTGAAAGGGAGAGTTTGGTTTACTTTCTCTCTCACTTAATTACACAGGGGAAGGAAAAAAATACAAACAAAAATATAAATAAATAAATAAGGAGGGGAGAAAATAAGAGATAAAGTCACCTCTTAAGTGACATTTCCAAACAAAAAACTATCATGGACAAACAAAGAAATTGAATATGATATATATAAATAAATATTAAAGGGGGAAAGAGAAAGAGAAAAAAAAAAAAAAAAAAAAAAAAAAAAATTGAAAATTAAAAAAAAAAAAAAAGTTAAAAAACATTTTTTATACAAAAACGAATAGCCAACACCAAGAAAAGATCAAGTGATACTTATATTGCAGCAAAACATTTTGTAATATATGTTAGGATGCAAAAGTTGTATAAAAGGCAGAGTAATTTTATATAAAATCTACATGTAAATAAGCCAATATTCAGATACTTGGAAATGAATACTATATAATATGCAATGTATTTATTGTCAAATATGATGACCTTTGAAAATTAGGGAATTTTAACTTTATTATGAGCAAGAAAAAAAAATCAAATTTTTACCAGGCAAAATTGAAACATTAATATGAGAAAAGAATAGCAATTTGGTATTAACACTAGAATAACCAAGATAAACGAACAACCCTAGCATTTACATTTAAAACTATGTTGCCACAATCTTAACTTGGGAAGCAATCTATTTTTTTCTAATAAAAAAAAAAAAAAAAAAAAAAAAAAGCAGCAAAATCTTAAACTTCGTAACAGATTAATCTTATAGCTATAAATCATGTATGCATCATTGTGCACTAACATTATTCTAAAAGGAAAATCTAAAATACTAATAGAATAAAATCCTTAATTTACAAATGACACTGAGTAGGACTTAAAAAAAAAACTTAATAGAAAACAGGTCTTTTCCTTACACTCAGAATGAGAAAAATTACTTAGGATGATTTTCTCAAGATGAATAGATTTTTTAACACCCACACATACATGAAATAATGAATGCATACACAAAAATAAAATAAATCACTAAGCTATCCAGAATTAAAGTTTCAAAATAAATACTATCTATATATAAAAGTGCTGATAAAAAGTTAAATATGTGTATCCCAAAATAAGCAAGTGTATCCTACATTACCTAATAAGACAAGCAGCTTGAAGAATCTAATGCTTTTAAAAATTCCACTACCATCTTATGATTACATAATATTCCAAAATCTATCTGTTTAAGGTTATATTTATACAAAAATGGATAAACAAAAACTTACACCATGCAAAGGAAAAATTTAAAAAAAAAAAAAAAAAACATTGAGGAAGTAATAAGTGCCTTTGTAATGTTGAATAAGGGAAAAAATGTTAGACTAATATTCTTTAATGGCCATGAGAAAAAAATACTAATACACAGAACAACAGGTAAGAATTGGCACTCAATATACCAATTTAGGTAAAAAGTTTATCCCCAAAATAAATAAAATGAAATAGCTCTTAACTATGAAAAAGCCTTTTCCTTTTACAAAGCATGCAAGAAATACCAATATTTTCATCTAAATTTTTCTGTAATACAAAAATCTTAAGAGTTGCTTAAAGCAAAATAACCCAATAGCAACAATTTAACAATGAATTTGGGCCATGCATAAATAAAAAAAATTAAAAATTAAAAAAAATAAAATCACACTGCAATGAAACAATTCCTCTACAAAGAATTTCATGAATTGATAAAAACTGTTTTATATTTAAAGTAAAAGGTATAAACTTCAACAGAATACACATAAAACATGAAAAGATAACTGTGAGCTAACAATATCAATTAACTAAAAGTTAACTTTGTAGTATTCAAGTATTTATAAATTTTACAAGTCAATAAACTAAAATGGAGTTGAATAATTTTGAGCAAACCATTTCAAATGCATTGAAAAATTGATAGGTAAATTAACATAAAATACACATCAACAGATGGACCTTAAGTTTATGTGTTTTTTAAAATTAAATAAGGTTTTTTGTTTTTTTTGGAGAGAGGAAGAAGGTTTAAAAAAAAAAAAGAAAAAAAAAAGCTTACCAGAATAAGAGCCAGAGCTAGTTGTAGTAGCATAGGTAGGTGTGGCATATGTTGTAGCAGCAGCAGGAGTGGTGGTAGCTGTATAAACATAAGTTGCGGGGGTAGTTGTTACTTGCACTGGAGCAGCTTTCTGTGTTGCTGTCTGCCGTGGCTGGGTTTGATATGTAGTACTGGTAGTATATGTCGGCTTGGCTTCAAGCGGGGTAAAAAAAAAAAAAGAAGAAAAAAAAAAAAAAGAAAAAAAGAAAAAAAAAAGAAGATAAAATAAATTTAATGTTTTGTTTTACAGCATATCAACCTCGGTGGGTTATTTAATGCTGACAAAGTTGTGAAATAAATTCATTCTTAATGCATAATATAATTTTGTTTATAAACTCATGTTTTTCTATCAACCCATAGCTGGGACCCTAACAGGTACTACCACTCCGGGTCAGAGTGGACCAGGGAGCAATGGTGATGAAGGGGTGCTCCACATTCCCCAAACCTCTAAAACTGGAACCTCACCATCAGATAGAGTTTAATGTCATTCCCAGGACATGTAGACCCTCAGTCACCACCTTCTAGCACCCATATGATAAAAAGGGGTTGGTGCTTGCCATAAGGCAGTAGGTTTGGAAAAATCATATAGATGCTAGGGCTTGACGTAGCCAACCGATTGATTGGAGGGGGCCTCTCCGACCGCCCGTCTAGCCCAAGATAGGGCCAAAGTGGAGTATTGCAAGTCATGAACAATTTAAAGTTGAAATGTGTTTTCTTCACATTTCAGTTTGTATAAATCAAGACTATTGAACAGCATTACATAAACCATGTGCTTTAATTCTTTAACTCCTGGAACTGAATTGGAAGAAATTGAATTTTTTAGAAATCAATACTTAGTATTCAAATCTCTGGAATAATATTGTATTTATTAACAACAAATTATTCATGGAAAGTTAAAATTTTTTGGCAGAAACAAGACAACATCACCAGCCTCTATTTAAGGCAACATGTCAATACCAATAATATTAGCATCACCAATTCATAAAATGCATTTAAGAGAGGCTAGATTTGAAGTAATATGACAAATGCATGATAAAAAGATAACAGCAAATCAACATGGAGAATGGCTATGAAGCAAGTTTACATTTAGAAAAAAAGAAAGAAAAAAAAAAAAAAAAAAGCCTTCTTAAAATTGAACAACATTTTTGATAGTGGAATTTGATTAACATTCTTATATTATTAGTTGAAATATATTCTTAAATAATGCATTGAAGTACTTATAAATGAAAACTAAGCAAACATAATACAACTGTATTCTATTGATCAAGTGTGTATTATAAAGAACATTCTACATAGAATAAATCAAAACTTTTTAAAATCTGAATACTAGATTAGAAAAATTTCTTTCTTGTTTTGATAATGCAAGGAATTTAGCAAAAGTAAATAATCTCATAATAAATAGTGATTTATAATAAAAATGAATAAACACTTACCTGCTTGGTAATGAGTTTCAGCAGCTGTATATGATGCCACAGCAGCAGCAGCTGCCGCCGCTGCAACCCCCTGTGTAGGTTGGTAATAAGCCTTGGTCTGGTCATAGGTTACAGCTGGCTGAAATTCATTAATGCACATATACATATTAATTCAGATAATATTTATTATTTTGCATTTAAATATATGAACAAAAAATCAAATAAATTAAACTACTTAAACTGAATTACGGTAACAGGTAATCTGACTAACTATAAAGTTAGAAGTAAACTTTACAGACATCAAGTTTATCCATGAATCAAACTACTATAATGAAAAAGAATCACAAGAAACAGAAATGTTGAAATGGTGAGCATGACAAACAGAATAAATGAAAACCAGAGAATTACTGGTCAACTTCAAAAGAGTGGGCCAAAACTGCAGTTATGCAAAATCCTGAGAAGGAATCACCGCTTTTACTTGAGGAAGACATTAAATATTTATAGTACCCTTTAGTATAAAAAGAGAACATTGGAATGGGAGAAAACAGTAACTGCTGAACTGCAGTGATAGAAAATGAGTCAGCTGAGAGAATGGATGTCAGTATTTTCTGCCTAGAAAATCAATAGTTTTGGTTTATCTAATACCATTTTTATAATTTTTTGATCAAAATAATTGTCAAAGAACTTTCAACAATTAACAGTTTAAAATAAGGTAATTTATATGCCTGTATTTGAAATCAGATTAAATCAACAAAATACAAGCATGAGGGAAATGAAGAAAATTACTTATCAAAAATGTTTTCCATTTTAGACCATTACTGTTATGGTAATTTACCACACACGCATAAACTCTCTCTATATGTATATAAAAGAAAGTTTGGTATGTACGTGTCGACTTGTAACTTAAGAAAAAAAAAGAAAAGAGAGATGTCACTCAGATTCGAAATCTTGCATACACATTAATATCCTTCTAAGAAACACACAAATTTGGTTATTGATTTTTTTGATTAAGGGATATAATTAATTAAACAAAAATTAAACAAAAATTAAACAATTTTCGAAAAGCATTGTATAGCTGCAGCTGCTTTTGTATCAGCAGGGAAATATATATATATATATATATATATATATATATATATATATATATATGTATAAAAAATTTAAAAAAAAAAAAACGAAATTGTAATATGAAAAAAATTATATATACGAGCGAAAATTAAATGAAAACATTTTTATGATTTTTTTTTTTTTTAATGAATACTTTCATATTTCTTAGAATAAAATATATCCATTTTTAATCAGTGAAAGAAACTATTTACCAGCAGTTTAGTTTAGTTTAATTTTAGTAAACAAAATCGCATTCTAAGTAGTTCAGCTCGGAATTTCTCGCCTCAACCTTTAAAATATTTATTTGGTTTGAAAGAAAAGAAAATAATCTTTCTAAATATGTAATTTGTATGTGTTTTTATTCATTGAATTATTTTTACAGAGAATTAAAAAACAAAATAACAAATTAAATGAAAACATTTAATGATAGCCCAACCTTTTTTTAATCAATACATTCGTCTTAGAATAAAATTATTTTTATTCTAAAACAAAAGTAGTAATAAAAAAAAGTTGAGCTATGAATGTATTTTATTAAAATTTTATTTTATATTTATTAAAATACACTCATTTTTAATCAGTATAATAACCCAAACCTTTTTTTTTTGTTTGTTTTATGGCATATCAACCCCGGTGGGTCATTTAATGCCGACAAAATTGTGAAATAAATTCATTCTTAATGCAGAATACAATTTTGTTTACAAACTCATGTTTTTCTATTCAACCGATAGATGGGACCCTAACAGGTACTACTACTCCGGGTCAGAGTGGACCAGGGAGCAATGGTGATGAAGGGGTGCTCCACATTCCCCAAACCTCCAGAAGTGTAACCTCACCATCAGATAGACATGTAGACCCTCAGCCACCGCCTTCTAGCACCCATACGATAAGAAGGATTGGGGATTGCCATAAGGGCAATAGGGTTGGGACAAGCATATAGATGCTAGGGCTTGACGGGGCCAGCTGATTTATCGGAGGGGGGCCTCTCCAACCGCCGTCTAGCCCAAGAAAAGCCTAAAGTGGAACAAGTCATGGACTACTCAGCCACCTGGGTTCTAGCCTTACGCATCACGGGTCACCGCCCACGGCCAACAGGTGGCCCCATTTGGAGAGTCTTACCCCTCTGAAGAGGTGCATTCTAACGCTCCAGTCGACATTCTATTTTTAAAGAAGCTATACATGAAATAATCATTACACAAAATATTTAACCTACAAGTAAGAATGTTTAGTTCTTTGTTACTTTTAGGGGTTGAAAAAAGGAAATAAATTCAACCGATACATTTTTAGAGGAATTAAGAACTGAATTTAAATTTGTCACATGTACAAAAGAGTTTTAGAAAAAAGAAAATACTATTATAAACCAAAATAGAAATTGTAACATGGACAATTGTAAATATTTAGTTCTTAGCATTTTGTTACATTTTAATAGGGGGAAAAAAGAATGAATAAACGAATACATTTTCTACCATCAACAGACAAAGAACTAGCTTTTTTTTTTTTTTTAAATCAATAAAATTGTTTAAAAAATGTAAACAACAAAAAGACTAATCTTAAAATAAACGAATATTATAATACACTAATTCTTAACTTTATCGTTAAATCTTTAAACTAACATTTTACATTCGAATGAATCCAACAAATAAAGACATATTGGTTGGTTGGATTTTACACCATGTCAACCCTTGAGTTATTTTATGCCAAAGTCGTGTTTGTTTTATTCATTATTGTTGGGTATTCAATTTTTTAAAAACTCATTTTTCATCTATTTACCCCATAGATGGGACTCTAACAGGTACTACCACTCCAGGTTAAAGTGGACCTGGGTGTAATGGCAATGCAGGGGTAAACTATACTTCTAAAATTTCCAGAATGGGAATCTCACCACTAGATGCAGTTTAAAGTCATACCCAAGGTACTAAGACCCTCGGCAACCGCCTTTTAGCACATATATGATAAAAAGGGTTGGTAGTTAGCAATAAGAGCTATATGGTTGGGACAATCATATAGGTGCTAGGGCTTGACGGGATCAGCTGATGGACCGGGTTGGGGGACTCTCTGACCACCCTAGCCCAAGTAAAGATCAAAGTAAAAAAAATTCCTAAAATAAACAAACATCGTACTATACCAATTCTCGGTGATTTTTTTAATAAATTTGATAAATCTTTTTCTTACTCCTGTTTTTTCTTTCTCACTCACTCTCTGGTGTTCCTAATTTTTTAATTTTTTTTATAGTTCAGTCATGGACTGGGTACTTTTGCTAGTCCAATATAAATAGCAGCAGCGAAAGTTAGTATTTCAGCAGACAGCCTCGTGCTTAACCGACTCATTGGTATATATTTGCACTACTGTTCTTTGATAATATATTTGTTTGACTCATTTCCTGTGTTGTGTCTTTATTCTGGCCCCTAACCAGGCCACATCAACTTGGCGACGAGGATTCTTAAGGACTCTTAAAGGACCCCAAAAAGACTACGTGGGAATTGTCAACAGTTATCGATTCAACATATTGGACGCACGAAGTACTATTTTTCGACACACTTTGATAAACTCAAGGCAGTACTTGGCAATTCAGAAAAGGAAACCGAACAGGAAAAAACAAAAAACAAAAACAAACTTTTCTTCTATTTCCCAACAATACTTGTCAATCCAGAAAAAAGGAAACTGAGAAAAAAAAAAGTGTAACTAACTTACACTGAACTTGAACGAGAGCCGCTAAATAACGAGAATCCATTTCTTGTACAAACATTATTTCAAGAATAATAGCTTTTGTTTTTAGTTATTGTTTAAAAAAAAAAAAAAAAGAAAAAGAAAAAAAAAGGGCACTGAGTAAGTAAGAAATTAAAGTTATTTCTTTGTTTATTTTATTCAAAGAAAAGTTTTCACCTATTTCTTTTTTTTTTTTAATTCAAAGAAAAAAAAGTCTTTCGGTTTAATTCTAAAAGTAAAGAAAAAAAAAAGTCACATTCAAACATGGACGAGCTTAGATCCACCATGCTAGAATTTCTTAAGTTCTAACATGAACAGCAAGACCAACGTGAAAAAGAACGATTGGCACAGCAAGAATGAGAAAATGAGCGACTTGAGTTTCTAAAGAGAATTTAAGAAGAAAGACTTGCGTTACAAAGACAAACAGAAATCCGTCAGCAAAAACTCGAAGAAATGCTACTTCAAACTCAACAAGAGAAAAGAAATTTGCTTGAACTGACAAATAGGAGTCAAATTAGTGAAAACGAAAATGCGTTCTCACAAAATACAATCTGGGGCGCAATAGACAATTTCTTATATTCTCCAGACAAAGATATAAACTTAGCCTCCTATTTCAGAAGATTTGAAGGTTTATGCACAGACTGTGCAAATTAGGCAGACTCTAGGAAGGTTCGCCTACTACTTCGAAAACTAGGCACCACAGAGCACAATAAATTTGTGAATTATATCTTACCCCACAACAAGCAAACTGACATTTACCGAAGCAGTTAAACTTCTAACAGAACCTTTTAGTCCTAGAACTACACTCTTTCATAAGAGATGGAAGTGAATGAATTTAACCAGAAAGGATAGTGAAGATTACACTACATTCGCAACGGTTGTGAACAAGCATTGCGATGATTTCAAACTGTCAGAATTGAGTTTGACTAATTTCAAGTGTCTGATATTTGTTCAGGGACTAGTTTCAGCTAAAGATGCCGAAATTAGATGTAGAATTCTGAATAAATTTGAAAATGAACCAAACGTTACTCTCCAACAAATAGCAGAAGACTGTCAGAGGCTCATAAGCGTATGCCAAGATTTGAAAGATATCGAGGAATCCGGCATAGCACACATAAGAAAGGTATGCTAAAAGAAAAAAACAATCTATTTCTCCCTCTAAATCAAACCAGTACAAAAAGAAACGAGACAACTTGCCTCCTAAACTGTGTTCTGGTTGTGGGTCACTACATTGGTATAAGGATTGCCCTTACCGGAATAAGAAATGTCTAACTTGTAACAGGGTTCCCACTCATTTTAGAAAATCATTTTCCAGGACAGAAATTGTTCACGGCAATTTCATAATTTAATCTAATATCGACACATTTAGACAGTTTTATTCTTACTTTTTTATATTGCAGGGTTAATTAATTATCTTGGGTTTATTATAGATGATGCTTACATCTATCAATTAACTACATAGGGTGTCCACAAAGTCCATATGCACTTTAAAGTTATAAATTATTTTAAGTGCACTCTGACTTTATGGACACCCTATACAATACAATTGTCTGGCCTCCTGTTTTTGCTTAGCCATGATCAACATTACTGGGTAATTTTTTCATTAGCAAATCAATACACCCTCACCCAATATTTTAAATAAATGTTTTTTTGTTTATCTTTTCATTGAATTAGTACAAATTTCAATAAACTCAAATTTCAGATATTTACTGTGCTGTTTCTCGCTTTTTATAGGCAAATATATGTAGATATTTTACAAGTATTGTTTTATATACTATTGTACATTAATAGCCATGTTCAATTTTTGGGGTGTAAGGGAGATAAATGCGTATCCCAAGAGGGGATAACTCATTATTTGTCTCTTGCCACTGAGTACACACCTGTGGTGGACAGACATTGAAATTTGGTATGTAAGGCAAATAAGGACTGTAGAATCCAAATATCCAACTATTTTAACCCTATACCTCACAGAAAAATTAATGTCGGTGCATTCTAACACAGCACCGACAGGACGACTAAATACAGAGATGAATACAATAACCAATCATTAAAAAGGCTAAATCAAATTTTTTTTTAAAGTAGATTATTTTTAAAATAAAAATATTGAAAAAGATTGAAGGGTTTTACACCTCAATGGTGGGTGGTGTTGGGAATTGTGTTTTGTAGAAATTCAATTGAAATTTGTACAAATTCGAGAAAAAAAAAAAAAAAAAAAAAAAAATTAAATGGGGTGGGATGGGATGTAAAATATCTAAATTGATGTCCCGATAAAAATCGCTGTAAACCTCCCTCGGGCCGTGAGCACCTGTAGGCACCTTCTGCATTACTTGCAGCTTTCAACATTACTGGGCGTGATCGTCTGTTCCTTGACCCTCACTCGTGTCCATAATTCTGCCTCAGGGCTCCTCCAGGGGGTTTACAATCAACAACAAAGAGAGAATAAAGACAAAACAATTCCAGGTGAACTTCAGAATGGTCAGAGATGAGGTATATAGTATGTATTGCTTCTGGGTCATTCCATGTCAAAACACCGGAAAAATTTGAAATCTGCACCCACCTTCATGAGTTAGGAAATAGTGCCAAATTATTTTGTCTTAAACCTTACAGTTCCGATTTTAGAGGGGGGGGGAAAATAATTTTGCTATTTTGCCTCAAAATTAAGGCTGTGCGGTGTCGCAAAATTTCAGTGTTTTTTTTTAAATTTAAAAAAAAATACTTTCATACATTCAATATTTCTGAAATTTGGTATGTAAGGCAAATAAGGACTGTAGAATCCAAATATCCAACTATTTTAACCCTATACCTCACAGAAAATTTTATTTTGACTCCAAAATCAACAACTTTTCACCTATGTAGCTTACGGTCAGTCTATCGAAAATGGGTCCTCTTCAATTTTCATAATATTTTTTTCTTAACATCTACTATGTCTGCCTAAGTTCACCAAAGAATTTCGTGAGGGGGTCAAGTCTACTTTAGAAGATATGAACCTGCCTTGTTCAGAGTTTTTTTTCCTATGTACGTGCAGGATTTCAGTGAAAGATTATAATTAAAGACAATCATCCTAATGCTCCATGAACTCTCAAATGTTGATATTGTGCTCAGTGACTTCTTAAACTATTCAATAATATTGTTTTTATCAATTAAAAAAAAATAATAAATAAATACAAGGGTGAGTCAAAAAGTAATGCCATTTTGTTTAGTACAGGTATAATTACCGACACAGGAACATGTATCATGAATTAAAATGAAGTTGGTCCTCTGTGGATCACCTCCCTACTTTCCCACAGTCACTGTTTTTTTTTGGGTTTTTTCAATAGCAATGTTCCACCTTCAAATGAGAGTATGTATCACTATTCTGTTAACTGTCCTTTGAGCCACTTCTTCACTACAGATTTCATTTTGTTTATTTTTTTTGTTGTGTTTTTTGTTATTTAAAAAAACTTTTTTTTATTACTATTTTTCAATCAAAAGAAAGTGATAATAAAAATAAATATACAAGGAGTCTTTAAAATATTACATTTTAAACTACACTGTGCCATAAATTTTGTTGTGTGTATAGACCATCTTGGACAGATGATAAACTCTACCATTTGGTGTTATAGGGACATCAACAGTGCACAGAATATTTGTGAATGGCACAAAACATATCCTTAAAATTCTCTTCCCAGTAAAATGAACAAGATGGAAGAGCTGGGTGCACTAACTTAATCAGCAAGTTATTCTCTGTATCAATCCAAATTTTATTGTCACACCTGCAACAAACATATCCTGAAACAACAAATTTCACTGTTTTTCTTCAGTTCCAATAGAGAAGTCATGTATTGGGTCATAGTTTTCATCTTCACTACATTGTTTTATGGCTATTTTATCTCTGATGAGTGGAATAAATTGATGAAAACTTCTCGTTCCTGGGACTGTGGATGCATTTTTGAATCTCATGTTGAGGCTCCTCCTTGCTTTCTCAACTTCCTCCTTTTCAACCAGAATTAATTTGATACCTTCAATTGCAGATCTGCAATATTTAAACATAGATTTTTGGAAAGGATTTCTTTGGTAGTTGGTCTTCGGAGATTTTCTTTTGACACTATTCTTTTCACTGTCCCACCTATACCATCACATGGTTGTTTACCATGACTTGTTGCAAAGAAATTCCATTTTGTATTGAGACCCAAATATTTCTGATGGTTGCAAAATTGTCAAAGTTCTTGTATTGTACTGTGCAACTATCAGTAAAATACTCACTATTTTTTATATTTGGCAAGGTAGGCCCGATTACCTCAATTTTTTTTCTGTACCATATAAATAAATGCTACAACATGTGAGTTATCACTCAACATAATGCAGAAACAATGATTTTGCATTGCATTTTCAAGTTTAAAGTAGGGTACCACTGGATTTAAAGTACATTGTGAGGTACTCCAATGAAAACTCTGGATCTCATCTTGAACTACAAATTTGTAGTTCTCAGCAAAATCTCTCAGGGACAAAACTTCAAAATCACTAATCTCCTCCTTTCTTTGCTTTAAGTATCTGGATTGTGATTTAGCCAATTAAGAATGAGGTGCTAATTTATTCAATTGCAAAACAACTAAATAAATGTAAGCTTGACAGGATTCCTTTTGTGTTGTCAAAGTCAATCAGTCAGTTGTTACCCATTGAGAACTCTATTGATTCAGTGTTATCAATATTTCCTTCGATGATGTCATAAATTTTTTATTCAAGCTGCCCTGATGATTTAGGAAAATTTGGCCACCTATGAATCATATACTCTCTGCTACTGGTATTACAGACAATATATTTCAAGAGATCTTGATATGATACATTCAGTGGTTCCAGTAATAATTTCATGTTTTGTTGGATGGTACATACACATATGGCATGTGTACCTGCACTATCAGCAAGGACACAGCATTTCAGCCTTAGACTACAAAATTTTGAAAACTCCAAGAATGCTATCAGGTTCTGTTCCTTGAATGGTCTGAAGAGCTTATTTAGGTTGCACAAGATGAGTCTTTTCTGCTGATGAATATTATGTTTAATACTAACATAGTCTTTCCTGCCTGGCATCAGTTGAGTATATTCATCATCTTAGTAAAATGCTTCCACTAGCTGTGCAATATTAGCAGGCAAAGATACCTCTTACGAACACAATTTGAGAGCTTTGCATACAATGTGTTCTGAAACTCCAAACACACACATGACTTTTTGTGTGACCAGTCGGTAGGAGAGCAAGTGTCAAGATTTGTATTTTTATGTTGGTTGATTCCACTCTCTTCATTTTTGCTACAAGAAGCTTTATCATTTTATCAAAGTACTTAGCTTTATCTAAAATTTCAAAGCCTCATCATTCAACAGCTCAGAGTCAACATTTAACAACCTGCCTACTTTGGTCTTTATACATTGCAATACAGAAGAATTTTTTCTCTTACCTAAATGAGCTTTTCCAGAGTAATGATGTCCTTTTGTTTTTATTGGAGAAATTCCAATAGCAGAGAAACATTCATTGATATTTCTCTTCTCTGTTTCTGCAGAAGTACTTGTATCAAGCTTTTTCATTGCTGATCTGATACATGTCTTGGTTCTTCATTATTACTACTCATTTCTGATTCTGCAGAAGTACCTGCTTCAAGCTCTTTCATTTCCTCATCAGGAAGAAGTTTGTGGATTTGTATTTGACAATTAGGGCAGAGTTTCTTGTCTGGGATTAGTACCAACTTAGCCTTTACCTTGTCTGCCATCACCAATGAAATTGGTTTCAAACTGCCTTTAATTTGCTTTTTATGATTTTTAAATGGAATACAACATCTCTTTTCAAGCCATTCATATTTAGTCAACAAGGTCTGTTTATGATAGCAACAGATAGACTGTATTTCATCCTCATCACAATCTTGTTCTATAGGCAATAAGCTTTATATCCATCGCATCCAACTGATCAATTGGAATCACTCCAACCTGTTTATCATGGAATAACATTTTCAACTGTTAGCTCAATACAAATAGTACAATAATGTTTGCCTCTAAAACTATCTTTCATTCTTTCTTTTCAATAAAAACATTATTCCAGTGATGAGGAAGTGAAATCTATAGTGAAGAAGTGGCTCAAAGAACAGTTAACAGAATAGGGATACATACTCTCATTTGAAGGTGGAACATTGCTATTGAAAAAAACAAAACAATGACTGTGGGAAAGTAGGGAGGTGATCCACAGAGGACCAACTTCATTTTAATTCATGATACATGTTCCTGTGTCGGTAATTATACCTGTACTAAACAAAATGGCATTACTTTTTGACTCACCCTTGTATTTAATTTTTTTTTTTTTTAATTGATAAAAACAATATTATTGAATAGTTTAAGAAGTCACTGAGCACAATATCAACATTTGAGAGTTCATGGAGCATTAGGATGATTGTCTTTAATTATAATCTTTCACTGAAATCCTGCACGTACATACGAAAAAACTCTGAACTTGGCAGATTCCAAGTGAAAAGGTGAAAAGTTGTTGATTTTGGAGTCATGCATTTGGGTGGGCAAAATAAAATTTTCTGTGAGGTATAGGGTTAAAATAGTTGGATATTTGGATTCTACAGTCCTTATTTGCCTTACATACCAAATTCCAGAAATATTGAATGTATGAAAGTATTTTTTAAAAATTAAAAAAAAAAACAATGAGATTTTGCGACACCGCACCGCCTTAATTTTGAGGCAAAATTATATCCCCCCCTCTAAAATCGGAACTGTAAGGTTTAAGACAAAATAATTTGGCACACTTTCCTAACTCATGAAGGGGAACATTTGTGCCAAATTTCAAGTAATTCGGTGTCGGTGGGTGTAACACCCCGGTGAATTGACATGGAATGACCCTTCTATCTGCTGCTATCTCCCGTGGTTGTCGAGATGGGGGACCCCCCCTTCTTTGTAGACCTCTGCTAGGGCTGGTCTCTAGTACAAGGCTCCAATAAACTAACTCACTCCCCGGGGTCCAGAAACTAACTCCCTAAACTTTTTAAAAAATTCCCAGAATCCCCAAATCTCCTATCAATTCTCATTCCCCGGGATTCCGCGCGAGATTTCAAAATCCTTTGTTTGAACATGGGTCACATTTTATGATCAGTCTAAACTATAGTTGACCCTTAATGTGGTCAAAACCCAGTCTTCTCGTCTCCTAAGAAGAGATTATCAACTTTTTATATCTATCCTTGAGTTTTAATGGTTTCTTTGACCGACCATTCACATGCCTTACTTACACATACAATATATGTGCATACACACACACGTGCGTATACATGCGCACATATGTATCTATCTATACATACATATAGGTATGCACCCACATTATCCACCCGAATACATACATATATACTTATCTTAGATATGGGTTTTACTATTACTTATTCGGTCTACCACACACACACACACACACACACACACGCGTGGTTTGACTAGCTATTTATTAATCATAACTACCTAGAACGTATCTATATACACCTACCCCTGCATGCATAGTATTATATCGCGGAGGAGGATGGGGGGTTGTATAATATCTACTTAAATTTGTCAATAAAAATCGAAAAACACATCACAGTAACAAATTAAATCGATTATTTAAGGTCAAGTTTTTGTTTAATTCGAAAAGTATAATTATATTTTTCGACGTAAATAAAAATTACCATTTTGCTTTCTTTTAGATTTTTTAATTTTTTTTTATATTGATGCTCATTATACTATAATGAGAATCAATAAGAAAAAAAAAGAAGAAAAAAATGATATTAAATATGTAATTTATTTTTAATACATTTTAAACAATTAAATTCAGCTAAAAATTTGATCAAAAAGTCACCAAGTAATATATTAAAAAATGCGGAGCGCAGATTGCAGAAGAAAAATTGCCAAAAATCAGAGAATTATCTGATTTTAATAAAATTTTCAGTGTTGAGTTATTAATCAATGAATTCTTTTAAATTACTGAATCATTTCAATCAAACTGATTCAATGGAAATAAACTGAAGTTCTTTAAAATAAATGCCACCTATATGCACCTTGAAAACAATCCATATACATACATAATAGATAGAATTCATTTAAAATATGAAATGCCTAAATTTAAGTTTTAAATTTCATAATTATAGATTCTAAAAACAAATATCAATTTAATAAAAAGCCTACTTAGAATTGTTATCTAATAATTTTTGGAAAAAACTCAATTGAAAAGTTAGACCCCCACCCTTTTTAACAATTTTTTCACTGATAATCTAAAAGACAATTATATGTATAAACAAAAGAGTAAAAAAAAAAAAAAAAAAAAAAATCCAAAATTTTTTTTATTCTACAAGACATGCTCCTTTAAAATAACTTTTTTCTTCTATTAACAGTCTTTTGTCTTTATACATACTGTAATTAGTTTCAAAAGTATTTTTTCATACTATAATTAGTTTCAAAAGATAATTTTGACCCCCCCAAAATAAGGGGCGGTGTCAAAATTAAGTGACCTGAAAAAAATCTGAGTTTTTAAATAATCCAACACTGAAATTTTCATTAAAATATGATAATTCCCTGATTTTTTTTTCTCTAATCGAAGGGATTAAATTTATTTTAAAAATACGTCTGTGAGGTCAAAATTGGCAGTACCTAATATTTTAAATTTGAATTTGTGTTTTGTAAAAATTAATTGAAAAACATTTTAAACGGGGTTGGGTGGGATTTAGAATATTTAAATTGACTTACGGATAAAAAGCTGAGGGGGGGGGGAGAGATACTGTAAAATATCTACATTAATTTGCCCATAAATTGCACTACTCAGAAAATATCTGTTTGGCCAGAATTATGCTTGACAATGGCTAGTAAAAGTAGAGTAAATTAGGTCAGGAGTCCGGGTGGCAAGATGTTAAGATACCAATATTTTCCAGGGGAGAGTGGTGGTGGTGGGGTTGCTATTTACATCGTAAAAAGGACAGTTATTATTTAACTGAGATGAAATTGACATTTGATGAAAAAAAAAATTTGTTCAAGCGCCATATGCTTGAAGCCTTACTTAGGGTTGGGGGGGGGGGGGGTTTGACCAACGTTTGTCTTTAAAAAAAAAAAAAAAAAAAAAAAAAAAAAAAACAACAAAAAAACTTTCACTTTTCAGCGCCTTTAAAATTTTTTAATAAAAACTTTAAATGAACATTAATTTTATGTAATTCTTAAACATTAGTATTACCTTACTGCGTATTGTCTTTTTTTGTTGTTTGTTTTAATCGATCATTTTCAGTCAAAATTTTGCGTGTGCGCTATTCTATACCTTCAAATACAAAACATTCTTTGATTTTCAGTAACTATTTTACACGAGTGCTATTTAAAAAGAAGAAAAAAAAAAGAAAAAAAAAGAAAAAAAAAAAAAAAAAAAAAAAAAAGAAAAAAAAAAGAAGATTTATGCTCACTTCAAATAAACGTTTTCTGAGCATTTTACTCGATTTCTTCTAAATAATGATATTTGTAACAAAATTAAAATTATGTCAATTCAGTTGTGGAGATGTTTTTATGTCGAATTTCTGTGAAAATTATTTGACTTACTTACAGATAAAATATTCCTTTAAGCCTAGCTAAAATATTAAATCATTTTATTCAATTAAACACTACTGAACATGATTATCAAAAAAATATCTTCTGAATTTTACGTCTTGTAAAATGGAATTTATTTTGTAACTCTTTAACAATTTTTAAAGTAGTCTGACTAATTCTTGTCTTGTTTATCTTTAATGTCACGTAAAAATAAATCAAAATGTCGCAACATAATGAAAGCGAGACTTCATTGGATGAAATCAATAAGTACCCATCCAGTCAGAAGCATTTTTACTGTTTAATAAATATTCATGAATAATTTGGGAAATCTTGCATAGATTCGGTGAGCCTTAAAAATAAAAACAAAAAACACCGTCCTTGTTATTTTACTAGTTATATTTGTTTACTGTAATAATAACATTGATTTTGTCTCAGATAATTCAAATTTTCCAGGATTTTTGCCCCCCCCCCCATTATTCCAGTACTGGAAAAATGAAATTTTATTTTCCAGGACGCGTGGGAACCCTGTTGTAGCTATATCGGACACAAGAGCTCACATTGCAGAGCGAGAAAAATTTTAATAGCTGC
The DNA here is from genome assembly GCA_023376005.1 of Doryteuthis pealeii. Classification (NCBI taxonomy): domain Eukaryota; kingdom Metazoa; phylum Mollusca; class Cephalopoda; order Myopsida; family Loliginidae; genus Doryteuthis; species Doryteuthis pealeii. The sequence continues at coordinate 109,720,850 of CM042139.1, read as the reverse complement.
GTAAAAAACACAAAATCGGTCAATCGAGATGGGTTAAACATTAGGAAACACGTGCAAGTAAAAATTCTAAATAAAAATATAAAATTACAGTTGGATTCTGGGTCAGATGTGACAATCATAAGTCTTCAGACTTTGGAAAAGTTGGAAAAACCAACCTTGCTAAGATCTAATAAAATGGCTAGGTCCGTGACAAGGGAGAAAATCAAGTTTGAAGGAGAACTTATCACAAATGGAACCTTTCAAGGAAGAACATTAAAACTAAAAATGTCCGTACTAAAGAATACAGGAAATTTATTCGGCACTGACTGGATGGAGAAATTTAAGTTGTGGGACATGCCAATTAATTCATTTTGCCAAAAACTCGAAAACCTGACCACCGAGGTAGAAAAATTAATAACAGATTTAAAAGAAACTTTTCTGGGAGTTTTTTTCTGGGGGTTTTAGTTGGTGTAATAAGATGACGGCAAAATTTGAGTTAAAAAAAAGAAATGTGCCCTTCGCCTCTTTACCACAAATAAAGGAAGAACTCGACAGACTTAAAAGAATCGGGGTATTGTCGAAAATTGAGTACAGTCAATGGGCTTCACCGGCCGTCTATGTAAAAAAGAAATCAAAGGAGATCCGGGTATGTGCCAATTTCTCGACAGGGCTTAATGCGGCATTAAAAGACTATCACTATCCTATACCAAGCCTGGAAGAATTTTTGGAAGAAGTATGAATATCAGCGCTTTTTAATTTTTATTTTTTTAAAGTTTACCACAAAGTTATTCAACATTTTCATTTTAATACTGCAAGTATACACATAGCATTAATTTAAATAAATAATATCACTGTGAACGTAAAACTACTTTTTTTTAAATACTTGCTATGTTGTATTACATACAGGAAATAGAAAACCTCTTTACATATTTTTTAAAAACAAAACTGTTCAGCAAGCACATGCTGGACAGGTTTGTTTTCATTTTAATTCTAGCCTGTAAGGTTTTTTTCTCTCCCAAAATTTGAAAATTTGACAAAAAACCCTGACGTTAAAGAATTATCAAAATTTAACACAATGTATATCAAAATAATCCTAAGATTATCTTCTATTAGATATAGGTCTTTTTTTTTTTTTTGGCTTATTCAAAGTTTTCATTTTAATACTGCATGTATATACATATATAGTATTAATTTAAATATATAACATCACTTTGAACTTAAAAATACATTTTTAAATACCTATGTTGAATTACATACAAGAAATAGAATACCTATATACATGTTTTTATACAAAGCTTGTCCGTCGTGTGCTGAGTTTTGTTTACATTTCTTGTAATTTTATTCCAAAATTGAAAATTTGAAGGAAAAACGCTGATGGTTGAGCATCATCCAAATGTCACATGTTATATATGAAAATAATTCTGAGACTATCTTCTATTAGTGATATAGTGCTTTTTTTTTTTTTTCTGATCTTATACTTTTTGAAGAAATCACCATCAAATTTTATCTATTATATTGATAAAGATAAGCCAGGGTTCCCACTCATTTTAGAAAATCATTTTCCAGGACGTTTTTAAGATTTTCCAGGACAGAAATTATTCACTGCAATTTCATAATTTAATCGATATTAATTTAATGTCAACACATTTAGACAGTTTTATTGTTACTTTTTTTTATGATGCAGGGTTAATTAATTATCTTGGGTTTATCATAGACGATGCTTACATCTATCAATTAACTACATAGGGTGTCCACAAAGTCCATATGCACTTTAAAGTTATAAATTATTTTAAGCGCACTCTGACTTTATAGACACACTGTACAATACAATTGTCTGGCCTCCTGTTTTTGCTTAGCCATGATCAACATTACTGGGTAATTTTTTCATTAGCAAATCAATTTTACACCCTCACCCAATATTTTAGATAAATATTTTCAGATATTTACCGTGCTATGTTTCTCATTTTTTTAATAGCTGTATTACATTTTATATACTATAGTACATAAATAGCCATGTTCAATTTTTGGAGTGTAAGAGAGATAAATGCGTATCCTAAGAGGCGATAACTCATTATTTGTCTCTTGCCGCTGAGTACACACCTATGGTGGACAAATATTGAAATTTTTTTACTATCTCGTATGTTTTCACATCCGGGTATTTCGAAGTAAAACAAATATTGGATTTTCTTTCCAATATCTTTAAAAATATTTTTTCCTGGAAGCGTAGCCAAAAAAACTTTTCTCTGTTGCGATTGACATATTTATTCAAACTGGGAGAGAATTCGGCCCCTTTTGTCAATTTTTGAAATTGATGATTTAAAAAATGTTTTTTTAAATCTCAGAAAATATGCAACATATCATCGCATATTTTTTAACTTGAATTTTTTCAAAGATAAAATTCATGGCTATCTTTTGTTAATTTTCAAGTTAGCCATGAATATTGACAGGCATGTAAAATTGACCTTGAAATTTTTAAGGTAGTAAAAACTCAATTTAACTTAGATAAAATAATTTTTTTTTGCATCAATTTGTAGAAAAAAAAAAGCTATATTATTCATTTGAGTTTTAAGAAAATAACTTAAATTTTAAAATCACTTTTTAGGGTATTGAATTTATATTTGTTTTTATTTTTCTATATATTCTTCAGGATATGATCTTTCAAGAAATGTAAAAATTAGGGAACAGGATTTTTTTTCTTCAAATGATAAAACGCCCCTCCCCCACATTCTGAATCAATTAAAACATTTTTTTCAGGTTTCTTCAATAAAATAAGTTAAATCGTTATAAAATTAAGTCATTGAAAAATAATTTGGTGAAAATTTCATTAAAATTGGACAATCCCTGATTTTTGGCAATTGTTTTAAAATTAAGAAATTAAAAGAAAAAAAAAAAAAAAAAATCTCCCTTTGCAATCCATGAACATCCCTATATATTAAAGTTATATTTTCAACTTTAAATGATAGATAGGGAAGGACATGGAAAACAAGATGTCTTAAAGAAGCAGCTCATATGTTGGGCTGTAGTGACCTATTGAGTAGACCAAATACAGAGATGAATACAACATGGGAACCAATCATTAAACAGGCTAAATCAAATGTTTTTTTTAAAGTAGATTATTTTAAAAATAAAAATATTGAAAAAGACTGAAGGATTTTACTCCTCAATGGTGGGTGGTGTTGGGAATTGTGTTTTGTAGAAATTCAATTGAAATTTGTACAAATTCGTAAAAAAAAAAAAAAAAAATTAAATGGGGTGGGATAGGATGTAAAATATCTAAATTGACGTGCCGTTAAAAATCGCGCGGGGGGAGGGGGACAAATTTAAGTAGATATTATACAATATCCCCATATTGTATAATATCTACTTAAATTTGTCGATAAAAAGCAAAAAACATCACAGTACATATTTGATAGGCACAACCAATTTGTGTGCTCATTTTTATTTTAAAAAGAAATTAAAATTAAATAGATTATTTAAGGACAAGTTTTTGTTTAATTTGAAAAGTATAATCATACTTTTCAACGTAAATAAAAATTACATATGTAATATCAGTTTGCTTTTTTATTTTTTTAAATTGATAATTATACTATAATGAGAATCAATAAAAAAAAAAAAAAAAAAAAAAAAAAAGAAAAGCAAAATGATATTACATATGTAATTTATTTTTAATACATTTTAAACAATTAAATTCAGCTAAAAAATTTGATCAAAATAGGCCCTTTGTGTGAAATAGCTACAGACTAAAAATCCCCACATCATTTAAAATTTTAAGACTTATAATAGTTTCTTCTTAGAAATCAATAATAGAAAAACATTAAATACACTATGTACAGAAAAATGATTAACTTTTTGATATTGATTTAAATGAAATATCTTTTTTTTGTTCAAAACACACAGAAAAACTAGAGTCCCCCAAAAACCCGGCGTTTTTGTTTACAAAAATTCACCAAGAAATATGTTAAAAAATGTGGAGGCGCAAATTGCAGAAAAAAAAAAAAAAAAAAAAAAAAATGCTAAAAATCAGAGAATTATCCGATTTTAATAAAATTTTCAGTCAATGAATTCTTTTAAATTACTGAATCATTTCAATCAAACTGATTCAATGGAAATAAACTGAAGTTCTTTAAAATAAATGCCACCTATATGCACCTTGAAAACAATCCATATACATAATTAATAGATAGAATTAATTTGAAATATAAAATGCCTAAATTTAAGTTTTAAATTTCATAATTATAGATTCTAAAAACAAATATCTATTTAATAACAAGCCTATTTAGAATTGTTATCTAATAATTTTTGGAAAAAAACTCAGTTGAAAAGTTAGGCCCCCGCCCTTTTTAACAAAACAAATATCGATGTATAATTTTTTCACTGATAATCTAAGACAATTATATACACACATATATATGTTGCAAAGTATTTTAAGTTTGTCTTTTAATTTGGAGATGTGGATTCATTCAAGGAATTATCGCAGCCACCACCACCAACCAAAATTTGGAGATGTGGATTCATTCAAGGAATTATCGCAGCCACCACCACCAACAAAAAAAAAAATGCTTCCACCCTACCCAGGAGATATAACTGCTCTAAAAAATTTATCATTAAACAACAACATACACATCACCCCTCTGACAAAGGAGGAGGAGTGGTCGTTATGTATTCTAAACAATATAATGACAAAATGCTTGATATCCTCAATGATCGTAATACCTATGAAATAATGTCTCCACAAACCATTACTAACAGCACAATCATTTTCAACAAAACATAAAAAACTAATAGGCAAAACAGATAAAACCTGGCTCTCTTTGATAGACTACCACCCTATCGTCCCCACCATTTACAGTCTCCCCAAAACACACAAACCAGGCATTCCATTAAGACCCATAATTTTGGGAATTGGAACTGCCCCTCATAAAATTGCTAAATCACTAGCTAAAATATTAACCCCCCTCTTAGGTACAGTTAGTAAATCTAACATAAAAAATTTGAATAGCTTAATTGAAAAAAATAAGAAATATAAACATGAACAACAAATGTCTAGCAAGCTTAGATAATAAATCACTTTACACAAGTATCCCAGTTGACAAATGCATTACTCGTCTAGAAAACCATCTCAACAAAATTAATACTTCATTTCCATTACCTATTAACAAGATAGTCCAAATTTGCAGACTTTGCACTAGAAATTGTTTTTTCCAATATAATGGAACTTTTTACAAATAGAAGTTCGGGTGACCCACCTTTGTGTTGCGTATTGGCGTGCTTATTCCTTGAATTCTTAGAATCTGGTCCCTTTCAATATATTTTACCTAATAACTAATTTTTTTCCATTACATTGACGACACATTATTCATTTACTTGAAAAACTGTAATTTAACTAATATCATTGATAAACTAAATGATGTGGAACCCTCCATTAAATTTACTCACACCCTACCATTTTTAGACATACTTATTATAAACAATAACAACATTTTAGAATTTAAAGTTTATCATAAGAATACCAACAAAAATGACTACATCTATTTTTATTCCCACCATAACAATAAGATAAAAAGTGGTTTCATAATAGGTTTCTTTCTTAGAGCACTTAGGATATGCAATAAGAAATATTTAGAAGAAGAATTTAATATTATTGAAAAGTCTTTTTGTAAATTACAATACCCTTTAAACTTCACACACATTATATATATATATATATATATAAACAAGAGTAAAAAAAAAAAATCCAAAGCTTTTTTAGTTTTTTTTTTTTTTACATTTAATTTTCAGTACTTATTTTCTACAAGACATGCTCCTTTAAAATATTTTTTTCTTCTATTAACAGTCTTTTGTCTTTTTATTCATACTGTAATTAGTTTCAAAAGATATGTTGACCCCCCCCCCAAAAAAAAGGGGGCGGTGTCAAAATTAAGTGACCAGAATAAAATCTGAGTATTAAAAAATTAATTCATTGATAAATCAACACTGAAATTGTCATTAAAATATGATAATTCCTTGATTTTTTTCTTTCTGCAATCGAAGGGATTAAATTTATTTTTTAAAAATACGTCTATGAGGTCAAAATTGGCAGTACCTAATATTTGAAATTTGAATTTGTGTTTTGTAAAAATTCATCGGAAAATATTTTAAACGGGGTGAGGTGGGGGTTAGAATATCTAAATTGACTTGCTGATAATATTGTAAAATATCTACATTAATTTACCCATAAATTGCACGACTCAGAAAATATCTGTTTGGTAGAGTAAATTGGGTAGGGAGTATGGGTGGCAAAATGTTAACATTACCAATATTTTCCAGGAGAGAGTGATGGTGGGGTTGCTATTTACATTGTAAAAAGGACAGTTATTTTTTTAACTGATATGAAATTGACATTTGATTAAAACAAAAACAACAAAAAAAACGAAAGTTTTGTTGAAGTGACATATGCTTGAAGCCTTACTTAGGGGTCTGGGAGTGGGGACCAACGTTTGTCTTAAAAAAAAAAAAAAAAAAAAAAAATCACTTTTGATCGCTTTCAAAAATGTTTAATAAAAACTTTTTTTAAATGAACATTATTTTTATGTAATTCTTAAATATTAGTATTACGTTACTGCGTATTGTTTTTTTTTTTTCGTTTGTTTGTTTAATTGATCATTTTCAATCAAAATTTTGCGTGCGCTATTCTATACATTCAAGTACAAAACATTTTGATTTTCAGTAACTATTTTACACGAGTGCTATTTAAAGAGAAAAAAAAAAAAAAAAAAAAAAAAAAAAAAAAAAAAAAAATAGAGATTAAGTTCAGGCAGATTAAATGAAAAGAGATCACAAGATTAGCTCAATAAGAATTAAATGTCTGCAGATGTTACTTGATCTAATTGTCATCTTCCTATTGAATTTATGCTTTTTAGTCTCTTTTGCTGCAGAAAATATCTATTATGGCTTTATGCTGACCCCACTCCCCCATGCAGTAACCAGTAAAAATTGCAGCACAAAATTCTTATGATCAAGATATTCTAATTATATCAGGTAATACATTGTTGAAAATGTCCTTAATTGTAATGGTAAAGTTCAAAATCTTTATAAAACAAATTTTTAATGTACTTAAAAAGTTTAAATTTAAAGCTTCAGTAAATTCATTTTTTATCCAAACTATTTGCAAATGTACATAAATGATTTTTGATTCATCAAATTCAATCTACAGCTAAAGTTTAACAAGATACATGCTACAATGGAGTTTCACAAACATTGCTTGAAACAAATATTATCCCATAAGGAGGGGAAGACAAAAAATATACTCACAGTGACAGCAACTTGGGTACGTGTGGTATATGCATACTGGGGTGCAGCATGAGCAGTCTGGTAGCTATCATAAGCCGATTGTCCTGCTCTTGGTGCAGCTGTAGCATAAGCAGCTTGAGGAGCAGCAGCAACATAAGCAGTTTGGGCAGCTGGATATGCTGTTGCTGTCTGTGCATTCGGTAGTGGATAGATAAACTGTGCCATCTTTACTATAGGCTGAAAACAAAATAAAAGAAGTTTAAAAAAAAATAAAAATAAAATGTTCCGTTTTTGTGTTATTACTTGCCACATTTGAAACTAATCATAATCTTTATGGTCAGAAAGGTAACCTTCACCTTTTGTACAACAGGATAGCATTACTTTGGCATATGCAATGAATATGGAAGTATACCTATAACAGCCAAAAGTATGAGGTTACATTTCAATCTAAAAACTTATTAATTTTATCCATTATTAAAAAGAAAAGAATTTAAAAAAATCAAAGAACATTTTGTTGATTCACAAAGTTATCTAATACTAACTAGGTTTTCAAAATTTTGAACCTTAAATTAAAGTTAACTTCATATTGCAACTAGTATTAATGAGACGTGACTTATCAAAGTCAAATATAAACCACACCGTAAGAATTTTGTAAAATGCATGAATTGTGTTTGTCATAATTTTTAGAAAAAGCATGATAGAAATAAGCCTTATTTTTGTAGACACCCCCAGCCCCAAACAAACATTGTAACATTATATAAGCACTATACTTAGACATGAATATTTGAAAGCCTTTAAAACTTTCTGTATACAGTAGGTACCACCAATCAGTTTAGGCCATCTTGAATAAAACAGAAATATTTCCGAACTTTGTTTATCAAAAATCTTGTAAAAAAAAAAAAAAGATTGTACAGGGTTGTTACAAAGAAAAATAGTTAATTCAAAGATCAAATTATCCGATTGGGAAAATTACATCGTTATCTTAAAAAATAAACAAACCTATTCATATTACGTGCGAAAGGGTAATTTTCAGGCCGCGATTTAGACAGAAAAAAATACATATTATTACCCTCTTACGGTTAAGCATCTAAGTACGGATGGGTGTAACGGACAAACTTTTTTAGCCAAATTTTTTCTATTAAAATGAATAAAATCTTTAAAAACTTTAATATTACAATTTACTATTAAAATAAATAAAAACTTGAAAAATTTAATTTTAAAATTTCTTAGTGAAATTGACGTTAAAAAATGTCTTCGGTTTTAGTATTAATTCTTAAAATCGAAAATAAAATGAAAATTTGAATATTTTTTCTAAGAGAAAAACTGATAAAATAATCATGTAAACTTACTTTTTTTTTCTAATAGCGTAAAAAATTATTTTATTTAACTTTTTTGAACAAAGAAAAACAAACTTCGGTTGTTACTCCTCTCGTCTCTTTGTAAAACAAATATGTCGGTTTTGATCTTCCATATATTCTAAGACCCATACATTAGTATTCAACAATAAAAATTACAAATTCTTTTAAAAATATTAATCGAGCTCGGATCGGACCAACTTTTAGTTCACCTGAATTCTAAAAATCATATTTTTAAATATACGGGAAAAATTTGATTTATTTCACGCAGAAATTTTTTTATTTTTTATTTATTTCACGCAGAAAATAAAAATATTTAATCACACAAAAGATTGAAAATCTCGTAAAAATTAATTTCTTAAAAAAAAATTTTTTTTTTATTTTTGACAATTTAATAGAATATAGTACATACCAATTACATAAGCAAAAAAAAGTTTTCAAATATTAATATTATGACATTTTTTTGCACTTTTTATTT
>CM042139.1:109549269-109706769 GCA_023376005.1 Doryteuthis pealeii | reverse complement strand
AGAAATTATTTGTCAAAAATGCATTTTAGGCTCATTTTGCCAGTAGCTATAATATAAAGGAGAAAAACACCTTTTCCCAGCCCTGGAAAATTTACAATTTCCAAGTTTTACAGGATGCGTGGGAACTCTGAAATTGTCTTTATAAATACATTTTCCTCATAATCCATTGATACCAACAAGATTATAAAGCACTCTTAGCACAAAGAATTAAGCAATACATCAAGTTTTATATATTTGAAAGATTAATTATAAGATATCACTAATTTCCTTAAAAAATTGGAACATATATTGGCAACATCACAGGATCAGGTGTTTTTTTTTTTTATTAGGAGAGAGAGAATTTGTAGAATATTATGAATGAAGGGGAAGAGAAAAAAAAAAAAAAAAAAAGTTGGGATAAAATTTCCCCTTGATTTTCAGTTAAGTCTACAAAATACTTCCTAAACATGCACATTTTCTATACTAAAAAAAAAAAAAAATAAGGGGGGGGGGGAAAAGAAAGAACATCTTAATGTTTTTAAACAAAATTCTGGTAGTGTTGATTGTTAATATCCAGAGATTAAAAACATAAGGAACAAAAGTTACCTCAAGTTTTCATTCAGACAAAGCTTGACATAAAATCTAAAAATTTGCATACCTGTTCTAATTAAAGATATAAAATTCTTTGTTTTTAACCAAATTGAAAATCCTCACATTAATACAATTTGTTAAAACTGATGCTATTTACAGAAGCATGTCTTAATATGAACACATTTATAGGATTTTTTTCTTCTTTTACGGCTTTAAACTTATGGCTTCTTTAATGATAAATATATGAAGGTTTTCAAATATCTAATCTCAGATGACCAAGAATTTTTTTTAAAACTAAAATCATATTAAATCACAATATTTTCATAAGTGGCAAAATTTATTTTCTGGGAAACTAAGTACTTTTTATACATTGTGTGCATATATACTTATCCATTTACACAAAAATGTAAAATGTCTATAAATTATATTATCCAGTTTGATTAAATATGAAACCATTTACACAATCTGAATAACATCTGATGCATTTTTACAGGCCAAGACCTATCAGGTTTAACATTGAACAGTTTATAGGGTTGAGCACTCGGGGGGATTCTGCTGAGGGCCGCCAACTCGAGCGTAAAAACGCGACGCTATCCTATATATAAGGGATGGAGCACTCTATGACGGCTTTTACATACAAAGCGATGTGTGTATTAAAACAATTAAATCCCCTCCGCATTCTGTAGGTGATGACAGCCTGATGGTTAAGGTGATGGACTGACATCCAACCGATCGAATTTCAATCCCGGCTGTAGGTAGCTTACAAATGTCTAGCCACACTGAAGAGACTTGATTAAGTCGAAACACGTGTCTGGATGACTCTCTCTCTCTCTATATATATATATATACATACAATAAATAAAATGGAGATTATGTATTTGTAACTGAAACTATATCACCACTCAAGTCACATTCTCCATGATTTTATACAACAAAAAGTCACATTCTCCATGATGTTATACAACAAAAAAGCAGTTTACAGGGTGAACGGGAAGGCTAATTCACATATTGATATTAAAAATTTGATTGGTATTATTGATTTCTAATTGTTTGGTTTTAAATGAATATGAGCAAAAATCTCTGAGATAAATCTAAAAAGAAATCCATTAACAGGAAGGAATAACTAATTTTATTCTTTACTTCCAAATTTAACTAGATAGTTAAATTAGGAAAAATAAAAGATGGGAGTAAGTTTCAGTTCTATTTTTCGATTATATCCCCCTGTTTCACACCTTTTAATCTGCATTCTTATTTAGTTTCATTAGCCTTTATAATTTAATATATCTTATTACATTACAACTTAAATGCTTGCACCCGGAGGGTGCATATATAATATAATATAATATAATATAATATAATATATATATATATATATATATATATATATATATATATATATATATATATATATGTGTGTGTGTGTGTGTTGAAAGGAAAAGTAAATAAAGGAGAGAAAATGTTGAATAGATAAAACGGATTTACTAACACGTGTTTCGCAAACCTGTTTTATCCATTCAACATTTTCTTTCCTTTATTTTTCCTTTCAACATATTGTCAGATTCATTTCCATTTTCAACTTACATTATATATTGAAATATAAAAATTCCCTAAAATATATTGTAACTTATTGAAAAAAGGAATCGGTAAGAAAAAAAAAAAAGAAAAAAAAAGAAAAAATTCCAGGCATAGCTAGATCATCCTTCAGCTTAAATTTAATCCATGCCAAAAGGTAATAAATAATAAAAATAAGCGTGATTTTTTTCAAATGGTTTAAGTTTCCATTTGTTACCTCACTGGATTTTTTATATGATTTTTTTTAGAATTTTAGGGATTCCCAGAAATAAAATGGGTTGATTATTGTAACTTTGTTGGGCCTAGTCAATTACCATTGGTGATTTTATTTGGCCTATTGCCAGAATGAATTCACTTTCATAATTATCTATTACACTAGTCTTGTTATTCATTGATGCAGAATTTTGCTTATATCTGATAAAGTATTTTTTCTAAGAACCATAACTAAAGTTTTAAATGGGTTAAAAGAAAGAACTTTTACCCCCTCCCCCAATAAATACACATTCTGTTTTTATCATGAAAAGAAGTTCCAGTTTGTAATTATATTCTCTTCCTCAGAGTTAGAAATAGCTAAAATTATGTTAAAAATATGTAATAAAAACAGGGTTGTTCAGATTACAAAGTTACTGATTAAATTCCGTTATTTTAAGGAGTCAATCTTTATTCCATTGTATTCAACCATGTTAGTCATGATATAGATAATATATATCGTATTCTATTACACCAATTGCTTTCCACAGAAAGACAGCTCCATTATGTGTTTTGCAAAAATTGCATAGGCGAGAAACTGAGAGTTACCAAGCACTGTTAACTATGTCTATGACACCGTTTTATATATATATATATATATATATATATATATATATATATATATATATATATATATATTGAAAAGAGAAATAAAGGAAAGAAAGTATAGAATAGATAAAATAGGATATTTTAATCAATTTTAAAATTTGTTGGAAAGCAGATAATTTTTGAAATGTTCGAAAAAATAACTTTTTTCAAAATTACGTGAAGAGAGTGTTCAAACACGGTCGAGAAAGACGGTTATAATGATGTCATGTTGCATGCGACGGATTTAAAAACTGAGAGAGGATGGTTGGAATAAAGTTATGTGGAATTTTAATTTTCAATTTTAATTTTCAATCTCCGCTTTTCAACAAATTTTATCTAAAAAAAATGAGGATTTACTTTGAGGAAGGTCGATACTTCTTTGTGTGTGGAACATTTCTACATTTTTTCTATTATTATTATTTCATTTGGTTATTTAAAACTAATGATAGATTGAATAATGTACATATGGATAAACTCCCGACCGAAACATGTAAGTAAAATTGATTAAAATATCCTATTTTATCCATTCTATACTTTCTTTCCTTTATTTCTCTACCATTTTCATTTTACACACACACATATGTATATATATATATATATATATATATATATATATATATATATATATATATATACAGACTGGATCTCTCTGGTGATTGTAAAACAAACAAATCTATGTATTTAATAGTTTAAACACCGCCCCGTAAAAGCAGCTGTCAAATGGCTGAGAGGTTAACGAATTGGACTGACGAAAAGTCAGTCGGATTTCGCTCCTGGTCAGAGGTAGTTGTTGTGTCTAGCCACACTGAAGAGATGTGAATTGTCAAAACACAGTGTCTGTGGATGACGTATACACACACACACACTTTCATCACATCTTATAATAATGGAGATTCGGTGTGTCTGTAACCAAAATGTCATTATACCCCCAGGGATTGTGTAAGTTTATCAATGAGTATTTAATTTAGTCATAACAAATTACATTCATTGATTGATTGTATAAACTTTATTTATCAAAAGGTAGAGAATCAATAATACTAAAAATGTAAGGTATTAGTAGCATAAAAGATACCTAAATAAAATTAAACATATAACATAAGAAACAAATCTCCTTTTGACTTCTCCATAGCAGTTCTTGTAAATAATTTAAAAGAATTATCAAAAACACATAAAGGAGTATATATTTACAAGAATTACATAACAAAAATATTAATAGGCCATGTTAAAAAACAAATAAATCTCTTGTGAATTAGACATTCAAGTTTGAGTACAAGTTAAATGGTTAGATAGTGAAAGTCATCAGATTTATAGTAGCTGCAAGAATGCCTGGCACAAGTTATTACTGCAGTTGTATTGATTAAAGTTGGATTTCATCCAAGTCTAAGAATGTCAACAAATAAACAAAAATAGGTTGAGAGATAGTTAACAAAATACATAAAACAAAGTTTACTCAGACATTGAAATTGGAAATTGAAATACAAATGACATTTTTTAGTATTTTACTGAGCACTAAATTAAACATGGATTTATGATTCAAGTTAGCTGCAAATACTAATAATGATATCCATTCTGTACTTAATGCATGAAGCATTTGAAATTCAAGTGGAAAGCAAACCCTTCACTTGTCACCAAATATTCAAAGTTTTCAAATTATATTCCTGTTCGTTCTAGAGTAATGGTAGGTGTGTAAAATCTACACTTATGTTACTTACAAATTCACAATAACAAAATTCTAGATACACATTAAGAATAAATAATTCATAACAAGTATTTTTCTTCAGAACCAACACACCATTTATATTTATTGGTTAAATAAATAAAACTTTGAACACTTGCAAAATATGTAATTAACACAATATCAAAAGTAGATTTTAAATTAGTTGAAATTGACAGGTGATAATTTTAAGACAAATGTGGTCTTCCATAAAACAAAAATGCTAGGAAAATTGATACTTTTGCCTGACAATTAAGAACTATCCTATAAACTGATAGGGATACCCAAAACTTTGTCTGCTTTAAATTTTAAAAACGAATTAAAATCAATTAAATCTTTTGTCCAAGTCAAAAAGTAGTAACATTAGTAAAAAAAAAAAAAAAAAAAAAAAAAAAAAAAAAAAAAAAAAAAAAAAAAAAGAAAGAAAAATATTACACATGTAATTTATTTTTAATACATTTAAGACAATTTTTTTGGTCAATTTTGATCGCGTATGGCCGTAAATGCTGTTTAAAGATGGCATAAAATCTGTGTTTACAAAATAAATGTAACTCTCGATTGAACACACACAAAAAAAATAAAAAATTAGGGAATTATCTGATTTTAATTAAATTTTCAGTATTCATTTATCAATGAATGAATTTTATAATGCATCAGTTATTTTATTTCAAAACTTTCTAATTTAATTAGGTATTTCTGCTATGATAAATTAAAATTAATTTAAAATATGATAAGTTTAAAATGTCATTAGTTTCTAAAAAAACATTTTTTTTTTTAATAACTACTTTACTTTAGTATCAATCACCGGCTGAACTTGCAAATCGGTCAGAAAATTAAAACATATTACAGGGTGACCCAGACAGAGCCCAATTTATTTCTCCATTAAACCCTAAACCCCCCTAGTTAAAATTAACAGTTTTATTACAAAATTTGTGGGTTCTTTTTTTTCTGGGTCATCCTAATTTTCCGACCGATTTGCAAGTTTAGCCCAATCACCTACAATTTTTTTGTCGAAAACTGCATTGGAAATCTAGCCCCCACCCCAAAAGGAACAAATATTGATGTATATTTTTTCTTTTATAAGATAATAGCCAATTAAATAATTATCGAAATGAGTAAAAAAGTTAAAAAATCTCCAAAAATTATTTCTTTAGTTTTTATTTTCCTATTTTCGGTACTTATTTACTACTAGAGCAGAGTCCTTAATTTTTCTCTCTTCTTTTCCCAACTTCGGTCTTTTGTCTTTATGCAGCGCAAAAGAAAAGAAAAGAAAAGAAAAGAAGTATCAACCACATAACCCCACCGATAAGGCCCCCCACCCCAAGTTAAGTGACCTGAAAAAAATAATCAAAGTTTTGAAATAAAATAACTGATGCATTATAAAATTCATTCATTGATAAATCATAGGGACTGGCAAACTGAGCCTAAAATGCGTTTTTGACAAAATGACTTTAGCCCCCCCTACAGAAAATAATTTACCAAAAATCAGGGAATTAAAGGATTTTAATGAAATTTTCAGTGTTTATTTATCAATGAATGATCTTTATAATGCATTATTTATTTTATTTCAAAACCTCATTTTTTTTCAGGTCGCTTAATTTTGACCCCCCTTATGTTGGGGGCGTAAAATGTTTTTCAAGTTGGTCATATATTGTACTAATTACAGTATAAATAATGAGATAAAAGACCGAACTTATGAATAGAAACACAAAATTTTTTTTTTACGGTTGCGCTTCTATGAGAAAATAAGTACCGAAAATCGAAAAATAAAATGTAAAAAAAAAAAAAAAATTTATTTTTTGGAGATTTCTTTTTTACTCATTTCGATAATTATTTAATTGGCTATTATTTTATAAAAGAAAAAAATTATACATCGATGTTTTTTCTGTTTAAAAAATGTGCCAATTTCAATCGAGTTCTTTTTTTCGAAAAAATAAGGTTTGCATTAAGTAGATATTTATTTTTAGAATCTAAAAATATAACATTTTAAACTTAAAATCCGAAAATTTTTATTTTAAATGAATTTTATATATTAATTTTTCATAGCAAAAATACTAAATTAAACTTTTGAAATAAAATAACTGATGCATTATAAAATTCATTAATTGTTAAATCAATACTGAAAATTTCATTAAAATCGGATAATTACCCGATCTTTGGTAAAATTTTTTTCCATTCCAAATGTTACGTTAAAATTGTAAACAAGCGCCTAAAACCATTGAAAAACAGCCAAAATGGCGGATCACGTCGAAATTGACCAGAACAAATTGTTTTAAATCTTTTAAAAATAACTGCATATGTAATTATATTTTTTTTTTTTTTTTTTTTTTTAAATGGTGGTTATTATGTTACTACTTATCGATTTAGACAAAGTTTAACCTTAAATGATAGATTTAATTATTCTTAATTCGCTTTTAAAACTCGTATCCGATTTTTTTGCTAGTCCCTAATAAATCAACACATTAAAATCGGATAATTCCCGGATTTTTGGTAATTTCTTTCAAACTGGGTGGGTGGGGGTCGCTTGCATGGTAAAAACATGGATTTTACGACAAATTGGGTATACCTAATATACAAAAATTCACAAATGAACTTCCATTTAACAAAATATATTGGGGAAAAATCCATATACCTACTTCAATTCTTAAACTTTTAAAGAACATAGAATAAGGAGGGGAAAACATTTTAATAATACAAGGAGTTAAAGAAATTTAAACAGGTTTAAATTTTAAATGATTTTTTATCATTGACATTTTCAATTAAATTTAAACTGAACCCTTTTTTTTATAGAACCAATACTACTATTAAATACCATGATTGTTTTTAGATTAAAAAAAGTATAACAACTTTTCAACTACATTTATTGTAAAAATATCTAGGAGATTTGGGTAGATTGTGTACCATTGCATAAAGAAATACAACGAGCAACAGAAATTGTTTCAATTGATAGATTTTTTGATTTAGCTCAGTTTTACGTGGGCAGGTTTTAGGGTAACCTGGACTCCGCCAACAAAAGCATGAAACAAACAGGCTCTTGATATCTATTTATTCATTTTATCACTAAAGAATGCCATAAAACGAAAATGGATTTTTTGCAGAAGGGTTGGAAATCCTAGGTAAAAATTACCCCCCCCCAAAAAAAAAAACCCCAAACAAACTGAAAATAAGGTATCATTTTTGTTTTGTTTATAATAAAGATAATTCGGAATAATTTGATTCATTCTGGCTGGAGGATCTTATTTACAAAACTGACCGCCTCCTAATTTACGACAATTGTCTTTTCTTTCTTTAAGATTTTTTATATTCTAATGAATATAAAATACATTTTAAAAGACTGCTGAGGTAACATCTGTTAAAAGAAAGAAAAAGTAATGGACAAAAGCGTTGGTATCTACTCGTTTAATAATTCTCCCACTTCCGATAAGAAAGGAAAGGAAAAAAAAAACCCAAAAAACAAAACGGTCAGTTCTCATCAATAGATTGAAAAAAAATCGATTGGACGGTAAAACAATCTCAAATGATTTATCTTTAGAGAGAAAAAATACTGAGAGGAAGATGATAACAATTAAGAAAAATTTCATGGTACCAAACATTAGTGGGTTGCATATACTTTCCCAGTGATTTTTTAAAAACTATAAACTCATTCCAGGTACGGTTTCATTTTCAATAAGGACCTTTTTTTTTACATTAAAGTATGTGCTTGGCAAGCACATACTTTATTTTCATTAAAAATGTCCTGCTTGAGATTAAGGGAAGATGAAGTAACAGGAAGTCTAAGTGAATTAAAAAGTTTTGAATAGAAGATAAAAATGTACGTACCAAAATAAAATTAATAGGATGTATAAATCCATACGAGAATAAAGCAAGTGTGTTCCCTGTTCAAAGTTCACAATCTAGTATTTATTTAAACTAAGACGTAAAAAAAGAATGGAGACATATTGAATGTTGAATAGGTTATTTTCATTCACATGTCAAATGATAAAATATAGACATTATATGAACAGAATGCATCAATTACTGAAAATATTAGCATAAGAAAAAGTTATCCTATATTTTCTACTCTACTCTAAAAATACTTTCAAGATCAGTTGAATAACATGACTAAATGAACAATTTATTTTTTCAAAAGTAAAAAGCATCACTGTGGGCAGTTTTTCACTCATAAGATCAAATTTCAGAAATTAAAAAGTAGCAGGCAATTTGAACCAATTTTAAACGTTTTGAATTGACACGTGGAAAATGAACCGCGTATACACGCGTGATTTATAAAAGCCAGTTTTTTTTTAAGTAGTTAAGGAAGTAAAGATCAGTTACGATATTTTTGTGTTGTAATTATTCATTTCTTTTGAATTTCTTTTTTTACATTTCTAGAGAAAAAAAAATTTATATTCTGGCCATTTTTAAAATCAAATTCACCATTTTCTTTTTTTCAAAATTGAATTTCATTAATCCTTTTTATTTAAAAAGAAAAAAATCTCGAAAATAAAAAGGTAATATTCAAATATATAGTTTACTACAAAAATCTATATCCATATAAACATCACAAGTGTACACAACTAGTATGACTGATACTAATGATCACAGATCAGAAACATTTTCAGACACGACTTTTATAAGACGGACACAAAATGAAGGGTCTAGTTTAGCATCATACGTATATTGTAAATTGGGCCCCCACATTAGAACCATTTCAACATTTCCACAACTTTTTTTCTCAAATGAGAAAAATAAAAAATGAAACGTTGAAAATACATTTTCTTAAAAACAACGCATTACTTAGTTATTAACAACTTTTCCCTGTCATGACGCGGAAACTTTTACTAATTATGGAGGTCAGACAGTAAATCTTTCTATTAAAGTATAATCTAACAGAGAAAAAAAAAACCTTGATTGCTATTAACGATTATAATACCGTCAAAAAGTTAATGAATTAAGTGGATTTAAAAAGATTCATTTTTCAAGGTTTTCCAGTTATTGCCATCGCATTTTGGAAAATAATTTACAATGTTTGGAAGTCATTTGGAAATTTACCAAGTATGAATGTAAAATTTAATTATTTTAAATTAACTTGCAGTCGCTTTATTTACACACTAGTAAAGTTTAAACAGTTGAATGAATTCTAATACGATTCAGAATTTCTAAATTTAAAAAAAATATCCACTAGGAAGACATAGAAACTCGACTGATGTGAACCGACAATTATTTTAAGGACAACTTTAAAAGTTGATTCCTTTCTTATTGCTCAACCGGAAAAATAAGAAATGCAATAGAAAGAAGCTAAGAAAATTCGTGACTGGGATGAGAAAAAAAAAAGTAGTAGTAGCTGATGAGACAAGTTGACTAGGGAGCTTGATCTAGTTAATACCACTAACGTATTTTTCCATAATACATCCTTCCATTAAATAAAGAAATGCTAAATAAAGAGGTAAGTATCAATATGTAAAATACCAAAGGTCAATATGAAAATTGAAATAATTTTAGGAAGATTTAAACCAATATTAATTCAGAAAATATTTCATTACAAATACAATGGAAATATTTTTTTGAAAATGGCTACATTACCAGAAGCTTCTGATTATGTTATTTTTTTCACAGGTTGAGAACAATGTTGGTATATAATAAAAATAATATGTCTATTCTTTTTAAATTAAAGACAACGGAAATTTCTTTTTAGGTCTACAACATTGAATGATGGTAGCTCCGCGCGCTCGCCAGGTTCCATGGAATCATAACGGCTCTTTGGAAATTTCATGTGTGCAAGTAAATAATGTAAAATAATTCATGTATGTCTGTACTTTAAGTTTGAAAGGAATGAAGTATAAAAATCAAATCTAAAGCTCCTAAATTTAAAAAGCTATTTTACTCATCAAAGTTCGTTGTAGTAGTTAGATGGCGTCTTTAAACAAGGGAAAAAACGCAAGTAAAATGTTCATAAATCAGGGATCATTTTCTTACTTAATTTCTACTAAAAACAATCCCCCATTTTATGACCAATTTTACCATGTTCGTCATTTAATATTTTTTTTGCAAATATTATATTTGAGCAGCTTGCAGAGAGAGAGAGAGAGAAAAAAAAGAGATCTTAGATCACAAAACAAAAATTAGATAACAAAAAGTATTTAATATAAAAAAAAAAATCCACCTGCGCAATTTGTGAAAAGAATGTGAACAAAAAATAATTGCGGGAGAATGAAGTCCAATAGAGCTAATAAAGCCGCCGCCATCATCTCTACTAGCCTCACACTCGTGTTAGAGCTAACTGGCGGCATTCTTTTCAAACAACATTTACGCTATATAAGTCATTTAAAGATTACAAAGTCTAGCAAAAATGCATTCACAATCTTAAAATATATACAGGTATAAAGATATTTACACTTACCCACAGCTTGAAAGTATTACTTTTATAAAAAGTATACCTCTGCCACTGTAAAGAACAAGTAAATTTACATCAGAAATGTTCATGAGCATCCGGGTACTCTCGTTCTCTTTGCACATGTCCAATTACTAGCGTCACATTTGATTTTTTTTTTTTTAGTAAATAATTTTTTAAAGTTGTTAAATTTTAATATATCAAAATAAAAGTTTTAAAAAAAAGTGTATTCTTACTCAATTTTTCCAATTTAGAGTTATTTTAATTTTCAAGAAATATCGGGAACGAGATTTTCTTTCATGAGGCCAGCAAAATTGATTATGATAATTCAATGGAAGGAGGAGGAGGAGGGTGAGTTAAGAGAATAGAATATTATGGAAAGAAATTTAATTGGTTATGTCCGATTCTACTCAGTAGATTCTGTTAAGTTAGAACTTAGCAAAACTAAGACTTCTTACCCGTGATTTTAAGAGATCTATGAGCAATGAGAAAACGTTTCATTTAAAAATGTTATGTTTCAATCGAGTATCTCCGGTAATAATCGACTGTTTTCGTAAACCATGTATTTCAGTGTATGACGTATTTCGAGAAAAAGATAGATGCGAGGTCAAACGTCTGGTGTCATACTGAAGGTTATTAACAACAAAAGCAGCCAACCATTTCCCGCCCGCTTTCTTATAGTTGTTCTGAAATTAGACGACAAACTGCTGCAATATTCCTGGTAGTATATAACGTTATTCAAAATAAATTATTTTGCAAATGTTTGTTATTCATATTCAAAGGTGTTTTTTTTATTTTATTTTTTTACTTTTAATTGCATTAAGAGTTATTAGGATTTTTTTTTTACTCAAAGAAACTAAGAGAAAATAAAACTAAATTTAAAGAGGGATTTACAAATTTCCATGTTTGTAAATAAATAATACCTTATTCAGGGTTTTAAAAGGATTACCAATCGCTGCTACTGTTGTAGTAGCACTGCTGAATTAGATTATTTTTAGGGAAAAAATCTTGGGTGGTTTTCTAATGCCATTAATATAATTTTGCCATCAAAAAATACCCTTAATTTTTGATAGACAGTATTCAAGGTCACTGCATAATTTTTTGATTTTTGAAATTCATGATTAGTTGAAATACCTGGTTAGAGTGATCTAAAATTACAAGCATTTGTTCTTTTAATAATTACTTAAAGCAAGGAAAAGAATCGTAGTTTTTATATTTCTTTTGATATATTTTTCTTATTTTAGAGAATACTTGAAATTGAGATAATGAAAAATGATAGAACTGTTAAGCATAGACTCAAATGAAAGACATATTGCATATGTTAGTAATATTAAAATAAAGCCTTTTGTCATAAATGTTCAATTGTAACCTTCAAAACATAGGTCAAAACAGTAGTTACCACAACTTTAGTCCCTCTTTAGAGTAGTCTCCCTAAATGATGTAGATTCTAATATTTACTAAATAATACACAAAAGTATTTGTTTGTTGGTTGGTTTTGAAGGCTATCACAATACAAGTGTAAAGAAAAATAAGGTAACTATGATATTGTTCATCTACCTTTGATTTATTTTCTTAATATTTCGGGATAAAGATCCCTTCGTCAGAAGATTTCCGAAAGATCAGTTCTGGAGCTGTTACCTTGTTGCCAGGATTTGTCCATTCTGCTGTATGCCTGGTGATATCTTCCTCCAAATTCTCTGCATGTGTGAGTGTGTGATTATATGTGTCTGTCCAACAATGTCTTTGTATCATTCCAGATTTGGCCTATCTTTTTTGGGGGAGGGGTAAGGCAGGTCTTAGTAGTTTGTTTATTTGTGTGTGTGATCTCCAGACACAGCTGTGGCTTTAATTTTATATTACCTGTATATGTTTGTTGTGCATGTGTGTATGTTCGGTATGTGTTTGTGTGTGTTGGATGTGGGTCTGTTGTGCTTAATAAAAAGAATTTCTGCTAAGTTGCCAATATATTAAACTAAAATTATTCCTCTAAATCTTTATAAATTTGTACATCTAATATTTTGATTAAATTCCTCCAAATAATTCAAAATTGATTTCCACTTTAACACCAGCTTCTGTTAACTTGGTCTGTAAAAGGTTAAAATAAAAAGGTAGGGGCTGTTACTGTAACTTTTATGATTTTTCTTTTCAACCAAGTAATTACTAATTACTTTGTTTCTTTGATTAATAATCCTTTTCCCTATCCTTAATACTTGTGTTTCTTCCTATTATTTCTCTGTTAACTCTGATACTCAAGTTACAACTTATACAAACTGTTGAGTGATAGGTATGTGGTGTAATGGTTAGAGTTGTAGGAAATAGACTCGTCGACCAGAGTTCAAATCCTAACGAGGCTGTTTGTATTTCGCATAGT
Source organism: Doryteuthis pealeii (assembly GCA_023376005.1). Lineage (NCBI taxonomy): Eukaryota > Metazoa > Mollusca > Cephalopoda > Myopsida > Loliginidae > Doryteuthis > Doryteuthis pealeii. The sequence continues at coordinate 109,693,335 of CM042139.1, read as the reverse complement.
TCTAATACTCTTGGGAAAGGTATGCATCCTACTCTTCCTCCAGCTATGGGTAATAGTAGGACAGGCTGGGCTCTTTAACCTTGGCTAGGTAACCAGTCTAGGAGAAGGAAAACTCTGAATTCAAACCTATTAAACTCGGCTTAAGAAATTGACCTTGTGTTACATCCTGCTCGTGCGGAGGGATTGGTAAATATATATACAAACAGCCATCATTCTGCATATATACTTGTTCAGATATTAACAGCAAGGGCTGATATAGACATTATCAATCATTGCATGTGCTGATACCATATCATCTACTGTTAGTTCATCACTGTTGACAACAGCTAAAGTTAGAAAGCAATACAGAGATTATCAATGTAAGAAACAATGTAAGGTTAGGATTTGTTTAAGTAGTCAGACATTTTTGGTTAGTGAAATGAGTTCAATATGAAGTATATAAAAGCAATGTCAATGATAAGAGATTGCCATTTGAAATAACAGCAACTTTATTACAATATAAACATGGATAAACGTATAGACTATATGCATGTATGTATCGGCAATATAATAATTAGAAAGGGTAACTTTCAGCTAAGCAACATTCAAAGTGGAGAAGTTCCAACATGTGGTTTATGTGGAAGAGTATGTCTCTCCAGGGCTGGCCTGGTGAGTCATCTGAGAAAACACAGGAATGGAGAGTCAAATACAACTGGCATATAAATATGATGAAAAAAAAAAAAAAAAAAAGCAGGAAATGGTCTTGCTCGAATCACGAGTTGACAATCATCATCGGCAATATGTATGTATGTATCGGAAGACTATATAATTTTTGTGCCCCTGAAGTTACAGTGCCTCCTGTTACTGTGAAGTCCAATGTTTGAAAAACAGCCTCAACTACAGATGTCGCATGTGAAGGCTGTCACTGAAGATGTTGATGTGCCGGTGCTTTGTTGCCACCACTTTCTTCTGGACCTCTTGGCTTCATAGTGTTGCACCAGGGTGACTTCAGACATGAAGTCGCCCTGGTGCAACACTATAAAAATAGACTATAAGAATGAAGTAAAATAAGTGAACTTCTAGCTCTTTACTAGGAAAAGTTCTTTGGTCATTACCATGTGGTTAAGTTTTGTTATGACATGTTGGTAATGTTATACATTTTTTAGAAGAAGCATGCCTGTTTAGCTTTCAGAAAATATTACAGCATTCATAATGTAGACTTTGAGCTTAACTCTTTGCTTACAATGGCTGTACCAAATTTTCTTGGTATTTTTTACCTGTATGATGGGATATTTCAAAGTTCACTATCTATTCACTCCAGAACTTATTCTATTCAAATAAAGTCCTATTATTATTGTAATCTGAGTCTTTCTACTCAATTATAATGAGCTATCAGTTTTTGTACATTACTTACAGTAAGATTGTAGTGGTCAGAGAGTTGCTGTGAGGGCTTAAAGTAGACAAAGAGTTAAGTATGGAAGCGAGGAAAAAGTTCTTTAGTTACATATGTGAAATTGTAGAGGCAGCTTGGTTCAGAAGCAATATGTCAAAACTTAAGCAAAAGTCCATTTAGGAAGGGGGTGTCCAGGGAGTGAACACATTAGATATGCTGTCTTCGTTGTATGCTGAGTAGATAGAGAGAAAGATTTTTACTGTTTCTTGATTTAATATGGACCTGTTCCCATGGCAACTGCAATGCTTCCTAATGTTATAAAGTAATTCTTAAGAAGGGCAAATAATTGACAACCTGTAATGGTAACAAAACAAACATATATAAATACAAGACTTGTTGTTAGATTCAAATATTAAAGGTGGTTAGGTATTCATTTCTTTTATTCATATAAATTATAATTAACTTTTTAATCTTTAGAAACTGCTGCAGCAGAAAAAAATAGTTGTGCCACCAACAAAACATACTTCATATAATGGAAAATAAAGTAGAAATAAAACAAAATGTTAAACTTAGTAAGAAAAATAGAGCTCTCAAGTTTGTAATAATGTAGGGTTACCTTACATTTTCTTCTAAGGCTCGTAATCCATTTCGATGAAGAAAAAAATGTGCCAATACCCCTGTAGACGACTTAAAAAAGAATGTGCTGTGCATTTGACTGGTTGTTTGCAACAGCCAATCAGATGCATGGTAGAAAGTTTTTCACTCATCCAAAATCAATAAAGCCAAATGTCTGTTAGCGTCTCAAAGGTGGTAGGTGGATCAGAGTTTGATCCTCTCTAATAGGGTCAGCCTAGCAAGGGGAGTATGATGTTGAAAGACCTGAAACTTCCCTGTGACCCAAGTTAATTCATCACTAACACCACCTTCCAAATGTAGTAAAGTGCATATATTTAAAGTCTCCAGGTACAGGTATGGTTTTGGGTTTAGAGCATTATTACCACTAATCCCAGGTTATTGGTAATGATGCTTCACCACTTCAGCTGTACCTTCTGATACCACCAGATTTTGTATGTATATATGAAGATATAGTAAAATGCCGATATTGTAATTTAAAAAATATTACTATTTTTTAATATTCAGGTGGCTTAGGGAAATATTACAAACCTTTTTTGTAAGCATGCTTTCAAAGAATCAGCTGCTGCTGCTAGTTAATATCCAACATTTGCTTTAATAAAAATGTCACATGTATTTGTAGATTTATTTTTTGTAATACCACCTAACAATTAAATGATAATAAAAATATGTTTCAAAACATTCACAGTATCCATGATAATGAAGCATTGGCCAAGAGTAAAATGATAAAATCATCTGTGCAATAAAATTTGGTCTAATTAAAGATGTATTAATATGATTTATATAGAGACATTAAAGCATTACTATTTGTATTGATGTTAAAGCATTACTGTATATAAAGACATTAAATCATTATTATTTGCATAGAGACATTAAACATTTCAATTTGTATTGTGACATTAAAGGGTTACTATTTGTATAGACGTTAAAGCATTACTATGTGTATAAAGACATTAAAGCCTTACTACTTGCATAGAGACATTAAAGCATTACTATTTGTATAGAGACATTAAAGCCTTATTATTTGTATAGGGACATTAAAGCATTGCTGTTTGTATAAAGACATTAAAGCATTACTCTTTGTATAGAGGCATTAAAACCTTATTATTTGTACTTCTGCCCCTGAGCCAAGCTTAGCAAAAAGACTGCACATGTTTATTCTTTAAAAGTAAGGTGTTTGTTTTTTGTTTTGTTTTTTGAAGAATTTGCATAAGGTTTTACTGTGTCACATTGAATAAACTATGAAGTCAGTTATTTAATAAGAGAAAATATATATTTTGGTGTTCACTTTATTTTAGGTTTATAGCTGTATGTCTACCATGAATTTTGAGATATAATAGAATCATTGATGCAAATAAACAATTTACCTGTAAAATAAAATTCAGTGGCCTCATGAAAAGAAATTTTGTGTTTAAAAAAATGAACTGAAGGAAATCGAAGAAGGACCAGTAGCAAGCATACACATAATTATGCTGAGAGCAACACTCAAGAAAATAGCAAACTATAAAACCTAAGGCCATGATGGTATACATAGATTCTGGTTTAAAAAATTCACTTCCATCCACAAGAAACTGACCCAACAACTGAATAGATACCTACTATATACTTAGAAAATATACTGGGGGCTACAAATTCACTAATAAACCACTTTATGTACATGGATGATATAAAGATTTTTGCAAAAAATGAAAAATAACTAGAAAACCTGGTAGAAACCATTAGAATATACAGCCAGGAAAAGCAAAGAAAGATTACTTACAGTAGCCAATAACAACAGCTGCAACATATGGACAAGCAGAGAAATAACAAAAACAAGAAAAGAGAAATGGAAAGAAAAACAATTATATAGATACTTCAAATGACAAATTGGGGAGTTTGCACATGAAAAGACCTGGACATGGTTAAGAAGAGGAAACCTCAAGAAAGAAACTGTGTCATTAATAATTGCTGTACAAAGCAATGCCATAAGAACAAATTATATTAAAACAGAAATTGATAAGACACAATAAAACAGTAAATGTAGAGTGTGTGGTGACAGATGAGACAATAAACCATGTATTAAGTGAATGCAGCAAACTAGCCCAACGAGAATACAAGGCTAGGCATGACTAGGTTAGAAAGCTGATCCACTGAGAATTATGCAAAAAAACTAAATTTTGACCATACAACAAAATGGTATATGCATAAACCAGAATCGGTTCTTGAGAATGAAACACATAAAATTCTCTGGGATTTCAAGATAAAGACAGATCACCTTATCCCGGCCAGGAGACCAGACCTAGTATTGTTTAACAAAAAAAAAAAGAGAACTTGTCAACTGGTAGACTTTGCAGTTCCAGTAGATCACACGATGAAGATGAAGGAAAAAGAAAAGATAGACAAATACCTGGACCTTGCCAGAGAATTAAAAAAGCTGTGGAATATGAGGGTGAAAGTGATACCAATTGTAGTTGGTGCACTTGGAACGGTCCCAAAAAGCTTGGAAAAAAGACTGGAGGAACTGGAAATCAGAGGAAGAATTGAGACCATCCAGACCACAGCATTGCTGCAATTTACCAGAATACAGAGAAGAGTCCTGGAGACCTGAGGAGACTTATTGTCACTCGGACTCCAGTGAAATACCATCAGCTAATGCTGGTGTGAAAAACTTACATAATAATAATAATAATAATAAGATAGTTGTAGGGATGTAGCAAAATATCAATTTCATATATGCTGTTATTTTTGTTATGGCATAGATACATTGATAATAATATTATAAATGTATATCCTGTGGAGTGGTCTATTGTTGGTATCAGCCGAATAGCAGAGTTTATCTTCTTTTCATTTGTGCTAGACTAAGGAGATTGTTTTTTGCTGAATAGGAGTGTGCCACACCTACTGTCAGCTACCAGATGCTTTACTGCACAGATCAGATTACCTAAGCTGTGCTACTCAAGTGCTGAGGTTGGCAATGGTACTGAACCAGGAACTTAGTGATTCCTTAGTGAATGCTCTACTGACTGAACTAACCAGCCCTATTTGGGTGGAGGCATGTGGTGTAATGGTTAGAGTCATAGGAAATGTACTCGTCGACCCAGGTTCAAATCCTGGACGAAGCTACAGTTCACATAGCGCTAATACCCTTGGGAAAGGTATGAATCTAACTACTCTCCCTTCACCTATGGGTAAATAGTAGGGAAGACTGGGCTCTTTAACCTTGGTTAGGCAACCAGCCTAGGAGAAGGAAAACTCTGAATTCAAACCTGTTAAACTCCGCTTGGGGTGGTCACTACTAGAATAGGCTTAGTTTTAATTAGTGATCTATTTCAGTAATTTTTTTCATTTATTTCTTTATTCACATCAATTTTATTTTTGGCTTCTCATCTCAGATGAGTTTCTTGTTTAACATCAATTTTTGTTTAACTTTGAATGTTTCTAATTCCAAAACTTTGCAATTTTTGTTTATTTTTTATTTTTTATTTTGTTTTGCTGATGGCTTTTAACTGTAAACATTTTTTTCTTTGAGAATTGCAGTTTTTTTCATATTCTTTGCCCTCTTTTTTATTTGTGCATATTGAAGTATGTAGTTGATAAAATTTGGAAAAAAAAATGTTTTTCTTTTTTTCACTTTCTGCTATAGGAGATAGAAGCCCTTGTTACTGAATCAGCAAGAATTTAGCAAGCCCATCCCAAGTATAATTCTAGATTAAATATAGCATTGAAGATTTCTATCTATCTATCTATCTATCTATCTATCTATCTATCTATCTATCATTCATTTTTTTTACATTATCTATCTATATATATAGAGTGTATTATGTTGCCCAATTTCTTACATATCTATCTATCTTTTATGGTTTAAAATACCACTAAAAATTGATTATGTAGTAGTCCAAAAATAAGTACACCCCTTATATATATATTCTTGTGAAGGCACGTGGTGTAATTGTTATATATAAAAATAATAAGTTTAGCTTAGTCTGGCAAAAAACACTTAAAAACAAGTATATATAAAGAATAAAAGATAATGAAACAAATATATAGAAAAAATATTTTTATTTATAGACTTTACATGTTTATATGTATCAGTTAATAATTCTTAACTGTCTGGTGGCTGAAAGAGTTATGAATGAATTTCTAGTGATAGTAATGAGGAGAGCAGAGCTGCTACTGGTTATTTGGGTGCACAAAGCGTGATTGCTTTATGATGCTTTCTCTCCTAAGAAAAATACACAAATGCATATTAGTAAAGGGATTGTGATGTGTAAGAGTATAGGGTTTTTAAGTGCCAAATTGGCCTTTAGCTAACACCTGATTAGCTGTTTAGAACAGGAAGTGGGCTACCTAAGAAACCCATGCCCCACCACCAACCTCCTGGTATGATACACCCATTGTAACACAGCTGCTACTTTTTCTTTTTTACCTTTATATTTTGTCCTCTTAATTAATTATATATCTAAAATTTACAAATAAATAGAATATATATTTATTTCTTTTTAATTGATATTTTAGATTTGACTTAAATTAAAAAAGCTTTGTAGACATTTTTCTTAAAGTTTCATTTTTGTTAAAAATCAACTTGTAAAAAAAACAAAAAAACTACTGACAGTTATTTTGTGAAATAAAAAATATGAATTATTTTTTTTATTTGATTTTTATCTCCATTTATGTTTTTTCTGATTAATTTGAATTGTACGCTAAAATTTGGTAGGATCATGCTGACTTTAAAAATACCATAATTTTTAGGGTAATCCCAAAAGTAAGGTCTCTAAAGCACTGGGGATTCAAGCAAACAATTTGTGCTGCTATTCGCAACACTGTTGTATTTGTTGTTCATGCACCTTCGCACACCTCGCTGCCACACTCAGTCTTGGCTTGGCAGTTGTTTCTGATGGAGCTCCTGACTGATGTTACCATCACTTGTGAAGTTTGTGCAGTTATTTTATTTTTTAACACAAAAGGCATTTAACTGATTGAAATTCATTGCTAATTAACGGAAGTGTATGGCGAGTCATGCATGGATGTCAAAACCATCTGCAAGTGGTGGAGAGAGTTTGCAACAACAATGATCTTCAACGCTTCCTCACTGAAATGGTTGCAAGCTATTATTTAATGGGCTTGCCACAGCAGTGCTTACAAAAATGCATCAACTGAAATGGTGATTATGTAGAAAAATAGATACATGTTCAAAGTTTAGAATTATGTAAACATCATTGACTATAAACAATAAACATTTCTGTGATTACTCAATATTTTAGAGACCTTACTTTTGGGATTACCCTTGTATTTGTGTATAAGAGACTATTTTCCAGATTTTTCTGCCCAAAAGTTAGGGGGCACATACCATACAAGAGAATTATATAATTAACTTATTTCCAGCCACTTCATGCCCCACCATATTTGGGATGGGATGACCGAAAGTGAGTTATGTCTATAGTCCAAACTAATGTGTTTTATGCCATTGCAGAGAAATATCCACTGAAATGTATGTTTGTTTATAATTTTGTTTCTCCTAAATGTGATCAAACTTTCACCATTTTTTATGCAAACATGCCAGTGCTTTTTTCCTAAATACTATGTAAATTTTGTGTAAAATATATAAATTCTTATTTTTAGTCAGTATGAATTGATAAAAAGTTGAACAAATGCTAAAGTCAATGCTTATTATTGATATATGATGAAATATCTCAAAATGCGTATGGTTTGCAAAAGAAAAAAATAGATGAGAAGGTTTGGATTAATATCGTTTATTTAAAATAAACAAAAGCTGGAATTGTCGTGATGGTAATTCCTTTTCGCTGCTTGGTGAAATGAGGGTAGGTGTAGGGTTGAAAGTCAGTTCTGGCTCTGCGTTGCGCGAGGTGGGTATAGTATGGCGTGATGATGTGTGCGGTGTGGGTATAGTATGGCGGCTCTTTGATCCTGCCTGTCGGGTGATGTTCTTTGCGTGGAGGCCCTCGGTCAACTGTCTTCGACTTTAAGTCGGCTTGTTTATATAGCAAAGGATAGGATCCAAAATGCTTTTGAAGGATTTTGGAGGGAAGTTTTTTTATTAGTTGAAAAACATTAAATCGAGGATATTTTTATTGTTTATAAATTTTGATTTTCAACTGGAAGTTTTTTTGGAGCCTATGTGTAGACCCATGTTATTTTGGTCACTTCGTTCTAGGCCACTGTTGAGTCAACTTCCGTTTGGGGTCAGCAACTTATGTTTGTTTTGTTTTTTGTTTTTTTATTTGTTTTGTTGGTGTGTGGCTGTATTGTGTTAGTAAGGATTGTGAATCAAATAAGATATCTTATTTCTGTTATAACATTATTCATGAGAATTTTTTTTTTTTTCAGAATTTTATAATCCAAAGTTAATGGTGTGTCTTATAAACTCTGAATTCAAATCAGCAGTACTCCACTTAAAATTACCCCTGTGTCATATTCTGCTCATAGTAGAGAGGTTGGGTAAATGCATACATGATTTAAGCTACTTAAAAAAATATTTTGAGAATTAATAACATACATGTCTGCAAGCAATGCATAAGTGTCCTCCTGTAGTTTCTTCTATTTTCTTTTGGGGGCCATTGTTATCAATCCAGCTAAATAATGGACCATTCCGTTTTTATTATGAAGGAAGAAAGGAAAGGAAAAAGACACATGAGAAAAAATATAGAAAGAAAGAAAGAAAGTGGGAAAAAGATAGAGAGAGGAGGAGCAAGAGTGTGGAAGCGAATCTGTTTCAATGGAATGGAATGAAAAGATAAAGAGAGAGAGAGAGAGAGAGAGCGAGAGAGAGAGAGAGAGAGAGAGAGAGAGAGAGAGAGAGAGAGAGTTAAATCAAGATTATTATTGTGACGGCAACACCCAGGCAAGGAATGAGTAAGAACAGAGTCAACTGGCGAAGACCTTTTTATTTGTAAAAATACGGGAGTTGTCACTTGTCCTCCTGTTTCACAATTAGTCTTCAACATAAAACTACAATAAGAATACAAAGGACTATTTAGTTTCTCTAATATACAACTACTAAATCGAAAAAAGGAGGAAAAGTTTGCATGCTGACACTAACCTTCTTGTCCTATCGCTCCCTGCCTGATAAAAAAATTGAAACTAGCGCCACAGTAGTTATTTTCCTGACCTCCCACCAGGATGGATTAACACAAGGTCTTATTAATGTGGGGAGCCATGCACAAACCGAAGCTCATGCGGTAACCAGTGCATGATCCCTTCAGCATTCTCCTTTTGGGACATCCCAGGCACCAGGCAATAAACCCAGTCTTGCCTCTTTTAGATGAGGGGCTAGATGCTGCCAGTAGGGATGACCTCCTGAGACCAGGCAATTAATTTTATCTTACTAACCAAGGTAATGTATATATATCAAACATTGTAATAGTTAAATTATCATACTGTGATATATCTACAGGTCCCACTAGTAAATAATGAATAGAATAAATTCATATAATTTTGATTTTTTTTACTGTTGTCCTCATCTTTATTGTGGTATGTAAAAGCCAATGTTTCAGCCGCTGTATCCTCCAGCCTTCCTCAGGTGTGCCCTGTCTATTCGAGCATAGCAATGATCCAACCTGGTAAATCCTTTTGAATAGTTTGACTGTTGATAAAACAAAGTGTTGTAGAACTTTTGAAGATCTTATTCAAATAATGATGTCATTGTTCTTGAATGCCTATCAATCCAAGAAGTGTCTTGAGAAGAGCGATAATTTGAAAAAAAACCAATGTTTTTTGGTATTTCATGCACAACTTGAAGCGTAAAATCCAATGACATCTGTTATTTTCCAAAACTTTTATTTTTAAAGTAATTTCATTTAGCTTTTTCAAGGATTGGTTCCCATATTGTTTTCATCTCTATACTTGGTCTACTCAAGAGGTCACGACAGCCCACAATAAAGATGAGGACAACAGCTGGAAAAAATTAAAATTATACACATTATGCCTTATCTTAAAAATTCAGATAAATAAGATTAAATTTACTTGTTAATTTGATCTATAAAAACAATTTTTTATTGATTTCATACTGATTTAAATGCATAACAAGAAAATGAATAATCAACATTAATTCTAAGATTTTATGTTCTTTACTCTGCAGAATTTCTATAGAAATTATTAATCTATAATTTGGATTAGTTTATTGTAAGGAAAAAAAAACTAAGATTGGAATTTAGAATCACATCAAAGCTTTTGTTATGAAAGCATGATGGTATAATTAGTGTTTGGGAAATATTTTATTTGAACTAATAAAATTAATGGAGTATGATTTGCATAGAGTTAGTACACAATTCCAGACCATTTGTTTAGAAAGAAATTTCATTGGTTAATGAGGGAAATAATTCTTTCTCTCTCTTTTACTCTCTCTCTCTCTCTCAGTCTCTCTCTCTCTCTCTCTCTCAAAAACATTTCAACTGTATTTTTTACCTTTCAGTCTATTGATAAATTTCTTGGTTTATATTTATCACAACCAATTTATATCTATCTATCTATTTATCTATCTATCTATCATGTAGGTAGGTATTTACCCAACCTGTTCACCAAGGTAGAATGAGACATGAGGTCACAAGTATGGGGCATCTAGTGAAGACTGAACTTGCTTTTCAGTAGTAACGGCTCTGAGAGACTAGCTTTAAATTCATCGCTTATTTCTAATGCCAATTTTAAAAATATTTATACCTTTGAAAATAAAATAAGAATCTTTCTGAATATTTAACTTTTATGTGTTTTTAACAATTGAATTATTTTTTTACGTTAGTTTCAATTTTGGAAAAAAAAAAACAAACTTGAAATTACGACAAATGTAAACAAAAGCAAAATTTGTAAACGTACAATGTACAATCGTGCATCGTACATTTCAAAACAAACTATGATCCAAGAAAAACAGAACCCACTAATTTTGTAATAAAACTATTAATTTTAACTAGGGGGGTGTTAGGGTTAGTTTAATGGGAAAATAAATAATTTGGGTTCTGTTTTTTTTTTTTTTCTGTGTCACCCTGTAATATAATGGGATTTTGATGAGAATTAGGCCGTAATATCATGGGATTTTGAGTATGATTTGCATATTTATTTAACATTAATTTTTAGCATGAGAATTTTAAGATTCACACGTAAAAAAGTTTGATAATTATCATATTTTATGGTAATTTCTGCAACAACGAAATTACTTTTTTTTTTTTCTGAACTTTTTTTAGCTATGTTTTAAAGTCAGTAATCCTTAACTTTTTCCTTGTAAATTCATACCATAAAATAAACTGAACCCTCATTTTTATGTCTGTGTTTTTGCAATAAATGTTTTATTTTTCTTCAAAGTGATGTTATTTATTTGACTTAATATTATACATGTATATACATGCAGTATTATAATGAAAATGTTGAATAATTGGGTGTTAAACTTAAAAAAAAAAAAAAAAAAAAATCGCTGCTATCTGTATCTCTTATTCTCTAAATAATGGGTTAAAGCATAGAGATACATACAATTTGAGTGCATAATCAGAAAGAACATACAATTTTACATAAGAATACCAAATTCGATCAAAATTGCTCCAAAAATAAAGAAACGGTGAAGAAATCACTGAATTTCTTTTTTTTAAATGGTCTGTGATTTGACATATTTTTGAAACAAAATCATGTCCACATTTGTACCCCCAATTTTGGGGCTTTAAATTCTCATAACTTTTGAACCACTGGGGATATTTGCATAATTCAAACGGTTCTGAACTCCATTTACGCAGCTCTATATAACTAATGTGATTAAACAACAATAACCTCAAATAAAAAAATCAACTGGGAATGCTAATGCTGTTAAAGAGAAAACAATTTATAACATAAACATATATATATGTATATATTTGGATGGATGTATATATGTTGAATACTGAAGAAGCCATTACTTATGTTTGTCATTTTGTCATTTTGTCATTTACAGCTGTTGCCAAGTGCATGTATGCAAAAACCTCAAAATCAGGCCTTATTCAAATAACAAACAATTGCATTATTCAATTTAATTATTCAAGGATATTTGATCATTTTTAAGTTTCAAGTAAATACTGAACACATTACAAAAGATATCAGTTAATTTTGGAAAGAACTTCTATTCAATGTAGCCAAATCCTTTTATTTTATATTTTAAAAATTTGTTTGTTTAAATTGGAAAATCATGAAGGATCAATAAATGATCAATAAAAGAAAAAGTTAAACAAAAGCCACAAACCAAAATAGATTAGATAAAATGCAAAGTGAACTTGAATCAAGTATCAGTTAAAAATAAGAAAGGAATCAGTTGAACTTTGATGAAGTGAGAGGTCAGTTCAAGCTGAACCGAGAATTCATTGATCTCTCTTGATCAAAGTTCATTTGATTCTCATCTTGTTTTAAAGTGATCATTGATTCAAAACCACTTGGTATCTTATCTTATAATTCTTTCTTTTTAAAGAAAAAGAAGAAAGAATTATAAGATAAGATACCAAGTGGTTTTGAATCAATGATCACTTTAAAACAAGATGAGAATCAAATGAACTTTGATCAAGAGAGAGGCCAGTTCAAGTTGAGCCAATAATCCATTATAAAGAAAAAGAAGAAAGAATTATTAGATAAGATACCAAGTGGTTTTAAATGAAGGATCACTTTAAAAAAGATGAGAATCAAATGAACTTTGATCAAGAGAGAGGCCAGTTCAAGTTGAGCCAATAATCCATTATAAAGAAAAGAAGAAAGAATTATTAGATAAGATACCAAGTGGTTTTAAACGAAGGATCACTTTAAAACAAGATAAGAACTTTAATCAAGAGAGAGGCCAGTTCAAGTTGAGCCAAGAATCCATTATAAAGAAAAAGAAGAAAGAATTATTAGATAAGATACCAAGTGGTTTTAAACCAAGGATCACTTTAAAACAAGATAAGAATCAACTGAACTTTGATCAAGAGAGAGAGGCCAGTTCAAGCTCAATCAAGAATCAGTAATAAATATAGAGTTGGAAAAAAGAATTATTGGATATTGACTAGTAATAAGTTTCAAGAAAAAATCAGGAAGGATCAATCTTGACGGAAAAAAACCATTAAGTTTGTTTGAAGCAAAGTAAAACTAAAGAATGAAACCTTTTTTTTAAAATAAAGGGTCTCAGTTGAGCCTGCATAAAAAATATTACAAACAAAAATAAAAATAAAATCAACAGTTAGAAAAGAAAAAAAAAGGAAAAATGCTAATAAAAAATGATATTGATTTTAAGATCACCCATATAAAAAAATAGAAAAGTGAACCGAACATCAATTGATCATAGATCAAGGACCCAATTAGAAAGTGAAATATGTTTTTATTTAATTTATTTTTCATTCATTTTTTTATTCATTATTGTGAAGTTCAGCAAATATGATCAACAGGTGGTGACTATAGAGTATTAATACAATCTATTTGTTATAGATATTACAGGTACATAAATAGGCACTCTTGAACTTTCTTGACCATTTCACTTTTATTTATTTTTGAGCGGTGTGTAGTAAAGTAAAACAGGCTCAGAACTGACATAAAAGTACCAAGCTTTATTTAGCTAAACAAATCTCAGCTACCAAATGAGGAGGAGCAAATCACTGTTTATATAGCCTGCATAGGCGAGTCTATTGCTCATAAAACATGAGCGTAGGATACTACATTCTTCTCTCCTTGAAAAATTGTGATGTCACCATCCATAATGATTGGGGGGTCTCGTCGTCCGTCCGGATCTCCTTATCTGTGGGGCTTCATCAACATTATGTGTAGTGTCCTCTTCCGGCATAGGAATAATAGAGGTACCCTTATCTTGTTCTGCAGTCGGGGACTCACGGCTTAACTCTGTTTCAGGGCAGGGTGCCAAATCTCAAACAGACACTGTAGACTCCCGTCCATCTGGATATCTTATGTTGGCATATGCTGGATTACTGTCTAGTAGTTCGACTTGGTACACAAAAGGATCAGTTTTACTGTTTCTTACAAACCTTTTTAATAGTATGGGACCTGGTGACATTAACCAGGATGGCAATGAATTACCGTGCGATGAGTGGTGCGGGAATGAAAAAAAAACGTTCTTGTGGGGTGGCGTTTGTTGCGGTACATAGCAACAATGTTACAGAGTGTAAAAATTTGGGAAGTACCAATTTCCAGTACTTTTCAGGTAAGCTACGCAACCTAACAGCTAAATGAATCACCTTCCATATAATGCCGTTAAATCGTTCAGCCTGTGCGTTCCCGGTTGGGTTGTATGGAGTGGTTTTACTTGTTGCGACCCCTTTTTGCGAGAGATAGTTTTTCAGTTCATTTGACATGAAGGATGCACCTCTGTCTGAGTATATATGGCTGGGCATTCCAGCTAAGCTGAACGATAGATCTAGGGATTTAATTACTGATGTTGTGTGCATGTTTGGACATGGAAAGACAAATGGAAACCGTGAGTAATCGTCAATTACTACGAGTAAATACATGTTATGCGAGACAGAAGGTAAAGGTCCCTTGAAGTTGATACTCTGTCATTCCATGGGTCTGGTTGCCTTGATAAGAGTGCCTTCAGGTGGGTTATAGAAACGAGGTTTAATTTCTGCATAGACTCTGCAAGAAGTGCACACTTTTTTTTACATCTTCCGTAGAAAAGGGGAGATTTTTTGCTGTAACAAAATGCAGGAGTCGAGTAATCCCCGGGTGGTATAGTCCATTGTGAATATCAATGAGGGTTGAAGTGGTAATGGCTGAACAAGCGTAAGCTCGGCTAAATGTGTCAGGAACCACGTTCTCTCGGCCAGGACGGTATTTTATTGTGTAGTCAAATGCTGCAAGTTCTAACCACCACTCCTGATTTTTGGCATTTTTAATCTTAGTACGCCTTTCATTGCTAAACATGAAGGCCACCAATCTTTGGTCAGTAACTAAAGGGAAATGTTGTCGTGATAGATAATGATTCCATTTGCGAACCGCTTCAATAATTGCTGTTGCCTCCTTCTCTACTATGTGATATTTTAATTCGCTTCCTTGTAGTGTTTTCAATATGAATGCTACTGGGTGTCCGCCTATTGATTGTAGAGAGGCCTTCTCCAATTCTTTTTTTAGTTGATTAAGTTTATTGAGTGGTCTTTTCTCAAGTGGGAATTTTTTACCATCTATCAAAGGACAAATATTATCAGAAAACTCGTTTATCCACTTCGCATAATGTGCGAACATGCCCAGTGCTCTTTTTAATGATTTTGAGTTTTCTGGTGGAGGTAGCTCTCTTAGGGGATGAAGTCTTTCTGAGTTGGGCTTAATAACCCCACTGCCAACACAGTATCCCAACACATTGATAGAGCGTACCGAAGCCACAGATTTCGATTTGTTGAGAGTAATTTTAGCCTTCGCAATAGCTTTCAAGAATTGTTTTACATTTTGGTCGTGTTCTGTCTGTGTGTGTCCTGCAATTATTATATCATTGATGCAATAGAATCACCTATGCAAAAGGGCAAACTGTAAAATTCAGTTTCCACACAACTCCTTCGCTGAGATAACTGTCAGTGCTACAAGAATCGAGAAGAGCACTTTTTTTTTCCATTAATAATCAAATGCGTAGCAGTTGGGTAAAGTTTTTGTGGTACATTAGTAAGCGCAGTCAGTATATGAGGACCGGCCACTGTTGCTAATGAATTATACAACGGTTTGGACTGACATGCACAAGCATAATGTCCTTGCTTGGAGCACTTTTTACAATTCGCTTCATAAGCAAGGACAGTGGTCCCACAAATGATAAGAAAATCCACAAAAAAAGCATTTGCGTTTTGTTTGAGATGTCACAGCTACTGGTTGGGTAGGTTTGACAAGAAGTTTACAACAATTCTCACATACCTTAGCAGGTTCTGGATCGACGACAGCCGCCATTTGAGCTTCTGACTTAGTGTATAAATCATTATTCCGATTGGCTAGATCCAATGCAGAAGCTTGAGTATAGGCTGTTTGTAGGTTCAGAGTTTTATTTTCCAGGAGTTGTTGCCGTATGATATGTTGTTGCTGTAATGAAGGCATCTTGCATTCTTGCTTCATTGTCACATTCTTCAGCAGTATGGTCTTTGAAGTTACAGTTGTTCCTCATATTTTCTAACTCCCTAAAAAATTTGTCCAGTGACTCTTCAGGCTTCTGGCGTCTCGTAGCCAGCCGGTGTCTTGCGAAAAACCCCATTAGGTGTTTTGATGAATAAGTCGTCCAATTTTTTTATAGCCAAGTCGAAATCCATACATCCATCAACATATTTGAACACACTTGAACTTTTCCAGCTCAAGAGGGTGCTGTATTTGTTAGGAATTTTTTTCTGGTAGTCCTCGAAATAGTTGAACATGATGGTTTGCCAATGGCGGTAGTCTCTGGCAGCTGTGGGTAAAGAGGGGTCTATGTCTAAGCACAAACCTTTCCATGCTTGTTTCTATTTTACCGTTTAGCTAAATAAATTGTAGTAAAGTAAAACAGGCTCAGAACTGACGTAAAAGTACTAAGCAATATTTAGTTAAATGAAACTCAGCTACCAAATGAAGAGGGGCAAATCACTGTTTATATAGCCTGCTTAGGTGAGTCTATTGCTCGTAAAATGTGAGCGTAGGATACTACATGGGTGTTCAGTAGATTGTTATACCTTAAAAAGATAAGACCATTAAGCAATACGTAAATTTGAAAAATGCTTTGTTTTGAGTCATAGTATTTTACTATACACTATAAGTCTATTTGAGAACAAAGAAGACTCAACTCACCCCACATAGAAATATACTTGACTTATAAGATGCCTGTTGTAATGGTTAATGTTGTAGGAAATGGACACGGCAAGACGAGTTCAAATCCTGGACAAGGCTGTTTTCATTTTACATAGTGCTAATGCTCTTGGGAAAGGTATCACTAATTATTCTCCCTCCAGCTATGGGTAAATAGCAGACTAGGCTCCTTAACCTTGGTTAGAAAATCAGTCTAGGAGAAGGAAAACTCTGAATTCGCACCTGTTAAACTCTTCTTAAGAAATTGACCTTGTGTCACATCTTACGTATGTGGAGGGGTTGGTAAATTTGTATAAGGCAAATCAACTATAAGAATGAAATGAACTAATCAAAAAAAGGGTCCTGAGTATGCACTAAATTGCATCTTATAGTGAGGCTCCAGCTCTGGAGATTTGGGGTGTGTGGAGTACACTTTCACTGCCATTACTCCCCGGTCCACTCTGACTTGGAGTGTATGATTGACTGTAAGTCTTGGGTCAAATACATTGGTTTGAAAATTATTCATATTTAAGAGGATCATGTGCAAGAAAATGAAATAATTTAAGAAAAAACTACACAAGAAATGTAGATATGAATGTAAAATGAACTTGATTCCCTAACCTCTAGGCCTAAAATAACTCTAGACAGGTTGACATGCTGTTGATTTGTTTGTTTGTTTTGTTTTGTTTTACAGCATATCAACCTCGGTGGTTCATTTAATGCCAACAAAGTTTTGAAATAAATTAATTCTTGATGGGTACTCAATTTTTTTATAAACACATTTTTTCTATTTAACCCATAGATGGAACCCTAACTGGTTCTACCACTCTGAGTCAGAGTGACCCTGGGAGTAATGGTGATGAAGGGGTACTCTACATTCACCAGAGCTCCAGAATTGGAACTTCACCATCAGATAGAGTTTAACGTCATACCCAGGACAATAAGACCCTCAGCCACCACCTTCTAGCACATATATGATGGAAAGTGTTGGGGGTTGCCATAAGGGCAATAGAGTTGGGAGAATCATATAGGTGCTAGTCAGATGCTCTACCGACTGAGCTAATTCTGGCTTATTATTTAGTCCTTTATAAATTTCCAGTGAGTTATACAGTTTCCAGTTGATAAACTGATGACTGTTGATAGTCTTGCATTTTGATGGTAGAATGAATTATATACAAATGATCTTTGACCTTTTTGATTACTGCTTCCTGTCACTGGAAATCAGTTAGATAATACAGTAACTGCTATAAGATCATCAGCTGCAGTTGTGGAAGCCATTTTGAATCTAATGTCAGATAAAGGTATTTTACAATTCCTTCCATGGTGAATTTGGTTTGTGCTAGCCTCTGCAAAGTATTACCAGCAGGGTGGTGACCCATGATGCTTAAGGATAGAACCCTGGTGGCTGAGCAGTTTTGATATGTAACACTCCACTTTGGCCCTTACTTAGGCTAGACGGGTGGTCAGAGAGGACCCTTCCAATCAATCGACTGGTCATGTCAAGCCCTAGCACCTATATGATTGTCCTAGCCCTGATGCCCTTATGGCAGGCTCTAGCCTTTTTATTGTATGTGTGCTGGAAGGTGGTGGATGAGGGTTTTGGTGTCCTGAGTATGACGTTAAACTATATCTGCCTCTTACATACCTTTGTAGGAGCTGCAACAAATATTTTCACAGTTTGGTGATATTTTCCAATTATTTTGGATATTTCTAATGTAGATTTACCTTTGGAAAGTTCATATGTTATAATTTTTTTCTCAGAAGGGGTCAAGTCACATTTGCAACCAATAATTGCGCAATTATGACACTCATTTTCAGTTTCTATATTGTGTTAATATTGCAAATGGCCACTGTTTGTTTCCTGTTGCACAAAAAACATACAATTTTTATACAGCCTACACATATATATATTCCCATTATATTGTAAAAATTTTGATTCCGACTGGTGGTTTTTGGAGAAATTGAAAAAATGTAAACTCATTAATAATTTGAAATGGAATGCATATAAATATATATATATATATATATATATATATATATATATATATATGTATATATATATTTCGGTGTGGTGGACCCGTAGATCTCATCAGATCATCCACCTGCGCTCCCCAAAGTCTCCCAGTCATCTTGCCTCGGCTTGTCACTGATACTTGACTTTGGGGAAGGAGAGCATGTGGTGCGTGTCGCACAAGTCCGCAACATGTAAAACAAAAAACATGTGCAGATATTTCTACAAGTACAGAGTGATGGAAGAACGGTGAGATGTGCAGGCCTGACTGGCTGGAAAAACGCGGATGTGAGTCTATATACAGCATGATTCGTGACCTACTTAACGTCACCGCCTTGCTGATTGAACAGCAACGTGCCTCGGCGAGGTTGTGGGTGAATGAGCAGCCCCTTGGTTAACACTGTTCACCCAGCCATTTGGGAATTATCTAGAAAAGGTGACCTAAACAAATGCCGGTTCACCTATCAAGCTGGCCAGAAACCAGCGCTTTGACGGATGTCCACATTAGCTGGGCGAAAACAAGAAAATACTACAACACAAAACAAGGCTAAGAATAGCCACCAGGAATGTCTCAACACCTCCCGACCTTGAGAGATTGGGAAACCCCAAACTACGTACTGGTATCGTGACAGGGGAGCATCTCGATATGGGGCCGACATCAATGCCCTCGCAGAAGTCAGTTTCAGCTATAAGGACCAATTGACAGAAGGGGGGTGGGCTGGATACACATCCTCATGGAAAGACAGGCCGATGGTAGCTGTAAGATGTCTGAGGTAAGGTAACTCGAGCTCTCCATCCTGAAGCGACACATGACGGACGCCATGGAAACATTTCCTACATTGAAGTCCGACCTGTGTGGCAGGGCCTGTATGTCGAAGGTTTCATGTGTGACAGGGTAAATAAAGACAAGCTGGATCCGTGGGCCACCTGCGTGGTCACAACTGCTCACAACTGAACTACTTGTAGAAATGGTCTTATTCTGTCAAGAAGCGGCAATCACCATATATATATATATGGAAAAAATAGAAAAACACGACGTGTTCCCAAGGATGAATATTTCTGGTTAAATTGTCTTCAATTGCTTTTATATATATATGTCTCTAAATATGTCTCTATGGTGAAGGCCCCTAGCTAATGAGTTTTTTTATTAGGTTTGGGAGTGGTTCGTTTCAATAAATATTCATCCTTTGGAACACTGTGTTTTTCTATTTTTTCCACATACTGTCGGATTGATTTACCCATTTTACTCCCATATATATATATATATATATATATATATATATATATATATTATATAATATATATGGGAGTAAAATGGGTAAATCAATGAAGACAGCTGACATTTAGAATTACAAATTACTTTTGCCTAATAAGCGTATGGAAAACTAATGATTAATTTCAAAGGGAAACAGTTTAGATTTAAAGACTAAAGTTTATACTAATTAAGAGACAGAGAGAGAAATAAATTCTAGACCAAACAAGTATATATATAAAATTAGCTCTCTATAATTTTTAGTTCTGCTGAGGAAGGTGTACATTGAACCCCAAAACTGATAGAGAGAAAAACTTTTTTCTACAATATAATGCTCTATATTTTACGAAATATATTGAGCCCCTTTTGGATTAACTACTTATGCTACTACAATGAAAACATGATAGTAACTTTTTGATGAATATATATACACACACACACACACACACACACACACACACATATATATATATGTCTATAGTTTGCCTTATATACAGATCATCCATGTTGTATAAAGGATAAAGATAACTTTGCAAAACCTACTTGTAGCTTACTTTTTATGGTTTTGAGAAGAGCCATTAATATTTCCAGAATTGTTTGGAAAAGGAACTTAAACTTTATGTTTCCATTGTTTGATAATAAAAAC
Source organism: Doryteuthis pealeii (assembly GCA_023376005.1). Lineage (NCBI taxonomy): Eukaryota > Metazoa > Mollusca > Cephalopoda > Myopsida > Loliginidae > Doryteuthis > Doryteuthis pealeii. The sequence goes on along the minus strand of CM042139.1, from coordinate 109,672,718 downwards.
AACAAAAAGAATTTAGTAATCTGGAGAACTATTTGTAGATAATCAATATTTGACTAACAAGCAAGAAAAGATATTTGGTTTTTTTAATGTCTTAATAATTATTCACATCATATTTTCAGGTCAACGTGAATAAACACAGAAATCAATCATACTTCTTTGTTAGTCAAATATTATTCACCTATTAATATGCTTTCGAGCAACATTTGTCTCTTTATACATATCCATACATATATCTACATATGGACACACTTAAATTTATTTGTATTTAAGTTAAGGTTTTCAATCTTATATTTAATTTATTGCTGGTTTAGCTCAGTCAGTAAAGCATCTGGCTTGGAACCACAGGGTTCCAGTCTTAATACCAGACGTCGCCAACTCAGCGCATGAGTAACACATGGATCTAGCGCTAATGAAAAGGGGATAGACTCTCTTGCTGTCTGGCTGATACTGACTATAGGCCACTCCATCAACTTTACTTGACTTACATATATTTGCCAACCCCTATCATGAGTGCTGATATATTTCTATTTGAGTTAAGGTTTACAATCTTATATTTAATTTAGGACCAGTTAGGCTCAGTCGGTAGAGGTTCCAGGTTCAATACTGTTCCTCACCAGTGCATGAGTAGCACCGGGATCTGTGCGCTAAAGTGGGGAGCTGATGGTAGGTGTGATGCTCTTCCTCAGACACAAAAAACAATCTCCCTGGTCTAGCACTAGTGAAAAGGGGATAGACTCCCTTGCTGTCTGGCTAATACCGACAATAGGCCACTCTGTTGACTTTACTCGACTTACATATATTTACCAACTTCTAACATGAGTGCCAATATCTTAAATATTTTTTTAAAAATAAATTTCTAAAATTATCTATTTCTTTTGAAAATACCTAATAGATATTTACCAACCCCTCCATATGTGTAAGATGTGACACAAGGTCAATGTCTTAAGTGGTTTTTAACAGGTTTGAATTCAGTTTTTCTTCTCCTAGACTGGTTGCCTAACCAAGGTTAAAGAGTCCAGTCTGCTCTACTATTTACCCATAGCTGGAGGGGAATAGTTATATTCATACTTTTCCCAAGTATTATGGGAAATGCAAACAGCCTCATCCGGGATTTGAACTATGGTCACCAAGTCCATTACTCCCCCTTTCCCCTTGATGATAGCCATTACACTACACACCTGCCTTATATGAAAAAACAAGACACCGTTTGCTGAATACAGAATTTTAAACCAGGCAAGATGCATTTTTAACATCACATTATATCTGCACATTTCCTATCACCAGAATTGCCCCAAATCAGACCGCTACACAAATATACTATAACAATCTTTCCATTGCTAAAATCTATTCTTCATAAAATATGATGCACTTGGAACCAAAATGTATCAAAATACTTGGCTATGGAAATTGTTTTTGCATCTGAGGGGGAGTGCCACACCTAATATCAGCTCCCCAATTTTCTCCACAGATTTAAGCAGTGCTACTCATGCACTGAATTGGTGAGAGTCTGTATTGAACCCAGAACCTTGTACTTCCTAGGCGGATACTCTACCGATTGAGCTAAACCGGACCTTACACTTTTTATTTCCGTATGAGACTTAAAATCATGGTAGAAGGCCAGTGTATGACAGTTATCATTAATTTCAATTAACAGGGACCCAACAATGCTAACTCAATGGGGTGATGAACAGGACTCACACCCTTATCAGAGTTATCTCATTGCCATCTTGCCTCTAGTGACTGCATAGCTCAACTGGCTAGCCCACAAAAACACACCAAATTTATGTGACAAAATCTTCCCACAATTGATCACTTAGAAAGCCAAACATAAAAGTACTGCCAGACTGTATGTCTCCAGAATACACTCAACAGGATGATTATAAAATTTTAACTCTTTCAAGTGAGGCCTGAAATCTCAAAGCGGGATGTCCAACTAATTTTCACCATCTTTACTCAGCTTTATCAGAGCTGACCATTGCGTTTAAGATATCCAATCACTGGTCATTTTTAATCTTTACTTTTGGGATCACCTTCCTATTTTGCATTACATTTGAAATCTGTATATTGTCGAAATGCATATATGTTGTTATCTTGTGGTCTGGGGGTAGATGAATGTTGGCTGACACAGGGGAAAGAGGAAATATGCTTGTGTAGTAAGAGATAATTCATTACTTTTGAAAAGTTATGAATTTGAAAAAAAAAAAAATGAATGGAAGATATGTTATGTAATAGGATGATATGCTGTGCCGATGAGTGCAAAGCAACTGTCCACAGATAGTGGTGCGTGTGAGACCCCAGAAGTCAAGGAAATATGTTATGTACCTGCACAAGAAATCAATCATGCGATAGAACAGGCTGTATGATAGGAACTGGAGTGAGAGAGACACAGACCATGTTCCACTAACAGGATGTTCTCATTGATGGAGATTGTTTAACTCTTTGCCTACCAAATTTCCATTATTCCATTCAACTGGTTCCTTATTGCAAAAGAATCAAATACCAGTTTCGGGGTTGGTTCACAGACAAAACAAAAGATGGCAGAGGTGTTCATGTAGTGATTTTTCAGTGTAAATAAGTGACATGTGCAAGAGCCACTGCCAGTGGTTTACAGTAGGATCACAGTGGTGGGAGAGTTGCTGTGAGTATCTTAAAGTAGGCAAAGAGTTAATAATGACTTGCGTCGGTTCATAATGGCTATGTTAGGAACATTTCAGAGACATAGGTATATCATGCAGGAATGTACAAAATACATAGCCTCAAAGGTGATGTATTCTTTAGTTAATTTTTTTGTTTTTAAATTCAAATATTTAAAAAAAATCAAAATTTAAAAATAGGGTGTTGAATTGAAAATTGCTATTATTCAGCAACATGAAAATCCTTATTCAATTAGTCTGCCCCTATTTCATATTTTGTAAATAAGCAATCTTTCTCGTCAGAACTTTCTGTACATGTTTGTCGGTGTCACAGTGGTTCCAATAATTTGAACTTTCTTTGATTCAGCAGCAGTAGCAGCCAATGCTACAAATTTGAAATGAAAATTATGTCCCCAATAAAATCCCATAAAAAAACAACATTCTAGTGAATGGGATATTTATTTTACATTTATAAATTTTTAAAAGTCCCCCCAGAAAATGAAAAAAGGGACAACTTGAACTTTTAGTATAGAAAATAAGCTAATGATTTGAAAAGAAAAAGAAAAATATTTTTTCTTATTTATGATACTTAAGTTTCAAAATGTAAGACAACCTACAACTAAATTTATCAGAGTATTGATTTTTATTGTTTTATATATGTTCTGTCATTGAATTGTCTTTCCAAAAATGTAAAATTCATTTTTTACCACTGAAACAATACAAAGAAATTTGTATGGGGGGATCAATGCGCGAAACAAAGACTAACAAAAAAAATGCTTAGCCTTTTCAATTTAGAGTAAACATTTATTTAGAATAAAAGCTCTTCTTGTATTACTTTAAGTTTAATTAAAATCAGATTATAAGTTTATTTTTGTTGATTTTTGAAAGAATTTCCTGTGATCCCCCTATTGCAAGGTGTGCAAATTTGTACACCCCTTAACGAATTAACGTTTTATCTATCTGTCCTGTGAGGTTATCTACTACTACTACTACTACTACTACTGCAGCAGCAGCAGCAGCAGTACAACTTCATGATGCACACCAATCAGTAATTCTGTTTATGGATTTCTGTTTATGACATTGCGTCAAATTATGGATAGGAAAAGGGACAAACACAGAGAGATACAATTTGGGGTCAACAAGTGGCTGATCAATAACCTGTGCAGTATCCCAAGAGTATATTTCTAGTCAGTAATATTTACTTTTTTCAAGTGGTGACTTAAATGCAATGTAAACCCTCACCATCAGAGCCAGACTGAAGAATACTATAAAGTGGGTTAATAACTATCAAAAAAGTGTTTATCTACTTCTTTCCATCATGGTGTAAAATTATCAATAAATATAGGGGAACCAATTTTCTGCAATCACAGAATCATGGACGGAATCATGGAATCATTAATCTGAAATAGAATCTGGGATTTTAAATGTAATTTTCAATAAGAAATTAATTAATTGATTTTTTGTTCAAATTTTTTGTTTTAAGTCTTTCAAAACGTAACCAATCTTGTTAAACATTTTAATGAATAGAACATAAGATAACCTAGTTATTTGATTTATGAATATTAGTTATTTTTCCTTTTAACATCGGAAAAAAATCAGAAAATAATTTTTTACATAAAAAAAAATGTGGTTCATAGATTTTTCGAGAAAATATTTGACTGCTTAAATTAAATACTTCAAATTTTTTCTTAGGAACTATAGCAAAGCAGATAAAAGTTGCTCATAGTACCATTGCTAAAGTTCAAATAGACAATAGTTTGGGCGTAGAAATGGGAAGGGGAAGATACGAAGATCAAACAAAATTTGATAAATTCATTTCCTCAATGATTTTCACAAAATTTATAAGTAAAAGATTGTAAACAATTTGTAACATTGTTTTATGAATATGAAAGAAAAGTAAATGCTATAACGTGACCATATAATTTAGAAATAAGTAAAAAGAAACTTTTGTAAAACACCATTTTATGAAACAACTTACTTCTCCAGTATTCATAATTGTATCATTCTCACCATTGTAAAACAAATTTAAATTGAACAAAAAAAACCTTTAATGATATTAACTATCAATGATTATTTTTTCATATTTTATTTATTTTTTAAAAATCAGTTGTGAAAATAAGTATGTATGAATAAATTGTATGAATAAATAACAAATTGCCAAGATGGCTGAATCAAATCAATATAGTAAATCACCTTCAGCCTCAAAAGTTGGACCTGCTTCTCTAAAAAAAGAAATAAAGAAAATGGACCCAAGTATCTAAAATTTGTGCTAAAACCAAAACTCATTTGACAAAAAAGTCATCTCAACTGAAACCAAAAAAAATTACAACTTTGAAGTGTTACATTTTTTTATTTATAATTTATTTTTGGACTTGAACTTTAAATTATGTTTTTGTTTTCAGTTTTTATAATAATTGTAGCATATTTATTTGCAATTTTCTCATACTGTTATTTAAAAAAAACATCCATCACTGTTCAGACAATACTTTTTCTATCCTAATGTCCTGATAAAAGTTTGATGAAAACTGAAACGTTTTAATGTCGACATCACCATCTAGAATAAATTCATCTTTTTATGGAATACTTTGTTTTTCTATTTTCTACGTACTGTTATATTTATTTCCATATTCTACTCCCATATATATATATATATATATATATATATATATATATATATGTAACTCATAGATAAAGTATTAAAAATGTCATATTTATCTCCAATCATTAATGGTTGCTTCTAATTACACAATGTAATTTCCATGAGTTTGACATGTATCTATCAATTACTTGGCGACAATGTCAACATTTCCTTATATAAGATCAACTTTTAAATTTGTGGAACTTTCAGCAGATTTAATAGTTAAAATAGAAATGATTCACTGCTTTGGGGTTCTACTCTGGAACAGATGATGGAAAGCAACAGTCACCTGTTAACCAAAAATGTAACAGATGGAACATTTGTAAGAAATATTTTAGTAGCTATTTATTTTTCTTTGTTTCTTTGTTCATTTTTTAAATAAAGCTGGGCTGATTGTCTAATTTCAATTCTCTCCTAGTATTAGGAAAAATTTTCAATTTATCTTGAAATTACAAATGTAACATGATGGGGGGGGGGAAGATATGAGTATAACACTGACGTGCAAATTAGCACGGAAAGGTTTTTAGCAAAAATATGTGTTAGATGAGAATGGAAAAGTTTAAGTATGAATCAACATAAAGACACAGCATTGTTTCTATTGGACGAGCCATGAGATGTGACTAACTGGGAGAGAGGAGGAGTGAGATGTCAGAGTGTGAATTGAGTTTGGAATTATGTGCTGAGAGAGCAAGACATGGAGATTTTGCTCTCAGCTGTTGTGACTTGGGGCAAATAAAAATCTCATGAGAAAAAGAAGTGGCCTTGTGTTATTACTAAAAACTCTAAATGACACAAGGAAAGATGTCCCCCAGCATCTCAAGCTGGTTTCCAGACTCCAAACATCCAGGAATTGCCAGTCAACTGAGCAGCAGTCCAGCAACTGAGATTCAAGCCACACCAATGCAGTACCAGTCCTGAGATAAGTAGACTAATATTCTTATATCAGCACATCATCACTCCATTCGAATTAAGAGCCATAACTTAACAAATGTTGTCATGTCATCTCTCCATTCTGAAATGAGAGCGTAACATAACACTAATAAGTGGTTTGTTCTAGGTTTTCATTCTAAACTAATATTATAGAAATAAGTGATTTTATCAGGTGTGAGGATTTTACAACAGCATACTGGATTCCTTTATTTATGATCACCATCTACCAGTTTCCCTTCAATGAATTTATAATCTCTGTCCAAGATTTAAGCTGTTATTGAGCCAGGCAGTTCTTAAAGCATGGCCGGTAGAATTAGAACTATATCTCCATAAAGATTGGATGATGGGTTTAATTTGAGGTTCCTGGTTACTGGCAATGACTGAAACTTTGTGATTATAATAACCAAGATGGGAACACTAATCTGAGTACATTATTGGATAATATTGATAATCTTTTAATGTTTCTTGAAATTATTTATGCCTTCCAGTGCTATTTCTGTTGTTCAGATTTAAGTTATCAATTTATCAAGCCAATTTTCACCTAACAGATTTATGTACTAATAAAGATTATTTCCTGGTCTCTTAGACTTTACAATAACTGCTGTTTGTAAGGAATCAATTTTCAAACATTTTCAATTTTTTTTTCTTCAAAAATGTGGTGTGGAATTTCTAAGTTCTGACTTGCCCTTCTTGTTGATTTCCATGAACTGCATTGGTAACAAGCATGAATACACTCGTTTGATGGTGAAAGACAAGTAACAGAGATTCATCAAATATATAGGATTATAGGAGGCATGTGGTATAATGGTTACTGTTGTTGGAAAATGGACACAGCAAGATGAGTTCAAATCCTTGACAAAGCTGTTTGCCTTTCACATAGTGCTAATAGCCTTGGGAAAGGTATGACTAACTATTCTCCTTCCAGCTATTGGTAAATAACAGACCAGTTTAAGAGAAAGAAAACTGTGAATTCAAACCTGTTAAATGCAGCTTAAGAAATTGACCTTGTGTCACATCTGACTTGTGTAGAGGGGTTGGTAAATATGTATATAGGATTTTTTCAAATGTAAAAACTTCTTGTGTTAACTTCAACCAACAGTAATTTCATTTTAATTTGGTTAATTCGTTTTCAAACACAGATGGACTTTGAGGATTTTTACCTCTACAAAAATGTCCCGTGTTAAATTTTTTGTACCAATCATAGATGGGTTGTAACAGAATTCATTTTGCTTAATCCAAACATGGAAAATGCCTTTTCAACAAGGTTGGTTTGTTGGTTGTTTTTGTTTTATGGCATACCAACCCTTTTTGGATTATTTAATGCCAAATAAAGTCGTCTTTGATAAACCAGGGTCTCATATTGCTTACAGTACCTGCTGTTGCTTAAGTGGTCACCCACTTATTGAAAGGCTCATTGTTACTTAACATTGATGATCTAGTGGAAACCAATGCTTTCAGCATGACTTGATTGTAATTTTAACAAGTCTAGTTTTGGCGTCCTGAGTGACAATGGAACACCTGGTGTTACTGAAAGCCTTAATAATTAACTTCCAGTGTTTCTCTACAAAAGTTGGGTGTAGTGTCAATATCTTAGCATTTTTTTGGATAAATTTTTGAAATTTTTTATTTTGTAGGTATTCTATACTTTATAACATTTTTTAGTTTACCAAATACTGGCTTATATATAATTCTAATTGTTGGTTAAAAAATGTTAAAAATGTTAAAGCTAAAGGCCTGAACAATCTGGCAATTTGCCTGTTATATGATATAACACAAATCTGCTTTATTCACTTCAATAATATTACATAAACACAGGAGTGGCGTAATTTATCTTATAAAGGACAATTTGACACAATTTGCTACAGGCACAAATCTGCGAAAAAAATGGATCACAGCACAACAAAATTTTAATTTTAATTGTAACATTCATCGTTTCTGAACAATATAGAACACAATTAGCCAATCAGTAAAATGGCCAGTTTAGCTCAGTCATTAGAGTGTCCGACTGGGAACCCCAAGGTTCCTGGTTCAATACCGGCTCTCGCCAACTCAGCATATGAGTAGCACAGTAAAGTAAGGAGCTGGTGGTAGGTGTAGCACTCCACCTCAGATGCAAAAAACAATCTCCTTGGTCTAGCACTAGTGAAAAGGGGATAGACTCCCTCGCTGTCTGGCTGATACTGACTTTAGGCCACCTTGATCACTTTACTTTTACTCTAATTACCTGAGTCTAAAATTCCTGTCAAAATATTCAGCAATTGTACAATGCTAAAAGTGATCACATCTGGCGGTTGCATAATGGGGGTCATGTGGAGCCATGAGTGTTACCTGATATGTAAATTAGCACGGAAAGATTTTAGCAAGAATTTTGAGCTAGATGAGAATAGAAGAGTTTAATGATGAATCAGCATAGCCACATGGCATTGGTTCCTTGGACAAGCTGATGAGATTTGGCAAAGTGGCAGAGAGGAGGAGTGAAAGGTGAGAGAAAAAATGGAGTGGGAGGATGTGCTGAGAGAGCAAGACATGGAGCTTTTGCTCGGCAGTTTTGGCTTGGAGTAAATAAAATTCTCATGAGAAAAAGAAGTGGCCTTGTGTTATTAGTAAAAACTCTAAATGGCACAATGCAAGATATTCTTCAGCATCCCCCCCCACACACACACACATTGGTTTCCAGACTCGAGACATCATAGAATTGCCAGTCAACTGAACAGCAACCCATCAACCAGGATTCCAGCCTCTCCCAATGTAATACCAGTCCAGAGAGATAAGTATATAAATATTCTACGATCAACACATCATCACTCCAGTTGAAGTAAGAGCCTGAACGTAACAAACATTTAACACGTCATCTCCCCATTTGGAAATTAGTGCCAGAACATTACGAGCGTTGACACGTCATCTCTCTGTTCCAGCAAGGAGAGCGTAGTGTAACATGGCTACACAATTTCAACTGATTCCATCTTATAAGACAATAACCGTTACACAAAGTATGCCTCTGGTATTGCTGTGATTTCATGATGAATAAAAATTTTCAACTGGTCAGTTGTCTGTGGCCTACATTTAAAAAACTTGGTATCCCTAGAGAAAGTAATCACAAGGGGATAGATCTGGTGAGTGAGTTGACCACTGGAGCATCCTAGAAAAATATTAGAACTTCCATCACCATCATCATCATGTCGCGCTAGCAGCACGGATATCCATGACAATCTGTTCCAATCATTCATTACCCCGAGTAGGTCCTCTGCACAGCATCCAGTATCTGCACAGAGCTTGTCAATGTATGTTTTGCTGGGCAGCCCATACTAGCATTCCCATGTGCTGGCTTTTACAGGAGAACAGATATCCATGACAATCTCTCGCCAACTCTCCCTATCATTCATTGCCCTGGGCAGGTCCCCCGTGCCACATCCAGTATCTGCACAGAGCTGGTCAATGTAAATCTTTGCTGGGCAGCCTACACTGGCATTCCCATGTGCTGGCTTTCACAGAAGAACATCACTTATGAGTTTGTCCTTGCTTCTCCAGCATTGTCCGACATGTCTTGTTCATCTCACTCGGATGGTTTGTGTGATTGGAGGCAAGTGGCTGTACAGCTGTTTTCTTGTGGGATGTTGTTTTCATGATTTGTTTAAGATTGCACATAGCATTTTTGGGCAGCTACCATCTAGCTTATTCTCTAGATATTTTATTAGACTCCAGGTGGTGCAACCATACAATAGCACTGATATAGCTATGGTCTGGAAGACTTGTCACTTTAACTTGTCAGTGAGGTCAGATTTCTATATGACTGATAATCTGTTTATAGCAGATCATGCCTTCCATATGTGTGCATTAACATCGCTTGGATTGGATTACTACCTAGGTATGTGAATTGTTCTACCAGGTTTGGAGGCTTACTGTCAAATGTAGAGATGTCCCCTTCCTTTTTAAAACACATGAAGTTGGTTTTATCAGATTTCACATAGAGGCTGATGTTCTGTACTGCCTTCTCCAGGTTATGTAGATGGGATTCGGCCTGTGCAGGCGTATTTGCAAGAAGTGCCAGATCATGTGTAAGTCCATTTCCATAATAGTCTGTGCAGGGTATTGCCTGCTTCCATAGATGCCCATAATGACAACTGAAATTGCATGGTTGCTGCTGCTCAAAAACATAAGACATAACTCCCACCCTCTTGCCACAACTAGTGCCTCAGCAGCAACAATTTTAAATCTGGGAGATCATTCTGATGAACCCTGTATATGTAACCATGATCCAGTAAAAACATCATACTTATAGCGCTTATCAACACTTATAGCAAAATCAGAGAGATCAGATTTCCACATGGTCGATAACCTGCCAATATCAGTCTATGCTTTACCTATGCTGGTATTGTCATTGTTTTCAGTAGATAAGATATTGCTACTTGCAGCCTTATGGATAATGTAGGTAATTCATATAATTTAGATATTTTTAAAAAATCAACAAACATGCATTTCAAAACTTAGTAACCAAAATCTGTTAGTTAGCTGTGGCAGCTAGAATTTTACAGTGTGGTCTGTGTATTGCATATATACAGATAAAAACTAAGTGTAATGATTCACAAACTAGTCTTGCAGATCCTTTACTACAGAATAGTGAATTTGATCCTTGGTGGATGCCCCAATGCCCCTTGTGTCACATCCTATATGTGGTTAACAGGTTGGGTAAAAACCTACCTACCCAAACCATCACCCACTTTGCCATCAGAGTGGAGCCATGCAGAACACATGTCACTGTTATAGTGTGTGATTCTCCAGCTCACTCATGGTATTCGTTGAATTAACAAATTAGATAGAATTATCTGGATTTCTCATAATCTAACTATCCTTTTTGTAATGTCTTTGTACTAATATATACATTTTATAAAATGTACTGACATTTATGTATATACAAGGGTAATCCCAAAAGTAAGGTCTCCAAAGAAATGGGGACACAGGGAAACTGTTTGTGAGGCTATTGGCAATACTGTTGTGTTTATTATGCATGCACCTGTGCCTACCTTACTGCCATGCGCAGTCTTGGTTTGGCTGTTGTTTCTGATGGAGCTCTCAAGAGATACTACCGCTAAGTGAAGTTTGCACAGTTATTCAGTTTTAGAACGCAATTGAAATTCATTGTCAATTAACAGAAGTCAGGCATGGATATCAAAAACGTTCAAATTTGATTGTTTTGTTTTATGGTATATCAACCTCGGTGGGTCATTTAATGCTGACAAAGTTTTAAATTCATTTTTAATGGATACTCAATTTTTTTTATAAACACATTTTTCTATTTAACCATAGATGGCACCATAACAGGTACTACCACTCTGGGTTAGAGTGGACCAGAGCACAATGGAGATGAAGGGGTGCTCTACATTCCCCAGAAAAGGGGTTGGGGCTTGCCATAAGGGCATTATGATTGGAACAATCATATAGGTGCTAGGGCTTGATGTGACCAGCTGATTGATTGGAGGGAGCCTCTCTGACTGCCCGTCTAGCCTAAGTAGGGGCTTAAATGGAGTGTTGCATGTCATGGACTGCTCATCCAACAGGATTCCGTCCTTAAGAATCATGGGTTATCACCCACGGCCATAAGATGGCCGCATTCGGGGGGGTGTTATCCCTCTGCAGAGGCATCTGCAAGTGTTGTAAGGAGTTTGTGATGATGACGAGGTTCAATACTTCCTCAACAACATGGTGGCGAGCTGGTATGACATTGGCATACAAAACCTGCCACAGTGCCTACAAATTATGTAGATAAATAGATACATTTTCAAAGTTTAAAATGATGTAAACATCACTGACAATGACACAAAATCAATTTTTAAGTGTAGTAAAGTTGGTTTGAATTCAGACTTTTCCTTCTCCTAGACTGGTTGCCTAACCAAAGCTAAAGAACTCAGTTTACCTTACTATTTACCAATAGCTGAGGGAGTGGGGAGAGATGGATTTATATCATTCCCAAGGGCATTAGCATGAAGTGAAAGGCAAACAGTCTCATTCAAGATTTGAACTTGAATTAAGTGTGCCTCCAACTGATGTTTATGTTTTATCAAATGATATAATTTTTTGTGAAATATATTTAATGTTGGAGATATGTGTGGCATAACAGTAATCATCTAGGGCAGGGATCACCAAACTTTTTTCATGGTGGGCCGGACAATTGAAAAAATAATGAGTGCAGGCCACATCACTTCAAATTAAACATTCTGATCAATTGTGATTTTATTAAAATCTTATATATATTGAAAATATAGGGTTTGCCCTTTCAAAAAATATTTGTCTTATAACTTTTGACATATTCGTTGCTTCACAGTAGCTCTTTGAAAATGACCTTGTTTTTCAAGCAGTTGTAACAAGGGAAAATTCGGGATCGCGTAAGTAGCAAGTGAAATACTCCCGTGAAAAAAATTTTGTAACCTAACTACAGTAGTCAAGTCCATGAAAATTTAGTAAATTTAACATGATATTTAAATTTAAATGGTATCAGAACGTCTCGCATTCTGTATGTTTTAACAAACAAATTCAAGTACTGTCGGCGGGCCTGATAAAATGCCTTCGCGGGCTGGATCCAGCCCATGGTCTGGAGTTTGGTAACCCCTGGTCGAGGGAAATGAACTTGTATTCAATTCCTGGATAACGGGTTGGGTAAAAACCTACCTACCCAAACCATCACCCACTTTGCCATCAGAGTGGAGCCATGCAGAACACATGTCACTATTATAGTGTATGATGCTCCAGCTCACTCATGGTATTCGTTGAATTAACAAATTGAATAGAATTATCTGGATTTCTCATGATCTAACTATCCTTTTTGTAATGTCTTTGTACTAACATGTATATTTTTATAAATATATATTATATTTCAATTCACATTAATGTCCTTAGGAAAGGCATGAATCCATCTCTTCTGCTCACCAGTTATAGGTAAATAATAGGGCCGACTGTGATCTTTAGTTTTGCTAAGCCAACCAGTCTATGAGAAGGAAAACTCTGAATTCACACCAGCTATATATATATTTACCAAACCCCTCCACAGGATATGACACAAGGTCAATTTATGAAGCAGAGTTTAACAGGTTTGAAATCAGAGTTTTCCTTCTAGACTGGTTACTTAGTCAAGGTTAAAGGGCTCAGTCGGCCCTACTATTTACCCATAGCTGGAGGGAGAGTAGTTGGATGCATACCTTTCCCAAGGGTATTAGCGCAATGCAAAATGCAAACAGCCTCATCCAAGATTTGAACTCAGGTTGACGAATCCATTTCCTATGATTCTAACCATTACACCACACACCTCCACTATATATGTCGGGTCAGGGATCATTCCTTTCTACTAGTACTATGTCACCTAATACAACCTGTCTCATATTACTTAGAAGATGAGCACCACTAAGTAAAATCTCCCATTGCCCAGAGAGATCTTATGAAGGGGAATCACTCAACATGACACCCCGGCAAGCTAATAATATTATGACATGTATATACATATTTCATCTCTAATAGTAAATGCAAATATCAGTGTGTTGCATTTTTTCAACATTACTCCTAGGGTCTCTAGCCCAATATATTATACTATTTTGGGGTCAGGCCAATTTCTGTGAGCAAATTAAAACCATTCCAGGCTGAATCTGGATCTGCAATCCTGAAATTTTGGATTCTCAAGTTTTAATTACTTTTTTTTTTACTGTTTTTGGTGATTTTTTACATGATTTTTTTGCGACAAATTCTTTTGTACGAGAACAATTTTTACATCTTGGAAATAAATTTGGGAATAATTGGAATTAATTGTGAAATCCAGCAAAAGTCCCCCATGAAATAGAAATAATTGTTTGTACTGAGAGTAAGAACATATGTTCATCAAATTGTCTTTAAATTAAGTGACAGCATAAGAATAATCATTGAACTTTTAAAAGGTAAATTTAAATATCATCAAAAATTAATATAGTTAAGTTTTAATAAAATGTTATATGTACTCAATGCATGAAGTGTTATTGTTAGGCCTGTAATAATATGGGGTTTGCTGGTCACGTCACCAAATGTAACACGATGTTGGTCGGGGTGCCAAATGTAATACTATGATCTGGTCACGGGACTAAATGTAATACAATGCTGTCGCGGCGTCGAATCTAACGCGATGGATGTTCTTTGACCCACAGGAAAGTTGAAGTGCTTGTTCCGGGCTGTACCTGAAAATGACCAAATTCACCAAGGTTGTTCCACAATTAACACAAACGCATTTTTAACAATAAAAGACCTTTATTAATCATACAGTGATTAAAAATCATGTACAACCACAAAGGGGTATCGAGTCGAAGTTGAGTCGGTATTTTGTGGACTGACTGGCGATATATGCTGGGTTCTGATTCAAATTCAGGACTTTGAGCAACAAGATGACAAAGCAAAGACGGTGACAAGGGCCATGAGATGGAGCTATCAATTTGCTAGGGAAGCAGCTGTCCGATCTGGTCAAGTACCAGCTCTCCAATCTGGTCAAGTACCACCTCTCCAATCTGGTCAAGAACCAGCTCTCCAATCTGGTCAAGTACCAGCTCTCCAATCTGCCTGGGACCCTTTTGGGTCCTCTTTTATGGGTTCCAAACCGTTATCCAGGAATTGAATACAAGTTCATTTCCCTCGACCAGGGCTCTCATTGGCCAGCCAATAGAAACGCCGGACTAATGGCCCTACAGTGTAAACATCAGGAGGTGTACAAAACCCCACCCACGTGGTTGCATTTGATTGGACGGCCAATCAAAATCATGGCATTGGGTTACATATCTTGGAGGTGGGTAACAAGTCTCCGCCCCAGTTTCCTGATTGGTGAGGCACCTTATAATATTTTTGTTATTGTATAAATGGTCCTGTCAATTGCTATGATAATTCCCAGGAACTGGCCCAAGACCACCCGGGCAAATTGAGATTATCAACATTTTAAAGATTTAATCTTTAAACTGTTTTTGCTAAATAAATGTCCTTATCTTACACAGTCCCCACAAGAACAATAATAGATATGGATGTCATCAGTCATAAAAAGCCAGACATTCGTTTTTAATCAACCACTTTTAGCCTGGATAAAGTGGTTCCTATCTTTTGGAGTCTCCATGTAAATGATAATATGATAAAACAGACTTTTGCCTTACATCAACCTATTTCTGCCATTAGGATTGGTTTTGTTCAAAACTATTTATCATCTTGTTTCGATGCTACAAGAATGATAATATATATTTATATGAAAACATTTGTATAAACAAAAAGTCATTTGTGTTATATCATCCATCAACTGACTTTTACCCATTAGAATTTCTTTGTGTTAGAGTAATTAATTTTATCTAGTGTTGACTTTACCACACCACTGACTCAATTGTTTTGTTTTTAAGTATCTAATCGGATATCGCCAATCAGCCCATAACACTACAGTGTTATAGGCCAAAGGCCCAAATAAAACCAAATAAAATCCCTTTGAAGGATAGAAGCTAGCTTAATTGCTGCTTGATATGGCAGCTTTTAAACTAGTTGTTACATATATGTTTATTTGCTTGTTTGTTTTGTTTTATGGCATATCAACCTCGGTGGATCATTTAATGCTGACAGTGTTTTGAGAAATTCATTCTTAATGGGTACTCAATTTTTTTTTCTATAAACACATTTTTCTATTTAACCCATAGATGGGACCATGACAGGTACTACCACCCCAGGTCAGAGTGAACCAGGGAGCAATGCTGATGAAGGGGTGCTCCACATTTCCCAGACCTGGAACTGGAACCTCACCATTAGATTGAAGTTAATGTCATTCCCAGAACATGAAGACTCTCAGCCACCCCCTTCTAGCACATATATGATAAAAAGGGTTGGGACTTGCCATAAGGGCAATAGGGTTGGGGCAATCATATTGATGCTAGGGCTTGACATGACCAGCCAGATCGGAGGGGCCTCTCCGACTGCCTGTCTAGCCTAAGTAAAGGTCTAAGTAGAGTGTTGCATGTCATGGACTGCTCATGCACCAGGATTCCGCCCTTAAGCATTATGGGTTGCCACCCATGGCCAACAGGTGGCTCCATTGGGGAGGGTGACATACCCCTCTACAGAGGTGCAGTCGGTGTATTCTAAAGCCCCAGTTGACAGAGCTGGTTACATATATGTTCATTTTTATTAAATGTTATTGCTTTTCAACATATATTTTTACTGTGTACTCTTTATATGTTGTCATGCACTCAACATTCTCTTTCATGTACAAAAAAAAAAGAAAATACCATATAATGATTATAAAACAGTTGTGAAAAAAATTATCATTAAAAAATGTCAAAATCATAGGAATACACTCATTAATAACAAACTTCAAAACATTAAACCTACCATTGGAGAATGGAACTTAAATTACCACAAAAATAGAAGAAAACAGGTTGTGCTGACCCACCTTCACATAGTCCACACCTACATCACATATCATCATTTACTAGATGGCACAGAATCCCCAATATGCATTACATGCCAAGAGAGATTTACAGTGAAACATATACTGCTAGAGTGTGTAGACTTTGATCTAGTGAGAACAAAATACTACCAAGTAAGTAATTTGAAAAAAAATTTCACAAAAATAATACCATCCAGAATTTTACATTTCCTAAAAGAAGTGGGATTGTACTAAAAAATATGAGTAATTGAACAATAGTTAAAATCTATACATATATACATTTTTTCTACCAAACTACAACTATGAATCCAAAACTTAGTTGGCATTAAATGATCCACTGAGGTTGATGTGCCATAAAACAAAACAAAACAAACAAATCATGTGTGTACATTTGAAACAACATGTTAATAGTGTTACATAAGCAAATATAGATATCTCCTGATTCACTAAATCAGCAATTCAATTCGCGCACATACCGCAATAAAGTGATATACTCGCCAACAAAGCAAAACATAAGTTGTGACGCCAACCGGAAGTTTACTCCATGGTAGCCTAAAACGGAGTGACCAAATTAACACGTTTCTACGCATAGGCTCGAGATTAGACTTCTGTTTGGAAAACAAGAATTCCTAAACAATAAATAAAATAAATTTGTAAATAAAATTCGCGTTTTCATCCAATGAAAATGATTCCCAGGTGGAATGAAAATGACTTCAGTTGATCCGATTTTGGGTCACGACATTCTTTTTAAAGTCAGCTTTGAAAAGCTGACAAGTCAGAGAGATCCAGGCGTCGAACACTTCAACGAGGGCCGACCTCGCAGAACGAAACATATATCACAAGGCGGCGGACTTACTTCTATCCCCCGACCCCTACCCTGATCGACCGGCAAGTTAAAGGGGCTAACATCTTTCAACAACCAAAATACGCCAACTATCATACACAATACAACCAGCTATTGACTTCAGAATACCAAAACACAACATTCTGCCTACATCACCAACCTCCTACAACAACAAGACTACGCCGACTGATACGCGATACCAACCGCTAACGACTACTAAAAGCATAAGACTCTGCCTCCTAATCAACACCTAACCACTACCGCTGGTTCATCTGCCCACTTCTCTACCTACACTACAACTGATTCGGCCACCGGACATTCACTGACTTTATTATTCAAGACACAACTATCACCAAAATTATCCTTTAAATTCATTTCTATCTTTTCCTCACTTTCATGTTCCTTTTTCCAATACAATTTTGAAACTTAAAATCTGTGTTTGTTTTTCCTTGCCACCATACACTTGTATACTAACCCTGTTTATCACAATACTCAAAGAAAGAACCTTTCAACTTACCACCATGTAGAGAAATGAAATAACTACCAAGGCCAACTGCATTGAAATGTTAACAAACCTTATACTTACCATTTTACATTGGTCACTCCCTTCAAAACTTGATAAAACTTGCCTAACTACTTATCTCTTAATAACTAAATACTACTACTTGTTACAGACAGCTATCATAGCTTTTGCAATATCATCATTATTCTCAATGCAATTCATAGACAGTTTTATCATTAAATTCTGTCAATGGGGATTAGAATATGCTGTATTCCCTACAGACTGGTAAAACCCCTTTAAAAAAAAAATGGTGTTCTGGGTAGGACACTAAACTGCATTTAATTATGAGGCTCCAGTACTGGAGAATTGGGTAGTGAGGAGTATCCCTTGCTGTTGCTGTTTTTTATTTACTTTTATGCTTTTTCATGTAAAATTGTTTGATCGGTATGTAAAAATAATTACTTATAGTTTAATTATGTTTTACACAAAGCTTACCATACTGAATACTGGAGGTGCATGGTGTAATGGTTATGGTCAAATGAAACCCAAGTTTAAATCATGGACAAAGCTGTTTGCATTAAATATAGTACTAGGAAAGGTATGAATCTAAGTATTCTCTCTTCAGCTCTGGGTAAACAGTAGGGCAGACTGGGCTCTTTAATCTCGGTTAGACAACCAGTCTAGGAGAAGGGAAACTTTGAATTCAAATCTGTTAAACTCCTCTTAAGAAATTGACCTTGTGTCACATCCTGCTTGTGCAGAGGGGTTGCAAGGAAAAATAGCCTCAAATATGAAACCACAGTTAAAATATGTACTATAATAAAAATTCTAATGTAAATTATTGTGTTACAATGTTTTATATTAATGGGTAAGGGTGAAACATATAGATGTGTGCATGTGTATGTGTGTAACAAAGTGTGTAAGTCAGCTTCTAGTCTTAAGAGGTATATGGTGGTGCATAAGCATCAAATTTTATCATCTGATCCATCCAATCCAATCCAATGGGAAGGACATCCTTCCTATGTCATATTTGCATCAAACTTAGTGGATCTGCAGTGGGATTGATGAATTCCTTGGAGGAAAGGTTCTGGTGGTGGGGTTGTAGGATTGTGAGGGATGGCAGTGATCTGTAAAGATTATGGTATTGCTGTGTATGTGTGTGTGTGTGTATGCACATGACTTGATGAAAAAGTGATATATATTGGAAAAATGCTTAAAACTTGTTTAAAAATCAAATTTATTTTCATGAATTTTATAAAGAAAAGCAATGGAGAAAAATCTGATATAAAGTTATTTGTTTCTAATGTTTAAAAACAAATATTTTAGTTCTTTGATCTGTGGTGACACTAAATAACTTCTGAATAACTTCATATATACATTTACTGAACCATTCCACACAAGTAGAATGTAACACAAAGTCAATTTCTTGAATAGACTTTAACAGGTTTAAATTTAGAGTTTTCCTTCTAGACTAATTGCCTAACCAATGTTAAAGAGCCCAGTCTGGACAGCCATTTACCCATAGCTCAAGGGAGAATAGTTGGATTCGTACTTTTCCCAAGGGTATTAGGATTATGTAAAATGCAAACAGCCTTGTCCAGGATTTGAACTCATGTTGCCAAGTCCATTTCCTATGATGATAACCATTACACCATTAGCACCTCCTGAAATAACTTCATATAGCCTATGTTACAACAAAATGTCTTGTAGGTTTTCATGCCTAAAATGAAATAAACTATTCATAGAATAAACAAATAATTTTCATTTGAATTAATATGCAACATTTTTCACCAACAAATAAGGTTAATTCTTAGCTTCTTTTTATTGATATATTTTTAGGTATAAAAAAGAAAATAAATTAAACAAATAGATTTTTTTATCAATTTAACTCAACAAGCATTTAAAAACTAAATTCAAATTTTTGTTATCTGTGTATAAAAGAAGGGTTTGAAAAAAAAATGATGTTCCAAAACACTCACATGTTTAGGGTTACATTTTTTTAAGTAATATTAAAACTTTTTGATATAAAAAAAAAACCAATTCCTAAAATAAACAAATTTTTGTAATATGCAAATTCTTAGCAATTTTTTAAAATTTGATAAGGAATTTGCTAAATTATTTTCCTCTTACCCCCGTGTCTTATTCCACTTACTCCTCAAACAGCCTATGTTACAACACAATGTCTTGTGGGTTTTCATGTAAAAAATGACTTCAACAGGTGAAAACAGCACAAACACACAAACAGGATAGTCTGTGGGGACTAAAATAAAATAAAAAAATAAAAAATAACAGACTCCCATGAGTCTTCACACCGGAAGAACCCTCCAAGCATGTCCAGAAAAAAGGACACACTTCCAACCCCTAAGATAATCTCTTGGCCATTCTGACTTAGGCCTTAACTGGAATGAGACACTACTACTGGCCAGGAAGATATTTCCTTATCACGTGGTGGCTATTACAAATGTTTCTACTGTTAAAGAAGTAGAAACGATAAATTTTAATCATTACAGGAACACCAAGGAAAAAAAATCTTATCTCGGGGGAAATAAGACAAATCCCATTGACAGACAAGGTAAGATCATGCTCGTGAATGTAATGTTTCAAGAAATAATATTAATACTGTCATATACACTGACCAGGTACATTTTACCTTGTTTAATGTGGATAGATGTTATCACAACGTTATAATTGACTCAAATATAAAAATGTCCAATCTTGTGAGAGGGACACTTGGTATGGCTGTGTTGGATTCAGCCTGTTCCCGAATGGTTGCCGGAAAACTGTGGCTTGATATTGTTGTGGACATGTTAAATGACCGAGATAGACGTTTAGTAAAAACAGTCCAACAGGACATTTTGCTTTGGTGATGGAGTGGAAGTGAAGGCTATTAAAACAGTTAGATATTTGGTAACTATAGGGAGTGTAAAAAGTGTTAGAGTGTATGTAGAGGCTGATATAGTGGAAAATGATTTACCTCTATTATTGAGTCATAAATATATGAAAACTGCTGGAATGTTGCTGGATTAAAAAATGACAGCTGTCGGATTTTAGGCAGACACATTAAATTACACAGTACGACATTCGGGACATTACAGTCTTCCATTGACTAATATGCTTTTGAAGGTTGAAAAGACCAGTGAATGTTGTACTACATTGTGAGGCCTTAAAAAATGTTCAAGAGAAAAGAAGGAAGGCTGAGAAATTACATAGGCAATTGGCTCATGAATCGAAAGAAAAATTGATATCATTGGTTAGAAGCAGTAAAGCCTTTAATGACAGGAAGTTTCTGGATCATATCGATGATGTTTGTGATTCTTGTACTGTTTGCCTGAAATTTAGAAGACCTCCTCCTCCTCAGCCTGTGGTAGGATTGAATCTTGCAACAGGTTTAATGACACTGTATGTCTGGAATTAGAAGAACATGGAAAAAGAACGAAAACTGGATCTTACACCTAATTGACATGTCCACTTTGTACTCTGCTGCCAGGTTAATAAAAAACCAAAAAAAGTGAAGAAATTATCCGCAACATATTTTTAATCCTAAACGTTTCTTGAGTAACAATGGGGGAGAGTTTAACAATGAAGGATACCAACAGATGAATGAGAAATTAAACATAGAAACGTGCTCTACAGCTGCAGAAATTCCATTCAGCAATGGCACTGTGGAATGCCATAATTTGATTGTGGCGGAAGCAATGAAAAAAACAATAGAGAAGGAGAAATGTGAACCTGAAATAGCACTGGCTTGGGCTGTTAGTGCTAAAAATGCTCACAAAATCATTTGAGGCATAATAATGCACTAATATAAACACACCACCAGTTTTGACTGATAAACTACCTGCATTAGAAGCTACAACAACCAGTGAGATGGTAAGAATGAATTTAAATGCCTTACATGCAGCAAGGAAATGTGTCATGGAAGCTGAATCAAGTGAAAAAATTTGGAGAGCACTGAGATCTAATGTAAGGATAACATAATAAAAGCCAACAGGGAAGGATTGAAAGATAACAGTAGAAAACCAAATAGAGACAAATTTGTAGAATATAAAATGAAAGGAAGTGATGTGTGGAAAACAGGAAAGATTATAAGTGCACAGCCTAAATCGACTGAAAAATAAAGTCATTGGCTGAATATACAACCAGAAGTGGAAAATGAAAACCCAGTGTGTATCAATTGGTATCATGTTGATCAGTGGAGTAGAAATATCTCAAGTAACAGAGGATGTAAGTGATCAAGAACATGTAGTTAGGATCACATCTGAACAAGAACAAGCAAAACAAGTGATTGGTGCAAAGAAAAAAGAAATAGAAAATATGGAAATTGATGGAGTATATGAATGCATGCCTGACATTGGTCAGAAATGCATATCAACAAAATGGGTTATAATGGAGAAATGCAAAGATAAAAAGAAGATAGTGAAGACCTGCCTTGTTGCACGTGGTTATGAAGGGTGTTTGCATAACTTGAAAACTGATTTTCCAACATGCAGCCGTGAAGCTATGCGTATTGTAATGCTAACAGCCTCATTCATGAAGTGGCAGGTGGAGAGTCTTTTTTTCACCTCAGCGTTTTTGCAGGGTTATAAGCTAGAAACAGAAATATTTCTTAGACCACCATCTGACACGTATCCAGAGTCACAGGTATGGAAGTTGAAAAGATGCATTTATGGATTAAATTATGCACCGCATTCATGGTACAAAAGAGTTAATCATGAATTAACTAACCTAAATGGAATAATGAGTGCATATGACAATGCACTGTTTCCTTGGCATGATGCAAATGGCAATTTGATGGGTATTCTGGCAATGCACGTGGATGATTTCATATTCTGTGGAAATGATCTGTTTCAGAAAAAAGTGATCTCAGAATTGAAAAAAAATATTTTGAAGTTGGAACACATGAAAGTGGAACATTTAAGTTTTTGGGATTAGGTGTTAGACCTAATAGGATTATTATAGACCAAAATCTGTATGTCTCATCTATATCCCTAATAGACATAAAAAAGGAAGGTCTTTGAGAAAAAAATGATGAACTGAGCCAAGAGAAGAAGACAGAATTAAAAAGACTGACTGGTCAAATGATGTGGTTATCCATTCAGACACGACCTGAAGTAGCATTTGATGTGTGTCAGATGATTAATACTGGAAAGTCTTCAAAAGTAAAATTGCTTTTCGAGGCCAACAAAGCACTACAAAAATTGAAATCAAGGACAAGTTCCATGACCTTTCTCCAGTTGGGAAAACCTTTGGGTTTGAGTATTGTTTGCTATGCAGATGCAACCTATGCGAGCTTGGAAGATGGATCTTCACAGGGTGGTTTTATCATTTTTGTTTGTGGTATGAAGAACACAATAGCTACTATATGTTGGTCATCAAAAAAACTTGACAGAGTGACAAAAAGTCCATTAGCCTCAGAGACTCTTGCACTCAGTGAAACAGCTGATACTGATGTATTAATATGTGTAGTGCCGCAAAAGACATTCAGACTATCTAGGCTGCCTGAAGTCCTTTGAAAAAACAGACTATGCATCTCTGGTTGAGACCATAAATTCATCAAATCTGGTAAGTGATCTCGGCATCTGAGAATTGATGTGGCCAGAGTAAAAAGAAATGATGGCAAAAGAGGAGATCCAAACTGAATGGATAAAAGGGAAAAAACAGGTTGCAGATTGCCTGACAAAGGTGGGAGCCTCGTCGGAAAGCTTAAGAGACTTGTTGCATGAATGAACTTTTATCCTTTATTTTAAATAGAACTGCAGATTTCACAAGAGAGAGTAGCAATGATGAAGTTTGAGTTATCTAACTTAGTAATGACTAATACCAAGTTGTGTCCCTTACTTTATGTATTGTTGCTTTGCTAGCGAATGAATAAAGATGGTGGTTTATTCTAATGTGTTGTTATGTGTTGTCTATGAGATATGGATTCCTAAGTAAACAGCTATGACCTGTAAATAAAGCCTAAATCCTAAAACAACAATTTGTCTTTGTCTTCTCCTTTTCTTTCCTTGAATTCCTTTTCAACACGACCACCAAATAAGATGGGGTTAAAAATAAACCCTAGGAACATGCACCAGGAATAACCAGCCACCTTAAAACCTTTAAACCTAAAACATTAAACCTCTTAAGTATTGACAAGTTTGTGTGTGTGTGTGTGTGTGTGTGTGTGTGAGAGAGAGAGAGAGAGAGAGAGAGAGAGAGAGAGAGAGAGAGAGAGAGAGAGAGAAACTGATTGAAAAATCATAGAAAGAAAAAAAAAGTAATAAGTAATAGATAAGATAAAATAGCTCCTTGGTTTTAATCTTATCAAATGCTACTTGTTTCTATGAATAAAGATTAATATCAGTCTGGTTGCAAAGTCATCAGTGAAGTTCCTTAGTAACACTCAAAACAAATAGAATTCTGAGAAGAATTTGGTTATATTTTTTCTTAAATGTCTAAATTTGCAGGAATACATATATTTCAATACAATTCATTGTTGTTTACTAAACATTGCTTAATCTATCATACAGTGTCATTACTTTTTTCAGACTTTGCTTAGTCTGGTACACAGGTGGCAGATTCAGGACTGGACTTAACTGTAAGCTAAATAAGTTATAGCTTAGAGTCACACACCCTCAGAGCCTCATTTTTAAAAATATGTTTTTATTTTGTCATTAGTTTTTATTCTTTAATACTAATTCTTCAAAAATTATGCATATATATATATATATATATATATATATATATATATACTAAAGCTGAGTTTATCAACCTTCGCCAGCTAAAGGATTTTTTTCTATTTATGTTATGGACACAATATTTATACTTAGATATTCCTTGGTTTTAGCACTACCCAGTGTTTGAAAAAAATTCAGTTTAATTGGTTTTAATTAGGCGTAATTAGCAATTAAGTCAACAACCGACCAATCCCTGTCTAAATTAGACCTGGCTCTCTTTCCACTCTCCGTCTATATAGAGTTAAGGTGAGTGGGAGAGTTAATGTGAGTAGTCGATTTAACCAGAGTGGGAGTTGCCTGCTGATTTTTACAGGCAAACACCCTCCCTGCACCTCCTAACTCTAGGTAGATTCGCCCCTCCCTTTCTCCAGACCACAGAGAAATTTTGGTTTGTTTTAATAAAACAAAACAAAAGTATCTTTTTACGGCATGATTTCAATTTTAGTTGAGCGTAAATTTTACGAAATTGAAATCATGCTTTAAAATAGATTTTTTAAATTACGTTAATTATTAATTCATAGAGTATTAAACTTACTTAAAAATATTTCATGTTGGGTAAAAAAAATAGTTATATATTTAAATATTATGGAATTCAAATGAGCAAACATTGACAGTGGGCGTCACTGTTTAAGTGAAAGTTTTCTTCGGGCTTAAAAGTTTGTTTTAGTTAAAACTAAAACAAACTAGACTGACTTCTGATTTAGGTCGGTAAAATTAAAACGGAAAGTTTTTTGCTGGTACCAAATGACAGTTTAACTGCAGTCTATGAATTAAAATTTTGGGAATTTGTTACGGTTTTAGGGGATTAAGGTTGTTTTTAATTACGTATTGCTTAAAAAAATAAACAACAAAAAACACAAATTACTATACATTTAATGTTGAAAAATATTTTTTAAACTAAGTTTAATTGAAATTATACATTGCTATATTAACACAATCAACTGTCTCAATAATAGATTCAATAATTAATTTCAATGGTTAATTAAATGTATAGTAATTTGGGTTTTTTGTTGTTTATTTTTTAAAGCAATACGTAATTAAAAACAACCTTAATCCCCTAAAACCGTAACCCAATTCGCAAAATGTTAATTCATAGAATGTAGGACTGACTTCTGACTTAGGTTGGAAAATTAAAACGGAAAATTTTTTGCTGGTACCCAATGACAGTTTAACTACAGTCTATGAATTAACATTTTGCGAATTGGGTTACAGTTTTAGGGGATTAAGGTTGTTTTTAATTACGTATGGCTTTAAAAAAATAAACTCTGTCTTTAGTCTTTTTATTTATGCAGAAAATAGTATCAATCAAATATATACCACTCCGATATTACAGTCTGAATAATATAAATAATTGTAATCTTTGCGGAGTTCCGTCATGGCCTCTTGCCTCAAAACATGCTTGCCGGTGACTGCTGAAAAAAAAAAAAAAACACCAGCTACGATTGAAGTCCGTAGCGGAAGAGGCGTGAAAAAAAAACCCAACTAGGGTTTAGGGTTTAGGATTTGGAGTTGAGGTTTAGGTTTAGTTTAATGGAAAATAAATAAATAATTTGGGCTCTGTTTTTTCTGAGTCACCCTGTATACAGGGTGACCCAGAAAAAACAGAACTTTGTAATAAAACGGGGGGTTTAGGGTTAGGGTTGGGTTTTCAGTGGAAAATGCCCTAAGTTGGTTCTTTTTTTTTTTTTTTTTTTAAGTGATACCGCTTCGGATGCAGGAAGCCAGGACGGAACTCCGCAAAGATTACCATTATTTGTATTATTCAGACTATTGTTTTCGTCTTCATTGTTATCTGTACAAAGTTTCGGCTGATGTACCCTCCGGCCTTCTTCAGGTATTTCTTGTCGGACTCGGGAACCTTCTTGTAATTGGGAGCCATCACGGAACTTTGAACCCAACCCTTTATTAGGTCCACGGGGGTATCCTGTTCTCATTCCACTAACCATAGCTGGTGTACAGGTGTTAAGCTGTGTTAATTATTATTCTATGTTACTGCTGTCCCTGACCAGGATTGAACCTGCAGTCTAGAGATAACTGGCATTTAGAATTGTCTTAATCTAACTACTTTATCTACTAGGATATGTGTTTAATTGGACAATCCAGTGTGAATTTTTTCAATTGTAAAAGTTACAATTTATTTTGTAAAAACGGATTATATTTGAATTTTTTCAATTGCAAAAGTTACAATTTATTTTGTAAAAACGGATAATACATTTAACGCCCTAAGTTGGTTGTTTTCTTTCAAGTAACACCGATGTGGCGCCAAAGTTTGGGGTCGTGATTTTAAAATTCACAGGGCAGCAATTTCGGAAGCAGAGGACTGGGACGCACTTCCTCATAAATTACCAAATTATTTTTTAGTTTTCATTTTCATTTTATTTTTCGATTTTCGGTACTTATTTACTACTCGAGCAGATTCTTTAAAAAAAAAACAGTAGTCTTCGCGGAGAACCGTTCCGCCTCCTGCCTCAAAAAACGCTAGCCCGTGGCTGCTGAAAAAAAACACCAGCTACGATTGAAGTCCATAGACGAAGCGGTGTCACTTGCAAAAAACAAAAAACAAAACAAAAAAACCCAACTAACTTAGGGCGTTTTTCCCGAAAACATAACCCCAACCCTAAACTGTAACCCCACCCCTATTTAAAATTAACAGTTTTATTACAAAATGTCCGAGTTCTGTTTTTTCTGGGTTAGAAAAAACAGAGCCCAAATTATTTATTTTCCCATTAAACTAATCCTAAACACCAACCTCAAACCCAAACCCTAGCCTGATTTTTTTTTATTCAAGTAACACCGCTTCGGCTACAGACTTCAATCGTAGCTGGTGTTTTTTAAATTTTTTATTTTACAGCAGCCACAGGCAAGCATTTTTTGAGGCAGGGGGCCGGGACGGTTCTCTGTGAAGAGTACCCCCCAAAATTTTTTCTTCTGTCTTTTTATTTATGCAGAAAATAGTATCAATAATATATATACACACCGTTATCTGTACCCGAAAAACAGGGAAGTCAAAGTTAAGTGACTTGAAAAAAATCAGAAAGTTTTAAAATAGAATAAGAATTAATTCATTGCTAAATCAACACTGAAAATTTAATTAAAACCGAATACTTCCCTGAGTTTTGGTACATGTTTTTCAAACGTTGGGGTTAGAATTGTATTAAAAAAAAAAACATGGATTTTTCAATGAATTGACCTAGACAATTGAAATAGACATTAGAATTTTTATTGCGGGTGGGTGTTTTTCATCTCCCCTTTAGTCTAGAGAGGAAAAGAGTAAGACAAGCGAAGGGGAGGGGCGACTTGATTGCTGCCTTTTCAGTAATAAAACTATAACATGTGATCACTTTCACACCCCTTTACTGGCATATAGAGAGTAAAAAGGGGAGGTACGTAGGATGTAAAGACAGAGAAGGGTCAATAATTGACTTAATTGCAAACTACGAGTAATCAAACCAATTAAAGTGGATTTTATTTTCAAACATTTAGTAGTCCTAAAACTAAGGAATAATTAAAGACACATTTCGTGTGATCAAGGTCACCAACAAAAAAGCCTTAAGACATTGAAAGCTGAAAATCTCAGCTTTAGTATAATAAATAATAGATATCGTGAAAAAACATGAATTAAGTCAAAAGTTGACATTCAAAAAAAATAATTTTGATTTCAATTATCAACAAAGGTCTTTCAACACCACAAACAAAGGTCTTTACACACCATAAACAAAGGTCTTTACACACCATAAACAAAGGTCTTTACACACCACAAAAAAAGGTCTTTCAACACACAAACAAAGGTCTTTACACACACAAACAAAGGTCTTTACACACCATAAACAAAGGTCCTTACACACCACAAACAAAGGTCTTTCAACACCACAAACAAAGGTCTTTAACACAAAAGGTCTTTACACACCATAAACAAAGGTCTTTACACACCACAAACAAAACACGGTCTTTACACACCACAACAAAGGTCTTACACACACAACAAACAAAGGTCTTTACACACCATAAACAAAGGTCTTTACACACCACAAACAAAGGTCTTTCACACAAACAAAGTCTTTACACACCACAAACAAAGGTCTTTACACACAGGTCTTTACAACAAAGACAACACACCACAAACAAAGGTCTTTACACACCATAAACAAAGGTCTTTCACACCACAAACAAAGGTCTTTAACACACCACGGGGTCTTTACACACCAGGTCTTTCAACACACACAACCATAAACAAAGGTCCTTACACACCACAAAGGTCTTTACACACCACAAACAAAGGTCCTTACACACCACAACAAAGGTCTTTACACACCATAAACAAGGTCTTTTCACACCACAAACAAAGGGCTTTCAACAGCACAAACAAAGGTCTTTACACACCATAAAAAAGGTCTTTACAATAAACAAAGGTCTTACACACCATAAACAAAGGTCTTTACACACCACAAACAAAGGTCTTTACACACCATAAATAAAGGTCTTTCAACACCACAAACAAAGGTCTTTCAACACCACAAACAAAGGTATTTACACACCATAAACAAAGGTCTTTACACACCACAAACAAAGGTCTTTACACACCATAAACAAAGGTATTTACACACCACAAACAAAGGTCTTTCAACACCACAAACAAAGGTCCTTACACACCATGAACAAAGGTCTTTACACACCACAAACAAAGGTCCTTACACACCACAAACAAAGGTCTTTACACACCATAAACAAAGGTCTTTTCACACCACCAAACACAAAGGTCTTTCAACAACAAGGTCTTTACACACCAAAACAAAGGTCTTTCAACCACAACAAAGTCTTTCAACACACAAACAAGGTCTTTACACACCAAACAAAGGTCTTTACACACCATAAACAAAGGTCTTTACACACCATAAATAAAGGTCTTTCAACACCACAAACAAAGGTATTTCAACACCACAAACAAAGGTCTTTACACACCATAAACAAAGGTCTTTACACACCACAAACAAAGGTCTTTAACACCATAAACAAAGGTCTTTACACACCATAAACAAAGGTATTTACACACCATAAACAAAGGTCTTTACACACCATAAACAAAGGTCTTTACACACTTTACACACCATAAACAAAGGTCTTACACACCATACACACCATAAACAAAGGTCTTTACACACCACAACAAAGGTCTTTAACACCCAAAACAAAAGGTCTTTACACACACAACAAAGGTCTTTACACACCACAACAAAGGTCTTTCAACCACAAACAAAGGTCTTTAACACAAAACAAAGGTCTTTACACACCATAAATAAAGGTCTTTACACACCATAAACAAATGTCTTTACACACCACAAACAAAGGTCTTTACACAACACAACAAAGGTCTTTACACACCATGAACAAAGTATTTACACACCACAAACAAAGGTCTTTCAACACCACAAACAAAGGTTCTTTCAACATCACAAACAAAGGTCTTTACACACCATAAATAAAGGTCTTTACACACCACAAACAAAACACACCACAAACAAAGGTCTTTACACACCATGAACAAAGGTCTTTACACACCACAAACAAAGGTATTTCAACACCACAAACAAAGGTCTTTCACATCACAACAAAGGTCTTTAACACATAAATAAAGGTCTTTACACACCATAAAAAAGGTCTTTACACACCACAAAAAAGGTCTTTAACACAACACAACAAAGGTCTTTAACACCATGAACAAAGGTATTTACACACCACAAACAAAGTCTTTCAACACACAAACAAAGGTCTTTACACACCATAAACAAAGGTCCTTTGGTCACACACAAAAAGGTCTTTACACACCATAACAAAGGTCTTTACACACCAAACACACCAAAACAAAGGTCTTTACACACCATGAAACAAAGTCTTTTCACACACAAACAAGGTACACACAAACAAAGGTCTTTACACACATAAACAAAGGTCTTTACACACCATACACACCATAAACAAAGGTCTTTCAACACCACAAACAAAGGTCTTTACACACCATAAAAAAGGTCTTTCAACACCACAAACAAAGGTCTTTCAACACCACAACAAAGGTATTTACACAGCATAAACAAAGGTCTTTACACACCATAAACAAAGGTCTTTACACACCACAACACCATAAACAAAGGCCTTTTACACACCATAAACAAGGTCTTTACACACCACAAACAAAGTCTTTACAAACACAAAGGTCTTTACACACCATAAACAAAGGTATTTACACACCACAAACAAAGGTCTTTCAACACCACAAACAAAGGTCCTTACACACCATGAACAAAGGTCTTTACACACCACAAACAAAGGTCCTTACACACCACAAACAAAGGTCTTTACACACCATAAACAAAGGTCTTTTCACACCACAAACAAAGGTCTTTTTCAACACCAATAAACAAAGGTCTTTACACACCAGGTCTTTACACACATAAAAAAGGTCTTTCACACCACAAACAAGGTATTTCACACCACAAACAAAGGTCTTACACACCATAAACAAAGGTCTTTACACACCATAAACAAAGGTCTTTTACACACCATAATAAGGTCTTTCAACCCACAAACAAAGGTATCAACACCACAAACAAAGGTCTTTTACACACCATAAACAAAGGTCTTTACACACCACAAAACAAAGGTCTTTAACACCAAAACAAAGGTCTTTACACACCATAAACAAAGGTCTTTACACACCACAAACAAAGGTCTTTACACACCATAAACAAAGGTCTTTACACACCACAAACAAAGGTCTTTACACACCACAAACAAAGGTCTTTACAACCAAAACAAAGGTCTTTCAACACCACAAACAAAGTCTTTACACACATAAATAAGGTCACACACCACAAAGGTCTTTACACACCACAAACAAAGGTCTTTACACACACAAACAAAGGTCTTTACACACCATGAACAAAGGTATTTACACACCACAACAAAGGTCTTTCAACACCACAAACAAAGGTCTTTCAACATCACAAACTTACACACCATAAATAAAGGTCTTTACACACCACAACAAGGTCTTTAACACCACAAACAAAGGTCTTTACACACCATGAACAAAGGTCTTTACACACACAAACAAAGGGTATTTCAACACCACAAACAAAGGTCTTCAACATCACAAACAAAGGTCTTTACACACCATAAATAAAAGGTCTTTTACACAATAAACAAAAGGTCTTTACACACCACAAAAAAGGTCTTTACACAAAACAACAAAGGTCTTACACCATGAAGAAAGGGTATTTATACACACCACAAACCAAAGGTCTTTCAACCCACAAACAAAGGTCTTTACAACAGCCATAAACAAAGTCTACACACCACAAACAAAGGTCTTTACACACCACAAACAAAAGGTCTTTACACACCATGAACAAAGGTCTTTACCACACACAAACAAAGGTCCTTACACACCATAAACAAAGGTCTTTACACACACAAACAAAGTCTTTCACACCACAAACAAAGGTCTTTACACACCACAAAAAAGGTCTTTACACACCATTAACAAAGGTCTCTACACACACAAACAAAGTCTTTCAACACCACAAACAAAGGTCTTTACACACCATTAACATAAAGGTCTTTACACACCATAAACAAAGTCTTACACACCACAAACAAAGTCTTTACACAACCAAACAAGGCTTTACACACATGACAAAGGTATTTTCAACACCACAAACAAAGTCATTTACCACACCATAACAAAGGTCTTTTTACAAACACGCATAAACAGGTCTTTACACACCACAAACAAAGGTCTTTCAACACCATAAACAAAGGTCTTTACACACCATAACCAAGGTCTTTACACACCACAAACAAAGGTCTTTACACACCACAAACAAAGGTCTTTACACACCACAACAAAGGTCTTTACACACCATAAACAAAGGTCCTTACACACCACAAACAAAGGTCTTTCAACCCACAAACAAAGGGTCTTTACAACACCATAAAACAAAGGTCTTTACACACCATAAAAAAAGGTCTTTACACACACAACAAAGGTCTTTCAACACCATAAACAAAGGTCTTTACACACCATAAACAAGGTCCTTACACACCATGAACAAAGGTCTTTACACACACCACAAACAAGGTCCTTACACACCACAAAAAAGGTCTTTACACACCATAAACAAAGGTCTTTTCACACCACAAACAAAGGTCTTTCAACAGCACAAACAAAGGTCTTTATAAAGGTCTTTACACACCATAAACAAAGGTCTTTACACACCATAAAAACAAAGGTCTTTCAACACACAAACAAAGGTATTTACACACCATAAATAAAGGTCTTTTCAACACCACAACAAAGGTCTTTCACACACAAGGTCCTTACACACCATAAACAAAGGTCTTTACAGACCATAAACAAAGGTCTTTACACACCACAAACAAAGGTCTTTCAACACCATAAACAAAGGCCTTTACACACCACAAACAAAGGTCTTTACACACCACAACAAAGGTCTTTACACACCATAAACAAAGGTATTTACACACCACAAACAAAGGTCTTTCAACACCACAAACAACACACACATGAACAAAGGTCTTTACCCACCACAAACAAGGTCAGGTCCTTACACACCACAAACAAAGGTCTTTCAACCACCATAAACAAGGTCTTTACACACCATAAACAAAGGTCTTACAACACCAAAAACAAAGGTCTTTCACACCACAAACAAAGGTATTTCAACACCACAAACAAAGGTCTTTTACACACCATAAACAAAGGTCTTTACACACCATATAAACAAAGGTCTTTACAACACCATAAATAAAGGTCTTTCAACACCACAAACAAAGGTATTTCAACACCACAAACAAAGGTCTTTACACACCATAAACAAAGGTCTTTACACACCACAAACAAAGGTCTTTACACACCATAAACAAGTCTTTACACACACATAAACAAAGGTCTTTACACACCATAAAATAAAAGGGTCTTTACACACCACAAACAAAGGTCTTTACACACCATAAACAAAGGTCTTTACACACCACAAACAAAGGTCTTTACACACCACAAACAAAGGTCTTTACACACCACAAACAAAGGTCTTTACACACCATAAATAAAGGTCTTTACACACCACAAACAAAGGTCTTTTACACCACACACAACACACAAGGTCTTTACACACCATGAACAAAGGTATTTACACACCACAAACAAAGGTCTTTCAACACCACAAACAAGGTCTTTCAACATCACAAACAAAGGTCTTTACACACCCATAAATAAAGGTCTTTACACACCACAAACAAAGGTCTTTACACACCACAAACAAAGGTCTTTACACACCATGAACAAAGGTATTTCAACACCACAACAAAGGTATTTCAACACCACAAACAAAGGTCTTTCAACATCACAAACAAAGGTCTTTACACACCATAAAAAGGTCTTTACACACCATAAACAAAGGTCTTTACACACCACAAAATGTCTTTACACAACACAAACAAAGGTCTTTACACACATGAACAAAGGTATTTACACACCACAAACAAAGGTCTTTACACACCACAAACAAAGGTCTTTACACACCATAAACAAAGGTCCTTACACACCACAAACAAAGGTCTTTCAACACCACAAACAAAGGTCCTTACACACCATGAACAAAGGTCTTTACACACCACAAACAAAGGTCCTTACACACCACAAAACAAAGGTCTTTCACAACCCACACAACAAAGGTCTTTAACACCAACAAAGGTCTTTACACACCACAAACAAAGTCTTTACACACCACAAAGGTCTTTCAACACCACAAACAAAGGTCTTTACACACCATAAACAAAGGTCTTTACACACCACAAACAAAGGTCTTTACACACCACAAACAAAGGTATTTACACCACAAACAAAGGTCTTTATATACCACAAACAAAGGTCTTTATATACCACAAACAAAGGTCTTTACACACCACAAACAAAGGTCTTTACACACCACAAACAAAGGTATTTACACCATAAACAAAGGTCTTTATATACCATAAATAAAGGTCTTTACACACCATAAACAAAGGTCTTTACACACCACAAACAAAGGTATTTCAACACCACAAACAAAGGTCTTTACACACCATAAATAAAGGTCTTTACACACCACAAACAAAAGTCTTTACACACCACAAACAAAGGTCTTTCAAAACCACAAACAAAGGTCTTTACACACCATAAACAAAGGTCTTTACACACTATAAACATAGGTCTTTACGCACCACAAACAAAGGTCTTTACACACCATGAACAAAGGTATTTACACACCACAAACAAAGGTCTTTACACACCATAAACAAAGGTATTTACACACCACAAACAAAGGTCTTTACACACCACAAACAAAGGTCTTTACACACCACAAACAAAGGTCTTTCAACACCATAAACAAAGGTCTTTACACACCATAAACAAAGGTCTTTACACACCACAAACAAAGGTCTTTCAACACCAAAAACAAAGGTCTTTACACACCATAAACAAAGGTCTTTACACACCACAAATAAAGGTCTTTACACACCAAAACAAAGGTCTTTACACACCACAAACAAAGGTCTTTACACATCATAAACAAAGGTCTTTACACACCATAAACAAAGGTCTTTCAACACCACAAACAAAGGTCTTTACACACCATTAACAAAGGTATTTCAACACCACAAACAAAGGTCCTTACACACCACAAACAAAGGTCTTTACACACCATAAACAAAGGTCTTTACACACCATAATTGTTGTGATGTTAATCCAACAGTAAAAAAGAAGTCAAGTCGAGGTAGGGTAAAATAAGACAAGTGTATTTACAATAATGGTACAGGAACGGCTAGCTTGCCGTTAAACGGTAACAGTACAACCTTTTCACTCGGTGTCTCACTATTTATAGTGAGAACCGGTGTATATTCTCCACTGTAGGAACGGCCGGTACAACACCCCCCCCCCTTTGAAAATATTCCGTCTGGGGATTAATAACGTTTTTGTTTGGGGTTCACCATAATCAACTCAGTCGATTTCCGTTTCCTTTTTGATCTCCTATTCTCAGGAGTAGTCTCTGCTATGGGCACCTGAAAAGTATCAAACACTGTGTCCATGATGTCCTCTTCGGGCGATCTGGTCACCTCACTGTTCGAGTATCTTTTCCGGATTTGGTTAGTGTGACGTTTGTGCACGAAATCTGGTCCCTTAATCATATAGACCATGTTGCCTATTTGTTTATCCACAGTACCGGACTCCCAGAAAGTCCTATTGTTTTTGTGAATCTTAAAAAAAACTTTTTCACCAACTTTATACCGTTTTTTTGTTATCGGTTTTTCTCGGTTTGTCCTATCCTGGCTTGGTAACAACTTGTGGAAAATCGATCTAACCTTGCGTCCGAACATGACCTCAGCAGGTGTCTTCGACGTTTCGATGTTTGCATTCGGAGTGACCCTGTAAACTTGCAGAAACTGTTGGATTGACTTATTCGTCGGTGATCCACTAGCTTTTTTCAGAGCTCTCTTGAACGTGTCCACGAATCTTTCTGCCTGTCCATTGCTTCTTGGATTGTATGGCGGGATGGTTATATGCTCAATGAGATGATCCTCGCAAAGATGTTTAAATTCAGTGGACGTGAATTGAGTTCCATTGTCTGTGACAATGCAGTCTACTACTCTAAACCTGGCGAATAGTTCGTATAGGAAGTTTATAGTTACTTCAGATGTGGGGTTCTTGCATTTTAGTACTTCCGGCCACTTAGATAGGCTGTCTACAACAATGAGATAGTAGAAACCATCCAGTGGTCCCGCAAAGTCTAAGTGAATTCTAGACCAAGGTCGGTCCGGTTTAGTCCACGATCTGAATTGAGTTGGAGGAGCTTTCATAGCTAAGGTGCATCCTCTACACTCCCTGACTTTTCCTTCAATGTCCTTATCCATGTTTGGCCAGTAAACGAAAGAGCGCATAAGGCTTTTCGTTCTAGATATGCCTGGATGTCCTACATGGAATTCCTTGAGCATTCTTTTCTGTAATGTCATAAGAATTACAACCCTGTCGCTATATAACAGGACGTTGTCACAAATTGAATAAATTCCCTCATTCAGTTGGTTATTGTTGATTTTTTCTTTCATGCTTATGATAAATTCGTCCACATCTGCCTTACTCTTAATCTCATCAAGCGTTACTGGAAGTTCTCTTACCGTGTCACATAAAGTATTTTTTACCTCGGCTTCCGCTTGAATGGCTGCTATCACCATATCCTCCAATGGTTCTGTCTGCTTAGTTATCAATCTTGATAGCCCGTCTGCATGACCAAATTCTTTAGATGGTATATATACCATTTTAAAATTGTAATTCAGAAGAATGGTACCCCATCTTTGGAGTCTATTCGCAAGTATGTTGTGGTAGTTCCTTTTTTGATCCAAAAATCGTTAATAAGGGTTTGTGGTCTGTTTGTAACAGAAATTGTCTACCGTGCAGGAAACGATGAAATTTCTTTACCGCGAATATGATGCTTAGAGCCTCTTTCTCAATTTGAGAGTAGTTCTTTTCGGCTGGTAGAAGTGTCCGGGATGCATGGGCTATTGGTTTTAATTTTCCATCATCCATTTTGTGCAATATGCACGCTCCTATGCCATAGGAACTGGCATCACTTGCAACTACAATATCACGCTTGGGATTATAATGTGCCAGAAACAAGTCGGACGTTAAGATATTTTTAATTTTCTGAAACGCTTCTTCGCACTCTTGCGTCCATACCCATTTTTGGTCCTTCCTTAATAATTCATTAAAGGTGATCTTAGTTTATGCATATTTGGCACGAACACATTATAGTAATTCGCCAACCCCAAGAAGCTTTGTAGGGACGCCATATTTTCTGGAGCAGGCATGTTCCTTATTGCCATTGTCCTACCTTGTTCATCGAGGATTTGCCCCAAGTATTTTATTCTTCTCATGAAAAAATTGTATTTTTCATCTTTTATTTTAAACCCATAATCCTGGATCCTTTTGAATACTTGGTTCACATGAGCCTTGTGTTGTTCTTTGTTAGCGCTGTTTATTAACACATCGTCCAGGTATCCTACTGCGAAATCCACCCCATTTAACATAATGTCCATAATTTGTTGAAAAATCGCAGGGGCGACTTTGACCCCAAAAGGAAGTCAGTTAAATTTGTATAATCCCTTATGGATAGCAGTTTTGAACACTCCTCCTCGACAGGGATTTGTAAATAGGCATCACTGAGGTCGATTTTAGAAAAATATTTTCCTTCCCTCAGTGTTGCGAAAATTTGTTCAGGGCTCGGAAGAGGATAATGGTGATCCTTTAATGCATTGTTCAAGCCTGTGGAGAAGTCGGCACAAACCCGAATCTCCTTGTTCTTTTTTTTAACATAAACTGTTGGTGAACTCCACTCACTGTGATCAATTTTTGAAATGACACCCATGTTTTCGAGTCTTTCTAATTCACCGTTTATTTGCTCTATAGCAGCGTATGGAACATTTCTTTTCTTTCTGAACACTGGCTGTTCATTCACTTTGACTTCAAATCTTGCAACCGCTTTCGTACACCTTCCAAGACCCCCTGAAAATACGTCTGGAAATTTTTCTTTTAACTCTGTTATAAACCGTATTAGCATGCAAGCGTATGGTGATGAGGAAGGAACAAAACACAGATTTTAAGTTTTAAAATTGTATTAAGAAAAACAACATGAGAACGGTGAAAGGATAGAAATGAGAATTACAGGATAAATTTGGTGATAGTTGTGGGTGGATATTAA
Source organism: Doryteuthis pealeii (assembly GCA_023376005.1). Classification (NCBI taxonomy): domain Eukaryota; kingdom Metazoa; phylum Mollusca; class Cephalopoda; order Myopsida; family Loliginidae; genus Doryteuthis; species Doryteuthis pealeii. The sequence continues at coordinate 109,634,233 of CM042139.1, read as the reverse complement.
GTTCGTAAAATGTCCAGCTTGACTGTGGTAGTGGGGTGGTGATGTAGGCCGAATATTGTGTTTTAGTAGTAGAATTTTTTGTATCGTCGAGTGATATAGAAATGTTCGGTAGTTGACTTGACTGCCTTGTGAGGTCAAGTTTGGGTAAGTTGGGGGTGTGATCCGCCGCTTTTGATGTATCCTTCGCTTGCTCGCGCTCGTCGGGTCTGCGTTCGTGATGGTGTCTGAACCTCTGACTGTCGGTGCCTTTCAAAGCTGTTCGTTTTATAGAGAGTGCTAGCCGAAGTTGGATCAAATGAAGTTGTTTGTTTTTTCACCCGGGAATCGCTTTCATTGGATGATAATGCGAATTTTATTTACCAATTTTTTATTTTTATTTAATGTCAGGAATTGAATATCAAAGCGGAACTCCGATCGGAGCCCATGCGCAGATATGTGTTAAAATGGTCATTCCGTTTTAGGTAACGATAGAGGACACTTCCGATTTTGCCCGTCCCGTTGGCGAGTGTATGTATATTTTAATAGTGAATCGGGAGATTTCTACATTTGCTATACAACAATTCCCTCTTGAGTTTTTCTGCCTCCACATTTGATTCCTCAACCTTTTGGCAAAAAGAACTTAAAGGCAGATCCCATAGTCTAAACTTTTCGATCAGATCAGTTCCAAAGAGGTTATTTGATTTTCGCATGACGAAGATTTTGGCTTTTTCGGTCTTATTCTGGAAAGAAATATTCGTCAATAATTCCTCCTCGAAGGTTATTTTTTCACCACTGACACTTCTCGCCGTTTTTTTGTGATTTGATCATAGTGGGTCGCCCAAGCTTCTTCCATGTCTGTACATTAATGATGGAAATGTCAGACCCACTATCAAGCTGTAGTCTTACTTTCTTTTTAAACATTTTGACCTGTACATATTTCCGGATATTTTGTTCCTCAGGTTCAATTTTTGTTAGTTTAATGGATGTCTTTCTACCAGATTTTCTTTTACAACATGATGCCTTATGACCCTTCTGGTGGCAGTGGTCACATTGTTTAAATTTGTAGGGACACTCATTATACCAATGTTTGTCTCCACACCTCCAACACGGTCCCGGTGGATTTTTACCATGTTTTTTTCTCTGGTTATTCATTGAAGTCAATTTTTTTCTTCTGATGGATCCTTTTAATGTGCGACACTCCGCTTTCCTCTATGTCACGACTGTCCTGTTTTAACGCAACAAAACGTTCACAGTCTTCCGCTAGGTTTTGAAGTGTTAGATTCGGTACACTTTCGAGTTTATTTAACACACGACGTCTGATTTCAGAGTCTTTATTTAAGACCAGACCTTGCACGAATATTAAACATTTAAAATTATCCGATGATAATTCCTCAAGTTTGAAATCGTCGCAATGCTTATTCACTATACTTGCATACGTAGTGTAGTCGTCTTCCTCTCTTCTAGTGATATTCATACACTTATATCTCCTGTGAAAAAGAGAAGTTTTTGTCTGTTAGTAAAGTGACTGTTTCTTGGAAGTTCAACTCACTGGTCTTTTTTGGAAGGATAAAATTCACGAACTTTGTATGCTCGGCAGCCCCTAATTTTCTTAGCAAAAATTTAACCTTTTTAGAGTCTGTCCATGTACTGCAGTCCGATACAAAAATATCCTCATATCTTCTATAGAAGTGCTCAAAAGTGACATCGTCTTTTGGATTATATTTGAAATTTTCAATAGTGTTCCACACAGCCGTCTGGGAGAATGCATTATGATTCTCGCTTGCTTTCGATAACTGTGTTGCCTCTAAAAATTTCCTCTGTTCTTCCTGTGTTTTTACCAAAAGTTCTTCGAAGTGTCTCTGCTGTTGTAGCAGTCTTTCTTGGAATTTTTCTTCCAGTGTGGTCGCAAGCTCTTTTTGTTCAGCATTCATTTTTCTTTGGGTTTTTTGCTGGTCCAAAAGCTCTCTTTTAAATTTCTCCTCACTTTCAATTCGTTTTCTTTCTAGTTCTAATTGTTGTTCTATTTGTTGTCTTTGTAATGCAACATTTTGTTCCGTTTGGAATTTAACTAATTGAAAAAGAGAATCTTTGAATTCAGTATCCATCATCACTACACCATTTACACTTGTACAAAATCAGTATTTCCACACAACGTGCTTAATATAATTAGTTTGCTCAACTAATACAATTTAGTTCCAGTTCTTTTGTTCGAAAAACAGAAACTAATAAAAAGTCTTTTTTTCTTTTCTTTTCTTTTCTGCACGTAAAAAAAACAAGTCCGACCAATAGCAGTTGTTCTTTTTTTTCTTTTCTTTTCTTTTCTTTTCTGCACGTAAAAAAAAACAAGTCCGACCAATGGCAGTTGTTCAACACACACACAAAAAAAAGCACAGCTTTTTATTTTTTTATTTTCATTTGTATTTGGTTATACGTAGCAAAAAATAAAGTTCGTCGCTATAGGCATAATAAGACTAGTTTTATCGGAATCTTTTTTAACCCCCCCCTTTTTTTTTTGTAAAATTCTGACGTTCTTTGTTAGAAGCACAAATGACTTACGCGAATATATTTTTTTTTCTTGTCTGCCTTTCTTTCCCTTGGCCAATTTTGGTAGACCGTTTTAATAAATAGTCAAGCGAATTTTGCTCAAACAATTATCTTAACGAGTCAGTGAACTTGCCGGAAATAAAAAAAAATAAAGAAAGATTTCTCGACAAACCAGGGGGAGGCAGTCAAACCTTTCTTTTTCTTTTGAACACTTAAGGTATCAGTGTATTCAATTATTTTAATAATTGAGAATGTTTTTCGCGTTCTCTAGCTGCCGATTTTTTGGTAGCAAGTTTTGAAGTTTGTAGTAATTACTTTGCTGTTAATCCTTGCGAATCCAAATATCTGTTTGCAATGACGAAGATGTTTTTCTGTGAAGATCTTGCGAATCCTTGTATATTAATCACTTTGGGTGATTTTTTGCAGTGACTTCGTTTCGATTTCTCGTCGCCATCTGTTGTGATGTTAATCCAACAGTAAAAAAGAAGTCAAGTCGAGGTAGGGTAAAATAAGACAAGTGTATTTACAATAAGGGCACAGGAACGGCTAGCTTGCCATTAAACGGTAACAGTACAACCTTTTCACTCGGTGTCTCACTATTTATAGTGAGAAAGGAATTTACACACCATAAACAAAGGTCTTTACACACCACAAACAAAGGTCTTTACACACCATAAACAAAGGTCTTTACACACCACAAACAAAGGTCTTTACACACCACAAACAAAGGCTTATAAGCTTTTGTTTGTCAACAGTTTTCCTTTTATATGATCAATAATTAATAGCCCTGTTGATGGTTTGAATGAAAACTGAAATCCTATAGCTTCAGCTTAAAAAAATGTCAACTTTTGACTTAATTCATGTTTACCGGTCCTTGCCAACTCAGCGTATGAGTAGCACAGGGATCTGTGCGGTAAAGTAAGGAGCTGATGGTAGGTGTGGCGCTCCACCTCAGATGCTAAAAACAATCTCCTTGGTCTAGCACTATTGAAAAGGGGATAGACTCCCTCGCTGACTGGCTGATACCGACTTTAGGCCGCCCCGACGACTTTACTTACTTACTTACACTCTTTATATATATATATATATAGATATATCAATATATATATACATATGTATATATGCATATATATATATATCTCTATATATATTCATTGGCATTGCAGTCTCGGAAGACTATATAGTTCTTGTGCCCCTGAAGTTACAGCACCTCCTGTGACTCTTAAATCCAATGTCTGAAAAACACTCTTGACCACAGATGTTGCATGTGAACATCACATACAGCAGCTGTCAAAGTGGCCGACAGGTTAAGAAATCAGGTTGGCAAGTAATTAGTCGGAGTTTGCTTCTAGCCAGGGATAGTTGTTGTGTCTAGCCACACTGAGGAGGCATGAAATGCCGAAACACATGTCTGTGGATGACTTATTTATATATATATATATATATATATATATATATATATATATATATATACACACACACACACACACACATATATATATATATATATATATATATATATATATCAGTCATCCACAGACACGTGTTTCAAAGTTTACTTCTCATCAGTGCGGCTCAACTTTTTAACAGCTACCATTAGCCGGGATCAAAACCCGACAGAATTTTCGTCTGCCAAGTCCCTTACCCTTGCGGCTATTTGCGGTTGTCAGTTTGAAGTGAACAATTACCTGATACATCCCTACGCAGAATGTTTTTACAATCACCAGAGAACTCAAGAACTGTAAACAGCGTACAGACGAGTAACAGCTTTACGCCAAACAGTGAAATTTTAATTAATGTCCCTCCTACAGTGCTCAACCGGGGGGGGGGCATATATATCAGTTAATATTAATGTTAAAGAAAAATATATATATACATATTTTTTTCTTTAACATTAATATTAATATAAAAAATAATAATGTTTTTAGAGAAGTGCTTCAAAGTTCTTCTAGTTTATGTCTAGAGCAAGTGAAAGTCTGGCCCTGATCAGATTGCTTATAGTACTTTTAACTCCTTGGTGGCCACCCATCCAAGTAATGAACAGGCTCATCACTGATTAACTTTGGTGTTCTCATTGGAACTGGTGCTTTAAGTATGACTTAAGTGTAAGTCCTAAATAACTGAGCATAACTTTTGACATTAAGTTTCAAGCAGAGACCACCTCAAAGTGACTGGACTCATTATTAAGTAGTAATTGATCTCTCAGACTTGATAATTCGGAGATCAATGATTATCAAAATTCACTGCAACAGATTAAAAAAAAAAAAGTATTAGAATTTATTAGTATTTTTTCAAGAGTTTTTGTACTCAATTTTGATTAGATTAGAAGAATAGTTGACCCATTATCTTATACTAGCAACAATTTAAAAAAAAAGATATTAAAAAAAAACCCCACCCTCCTAGTGGGATAAAAATTAATTTTTGAAAGATATTACCTGAAGGGGTTGGGAGGTAAAAATTCAATGTCTGAGATTTTGTACCATAAGTAAGTAAAATCATCAAATTCATTAAAGAAGTAAAAAAATAAAACAATTTGAAATAGAAACTTAGTTTTGATAACTTTAAATATATATTAGAATAAAACAAACTATATATAAATATATAATACCAGGCATGTATTTATTAAAACTTGTTTTAAAAAACAGAGGACCGTCTAAGGTTGCATGCTCAAATTTTGAGTGTACTTATTCTATGTTATGACGATTTTGGGTAATGTGACATAAGCAAGGACGTGGTTTCGGTTACAGACAAATAGAGACCTAATCTCCATTATTAATAAGCCCTGTCCGCTGGGGCTTCAGAATACACCGCCTGCACCTCTGCAGAGGGGTAAGAACCCCCTAATGGGCTCACCTGTTGGCCGTGGGTGGTGACCCGTGATGCTTAAGGATGGAATCCTGGTAGTTGAGCAGTCCATGACATGCAACACTCCACTTAGACCCTTACTTAGGCTAGACGGGTGGTCGGAGAAACCCCCTTTGATGAATTGGCTGGTCATGTCAAGCCCTAGCATCAATATGATTGCCCTTATGTCAAGCCCCAACTCTTTTTATTATATGGGTGCTAGAAGGCGGTGGCTGAGGGTTTTAATGTCCTGAGAATGATGTTAAACTCTATCTGATGGTAAAGTTCCAGTTCTGGAGGTTTTGGGAATTTTGAGCACCCCTTCATCCCCATTTCTCCCTGGTCCACTCTGACCTGGAGTAGTAGTACCTGTTAGGGTCCCATCTACGGGTTAAATAGAAAAATGTGTTTATAAAAAAATTGATTAGCCATTAAGAATGAATTTTTCAAAACTTTATCGGCATTAAATGACCCACTGAGTTTGATATGCCGTAAAACAGAACAAACCAAACCAAACCAAACCATTATTAATAGATAATTCTCGTGTGTAGTTGTATTTTTCTGGTCTAGTCAGATTCCTATTAAACATAAACAGAGATACAAAAATAAAGATAAAAAGGTGGATAGCAATAAAGAATAGATTAAATCTATTAAGAACTTTGGATTTAAGTCATTAAGTCAGTTAAATACAAAGATATTAAAAGTTGATCATCAAAAATGATATTGCTGGATTTGCTTGTAATGAATTTTGAAAATAACAAAGAGAGAAAGTTTTAGAAAATCAGTTGATTAAAAAATAACCTACACTAAATAATATCAACATTTTTTCTTTAGAATGAGAGAATAATATATTTTATTCTAGTTTTATATTTGTACTATTTTTGTGATACAGATATTCTGTGAAGAGGAATTCTCTTGGGAGTTGTGGATATGTGAAAGAAAATGGCAAGTGGTGGTCAATTTAAAGGATTGACTGGTAAAGGGAATGTGACCTTATAAGGATTGAGTAGAAAAAGATGGTAAGTAGATTTTGTAGTTAGTCCTTATTCTATTTCGGTTCTCTTGAGTGCAGAAGTCAACTGCCTGTTTGTGATTTTTGGTTGACCTGGGAGTGTTAGGGCTTTGAAAAGCTTTGGGGGGAAAGTTTATGATTGGTTGAAAAAAGCACTTTTTTAATCGTCTGTTAATTTAGTTTTTCACCCAGCAGCTTGCATGGAGTCTCATGCACAAAGACATGTTTTGTTCATTGTGTTTGAAGCTACTGTCGGGTGAATATTCGGTTGATGTTACAATTCTTCAACCAAATATATCTTTGTTGGATTCTGTTCCAGACTGTTTTAATTTGTTTTACTGGTAAGTAAATGTATCAAGTTAGTGAATTTGTGAATCAGGAGGGATATTTATTTCTGTTGTACAACACAAGCTAGTTTTGCAAATCTGTTACTACTGAAAAGCGAGTTTGATTCTCACTGGATGCCCCATAACTGTGACATTGAGTCAAATCCTACCAGTAGGGTAAATAATTTTCCTTTTTTTTTTTTACATAGTTGTTTGTATGTTATTTCTTTTTTTTAGCAGGGGGTAGTCCACACTGTTAAAATGATTTTGTTGTGTGAAAAGGACAGCATATTGAAAGGTACATGTTGAAGAACAATGATATTTGATAAGTGAAAAAATAGACTATTCCTCTGAATTTTTTAGATGAGGCTTGATAATTTGTATTATTTGGATTATTCAGACTATTGTCCTCATCTTTATTGTTATCTGTACAACATGTGCCCTCCAGCCTTCTTCAGGTATTTCTTGTCGGACTCTGGACTATGTGTCCAATTGGACACATAGTGTAGTGGATATAGGCATTGAGCTAATACAGTTCTAAGTGACAGTTATCTCTAGGCTGCAGGTTCAATCCTGATCAAGGGTGACAGTAACACTGCTTACATCATAATATCCTCAAGAAGTGTGTAAATTTCTCAATGAGTGTTTAATTTATAGTCAAAATCATTAATACATAGAATAAATCTTCTTTAGTAACGAAGTCTCTAAGAAAATCTGAGTTATATTTGCATTGAAAAAGCCCATGTTATCAGTACATTTAAACTCTTACGATGTGTCTTGTATATCACTAAGAAATAAAGGTTTACATAATATAAAGTGTGGTTAATATTCATACTGGTTTTAACAAAACCGGGTTTATTAAATAATTACTTTGTGTTATTGATCTCTAATATAATTGTTTTATTATCCAACATATTAGAATCAATCCTATGAATGATTTTATATATAAACCAATTGAAATTCTATATATAATGGAGATTGTTTGCATTTCTGTCTGAAGCCGAAACTACATCACGGCTTACGTCACAGATTCCACAATAATCTATAGCATTTATCAATGTGAACCTAATTTATAATCAATTTGAGTTATACTTAATATTAAAGGAACAAATTGCTTTATATAGAGTATAAAGTTGTGTCTGTAATATCCGTTGGTCTAGCCGCTTTTTTACGAATCTTTCAATAAATGCATGTTTTGTTATATACATTTTTACACAGTGATTTTTATTTTTATTTGTATTTATGATTATTTAATATATAAAGTTTTGCAATAAATTTATTTATAGATAAGCAAAATACACTTATTCATACCTTACGTTAAATTCTTATGTATATTATTTTCTCCGTGACACTTCCGGTAAGGAAAACATTTTTTAAATTCTGAGATAATAGACTTATTAAATTATATACACATATTGTCTGAGTTAAAATTTCCATATAAGAGGGTTTGTATTATCGGTAAAATCATCAAATTTATTAGAGGAGTAAAGAAAAAATGAAACCATTTGAAATGGAAACTTGCTTCTTTCCCTCTCAAATCAAAATGTTGCATGCACCTATTGATTATTAATTAAATAATATTTTATCAATGACAGTATTGTGATGTAAACAGTGACATAGTTTTAGTCACAGACAAATTGATACTGAATCTATTATAAAAAGATTTTATTTATTGAAGAAAATTTTCATAAAATTTATATTTTTACATAATTGTACCAAATAAAATTTAGTTGAAAATAAATCTATAAATTAGATATTTATATTTCCTCCGATTAAAAAAAATAATATTAGGTATTATTTAGCATTTAAATATTGATTTAAGTATCATTACTCTATTTTATTTTATATAATATTTATTTACACAAAAACTAAATGTTTGTTAAATGTAAAATAAATAAGGTGAAATTTTTTAAATTTTTTATTTCAAAATTTTTAGAAATAATCAAAACAATAAAAAATCATTTTGTATAGTTAATTGTTTTATTCATTGATAAACTGAATTTAATTTTATTATTAGATATTATTTCAGGAAAAATTTTGGTGTAGAAAAGTTAACATTCCTAATTTCTATTTCAAATTGTTTATTTTTTATTCCTTTGATGAATTTGATGATTTTAATTACCAAAATCATTAAATGTTGAACGTCCTTTTAAAGTTTTTGGCATATTTTGGCATTGTTGTTTTTTATTACTTTAATGGATTTATTAATTTTACTTGGATACTACCCCTCTGACATTGAATTTTAACTCCCACTCCCCTCAGGCTATATTTTTCAAAAGTTTATTTTTACACCGCCCGAAGATATAAAATAAGTATAATCTTTTAATATGAGTTCATATTTAATTTTGCTTTCCTAATTTAAAATTTAAATAATTATGCCTGGAGGGTGCATATTCTTGCTAGTTAAGATAAAATAGATATATTTTTTCCATGTTGCCAAAAAATAAAAAGGAACTGGAAAAGGTTTTTGGTTATCTACCGATCGACTGCTGTTTATGTATGATCCCTCTTACAAAAGGGAGATAATTACCTTCTTAAACTTCTTGACAATCGCCCAGTTTGAACTCTTAAAGATCCTGAATTATACTACATTGCACGGCTTTCAAATCGCACAGTAATATACAATGTGTCATCACACCAACTATCATGACACTACTAACCATAGTGAGCTGATTCAGTCACATGCAAACTAGCACCCATCAAAATATTGCAAAACTTTTGACACATGCTAGTAAATTGTACCCTCTTTTTGTTAGGCTTGCATCTTATTGGAAATATCCTGAAAATGTGGCAACATAATCAAATGAAATTCTATTAATAATTATCAGATGTTTATGACTTCATTTATGGCTTACAGCTGGATATCAAAAAAAAAAAAAAAAAAGAAGGCAAATAAATAAATGCATTCTGTATTTATTTAAGCATTTTTGGAGAATAGGAAAATTGCTGAAATTGCCTGAGTACTTAAATGTTCATATAGAGAAACAGAAATTTATTTTTGTTTAATTGATTAAAAAAATAAAATTTTGCTTTCTTGAATTGTCCAGATGTCATATGGATTCTGTCAACTTAATCTTCTTTCATATATATATATATATATATATATATATATATATATGTCTGTGTGTCTGTGCATATAAGATTTCAGTTAAATATAAAAATGGTTTCAAATGGATGGGTATGTAAATAAGCTACAGCGTATACCTACTATTAGGTGAGATACGACAAACATCTAAATGATATATCTATTATTATACAAAGCTGAGTGAATCAATGATAGTTTTTTAAATGCTTTTTTCCTGTTTAGTTTAATGACACAAAATTCATACTAAAATATTCCTTATTTCTAGGATTGAGTTATGTTTGGAAAAAAAATCCATTTTAATTGGTTCTAATTAGTTGAAATTTTGCAATTAAGTCAAAAACTGACCCATCTCTTACCCACATTCTGCCTGTCACATTTCCCCTGTTTATGTATATCTTGATTACCTCCTTGTTATATATGTTAGTTTCTCAGTGAGTGTAAAGAGAGTGTAAAGAGAGTGTGAAATATATTTGTATGTTGAGTTTCAGCAGCCAAACAGCCTATAGTTTCAATAAAATTCCTAGAATCAGTTCCATTTAAATTCAAATTAGATCAAATGTTTGTAGAGGCCTTGTTGTAGGGTTCGCAAAGAATATTAAATGATGAATAAAAATATGACACAGTTTAGGTAGAAAATACGGAGAAATGATAAAACAAATGCATATTATTATCAAATAACAAATAAACTTATTCAGAGACTAAATTTGCAATAATATGTGAAATGTTCAAAGGGAATAGTGTAGATATGATATGTGTAATGTAAAATGTAAAAGTTTGTATGTTAAGTTTGGAAATGTTCGTTTAGATGTGGACAGAAATGAGAATCAAGTTTGTATATACGACCTGCTGAAACGGATTCTTATTGTAGAACGAAGTGGTAAGAATAATGGTAGTAGTAGGAGCGTCGTAATTGTGTTGAGTTGGTTGTGTTCTATCTGGTCGCGAAATGGGACTTGTGTGTTTGTTTGTGGTCGTCGGATGTGTCCGGTTTGAACGTGAGATGAAGTCTGTCTAATTGTTGATTTCTTCTCCGTTTTTTATGATACTTGGTCGGATCAAAAAGTAATTAACTTTTTGGCGCAAACGCGCAGACGTAGTAGAAAGCAATACTAACCTAGCCAATCGATTTTGATTTTTGTGTAAACATTTGTTTTAATCACTTTTCCTTAAATTTAGGAAAAGGATTGTGTTTGTGTGTTCGCTTTAATCTCTTTTCCTTAAGTTTGGGAAAAGGATTGTGTTGTGTGTTTATTTTAATTTCTTTCTCTTAAGTTTGGGAAAAGAAATGTGTACGTGTATTTATTTAAAAATATAGAATTGTATTCTATATGTTCCCTTTCTTAGAAATTTTACAAAATGATTTTTATGTTTTTTTTTTCTCCTGCAGTATTTATTTATTTTTTAAAGATTTAATTTGCTTTGCAAATTCACTTTCCCTCATCCAATGGGTGACCCAATAGATCACATTTTGTCTAGTATATATGTGTGTGTGTGTGTGTGTGTGTGTGTGTGTGTGTGTGTGTGTGTGTGTATAAGATTTCAGTTAGATAAACAAATGGTTTCAAAGTATTGCTACTTAGGGTTCAAAAATAGGATGAAGCATATACAAGAGGTATATAATATCATGTCTTTAAAAAAAAAATTGAACAATGATTTATAGTGACCAGCATTTGTAATCCTAGTGTGTTCTACTTAATGGAATCCACATGTCTGAGGTTAACAGACTTGAAATATGATAATGCTTAGTGACAGTCAATAAATAAGTGTCCATTTGGACCGATGTGTTTTCTGTCTTTACTCCTCCTTTCCCACAGGCCTGTGAGTTGAATGTATTGAGGAGAGAAATAAAGAATTATACCTGTAAAAAAATCTGTCTCTGTGTTGTTACTGCAAATAGCAGAGCAAGATGAACAAAATCTGAGACACCCCAGCCAGCAGAGTGATGATACAACTCAAAGAAGAAGCACCAAATATTGATTGGGTGGCTATGCAACAATAGATTATCAAACTACATACTGATCTATCAAGAATCAATTTAAATCAAAGGTTTTCTAGCTTCACCAGTCATTCAGTAAACTTTCTACTTAATTCTGCTCTAATCAACATCATAAGGATTCAGAACAAGACGTTTACAATTTAAACATAGGAAGTTGGCAAAAGAAATGAATTCACAGAACCTTTCTTCCAAAAGCTTTTATTAATTCTCATTATATGTGTCTCAGTCAGTGGAAAGGGTCTGTGTGACTTTCTCTACCAATAAAGCTTCTCTGCACAGGATACCCAGTCTATTTTAGAAAATTTCAGGTACATTTCTGTAACATTTACAGTTCCCTTATTCTGCACCCAAGGGCATCAAGGTCATCTGCAACCACCACATCACACAGCTGTCTTCATGCAACAATATGACATTATGGTCATCCTATATATAACATATGGTTACTCTGATTAGATCAGCTAATCTTGCTTTCCTATCTTGTGTAAATTATTCTATGATGCTGATACTTTTGCAGAATAATCAAAATATCTTATATCTTGGTATGGGCAACAAAAGTCAGTCAGCTTTTCAAAGTAAATGTCAAGTAATATGGCCTACTCAAATATCAAAGTGTTTATACAAGAATGAAAGCTATATTTTTGCTATCACAAACAGAAAGATTAAATCTATATTTTTTCTTATGTTATATCAAGGAATTGTGGAGATGTTTGTAGCATAAAGGTCATTGTCACAGCTTGGGGAGCTGAGTTGAAATCCTATTTTTTAAAAAATATATATTTCACTCCTTTTCAGCAAGAAACCTTTTTTACTATGTGTATATACACTACAGGTAGGCATGTGGTCTAATGGTTAGAGTTGTGGGAAATGGACTCATTGCCTCGAGTTCAAATCCTGCACGAGGCTGTTTGCATTTCACATAACACTAATACTTTTGGGAAAGGTATGCATCCATCTACTCTCCCTCCAGCTATGGGCAAATAGTAGGGCAGACTGAGCTCTTAACTTTGGTTAGGTGATCAGTCTAAGAGAAGGAAAGCTTTGAATTCAAACCTGTAAAACTCTGCTTAAGAAATTGACCTTGTATCACATCCTGCTTGTGCAGAGAGGTTGGTAAATATATATATACATTACAGGGGAAAAGTTTTGAACCACCATGCCTTTCTTAAAAGAAAAACAACAACTAGAAAATAAGATTTTTTTTTAAAATAAAAAATGAAATTTCAGTAACTACAGTATATTTGCTTTTATTTTGACAAAACATAAGGACTTAACTATAAAAAATAACATACAAAATACATATAGTAAAGGTTTTCGTAGCAGCATCATTATAATTTTAGGGTTCTTCTGAGCTGGTCATTCATCTTTCACTAGTACTGCTATGTTCTTTCAGCCAAGTAATTAAGGGGCAGTATATTTTGTTGTTTCAACTGAGCAATTAAGGAGCAAAGTCTCTGTCAGCCATCTGGTTAAGCGGCTTAGTCTGTTCAATTAGCTGTCCCGTTAAGCTGCTTAGTTTGTTCTGTTCTAAAATTCCTGAGGTCTCTGACCCCTGCTTGTTTTTACTTCCAGGTTCACTTCTTCTGTATTCGGTGTAAGGGGGAGGGTAACCCATATTTTTTTAAACAGTATCATATTTTGTTTTCATCAATAAAACTACCTTTATTTATTACTGCTTTATAAATCTTCTCAAAGATAAACAAATGTTTTTCAGACAATCAAAGAGCTGGAAAATACTTTTCAGAGACAGTTCAAAAAGCCATAAATTATTGGTGGAATGGAACCCAATCAGTGAGAAGCCTGTAGCAGCCATCAGTGCTGGACAACAGAGACAGAAAGATGCTGTGAAGCCTCTGAAATCTATAAATTTTAGGCCATGTGTGATATCAACCACATAAAAGAAAGAAGGAGAGATTTTTATCTTCCTGTCTTTTTCAGCAGGATATCTTCATTCATTCAAACAAGACAGGACTGTTCACTTAAATTCTTCACTTGAAATACCACTGCATCTTCACTACTTCGTCAACATCTAAACTGAACAACATTGACATAATTTACCCCCCCCCACCTGTTTACCATTTCTTTCTCACCAATATGTTTACAAAGAACTCTACTTCTACCATGCTTAAATTCTAATTAGGTGCTCAACAGAAATATTTTAGCTAAATATTTAAAAAATTATTTTATTGTTTGAAATATTGGGAATTAATATTTGCACAACATAAATAAGTAAAGTCAGCAGAGTGGCCGATTGTTTGTAACAGTCAGACAGCGAGGGAGTCTATCCCATTTTCCCTAGCGCTAGACGAGGGAAATTGTTTTTGCATCTAAGGTGAAGTTCCACACCTACCATCCCTTACATAAAGAGTTCATATTATGCATAAAACTATATTTGAGCAAAATATATAGAAATCATGTATATATATATATATATATATATATATATATATATATATCATTGTGACAATTAAAAAAAATATATATCTGTAGTGAAGATTAAAATCCAGAAAAAGTAAATAAATATAAAAACGTCTAAAAGTGCTCAATAAAAAGAGCTAAATATATAATTAAAAGCAAATGGTTTAAAACAGACGAACTCAAAAATTAGTTAAATAATTAATTAGATAAAACAGTTTATATATATATATATATATATATATATATATATATATATATATATATATATGTAATTGTGTAAAATATTTATATATTTGTGTAGTAGAGTAAATTATAAATTGAAAAAAAAAAATAAAATAAAAAATAAATGAAATAAAAAAAATAAAATGAATAAATAGATAAATAAAATCCAAGGAAAAAAAGGTGTTCTCTTGCTGGAATTTGGGATAGATTGATTTAACAGTGAATCTTAAACAATGACCAACAACAGACGGTCAGCTAGATAAGATGTTAATTTATGACTGGCAGTTAAATTACCTTCAGGGTGGTTTACACAGAGGAACACAGGACAAAAAAAAATCTGTTTTCAACTGACTTAAGAATAATAAAGGAATTCTTAATTTGCATCTGATGATGGGAATGCCTAGACAATTCCTTTAGGTTCCCTGAAATAATCTATTATGCTAAAAATCTAAATCTTTTCTGTTATTTTTTCATGATATATATATATATATATGATTGTGGGAATAAATCCATTTTTAGTCCCACAAAAAATCAGGAATAAATGGCAAATAGGTTTCTTTTTAAGGTTAAATTCCCTCAAAGTTGTTCAGAGTAGATATTGAAGTAGTAACAACATTTGAGTGAGTGGAAGACAGCTTGCAGAATCCAAGTGAAGATGTCAGAAAGACAAAATGTCTGATTCATCTTTTCTTCTTAACCCAAAGTTCTTAGACTTTGTGGGTATATGGTTAATATCAAACACAGCTACTGATTTTTAAGGCTGTTTTGTTGATCTCTTGCTCATTTAGTTGTTGTTCTGTGTTTTTTGACACTGCATGTTGATTGAGCTTCTCACTGCTAGTTGTTTACCATAAGAGCAATTTGAAGAAAACAGTCGAGACAATCATGTAGTCGCTTGGGTTTGACATGACCAGCCGATTGATTGGTTAGACTGCATGTCTAGTCCAACTAAGAGCTGAAGTGGAGTGTTGCATGTCAAGGGACCATTTAGTACCCAGGTCACAGACCACTCAGCCACCACAATCCTGTCCTCAGGCATTATGATTGGTGTATTCTACAGCCCCAGTTGATAGAGCAGGTATTTGATTATATTGAATAGAAAAAAATAATTTAATATTTATTGTAATATAAAACAACTTTCTAATTATCTTGTCATTACGATCAAGTCACACTGAAAGCACCGGTTCCCACTAGATCACCAAAATTAAGCAGTGATGAACCTGTTCAATACTTAATTGGGTGATCACTTAAGCAATAGCAGGTACTGTAAGCAAGCAGAATCCTTTGCTTATCAAAAATGGCTTGGTTTGGCATTAAATGACCAGAAAAGGGTTAGTATGCCATAAAACAAAACAACCAGCCAGCCAACCACTACTAGTTGGTTGACCAGCAACTGACCATTGTCCATCGAGGCTTTCACAGCCACCATGAGGAGTAATCACATGGTGCCAGCCTAAATGCTACTTGGTTGACCGGCAACCAACTGTCACCTGGCCACTGTGAAAAGTACACACATTACACACATTGTTTGTGCAATCCTCAGATGTGTCAAATTTGACTCATTTGACTCATCTGAGGATTGCAGAAGCAGGAAACGTAAAGTTGTGAGTTTAAATCATCCATAATACCATTACTATTGATTATAAATCTGCTCTGCTCTATTAGCATTGAGCACCTTTTTATGCCAATACTTTTCTCATTTATTATCTATTCATTCTATATTAAATAGATAGAGAGATAGATAAAAAGAAATAAATAAAGAACGAAATAAATAAATAAATGAATAAAGATAGATAGACAGATAGTAACAGAGATATTCATTTCTTTGCAAAGTTTCATTGTGTTACATAATGAATGGTGTATATGCTTCAAGGGGGCTGATATCGGAAATTAACGTCCTATATGAAAGCGCGTGGTGTAATGGTTAAAGTCATAGGAAATGGACTCGTCGTCCCGAGTTCAAATCCTGGACGTGGTAATTGCATTTTACTTAGCGCTTTTTTTTTTTACATTGTTTTTGGATAGAAATTTCAATGCAATAGACAACAATAATTGTTAGAAAAGCTCTGGTAATTTGGCTTCAGTTCTCAACAACTTATTTGTATGAATATAGCTTCCCTAAGGGAGAGGCTGGATGTTTGGCTGGTTGATGGTTAGTTGGTTGGTTGGCTGGTTGGTTGGTTGTATTTTACAACATGCCAACACTTGTTGGGTTATTTTATGCCGAAGATGTTTTGTCTTATTCATTCTTGATGGTTTTCAATTTTTTTTTTTCAAACTCAATTTTTTTATATTCAAGTCATAGATGGGACCCTAACAGGTACTATCACTCCGGGTCAGAGTGGACCTGGGAGTAATGGCGATGAAAGGGTACACCACACTACCCAGAGATCTATAATTGGAACTTCACCATTAGATGCAATTTAACGTCATACCCAAGACAAAGAAGAAAAGAGAAAATGTGAAAATGGTTGATGAAGAAATGTGAGTTGCCTTATCAGTCATAATATCATGAGAATCTGTACTCACCACAAAGCTCAAAATTCCCACTGATATCAATTAAAAGGTAAATTGATTTGAATGTTACCTGAAACTTTCACAATGTTATTGTATATTTTGGTGAAGTTCAAATGTTTGTTTTTATTTATTTTGAAGGCAAAATTTGTGGTGTAGAAGAATGTTTGTTGGTTGAATATCATTTCCTCATACAGAAAGTAATAACAAAAATATTTTATTGCCTGAACAAAGCAAACGTAACAGAAGATAATACAAACATGATATGAGATACAATGAAGAGCTTATACAGAGTTATATGAGCAAAATAATGAAAGTGTAAAGACTTACATGTTAAACATGTTATTGTGTTCATGTGACATGACAAGTTCCTGGGCACAAATCCCCCTTGTCTGTGAACAGAAATGCAACTGCATTTGTGTGGACCCTTTCAGTATTCCTCTATTGAGGCGCCTCAGACACTGCCCTTTTAAATCAAGGGGCCACCAATTTTGGCAGTGAGCACATAAAGATGGCAATGGCTTGAAAAGCTATGGATTAAGAGCCATATAAATACAAGTTGGGTTTTTGATTGTCTCCAGTTGGGTCACCTGGAGGTGGGGGCTTGAAAAACATGAAATTTGGCTTTAGTTGGACATGGCAATGAAAGGGTTAAAAAAGACAAACATTTTTACCTTATATCAACTTATGAGGGGTACCTCATGTGGTGTAATGGTAAGTAAGCTAGATTAGCAGACCATTGTTAGTGAGTTCAATTCTCACTGGGTGCCCCATACTTCTGGCCTTGTGACGCATCTAAGCTATGCTTAGTAAATAACTATATCAGCCTATGAGATCTGAAATAATCAAAGATGCTTGCTATGTATTTAACAACTCCTCCACATGAGGAGGATGTGACACAAGGTTCAGAGTTTTCCTTCTAGACCAGTTGCCATACCAAGGTTAAAGAGCCCAGTCTGCCCAACTATTTACCCATAGCTAGAGGGAGAGTAGTTGGATGCATACCTTTCCCAAGGGTATTAGTGTTATGTGAAATGCAAACAGTCTCATCTAGGATTTAAACTTGGGTCACCGTGTCCATTTCCTACGATTCTAGCCATTACACAAGTAAATAGGCTATAGAAGCAAATAGGCCATAGAGGTAAATCCAGAGAGTATCGGGTGAGTGTTGTGGGGTTTTAAGGAGTCAAATAAGAACAAAATGACGGGTAACAAATGTAGGAAAAATTTATTAACAAAAGAATAGACAATTACAGTATAGAGATGTGGGAATTACGTCCGACAATAGAGTTATGAGCCGACTCGCATTGGCTTACTCTACAAGCCATAATTGTCCTTGTTACTTATAGTAACCGTCGGCGCATTCCATTAGTCTATAGGGTATATCACCTATAACACCCCCCCTCCTAAGATTTCACTCCACAGGAGTCTTTTTTTTTTTTCCTCTTGGGATTTATATTGATAAATTCCGTCGCTCTTCGTTTTCTTGACTTGATTTACTGTTGCAAAAAGTACTTGAAAATTTTAATTTTGTAATAATAATTCTAAAAAAATTTTTCAGGAAAATATTACTGATCAAATGTTAATATTAAAACAATAACAAGCATATTTTCATTGATATTTGTTTCAATAGTGATTTTTTTCCTTCACAAATATACTATAACAATTCTTTAAGAATGTATGTATTTATCCTATCTGTCTATTATTGATTCACTTACCAAGGTTAAAGAACCCAGTCTGCTTGACTATTTACTTATAGTTGAGAGAAGAAGAGATGATTCATGCCTTTCCAAAGGGCATTAGTACAAAGTGAAATGCAAACAGATTCACCTTTTTAAATATGTATTATTATATGGACTACATAGAACATTGTTATGTTGGTTGGTTGGTTATTCATATATATACTATACTATATATATATATATATAATATACTATATATATATATATATATATATATATATAATATACTATATATGTATAATATACTATATATATATATATATATATAAGTAAGTAAGTCGTTGGGGTGGCCTAAAGTTGGTATCAGCCAGTCAGTGAGGGAGTCTATCCCCTTTTCAATAGCGCTAGAACAAGAAGATTGTTTTAGCATCTGAGGTGGAGCGCCACACCTACCATCAGCTCCTTACTTTACTGCACAGATCCCTGTGCTACTCATACGCTGAGTTGGCGAGGACCGGTGTCGAACTAGGAACCTTGTGGTTTCTAGCCGAACGCTCTACCGACTGAGCTAACCCGGCCCATATAATATATATATATATATATATATATATATATATAAATATATATATATTTGGCATCAACTAGCCCACAAGAATTGAGTGCCATTGAACAAAAAACACCAAAAAAACAACCAACCAACCAACCAACCAACCAACATAACAATGTTCTATGATTTTAACAGAGATTCTAAATTCACAATCATTGAAAGAATTGAGAAAGACATCAACATAAAATCAGTAATCTAAAAAAAAAAAAGGAAAACAAATGGATTAAAGAAATAAATAAGTTTTTACTCATTTGGATTCAATATAAGAATTTACAGCCCATCAGTGGTAATAAAATGTGGGAGTCACCAACATCTATAAAAATAAACAAACACACTGACCACACAATTTGAAACAAACAACTCCCAAATCTAATTGAAAACTCATTAACCAGGTGCCCTCACCATTGGCATACACTCATGCACACACATATACACACACACTCACACACACATATATATATAATCCAAAGATCAAGTGAAGAAATTTTCCTAATAACATAGTAGTTTTTCAAATGTCTTAATTTGCAGAGCTCAATGTGTGCTCTTATTATCAGAGGCACAGAGCAAAATTATATCAGGAAAAATATCAAAGAAGATTTAGACTATTTCAGGGAAACTAGAGGAATTATCTAGTTGTTCCCTTAAAAAATTCCTCATGTATATATAAAAAAATTCAAATGAATTTGAACAGAAGAAGGTTTTCACTGAACAGATGGACTTTTGTAATACATTTTTTCACTTGAATTTTTGTGGCTTGTCAAACACTTATAAAACTTATTTAAACTTTCTAAAAAGAATTTCTTTCACAAGAAATTTTCTCCTAATGATGACCTAAGGTTGAAACTAGTTGAGAACAATAAAAAAATAAATGACATTAAAGAAATATTCCTGTTTGTCTTATCACTTTTTTTCATTTTATATATATATATATATATATATATATATACACATATATATATATATATATGATTTTTAAGTGAATAGTTTGTAGGTAAATATTGGTTTGGTTTTATAAACTGTTAGAAATAAATTTCATTAACTGCATATATATTAATATATTAGTAGAGTTGATAATCTGGTTGTTGACCCTCAGCTACTGCCTTCTAGCACCCAAATGAAAAAAGGGTTGGGTATTTGCCATAAGAGCAATTTGAAGAATATGGAGTTTAACAAGTTTGAATTCAGAGTTTTCCTTCTCCCTGGCAGGTTGCCTAAAGAGCCAAGTCTACCCTACTATTTACCCATATCTGGAAAAAGTTGGATGCATGGGACATTCATGTAGGAGCTAGGGCTTGACATGACTAGCCGATTGATTGAATCAGGCCTCTCCAACTGCCTGTCTAGCCCAAGTAAGGGCTGAAGTGAAGTGTTGCATATTTTGGGACAACGTGGTACCCAGGTTACAGACTGCTCAGCCACCACAATCCTGTGATCAGGCATTACGGGTCACCACTCATGGTCAACAGGTAGTCCCATGGGGTGGAGGGAGTCTTACCCCTCTGCAGAGATGCAGTCGGTGTATTCTATAGCCCCATCTGATAGGGCAAAACATTTTGTTTAAATTGTTTCAAAAAATAATCCTTTCTTTTCAGAATGCATATTGGAAATCATATCTACATTTGTCATATTATGCCCTTCCATTTTGAGAAAGGTTGGAATGTAGCAGTCATTTTGCAATATCAATGAACTTTTCAGTGAAGAGACAATCAGCAAAATCCAAATTGAAAGATGATACAAACCACACAGATAAAGAAGGAAGAAGTTGACCATCAAATTTCAAAGACCATTTTCTTTTGTCACCCATGGAATAGGATAAAAGCTTGACAATGAGAATGTTGCATGAAGACTTCAATGTGGATCATTTGGCCATTGTTTTTGTCTCAAAAAGCTTGGAAAAATATGGAAATTGGTTGAGTGGTTCCCCCACTAATTCTCTGATAACAACAATGCTGAATGTTTTATTAAATATTATTATTGTTTTTGTTGAATAAAATTTGTTGAAAAAACTTGGTTTTTGCTGATTGTTCCTTCACCAAAAAGTTCATTGAGATCAGGAAATGACTGTGCTGCATTCCAACCTTTCATAAAGTAGTAGAGCATAATATGATGAATGTGGATATGATTTTCAATACACATTCTAAAAAGAGGATTATTTTTATGAAACAATCTAAACAAATCAGGGAAGCGTGGTGATGTACTGGTTAGAGTCGTAGGGAATGGACTCGTCGACCTGAGTTCAAATCCTGAATGAAGCCACAGTTCACATAGCACTAATACCCTTGGGAAAGGTATGAAACCAACTATTCTCACTCCAGCTATGGGTAAATAGTAGGGTAGACTGGCCTCTTTAACCTTGGTTACGCAACCAGTCTAGGAGAAGGAAAACTCTGAATTCGAACCTCTTAAATCTCCATTTAGGGTGGTCACTACTAGAATAAGCTCAGGCCTACTTAGTGATCTATTTCAATTTAAAAAAACGAAAAAAAAAAAAAACACCAATTATTATTGTTTTTGTTGAATGAAATTTGTTGAAAAAAAAGCTGCAATAATTATGCACCAACCCAATATATTTACCATTTAATTTCACAGTGATTATTGATCAAATCAAATTCATAAATAATGATTAATTATAATCTAAGGACATGACAGTCATAAAGTTTCTATTTAGTCTATGTCAAGGTGATTATGCTCAATAGGCTTTATGACAGTCACTTTTACTAATTACTTTTAAAGTTATATTGATATATACAATTAATAATTCCTATCCATTAAAAAAGTCTAAGTACACAGAAACAAATCAATATTTTTTGTGAACTAAAACATGAATTATTTTAATAATGACATTGTTTTAAATGAGACAACTATCATGAGTAATCATGCTAATATTTTTTTTAATTTCTAGGTCAGATGCTTATGAAGAAATTTGCCAATATGTTATAGTCAGCAAGTAATTGATTTCTTTAACAAATGAAAATAGATATTGAAAATTTCAGCAAGTGAGATTCAGAAATGTCTGAAGTATAGAAATTCAATAGACGCAAAAGAATTCATTGGAAAACACTTAAAAATATTGAATAGTTTGAATTAATATTGTTTACTTGAGTAAATTGCATGTTTCATTAATGTAATCAAAATTCTTATCTGTTATTACACACACACACACAGACACAGACACAAACACACACACACACAGACACACACACACGCATGCACGCACACACACACACACACACACACACGCATACACAAAGCCCTGACTGTCTCCCCTGCAAAGATCTGATGACGAGACTCCAATTCTGGAGAGTGTCATTACTCCCAGGTCCATTCTGATCTGGAGTGGTAGTACCAGTTAGACAGACAGACACAGACACAGACACAGACACACACACACACACACAGACACACACACACACACACACACACAGCCTTGTCAACGGGGCTTAGAATACACTGACTGTATCCTCTTCAGCAAGGCAAGACACCCCCACCCCCAGATACTAAACTGCATCTGATGGTGAGGCTCCAGTTCTGGAGATTGTCATTACTCTCAGGTCTACTCTGATCTAGAGTGGTAGTACCTGTTAGGGTCCCATCTAGATCTGTTTAAAAATTATTCATATTTGATAGCACTGTGTGCAATAACCAAAAACTATTAAGAAGCAAATCCACAAAAAATGTAAATATGAATGTACAATGAACACAATTCCCTAACTTCTAAGCAAAATATCACCCTAGATGGGTTGACATGCCGTTAAATTCACACACACACACACACACAAACATACAAAAACAATCCCATTCATCTATCTATTTTTCAATATTTATCCATTGTTGACAAGAACATACCTCCTCTGGCCACACCTTATTCAAAGATATAGGTAAAAGTCTACTCAGCTTAGCTTACTTGAGAATCAAATACATACATACATACATATAAGTTTACACGCACACATACATATATATACACCCAGAACCACGATATAATATAATATGATATAATATAATATGATACATAAGGGAAATACCAGCTAGAAAGTTCCACACCCCTAAAAAAAACTCCATCATACTTCTTTACAACCTCAGAAATCAGAACTAATATTTAAACCTATTAAACTCCACTTAAAAATTGACTTACTACTTCTAAATATAAATATATCTAAAGTAAAGTAAAGTAAAGTAAGTAAAGTGACGGAGTGGTCTATTGTCGGCATCAGCCAGACAGCGAGGGAGTCTATCCACTTTTCACCCTTACTATTTGTGGGGGTTAAGAAACAATTTTTGGATCCCATAGTTAACTAATCACCTCTTTCCATTCGACTGGAAATAGCAGTTTTGACTCTAAATTGACTTGTATCAACCTAAGAGTAAGCATACACACAGAACTACAATAATAACTTGGTAGTGAAATTTAGAATATCTTGGCTTCTTGTGAATGGATTTTGATAAAATTTTCACCAGATGGTCTGCTTAATATGGCAATACATTTGTTAGGTTTTCATTATTCTTTGTAACACGTTTTCATCATTCTATGTAACACCTATATATATACACCTATATACATTTATGGTTGTAATATTTTGATACAAGTACATACATAATCATAAAGGACACACACACACACACACACACACACACACACATATGTATACATACTACATAAACAAGAGTAAAATTCTTGAGGAATCAATATAGGAACAATTGAAAATTTTCAGCCATAAAGGGAATGGTCATGAAACAAAGGAAAAAAAAAAGGTCGCCCAAAATACATTCTTCCCTGGAAAATATCCATGGAATATTTGGAGAAATTTAGGTCAGATTGAGTCTGATGAAGTAAAACCCATAACAAGACAATCCATCTTATCTGTTGCTTATTGCTGAAGGCAATCACAAATGTGTCTTTTATCAAATGCTTCAATACATCTGCCAGGATTTTGTGATTGCTGCTGCTGCTGCTAATACCAATGATCCTGCTGGTTTAAAAAAAAATAAATTGAGGTTATACATTTTAGATAAGACTTTTGGCTATATTTCTCTATCTACTGTAGAGATATCTTAGAAAATGAATGAAAAATTCTCTATTCTTTTCTAAGAAAAATAGAAATTAAAAAAGAACAAAAACAAAAGAAGGAAATGAAGAATTTTGCTTCCAATAAGATAAAGCAAAATCTTTTATTCAAGTGGAATAAACTGTAATTGAAATCTTTTCATGTTTGCTAGTTTTTTGATAAAATGGAATAAAATTCCTAGTCAAGCTTTGCAAAATAGAAAATACTATTGCCATCATTCTCGTGCATCTTTTTAAACCAAACTCTACTTGTATCCATTATACTATAGATATTCACCAACCTCTCCACACAAGTAGGATGTGACGCATGGTTAATTTTTTTAAGTGGAGTTTAACAGGTTTGAATTTAGAATTTTCCTTTTCCTAGACTGTTTGCTTATCCCAGTCTGTCCTACTATGCATACCTTTACCAAGGGTATTAGTGATATGGGAAATGCAAACAGGCTGGTCCAGGATTTGAAGTTGTATCACCTTGTCCATTTCCTATGATAATAACCATTATACTATTAGTAATAATGTTATATATATATAATATATATATATATATATATATATATATATATATATATAGAGAGAGAGAGAGAGAGAGAGAGAGAGAGAGAGAGAGAGAGAGTATCACCTATAAATAAGTGCACCATTAATTTTTTTAATGAGAAGTTACTTTTCTTTTAAACCCATCAGATCTGGATTTTATTATTTCTAGTGAAACATTTTACAATCAAAACTGATATTATTAGGTATTATTTATTACAAAACTGTATAGTATTGAAACTTTGTAACCACAAATGAAATTGCAACACCTCTAGGACCAAAAGTAAAATTGCATAAATATATATAAGAAGTATAGCTATTTTTGGACGGTAACATATTCATATTTTTGGTAATTGACTTTCAATACACTTTCTTAAAATGTTTATCATAACTGGTAACCTTCTGGGAATTCCAGACCAAAATCTTTATTGAATCTATAGGGGTAAATAGTTCTGATTCTGCTGTTGTGGTAAGAGGATATCTCATGTCTGTATTGGATTGCTTGGAGGCATGGAAGACATCTAATTGAGTCCCTACTCACCAAGGACTAATATTAGCATTAGTGTATATGTGATATACTAACACTGAATACCAAGATAAGCTCATTTACACAAAATAAACCTCTAAAAAATAAATAATAGATATACACTGTCCCAATAACTAAAAATATGCACATATTGTTCAATAACCAAGCAATAAGAAGGAGAACAAAAACAAAAAAAAGAAGCTTACTTGATGATGATAAACTGTAAAATGGTTATAGCCAACATCTATACTGTTCAAAGAACAGAGGCAAAGGAGAGAGAAAGAGCATTTGCTTCTGGGACCATCATCTGACATCCAATGGGGCATCTAACACACACACACACCAATTCTCTAAGAGTAGCTCGGTCAGTAGAGCATCCACTTAGGACCCACAAGGTTCCAGGTTCCAGGTTCCAAGCATCACCAACTCAGCATATGAGTAGCACAGTTTGGATCTGTGCAGTAAATTGGGGAGATGATAGTAGTTGTAATGCCCCACCTCAGATGCAAAAAAATCTCCCTGGTCTAATGCTAGTGAAAAGGGGATAGTCTCCCTCACTGCCTGGCTGATACCAACAATAGGCCACTCTGCCACCAACTTTACTTACATCAGTTCTACCCTGTCGGTTGGGGCATTAGAATACACTGACTGTATCTCAGTAGAGGGGTAAGATTACCCCAATAGAGCCACCTGTTGGTCATGAGAAGGTTTCATTCTAAAGATACTTTGATGCATGTAATATTTCTTGATAATTGAAATAAAAAAAGATATAAAAAATAAAACATAAAAGATTGAATTAAACATAATGATAAGTTATAAAAGAATAAAAATAAAAAAGGAAATATAAAATATAAATATAAAAAATAAAATCAATATAAAAATAAAAGACAAAATATCAAAATAAAATATCAAAAAAATAATAATAGATAAAAATTAAAAAATAGTTAATAATAGATGAAAAAATATTATTTCATGTTATTTTTCTTATTATTGTTATCTTAATTTTATTTCTATTTTTATTTCTATCATTTTTATCCTACCTTATATTGTAATTGTGAGAATTTTAGAAATTTGTCCTTGAAATGTCATTTGACTGTTTCTTCCACTGAACCAGAGTAAATGATTCTTATTCACTCATCTCTTTTCAAGTTTGATGACCAGTTAAATATTTATTGAACAAATCATTATATATAACAGCAAATATATGCACCCTCCGGGTGCAAGTATTTAAGTTTTAATGTAATAAAATATCATATTAAATTAGAAAGGCTAATGAAACTAAATAAGAATGCAGATAAAAAGATTTGAAGCAGAGGGGGTATAATAGAAAAATAGAACAACTGAAACTTAATCTTATCATCACTCCTATCTTTCATTGCTAAATTTTCCTAATTTAACTATTTAGTTAAATTAGGAAGTAAAGAATAAAATTACAGTTACTTTTTCTTGTTAATGGATTTCTTTTAAGATTTATCTCTGAGATTTTTGCTCATATTCATTTAGAATTAAATTAGAAATCAATAATACTAAGTACATATTTGTTAAAATCAAATTTTTAATATCAATATGCAAATTAGCCTTCCTATTCACACTGTAAACTGCTATTTTGTTGTATATATATAAATACAATTGCATGTTATTAGTATGTTGATATGGTCAACAGTGGCTTCGGCCTCTGGACCATTGATATAATTAACGGCATCGATCCCAGGGGGCCATCCCCCCAGGCAACACCTGCCCCCTTGATTTAAAGGTGCAGGGCTGGGTTTATTGCCCAGCGCCTGAGGCGCCCCCCTTGAGGGGGAATGCCGACGGGATCGACGCAATTTTTCACCTGCCACCCTATGAGTCTCGGCTTGTGGGTGGTCCCACATAAAAAGGGCCTTGTGCCTGACCCGTACAAGTGGGGTACGTGGAAAATATCATGTAGATATGGTCAACTGTATTAATCAACTTAATCTCCTTTAAAATAGTTCCCTTGGGAAAGAAAACTCTATACTCTTTTGGCAGAGTTTACTTCATCTCCTGCAGAGAGATAAGACCCCTCTTCCCAAAAAGGGAGGTCCTCGATATGATACTAAACTACATCTGATGGTCAAGTTCCAGCTCTGGAGATCTGGGGAGTGTAGAGCACCTCTTCATTGACATTACTCCCAGGTTCATTCACATCCAGAGCCATAGTGCCTGTTAAGGTTTAATCTATAGGTCAATTACATCTGTTTGAAGATAATTTGTATTCAATAAAACCATGTGCAAAAAATCCTAAAAAACTCTTAAGGGACAGCTACATAAAAAATGTAAATATGAATGTACAATATACACGATTCCTTAAACTTTAGGTATAAAATAACCCTAGACGGGTTGACACGCTGTTAAAATCAATCAATCAATCAAAAACCAAACACTGATGTAGATGTTGTTATCACTCCTGGAAATAGTGCTGGAAGTCTTAAACTGACACTTTTTTTAGTTGCAAATCTGTTTTGATTTTTAGGACTAGGAAATAGTCTCAATTTTTCCCTTTTTTAAAAAATACCAAATTCTCTTAAACAGTGAAAGTTGTATGTTGGTATAGTGAATACTGATACAAAAAACTAGATCTCTTACTTGCACCATTGTCTGAGGAAATAGCATCAAAGATCCTCTGCTAAAATGCACCAAAATTCTCATTTTCGCAACATCTAGCCTAGAAATTGGTTAGAAAATTTAGCTATTTCAATATTTAAAACACCAAAGGTTGTTATTTTAAATGGAATGAATAAAATATTATAACTAGAATTCAAAATGAAAATATGCCCCCGTCCCATCATCACCAACACCTCTGATATGCTGCTTTTTACTTAATAATTAACCTATAACAGTGATAACATTTTAAAAAATTGAAATATATTTTCTCAAACGAAGGCAAAATTTTTAAGAAAAATATTTTGTGTGGTAATTTTTTATGTTAATTTGCAACTTTTCCACATGGGAGATATTATAGTTCCAAAATTGACCTACCCTACTATACAGACAGTTTGTCTAGAAAGTAATGAGACTGATTTTTTTAATTTTTCAGATTGACAACCCTGATTGAAAATAAGCTGATCAATGTTAATTTATCACCATCAAACATCAATCATGGTTAATGTAGGTCTTTGCTGGATGATCTGCACTGGCATTCCCATTTGCTGTCTTCCACAGGAGAACATTGCTTATGAGTTTGTCTTTGATTTTTCAGCAGTGTCCGGCATATCTTGTTCATCTCACTCTGAAGAATACAAAAACTTTGAGTGTCTAAGAAATATAAGGGGTAACATTAGAATTATGCCAAAGACGAAAAGGTCAATGACCAGAACAGGTTAATGTAAGTAAACCTAATTTTGTAACTTTTGTTGTATCTGTGAAAAATTAACTTGCTATATTATTAAAAAAAATTAGAAATATATTGTATGAATGCAAGTAATACTAATATTTTTTTCATTAAAATTCCAGTTGGTAGAGCGTCCGACTGAAACTACAATGTTCTGGGTTCAATACCGGCCCTTGTCAACTCAGGGTATGAGTATCACAGGGATCTGTGTGGTAAAGCGAGGAAGTGATGGTAGGTGTGGCACTCCATCTTATATGCCAAAACAATCCCCTTAGTCTAGCGCTAGTGAAAAGGGGATAGACTCCCTCGCTGTCTGGTTGATACCGACTTTAAGGCCACCCCGTCAACTTTACTTACTTTTTACTTTATTTCTCTTAGCTGTCCAAAAATGTTTTGTGCTACCTAAAAAGAATTGTGCCAGAGAAAGAACCTGTTTTAACTTGTTTGTTACATTATCATAAAATTTGATACAGAATTTTATCTTGTATTTCATTTTTGTGACATACTTAATTAAACAGACTTGTAATAATTCAAGAGGCAAATATTGAACACTGAATATTTTAACACATATTGATCAGTTGCAAAGCAAAACAACAACAAACAAACAGATTTGCTATTTTATTCAGTTGCAGTATTTAATGTTCTCAATGAAATAATTATGAGGTGTTTAATATAATATGTTGAGATTGATTATTTTAATATTTTGTTGTTAACTGTGATTATGCTATGATGTCTTTGTAAATGTAAGTTTATGATAGATAGCTATGCAGAGTTCACCTGGTTGACAGTTGACACTGTAAATAGGGAGGTCTATATTTAAAAGGTATGTTAAATAAAAATTTCTTAATACTTTAAATATAGATGTATCCTCAGTTTATGTTGATCAATACATTGGCTGAATAGTGTTGAAAAAAAAAAAGCCAGCATTGGATTATGTACTTATGCAGGCTTGGAGGCACCTGTGGTGTAATAGTTATTGTTGTAAGAAATGGACATGGTGACTCAAGTTCAAATTCTGGATGAAGCTAGTTGCATTTTACATAGAGCTAATATCCTTGGGAAAGGTATGAAACCAACCATTCTCCCTCTAGCTAAGGATAAATAGTAGGGCAGACTGAGGTCTTTAACCTTGGAGTGAGATGTGTCTTTCCATCTCTGCTGATTCTCTCCAAGCAAGTGTGTCTTAAGAATGTATCAGGGAAATTTGACGGGGATCGCAAAAAATGGCGACTTTTTATAACTTATTTTTGCCAGTAAAATGAGTTCTAGAGCTTTCCTACTCCTAAAAATTGGTTTATAAAAGCATTTTTGCCTATGGAATCCAAAAAAAGTCTTAATTCAACCAATTTTACGTTATTGATGATTTCTGATTTTTTTATAGCAAGAATTTTACATACTTTTAGATGTCAATGAAATCGAGTTAAAATCTTAGAGAAATATTTTTTATACTAAGATTAAAATATTTGTTCAATTTTAATAAAATAGAATTGTAGAATTGAGTGTATTTAAAAAAAAACATTGTCATCTGTCATGAAACAAAATAAACTTCTACCCCTTTAGGCAATATCTTTTAAAAATTAATCTTTACACTGTCCAGAGGCCTTTTTTTGGGGCTAGTAATAATAATAATAATAATAATAATAATAATAATAATAATAATAAGAGAAGAAGAAGAAGAAATAAGAATGAGTATCTAATATTATTTCATGCCTAGAATATACAAATAACTTTTAAACAGATCTAATTGACCCATTGAGTGGGTCCCAACAGGTACTACCATTCCTGGTCAGAGTGAACCTGGGCATAATAGCTACAAAGGGGGTTTCCACACTCCCCAGATCTCCAGAACTGTAGCCTTACTACCAGACACAGGGCACTCCTTTTGGGGGCTTTGGTCTTACCTCTGCAGGAGATACAGTGAAATGTATTTTCAGGCACCCCATCATGGTGTAATGGTTAGCAAGCTAGGCTCTCTGGATCTATTACTGCTGAATAGCAAGTTTGATCCTTTCGAGATGCCCCATATTTGCAACCTTGTGTCACCTCTGGCGAATGGGTTAGGTAAATACTTACAGTCAGTGTATGCTAAGCATGAGTCACAGGGTGACCTCAGAAATTAGACATTAGATTATACCTGAATAGATAGATACCTTTTCAGTCAAAATATCATGATTTATAAACACAGCAATTATGATTTGGCTTTTAAGCATGAAGAGATAGGAAATAGTTATTTGTTAATGATTTTGGAAAGGAACTGAAAATCTAGAATCAGGAAATGGCTCTTTGTACTGACATTAGGTCTGTAACAAACACAATTGTTAAGGTTAAGAGAACCAATAAAAAAACTATGGAAAAGAAATCAACTTCAATTGTTGTCTAATTCATGATGACCTATTTCTACAAGAGTGCTTCAGATTTCTCACACTCTTGTGGTAGAAAACATCAAATATCACATCTTTAAACACTCCAATTGTTTGAATGTTTGATAATAGTACAATCATTGATTGCCGACTTAGAATTTATGTTTTCCTTGTTGTGCTGTCATATGTAAAGCATAGGCACATGGTGTAATGGTTAGAGTTGTAGGGAATGAACTTGTTGATCTAAGTTAAATTCCTCCAGCTATGGGTTAATAGTAGGGTGGAATGGACTCTTGGTTAGGCAATTGGTCTAGGAGAAGGAAAACTGAATTTAAACCTCATGGTTTAATGGTTAGCAAGCTAGTCTTGCAGATCCATTACTACTGAAAAACAGGTTTGATCCTCACTGGATGATTGTGATCATGTGTCATGTCCCACACATGGCAAATGGGTTGGGTAAATACCTTGGATGTCCCTCATGGTTTAATGGTTAGCAAGCTAGTCTTGCAGATCCATTACTAATGAAAAACAGGTTTGATCCTCACTGGATGATTGTGATCATGTGTCATGTCCTACACATGGCAAATGGGTTGGGGAAATACCTTGGATGTCCCTCATGGTTTAATGGTTAGCAAGCTAGTCTTGCAGATCCATTACTACTGAAAAACAGGTTTGATCCTCGCTGGATGATTGTGATCTTGTGTCATGTCCTACACATGGCAAATGGGTTGGGTAAATACCTTGGATGTCCCTCATGGTTTAATGGTTAGCAAGCTAGTCTTGCAGATCCATTACTACTGAAAAACAGGTTTGATCCTCACTGGATGATTGTGATCATGTGTCATGTCCTACACATGGCAAATGGGTTGGGGAAATACCTTGGATGTCCTCATGGTTTAATGGTTAGCAAGCTAGTCTTGCAGATCCATTACTACTGAAAAACAGGTTTGATCCTCGCTGGATGATTGTGATCTTGTGTCATGTCCTACACATGGCAAATGGGTTGGGTAAATACCTTGGATGTCCCTCATGGTTTAATGGTTAGCAAGCTAGTCTTGCAGATCCATTACTACTGAAAAACAGGTTTGATCCTCACTGGATGATTGTGATCATGTGTCATGTCCTACACATGGCAAATGGGTTGGGTAAATACCTTGGATGTCCCTCATGGTTTAATGGTTAGCAAGCTAGTCTTGCAGATCCATTACTACTGAAAAACAGGTTTGATCCTCACTGGATGATTGTGATCTTGTGTCATGTCCTACACATGGCAAATGGGTTGGGTAAATACCTTGGATGTCCCTCATGGTTTAATGGTTAGCAAGCTAGACTTGCAGATCCATTACTACTGAAAAACAGGTTTGATCCTCACTGGATGATTGTGATCTTGTACCATGTCCTACACATGGCAAATGGGTTGGGTAAATATCTTGGATGTCCCTCATGGTTTAATGGTTAGCAAGCTAGTCTTGCAGATCCATTACTACTGAAAAACAGGTTTGATCCTCACTGGATGATTGTGATCTTGTACCATGTCCTACACATGGCAAATGGGTTGGGTAAATATCTTGGATGTCCCTCATGGTTTAATGGTTAGCAAGCTAGTCTTGCAGATCCATTACTACTGAAAAACAGGTTTGAACCTCACTGGATGATTGTGATCATGTGTCATGTCCTACACATGGCAAATGGGTTGGGTAAATACCTTGGATGTCCCTCATGGTTTAATGGTTAGCAAGCTAGTCTTGCAGATCCATTACTACTGAAAAACAGGTTTGAACCTCACTGGATGATTGTGATCATGTGTCATGTCCTACACATGGCAAATGGGTTGGGTAAATATCTTGGATGTCCCTCATGGTTTAATAGTTAGCAAGCTAGTCTTGCAGATCCATTACTACTGAAAAACAGGTTTGATCCTCACTGGATGATTGTGATCATGTGTCATGTCCTACACATGGCAAATGGGTTGGGTAAATACCTTGGATGTCCCTCATGGTTTAATGGTTAGCAAGCTAGTCTTGCAGATCCATTACTACTGAAAAACAGGTTTGATCCTCACTGGATGATTGTGATCTTGTGCCATGTCCTACACATGGCAAATGGGTTGGGTAAATATCTTGGATGTCCCTCATGGTTTAATGGTTAGCAAGCTAGTCTTGCAGATCCATTACTACTGAAAAACAGGTTTGATCCTCACTGGATGATTGTGATCTTGTGTCATGTCCTACACATGTCAAATGGGTTGGGTAAATACCTTGGATGTCCCTCATGGTTTAATGGTTAGCAAGCTAGTCTTGCAGATCCATTACTACTGAAAAACAGGTTTGATCCTCACTGGATGATTGTGATCATGTGTCATGTCCTACACATGGCAAATGGGTTGGGTAAATACCTTGGATGTCCCTCATGGTTTAATGGTTAGCAAGCTAGTCTTGCAGATCCATTACTACTGAAAAACAGGTTTGATCCTCACTGGATGATTGTGATCATGTGTCATGTCCCACACATGGCAAATGGGTTGGGTAAATACCTTGGATGTCCCTCATGGTTTAATTGTTAGCAAGCTAGTCTTGCAGATCCATTACTAATGAAAAACAGGTTTGATCCTCACTGGATGATTGTGATCATGTGTCATGTCCTACACATGGCAAATGGGTTGGGTAAGTACCTTGGATGTCCCTCATGGTTTAATGGTTAGCAAGCTAGTCTTGCAGATCCATTACTACTGAAAAACAGGTTTGATCTTTGCTGGATGATTGTGATCTTGTGTCATGTCCTACACATGTCAAATGGGTTGGGTAAATACCTTGGATGTCCCTCATGGTTTAATGGTTAGCAAGCTAGTCTTGCACATCCATTACTACTGAAAAACAGGTTTGATCCTCGCTGGATGATTGTGATCTTGTGTCATGTCCTACACATGTCAAATGGGTTGGATAAATACCTTGGATGTCCCTCATGGTTTAATGGTTAGCAAGCTAGTCTTGCAGATCCATTACTACTGAAAAACAGGTTTGATCCTCGCTGGATGATTGTGATCTTGTGTCATGTCCTACACATGGCAAATGGGTTGGGTAAATACCTTGGATGTCCCTCATGGTTTAATGGTTAGCAAGCTAGTCTTGCAGATCCATTACTACTGAAAAACAGGTTTGATCTTTGCTGGATGATTGTGATCTTGTGTCATGTCTTACACATGTCAAATGGGTTGGGTAAGTACCTTGGATGTCCCTCATGGTTTAATGGTTAGCAAGCTAGTCTTGCAGATCCATTACTACTGAAAAACAGGATTGATCCTCGCTGGATGATTGTGATCTTGTGTCATGTCCTACACATGTCAAATGGGTAGGGTAAATACCTTGGATGTCCCTCATGGTTTAATGGTTAGCAAGCTAGTCTTGCAGATCCATTACTACTGAAAAACAGGTTTGATCCTCGCTGGATGATTGTGATCTTGTGTAATGTCCTACACATGTCAAATGGGTTGGGTAAGTACCTTGGATGTCCCTCATGGTTTAATGGTTAGCAAGCTAGTCTTGCAGATCCATTACTACTGAAAAACAGGTTTGATCCTCGCTGGATGATTGTGATCTTGTGTAATGTCCTACACATGTCAAATGGGTAGGGTAAATACCTTGGATGTCCCTCATGGTTTAATGGTTAGCAAGCTAGTCTTGCAGATCCATTACTACTGAAAAACAGGATTGATCCTCGCTGGATGATTGTGATCTTGTGTCATGTCCTACACATGTCAAATGGGTAGGGTAAATACCTTGGATGTCCCTCATGGTTTAATGGTTAGCAAGCTAGTCTTGCAGATCCATTACTACTGAAAAAACAGGTTTGATCCTCACTGGATGATTGTGATCTTGTGTCATGTCCTACACATGGCAAATGGGTTGGGTAAATACCTTGGATGTCCCTCATGGTTTAATGGTTAGCAAGCTAGACTTGCAGATCCATTACTACTGAAAAACAGGTTTGATCCTCACTGGATGATTGTGATCTTGTACCATGTCCTACACATGGCAAATGGGTTGGGTAAATATCTTGGATGTCCCTCATGGTTTAATGGTTAGCAAGCTAGTCTTGCAGATCCATTACTACTGAAAAACAGGTTTGAACCTCACTGGATGATTGTGATCATGTGTCATGTCCTACACATGGCAAATGGGTTGGGTAAATATCTTGGATGTCCCTCATGGTTTAATAGTTAGCAAGCTAGTCTTGCAGATCCATTACTACTGAAAAACAGGTTTGATCCTCACTGGATGATTGTGATCATGTGTCATGTCCTACACATGGCAAATGGGTTGGGTAAATACCTTGGATGTCCCTCATGGTTTAATGGTTAGCAAGCTAGTCTTGCAGATCCATTACTACTGAAAAACAGGTTTGATCCTCACTGGATGATTGTGATCTTGTGCCATGTCCTACACATGGCAAATGGGTTGGGTAAATATCTTGGATGTCCCTCATGGTTTAATGGTTAGCAAGCTAGTCTTGCAGATCCATTACTACTGAAAAACAGGTTTGATCCTCACTGGATGATTGTGATCTTGTGTCATGTCCTACACATGTCAAATGGGTTGGGTAAATACCTTGGATGTCCCTCATGGTTTAATGGTTAGCAAGCTAGTCTTGCAGATCCATTACTACTGAAAAACAGGTTTGATCCTCACTGGATGATTGTGATCATGTGTCATGTCCTACACATGGCAAATGGGTTGGGTAAATACCTTGGATGTCCCTCATGGTTTAATGGTTAGCAAGCTAGTCTTGCAGATCCATTACTACTGAAAAACAGGTTTGATCCTCACTGGATGATTGTGATCATGTGTCATGTCCCACACATGGCAAATGGGTTGGGTAAATACCTTGGATGTCCCTCATGGTTTAATTGTTAGCAAGCTAGTCTTGCAGATCCATTACTAATGAAAAACAGGTTTGATCCTCACTGGATGATTGTGATCATGTGTCATGTCCTACACATGGCAAATGGGTTGGGGAAATACCTTGGATGTCCCTCATGGTTTAATGGTTAGCAAGCTAGTCTTGCAGATCCATTACTACTGAAAAACAGGTTTGATCTTTGCTGGATGATTGTGATCTTGTGTCATGTCCTACACATGTCAAATGGGTTGGGTAAATACCTTGGATGTCCCTCATGGTTTAATGGTTAGCAAGCTAGTCTTGCACATCCATTACTACTGAAAAACAGGTTTGATCCTCGCTGGATGATTGTGATCTTGTGTCATGTCCTACACATGTCAAATGGGTTGGATAAATACCTTGGATGTCCCTCATGGTTTAATGGTTAGCAAGCTAGTCTTGCAGATCCATTACTACTGAAAAACAGGTTTGATCCTCACTGGATGATTGTGATCTTGTGTCATGTCCTACACATGGCAAATGGGTTGGGTAAGTACCTTGGATGTCCCTCATGGTTTAATGGTTAGCAAGCTAGTCTTGCAGATCCATTACTACTGAAAAACAGGTTTGATCTTTGCTGGATGATTGTGATCTTGTGTCATGTCTTACACATGTCAAATGGGTTGGGTAAGTACCTTGGATGTCCCTCATGGTTTAATGGTTAGCAAGCTAGTCTTGCAGATCCATTACTACTGAAAAACAGGATTGATCCTCGCTGGATGATTGTGATCTTGTGTCATGTCCTACACATGTCAAATGGGTAGGGTAAATACCTTGGATGTCCCTCATGGTTTAATGGTTAGCAAGCTAGTCTTGCAGATCCATTACTACTGAAAAACAGGTTTGATCCTCGCTGGATGATTGTGATCTTGTGTAATGTCCTACACATGTCAAATGGGTTGGGTAAGTACCTTGGATGTCCCTCATGGTTTAATGGTTAGCAAGCTAGTCTTGCAGATCCATTACTACTGAAAAACAGGTTTGATCCTCGCTGGATGATTGTGATCTTGTGTAATGTCCTACACATGTCAAATGGGTAGGGTAAATACCTTGGATGTCCCTCATGGTTTAATGGTTAGCAAGCTAGTCTTGCAGATCCATTACTACTGAAAAACAGGATTGATCCTCGCTGGATGATTGTGATCTTGTGTCATGTCCTACACATGTCAAATGGGTAGGGTAAATACCTTGGATGTCCCTCATGGTTTAATGGTTAGCAAGCTAGTCTTGCAGATCCATTACTACTGAAAAACAGGTTTGATCCTCGCTGGATGATTGTGATCTTGTGTCATGTCCTACACATGTCAAATGGGTTGGGTAAATACCTTGGATGTCCCTCATGGTTTAATGGTTAGCAAGCTAGTCTTGCAGATCCATTACTACTGAAAAACAGGTTTGATCCTCACTGGATGATTGTGATCTTGTGTCATGTCCTACACATGGCAAATGGGTTGGGTAAATACCTTGGATGTCCCTCATGGTTTAATGGTTAGCAAGCTAGACTTGCAGATCCATTACTACTGAAAAACAGGTTTGATCCTCACTGGATGATTGTGATCTTGTACCATGTCCTACACATGGCAAATGGGTTGGGTAAATATCTTGGATGTCCCTCATGGTTTAATGGTTAGCAAGCTAGTCTTGCAGATCCATTACTACTGAAAAACAGGTTTGAACCTCACTGGATGATTGTGATCATGTGTCATGTCCTACACATGGCAAATGGGTTGGGTAAATACCTTGGATGTCCCTCATGGTTTAATGGTTAGCAAGCTAGTCTTGCAGATCCATTACTACTGAAAAACAGGTTTGAACCTCACTGGATGATTGTGATCATGTGTCATGTCCTACACATGGCAAATGGGTTGGGTAAATATCTTGGATGTCCCTCATGGTTTAATAGTTAGCAAGCTAGTCTTGCAGATCCATTACTACTGAAAAACAGGTTTGATCCTCACTGGATGATTGTGATCATGTGTCATGTCCTACACATGGCAAATGGGTTGGGTAAATACCTTGGATGTCCCTCATGGTTTAATGGTTAGCAAGCTAGTCTTGCAGATCCATTACTACTGAAAAACAGGTTTGATCCTCACTGGATGATTGTGATCTTGTGCCATGTCCTACACATGGCAAATGGGTTGGGTAAATATCTTGGATGTCCCTCATGGTTTAATGGTTAGCAAGCTAGTCTTGCAGATCCATTACTACTGAAAAACAGGTTTGATCCTCACTGGATGATTGTGATCTTGTGTCATGTCCTACACATGTCAAATGGGTTGGGTAAATACCTTGGATGTCCCTCATGGTTTAATGGTTAGCAAGCTAGTCTTGCAGATCCATTACTACTGAAAAACAGGTTTGATCCTCACTGGATGATTGTGATCATGTGTCATGTCCTACACATGGCAAATGGGTTGGGTAAATACCTTGGATGTCCCTCATGGTTTAATGGTTAGCAAGCTAGTCTTGCAGATCCATTACTACTGAAAAACAGGTTTGATCCTCACTGGATGATTGTGATCATGTGTCATGTCCCACACATGGCAAATGGGTTGGGTAAATACCTTGGATGTCCCTCATGGTTTAATTGTTAGCAAGCTAGTCTTGCAGATCCATTACTAATGAAAAACAGGTTTGATCCTCACTGGATGATTGTGATCATGTGTCATGTCCTACACATGGCAAATGGGTTGGGGAAATACCTTGGATGTCCCTCATGGTTTAATGGTTAGCAAGCTAGTCTTGCAGATCCATTACTACTGAAAAACAGGTTTGATCTTTGCTGGATGATTGTGATCTTGTGTCATGTCCTACACATGTCAAATGGGTTGGGTAAA
Organism: Doryteuthis pealeii; assembly: GCA_023376005.1. NCBI lineage: Eukaryota > Metazoa > Mollusca > Cephalopoda > Myopsida > Loliginidae > Doryteuthis > Doryteuthis pealeii. The sequence goes on along the minus strand of CM042139.1, from coordinate 109,595,398 downwards.
TACCTTGGATGTCCCTCATGGTTTAATGGTTAGCAAGCTAGTCTTGCACATCCATTACTACTGAAAAACAGGTTTGATCCTCGCTGGATGATTGTGATCTTGTGTCATGTCCTACACATGTCAAATGGGTTGGATAAATACCTTGGATGTCCCTCATGGTTTAATGGTTAGCAAGCTAGTCTTGCAGATCCATTACTACTGAAAAACAGGTTTGATCCTCGCTGGATGATTGTGATCTTGTGTCATGTCCTACACATGGCAAATGGGTTGGGTAAGTACCTTGGATGTCCCTCATGGTTTAATGGTTAGCAAGCTAGTCTTGCAGATCCATTACTACTGAAAAACAGGATTGATCCTCGCTGGATGATTGTGATCTTGTGTCATGTCCTACACATGTCAAATGGGTAGGGTAAATACCTTGGATGTCCCTCATGGTTTAATGGTTAGCAAGCTAGTCTTGCAGATCCATTACTACTGAAAAACAGGTTTGATCCTCGCTGGATGATTGTGATCTTGTGTAATGTCCTACACATGTCAAATGGGTTGGGTAAGTACCTTGGATGTCCCTCATGGTTTAATGGTTAGCAAGCTAGTCTTGCAGATCCATTACTACTGAAAAACAGGTTTGATCCTCGCTGGATGATTGTGATCTTGTGTAATGTCCTACACATGTCAAATGGGTAGGGTAAATACCTTGGATGTCCCTCATGGTTTAATGGTTAGCAAGCTAGTCTTGCAGATCCATTACTACTGAAAAACAGGATTGATCCTCGCTGGATGATTGTGATCTTGTGTCATGTCCTACACATGTCAAATGGGTAGGGTAAATACCTTGGATGTCCCTCATGGTTTAATGGTTAGCAAGCTAGTCTTGCAGATCCATTACTACTGAAAAACAGGTTTGATCCTCGCTGGATGATTGTGATCTTGTGTCATGTCCTACACATGTCAAATGGGTTGGGTAAATACCTTGGATGTCCCTCATGGTTTAATGGTTAGCAAGCTAGTCTTGCAGATCCATTACTACTGAAAAACAGGTTTGAACTGGATGATTGTGATCTTGTGTCATGTCCTACACATGTCAAATCCCTCATGGTTTAATGGTTAGCAAGCTAGTCTTGCAGATCCATTACTACTGAAAAACAGGTTTGATCCTCGCTGGATGATTGTGATCATGTGTCATGTCCTACACATGGCAAATGGGTTGGGTAAATATCTTGGATGTCCCTCATGGTTTAATGGTTAGCAAGCTAGTCTTGCAGATCCATTACTACTGAAAAACAGGTTTGATCCTTGCTGGATGATTGTGATCATGTGTCATGTCCTACACATGTCAAATGGGTTGGGTAAATACCCCTCATGGTTTAATGGTTAGCAAGCTAGTCTTGTACTTGAAATACCTTGGACCTCACTGGATGATTGTGATCATGTGTCATGTCCTACACATGGCAAATGGGTTGGGGAAATACCTTGGATGTCTCTCATGGTTTAATTGTTAGCAAGCTAGTCTTGCAGATCCATTACTACTGAAGAGCGAGTTGGATCCTCATTGGATGCCCTATAGTTGCAATCTTGTGTCACATCCTTCCCATGGTGAGTGGGATGTATAAATACTTTGGGTGTCTCATCATAGTGTAATAGTTAGGAAGCTAATCTTGCAGATTCATTACAACTGAAAAGCAAGTTCGGTCCTCTCTGCATGCTTCATAGTTACAACCTTGTGTCACATCCTACCCGTGGCGAATGGTTTGGGTAAATATCTACTAGATTACACAGTAAAAATATCAGATAAAAAAATTGATTAAAATGACCAGATTCAATGCTTAAACCTGAAACAATCTCTTTTTGATCCACCTATTTTGTGATTTTGTAATCAAAATAGCATTAAGTTTATACAAGTAGAAATTTAAAATGTGTTGGAAGTATGAAATGATGAAATCAGGCATGGCTAAACACATACAGAAGAGATCATCAACTGAATGAAGTCAGTGTAATAGTGTAATAAGTAATTGAGAGTTATTTCCCCTACTTTATGATTACCTCACCTTTCAAGAACTCTCTAGGGAATACTAGACTATATAAACTCTTAAGAAGTGTACCTATTATTCTAAGTAGAATAAATTGTAATGACAAACGATAACACCAATAGACTTTGGAAAGCTTTATTCTACTTAGAATATTTGGTACACTTATTAAGAGTTTATATAGTCTAGTATTCTTCAGAGAGTTCTCCAGAGGGGAGGGTAATCATAAAGTAGGGGAGGTAAATCTCAATTACTTATTACAAATGAATAGAGAACAACATGGGAAAGAAAGGCGATTAAAAGAAGTAGCATTTATGTTAGGCCCTAATAACCTCCTTAGTTGACTTAGCAGAGAACTGAATACTCATGGAGTGATACTCTTAAAATGCATAATACTAAAAGACATTAAAAAATACAACTGACAAAAAGTCTCTCTTTCCATAATTAAACTTTAAAGATAAATGTTCAGGCACTTTCTATGAATTATGTTTCTATCTCTATTTAATGCAGATTCCTTCATGGTAATGAAATCATTTACATTATGATGATGCCAGATCCCTAGTAAAACATGTTGATATTTTTACTAAAACTGTCTTTTTCATATATATATATATATATATATATATATATATATATATATATATATATATATATGTGAGAATGGGAAATGAATCCGACAATATGAGGAAAAAATGAGTAAAGAAAAGAAATGTAGATGGATAAAAATGAATTTTATCGATATCACTTTTAATCGATATCACTTACACATGTGTTTCGGTCTGTTTATCAAAATGTATACGGATTTACGTTATTAATATTATTAAAATAATCAGATGGAGTTGAAATGATGATGATAATAATAATAGGAAAAATGCATAAAATGTTCCGTACACAGATTTTGCCGACCTTCATCAGAGTATTATTTTTATTTTTTGAGTTGTAGACGAGAATAGAATTTCAATATATTCATATATATATATATATATATATATATATATATATATATATTACATTCATACAAATACAGACTTAATTTAAATATAAAATGACCATATTTACTTAAAGAGATATAAACTTTTTATTAGCTACAAACATCCCCAGACAATATACAATTGATAGAACAGTATAGTATAGTATAGTATAGTATATATATATATATATATATATATATACATATATATATATATATATATATATTTATATATATATATGTGTGGTCTTTATATATATATATATATATATATATATATATATATATAAATATATATCTTAAAATAAGTGTATTTTGGCAGAATTTTTTCTTTTATACAAGTTATGTTGACAGTCAAAAACTTCCTAAGATTATTGGTGACTATAAACTTGGTTATATTTACGGGACTGTAAAAATTCATAAACAAAACTATCCCCTCCGACCTATCATTTCTCAAGTCACTACCCCCATATACGATTTAACAAAACTTATTAACCAACTCATTACGCCATATATGCCCACCAAATACAGTCTGAAATCTACAAATGAACTAATTGAAATTCTACACACTTCAACACCAAATAACCAACTGATTGCTTCACTTGACGTCGAAAATCTTTTTACAAACGTCCCAGTAAAAGAAACCATTGACATCATAATACAAAACATCTACAACAATCCGGAATATCCACCTCTTAAAATCAACCCTAACATACTTAAAAAGCTCCTCCTCTGCTGTACAACTGAAGTTCCTTTTTACAGCCACCAAGGCAGTTTATACACCCAAACTGACGGTATCTCGATGGGGTCAGTTTTGGGTCCGACATTTAGCAATTTCTATATGGCCCACCTTGAAAAAAAGTTTTTAATATTATAAAAAAAAGAATCTATGTTCACTACGTTGACGATATTCTCCTCCTTGTTAATAATGCTCCAGGAACTACAACGAACATTTCAACAACACTCTGTACTAAATTTCACATACGAACATAACACAAACAATAAACTCCCATTCCTTGACGTCATGATAGACTCTAACAACAACAAATTCACTACCTCCCCATATAAAAAACCTACCTCTATCAATAATTGTATTATCAACTACAAAATTGAATGCTCTGCTCAATACAAAAAAGCCATTATTAAAAATTTGATAAACCGTGCAAAATTTACTTCTTCTAAAACAATATTCTTTATCGAAATAAAAAATATTAAGCAAACCCACATCAATAATGAATTCCCCAACTATTTTGTTGATGAACAAATCCGAAAAACCCTCCATAATATTTACCATAATAAAGACAATAGCACACTCAATAGCCCAAACCAAAACAAATATTATTGTAATCAGATGCACCAAAATTATAAACTGGATGAAAATGCATTAAAAAAAATTAATACGTAACAATGTCTCTTCCACCGACACTACAAAAAAAGTAAATTTGATCATTTATTACAAAAAATTAAAAACTCCAAATCTTGTCACATGCAACAACTCCTCCCCCAAAACTACTCGTCTTAATGAGACCAATGTTGTGTATGAATTCAAATGTGCCGTAGGAGATTGTCTCTCCAAAATTAATAACACATATATTGGCCACACGACGACCACATTATCACGCAGATTAACATTACATTTATCTGATTCCAGCTCCATTAATCAACACCTTAAAACACATTCATGCCCCCCCTCTACCTACCGCAAAATTCTAACCGAAAATACACGGACACTACATAAAGAAAAAAAACAAACAAAAACGAAGCTTTATATATCAAACAAAAAAAACCTACCTTAAACAAAATAAACTTTGAAATAAGTCAACATATTCTCAAATGTTTATAATTTTCTGCCTATCCTTCCACTATACCCCTCCCCTTCTCACAGCTTGTGCCCCCCTCCCACAAAAAAATCACTACTGCAACGCTCGTTCGAACCACTACCATTCCTACAACCTCCTACTACCAATGGTTATTACCTCCCACTTCTAATTCCTTGCTACTACTCGTTCTCGTTAAAAACGAGACACGAAATCATACCATCGTTTCCTACCTGAGGATGGCAAATTGTATTGCCGAAAGCGCTCGTTTTGAAACCTTTGGTGGACTGTTATACCAGTTACACCCCGACACCAGAAGGATGGCCCGAAAATTGGAACGGATCAACCAAAGACTTGTCTGACAGGAATTGTCTGTACAGTTCAACAAAAACTTGTATATATATATATATGAGGTAGGTAGAAGGATGGTGAACAAGAAATGAAAACTCAAAACAAATCTAAGAGTTGAAACGTTTCGTCCGAATTCATCATTGGTCAAATGATTTTTATTGAAAGCAAAACTTCATGCAAGTACAAGTGAATTTACTTCCGCTACTAACTCACCCCCACCTCATCAAATTCACTTGTACTTGCACAAAGTTTTGCTTTCAATAAAAATCATTTGACCGATGATGTCTGTATGAATTCGGACGAAATGTTTCAACTCTTAGATTTGTTTTGAGTTTTCATTTCTTGTTCACCATCCTTCTACCTACCTCATACTGTCGGATCGGATTCTACTACATCCATCCTATCTCCATATATATATATATATATATATATATATATATATATATATACTGTGGGGTGAAACAAATATTTGTACACATAAATTCTTTTTATTCATTGTATTTCCAACTAATGAATAAAGATACTTTTCGTATAATTAATTGTACACAGAAGCATTATAACTAAATATGTCTAGAAAACAGACCATTGATCTAATAGAATAAGTTGATTAAAAACACTCTTAATGGTTCAGTATTGATAGCATCTAATACTCTTTGCTATCTTCTTGCCATTTACTTTGGTGTTGCAATCAGAACAAATAAAAATATATCCATTAATGCAATGCTTTCATAAAAAATGGTTAAATTGCAAACATTAGTTGTGCTTGAATTCCCATGTTACAATTTATGAGCTTTCTGCAAGATTAAATTACATGCAGAAACTCGCACTATCCAAATGAACAATGCATCACTATTATATACATAAGATGTATATTTGGCTCTTTAAGAAATTGATATAGGTTAATTGGTGTAATAGAGCCACAAAAATGAAATGTGTAATTGACATTAAAGACCAAAAAGTTAAAAGGATATTAATGTTGAGTTGACTGTAATTTTGATGACTCTTAATTTTACATTTTTACTGACAGGGCAAAAAAAAATGGGGTTCAATGATCTCAGTCAATACTGGCCCACGCCAACTCAGTGTATGAATAGCACAGGGATCTGTGTGGTAAAGTGAGGAGCTGATGATAGGCGTGGTGCTCCACCTTAGATGCCAAAACAATCTCCTTGGTCTAACACTAGTGAAAAGGGGATAGACTCCCTTGCAGTCTGGTTGATTCCGACTTTTCACTAGCGCTAGACCAGGGAGATTTTTTTTGCATTTATCAGTGTCAGCTCCCCACTTTACTGCACAGATCCAAGTTCTGATACTCCTGCTCTGAGTTGGTGAGGATCAGTATCAAACCTGGAACTTTGTTTCTATGCTGTCCAGCTGATACTGACATTAGGTCACTATGCCAACTTTACTTTACATGAATTATACTGTCTTAGTAACAGGGCGTACTGTGAATTACATAGTGTGACAGAGAGCATGAGTTGAGTGGCAGAAATGAGGATGTACCGTATTCTCGAAGGAAGCGGGTTAGGCTTTGTCTGGCATGTAGGACTTTGATCTAAGATCGAACCCACGTCCTTCTGAATAAGAAAAAGCAATACTGGAGTGTAGTGCTGAGAACTGAGCTGATTCAAATCCCCGTATGATGCCCTTATGACAGCTACAAGCACGTGGGCGCTGGGTGTATAAATAGACCAGCAGAAACGCAGGTGGGAGTGAGAAAAAACCATGTGTTATGAGATCAGAGAGACAGTAGCAGTGAGAGGATTGGAAGAAGAAGAAGAAGAAGAAACAACAATAACAACAACAACAAGTACACATTGATAGCGATAAGAAAGGAAATGGAGAAGAAAAAGGAAAGATTAATCTGCCAGTAAGCATTGGAGTCAATTTTTTTGACCCCCCTCAACAAAGAATTTTTTTAACTTAAATTTTATTTTTCCCTCAACACATAGTAAGGAATATTCCATGATTGATCCTAATGTTGTTTCTTAATGCTTAAAAAAGAAGAAAGAAATGACATTAGTTTACATTACCTTTTGAACTTCAAATTAATTCCAATTGGCAAAATCAGTTTTTTAAAAACATTTTATTTGAAGCTACGGTTGAAATTTATAGATATTGCATCCAATACAAATTCAATGTGGGTGCTTGAAATTTCATATGTATAATAATTGTCCTGATATTTACAACAACAATATATTTGCCTTTTAAACAAATTTGTGCTATGTGATATATGTAGTTAGACTATTACACATAAAATGACAAGGTTACACCCACTCTTGATTCCTTCTCTTTATTTTTTTACTGTATATTACATGTTGCTTTAGCAAATACTCATGAATAACAAAAACACCAGATTCCAGTTGCAGTCAGTTGGCAAAGTAACCCTTCTGCCTTTTTATTAGAACCAGTCAATTATGGCTGAAATGTTCCCTAGAGCAATGACCAAAACAGTACTTCTGTTTTCTATTAGAACCAATATACAACACTATGTCTCATTAAAATCTTGACTACTGGATCTATTCATTGTCATTCTATTTTATCCACTGTCAACTTCCTCTCTTTTTGGGTAGGATCTTGCTTATTCAATTTGTTCAGATTTGTGATAATGTCTGTTTCAATGGAGAAGAAATAATATACATATTTTCAGGAAATACCAGTGCCAAAGAGAATATTCATTGTGGATATTGTGTGCACAAAACTAGCTCCAGTTTTTGGTAATCAGAGTCCATTAGTGTTGCAGTGCTTAGAAAAAGTCATCAACAGCAGATATGACATCATCATATGAACTTTTAAGCCCACCCTTGTAAAGTTGATCATATAAAAAACGAGGAGGTAATCAAGATATACACAGAGAGGGGGAAAGTGATAGGCAGAATGTGAGTTAGAGACAAGTCAGTTTTTGACTTAATTGCAAATTACAGCTAATTAGAACCAATTGAAATGAAATATTTTTTCAAACATAACTCAATTCTAGAACTAAGGAATAATTTAGTATCATTTTTGTGTCATTAAACTAAACAGTAAAAAAGCCTTTATGAGACAAACATTGATTCACTCAGCTTTAGTATAATAATAATATAATAATATTAATAATAATATATATATTGAGAAAGATACAAGGAAAAATAATATAGTTATATGGATGAAATATAATTTAATGTGCTGACATGCATGTTTTGATGATAAAATGTTCATATATAATGCAGTCTAATTAAAATTCTTTTAAAAAGTAAAATAAAGCAATAATAGAAGGCATTTTAATTTTAATTAGATTGCATTATATGTAACATATATATATATATCTTATTATAATGGAGATTGTGTGTTTTTCTGTCTGTAACCGAAACTATATTACTACTCAAGTCACAATTCCATTAATTATTTACGTCAAATTCGCCATGATTTCATTCTTTTAAACCTTCAGTTACTAATAAAAATTGTTTTACATTATTAATACTGTTGACCATATCTACGTACTAATAACATGCAATTGTATTTATATATACAACAAAATAGCGGTTTACAGTTTGAACGAGAAGGCTAATTTGCATATTGATATTTAAAATTTTATTTTAATAAATATGTGCTTGGTATTATTGATTTCTAATTGTTTGGTTTTATCTTAAGAAATATAAACAAAAATCTCGTGGATAAATCTTAAAAGAAATTTATTTACAAGAAGAAATAACTGTAATATTATCCTTTACTTCCTATTTTAACTAAATAGTTAAATTAGGAAAATTTACCAATGAAAGAGGGGAGTAATGGAAAATGATGGAATAGTTAGTTTCAAAGTTGTTCTATTTTTCGATTATACCCCCTCTGTTGCAGATCTTTTTATCTGCATTCTTAGTCAGTTTCATTAGCCTTTCTAATTTAATATGATATTTTATTATATCAAAACTTAAATACTTGCACCCGGAGGGTGCATATATTTGCTAGTATATATATATATATATATATATATATATATATATGTGTGTAACATTTTATTATCAAAACATATGTGTCAGCACTTATTAAATTATTTTTCGTCCATACAAATATATTGTTTTCCATTAATCTTTCTCAACATATGTCAGATTTATTTTCATTTTTGTTACCTTCATAAAATATTGTTTAGTCTAAACACAGACCTCCCAAAATTGGGCTGGAAATAACTCTAATTTAGAATTCTAATTTAAAGTGTATTACTTTTATAACAATTTTGCTATGATGTGCTGGCTGCATGGCTATATGGCTATATAGTGGCATTATACAGTATACCAACTCAACCTCTGCATACTCAAGATAGATATTATTAGGTATTGTTTATTATCAAACAATATAACATTAAAACTGTATACAAAAATAGAAATTGCAACACCTCTATAACCAAAATAAAATTGCATAAACATATATAAGAGGTGAACTTATTTTGGGACTGCTTCATATTTATGTTTTTTGTTTACAGAGTTTCAGTGTTGTACAGTTTGGTAATAAATAATACCTAATAATATCCGTTTTGATTGTATAATATTCCACTAGACAGAATACAACCCTGGTATCTTTGGTTTAGAAAAAAATAGATGTTTATAAAAATAAAATGTCAGAGGTGTACCAATGGGCTTTATTTTATTACATTTATTTATTTTTTTGTTACAAAGTTTCAGTGTTGAAGAGTTTGGTAATAGATAATACCTAATAATATCTGTTTTGATTGCATGATGTTACACTAGAAAGAATAAAATTCTGGTATGTCTGGTTTAGAAAAAAAAATTGATGTTTATCAAAATGAAATTTCAGAAGTGTATCAATGAACATTACTCCACAGATGAGTGGTCCCTTGACTCTTTGTAATACTAAATAATCCCACACCATTTCAGTTATTATAAACTTAAGATAGCCAGTATTACGACACAAGGCCACCATATTGGACATATAAAAAAAGACTTTCTCCATCAAACAAGGGGATAACATAAAAAAGATAATAAGGCCCTAATTGTCTCATCGTGGATATAGTGATCCCACAGAATGATGACAATCCAACAAAGTCCAGAGGTATCATCAGATACTACTTGGCTACTCTGGGTTAGTGGTAATGATGCTTCAGCCCTGAAACAATGCCTGAACTCAGAGTCATCATCTGATGAAGGCTTTGTTGGAAGCAATACTCTATGAATTTATCATTTACAAAGATAATGTGGATTTTTGTAATATACAATAACCTGTGAACCCATGGGTTCCTGTTATAACAACAGTCCTTAATGATACTGATGCTTCTCTTTTGGAAGGAGTGAAGGATTATAATTAGCCTTTCATAGTTATTGTTCTTATATTGGGAATAGACATAGAAAAGTGAGTTCAAATCCTGGACGAGGCTGTTTGCATTTCACATAATTCTAATATCCTTGAGAAAGGTAGGTATTTACCTAACATATTTGCCATGAGTAGTTTGCATCCAATTATTCTCTCTCCAGGTATGAGAAAATAGTATGGCAGACTGGTGTCTTTAAGTGGTATAGGAGAAAGAAATGTCTGAATTGAAACCTGTTAATCTCTGCTTAAAAATCGACCTTGTGTCACACACTGCTTTCGTTTTGGTAAATACATATATTGAGGATTTGCATAATTAAAAAATTATATCAATTTAAAAAATGCCCCCCAAAATTATCACTGAAACAGGTGAAATAGAAGGAAATGCCAGTGTATATGAAAATAGTGGTAGTGTGGCCAAGCAATCTAAGGTGCTGGTTTTAGACATCAATCTCTTCACGGTTGAAATTCCACTGTTACCATGAAATTTCTTTTCTTGGTTTCCCCTGCCAACTCAGCGTATGAGTAGGACAGGGATCTGTGCGGTAAAGTGAGGAGCTGATGATAGGTGTGGCGCTCCACTTTAGATGAAAAAACAATCTCCTTGGTCTAGTGCTAGTGAAAAAGGGATAGACTCCCTCATAGTCTGGTTGAGACCAACATTAGGCCACCCCGTTGACTTATATGAAAATAAGATTAATGAAACAAAATGCTGACACATGAAAATAGGTCTGTATTATGCTTGTTATGACACCACTATAATTATACACACACTCACACACAAGAAGTCATAAATTGTTACAATTTATGAGAAGTCATAAATTGTGACCAGACCTGTAGCTTGAAATATCTAAATTAAGGGCCGTTAACTTTAGAATCAAGGAAAATTACCGGTGATTGTTAGTAACCCTTGACCTCTTAGAGTCGATTTGGGCACCATAACAGACATGGGATATAGTTTTAGTCTAAATTTAGTCTATACTAGTTTTGTTTTGATTTGAGTTATTATGAAGAGCATCTTCATAATAACTCAAATCAAAACAAAACTATATAAATAGATTTGAACAATATAATAGATTTGAACACCCTCCTTTGTTTTTAAAATTTTTTTTAATGAAACCACTTTTAAACATTATGACACATACAATTGTTAGACAGCTGAATCCTAGTAAATACATTAACACAAATCGATTCTAACTTATTGTTTACTTTTTGAATCTCACAAAAATCAACTTCCGGTGTGAGATTCAAAAGAATCGAAAGTCAGCGTTCCTTCACAACAAACATTCTAATACAATGAATACACACGTGAGATCGACTGCTATTAATCGGTGTCTCGATTAAGTCAGTGTATTTAACCCTGAAGATCCTTATGGTGAAACTCGAGTAGGTTATCTCTTGTACCCATTTTATAATAGATTTGCTCTACTTAGTATTGAGCACTTTGTATTTGGTATATCGCTGACTTACCCCCCTGAATTCCACACTTACCAACCATCGTGACCAAATTCACCAGTAAGTCAACTTTTCCTTTATATATATATATATATATATATATATATATATAGTTAGGCAGCATTTCTTCTTTCAAACATATTTCGTTGAACTGTGCAGACACTGTGTCTGCAAATTTTGTTCATCGTCCTTTCATTTTCCCTGAAGATGGCCCGTGATGGGGCAGAAAATACTTAGGGGCAAATAAGCTATGGTGAATACATCAGCCAATTCCAGCCTGATATCATTATATCTATTCGGCAACTTGAAAGAATGATGAACAAAATTTGCTGACACAAAATGGCTGCACAGTTCAATTAAATATATATATACTGAAGAGGCGTGAAATGCCGAAACACATGTCTGTGGATGACTTATTAATATATATATATATATATATATATATATATATATATATACTATATAAATAAAGAAGGTGAGAGAAAGTGAGATTAGTTTTTTTTTTTTTTTCCTCCTTCCTCCATTTTCTCCTTGTTCCACCAAGCCTAGAAAATTCCAAAATCGTATTCTTATAAAGCTGACCATATTTGCGATGTTTTTTTTCAAATGAACCAGGTCACTGTCTGTGCGTCTCTCTCTCTCTCTCCACCACTTGTTTCACCCTCATTAACGCTAATCTAGGAGGGGACATGTGGACTTATACTAAGTTAAAACTTATTTCTAAAAACTTACATCCCTATCTTTTCACTCTCCTCTTCTCCTCTTCCTTGCCTGCTTCCTATCTCTTTCTTCATCTTCATGCCAAAATCTACATGCTACTTCAGCATGCAAAACAAAACCATGGGTAGCAGCATGGTGGATGTGAGAGACGGCGGAAGAGCCTAAATAGGCCAACGGCGTATATCATAAGATGCTGGGCGGAGGAACCCAATATGGGTCAACGGCCAGGATCAACCAGTTCAGTCAGGCAACTACTGCTCCTCATCTCTAAGACTAGCGCCTATTGATGAGTCAAACAGCTATCGATAGATATCCGATAACCTTGACCCAACCGAAACCATTCATGACATTACACAAAGTTCAAGAATCATGCAGCAACGTACTCCCTGCTTTCAAAATTAGTACGCGTTCTGCTGAGGTTCGAGCACCGGCCAGTGTTCGATAAATAAATTACGGTGCCCCAAATACATCACATACCTAAATCACACCACTCTCACCACAGACAAACAAGACACACACTCTACTGAAGACATAACCCTAACCGCAATATCCAATAAGACAGACATAAAACCCAAATTCAATACAAACCTACTTAGATGTAAAAAATCACTCCGGCTAGCAACATTTAACATTAGAACACTAAAAACGATAGGCCAACTCCCCGAACTCACGGCGTCTGCAGCCAAAAATAATATAGACATCATATGTGTGCAAGAACACAGATTTGACCATAGTGATGTAGAACTAAAATACCATGAATCTGGAAATGGCTGGACGTTTGTGTCAGCATCTGCATGGAAAAACTCTGTCAATGCAACTATAGGAGGTGTAGGAATGCTTCTCAGCCCTCGAGCACTAAAATCACTTAACAGCATAGAAAAAATCCAACCTAGAATTATGAGTGCCACGTTTAATGGCAATCCCTGCATGACTATAGTCTCATGTTACAGCCCGACAAACGTCAGCGACGAAACAGACATTGAAAATATTTTACAATGGGCTATCCTCTCTATGCAGACACACCCCCAAACATAACGTACTGATAATTGGGGAGACATGAATGCACAGATAGGAAGAAACGAAAACAATAGATTCGGCCTACACAACACCCCAAACAGGAACGGTGATCTCCTAGCCGAGTTCTCCCTTGAGAACAGGCTTGTCTGCCTGAACACTAAATTCCAAAAACGGAAGGGCAAACTATGGACATACACGTATCCAAACAGCACAAAAGCGCAACTAGACTACATCCTAATAAACAAAAAATGGATAAATAGTGCAATGAACTGTGAAGCATATTCTTCCTTTGAAGGAGTATCCTCCGATCACAGAATAGTCACAGCAAAATTACGACTTAGCCTACGTAGAAATAAAAAACAAACCAGCAAATCTGAACGATACGACTGGTCGACACTTGCCAACAGCGATATTTGCAATCGCTACGCTGTTACAGTAAGAAATAAATTCGATATCCTCCAGGAGACATCCGAAAGCTCCACACCAAACGAGGAATACGAAAACTTTGTTAGTGCTCACTTAGAAGCGGCAGCCGAGTGCGTACCAACCAAATTAAAAGCCGAACACTCTGTTCCCTGGGAGACAGAAGCAGTTAGGGAAAAAAGAAACGATATAAAAAAAGCAGCCAAACTCAATAAAACAAACCCAACTAACACCAATTTACACAACCTTAGGAAAGCCCAGATTGAACTAACCAAAACATACAAAAAAGAACAAACAGAAATATATACAAGCACAAATAAATAATATTAGATCATCAGTAGAAGACAGACAGTCGCGATTAGCATGGCAAACAGTAAATGAAATTAGTGGTAGGAAAAGTACCTCTAGATCAAAACTAAAGGCAAACAGCCAAAAAGAAAGACTCCAAAAGTGGAAAGACCACTTCCAGAAACTTCTGGGGAACACACCTAAAATCATGGTAAATAACACTCAAAAGATCATAGATAGACAACTAGACATAAAACTGGGGGATTTTACAACAGAAGAACTCCACGTAGTCTTAAATAAACTAAAAGGCAGAAGGGCGGCGGGTCTCGATGAAATACCCCCGGAGGTATGGAAAACGGGCAAGTTCAGCGACATACTTCTTAGGCTATGCAATGCAGTATATAGACAAAATAGAATAGATAAATGGACAAAAGGATGCATCTCCCGTTCCCTAAAAAGGGAGACCTAGGAATAGCTAAAAACTACAGAGGCATAACTCTTACGGCTATCGCAGCCAAGATCTATAATGCCTTCTTCTTAATCGCATCCGACCCGAAATAGAGAAAATTCTTAGGAAAAACCAAAACGGATTCCGTAGAAACCGTTCCACAACCACCCAGATCCTGACTATACGACGAATCATAGAAGGGATTCGAGCAAAGAATCTAGAGGCAACGCTACTATTCGTAGACTTTTCCAAGGCATTTGATTCCATACACAGAGGGAAAATGGAACAAATACTACTAGCATACGGGCTCCCAGAAGAAACTGTTGCTGCTATAATGATGCTCTACAAGGACACACAAGCAATGGTACGCTCACCCGATGGCGACACAGATTTCTTCGACATCGGAACTGGAGTCCTACAAGGAGATACACTAGCACCATATATATTTATCATATGCTTAGACTATGCACTTCGAACATCATTAGATACCATAAAAGAAGAAGGCTTCACACTAAAAAGGCAAGAAGCAGGCGATATCCCGCACAGAAAGTCACAGATGCGGACTACGCTGATGACCTTGCACTCCTTGCGGATACACCACCACAGGCCGAGTCACTACTGCATAGCCTAGAGAAGGCAGCAAATAATATTGGCCTTCATGTAAACTCCGATAAAACAGAGTACATATGTTTCAAAAGGAAAGGAGACATAACCACACTCAACGGTAAGCCACTTAAGCCAGTAGAACAATTCACATACCTAGGTAGTAATATCTTATCCACAGAAAGCGATGTAAATACACGAATAGGAAAAGCGTGGTCGGCCACAAACAAATTATCAATAATGGAAATCCGATCTCGCTGACAAGCTAAAGCGACATTTCTTCCAGGCGGTGGTTGTATCAGTGTTGCTGTACGGATGCACCACTTGGACCCTAACGAGGCGCCTTGAGAATAAGCTGGACGGGAGCTGCACAAGAATGCTGCGTGCAGTCCTGAATAAATCGTGGAAGCAGCACCCCACGAGGAAACAGCTATATGGCCACCTGCCCCCCATCTCACAAACCATACAAGTGAGACGGACAAGACATGCCGGGCACTGCTGGAGAAGCAAGGATGAGCTCATAAGTGACGTTCTTCTGTGGAAGCCAACACACGGACATGCTAGTGTGGGCCGCCCATCAAGGACCTACATTGACCAACTAAGCAAAGATGCAGGTTGCTGCGCAGAGGACCTCCCTGGGAAAATGAATGATAGGAAAGGTTGGCGAGAGATTGTCATGGATATCCGTGCTAATAGCGCAACATGATGATGATGATATATATATATGTGTGTGTGTGTGTAGTTTTAGATTCTGGAATTACTGTTCTAGCTGTCCAGGTTCCTTTACTCCCTTCAGACCTTCCTATAAAGAAGAACAAATAAAGCAGAACACATTCTTGGCAGAAAAAACTCTTAGACATATTTATTAACTTAACCAAGGAATTCCTTCTC
Source organism: Doryteuthis pealeii (assembly GCA_023376005.1). Classification (NCBI taxonomy): domain Eukaryota; kingdom Metazoa; phylum Mollusca; class Cephalopoda; order Myopsida; family Loliginidae; genus Doryteuthis; species Doryteuthis pealeii. Next base: position 109,579,093 of record CM042139.1, on the reverse strand, counting down.
TGCATTTTCTATTAAGGAACAGAACGTCTGTTGCTCTTTTGAGATGCAATCAATTTATATTGTACCTTTCAATTGATCAAAGAGTAAAGCAATTTTATGATGGATTGATGCTAGATCTATTGTGAGATTTGTTAAATAACCAACTAGAATGTGAGTCAAGATATACATAAGTATAGTCAAATTATCCTCACTAGACAATTGATATTTGAGGAATCTATTACAAGAGTTTATAATTCTGAAACTATGTTAAGGCTGTATAGGGTTATAATCGATACCTTTAACCTTGGTATGACATCCAGTCTAGGAGAAGGAAAAGTCTAAATTTAAACCTGTTAAAAAAAGCCACTTAGAAAATTGACCTTGTGTCACATCCTGCTTGTGTGTGGGGGGTTTAGATAAATACATATATATATATGTGTGTGCGTGTATATCTGAGTTAGGATAGCATAGATATAGAGTCAATGGTGCATGGTAACTGCAGGTTTCTTGCCTGTTCAATCTTTAAACTTTGATGATTACTGAGATATATATGCTCTATCACTGATATGGGGACTATTTAGAAATATAGCAAACTGTATTATCAATATATATATATATATATATATATATATATATATATATATATATATATAACAGTTAATTGCCAATCCTCGAAGCAAACAAATATTTTTACTTCTGGATTAATTAAAATCGATTTAAAAAGTGCTCAATAAAAAGAGCTAAAAAAAGGTTAAAATCCTCCGACTATAGTTTTACGCAGTATAGTGAATCTTCAAACAAACGGAGTTGACAAACAAATGTAGGCATGTTAACAAACATAGACTATGCCAAGTAGGTTCAGGCATAACGCAAGGGAAAAGGAGGGTAGGTGGCACACCCACCTACTTAGGAATGGGTACAACCCAGATATAAATACAAGTCGATGGTTGGACAAAGCAACTCCTTGAAGATTCACTATACTGCATGAAACTATAGTCGGAGGATTTTAACCCATTCGGTTTTAAAACATATATATATATATATATATATATATATATATATGTATGTATGTATGTATGTATGTATATCAGTACTACTGTAGGATTTCACCACTTGGTCTTTAACCTTGGTATGGTAACCTGTCTAGGAGAAAGAAAAGTGTGAATTCAAACCTTTTAAACTGTGTTTAAAAATTGATCTTGTGTCTCATCCTGCTCATGCGGAGGGGTTGGGTAAACGCGCACACACACACACACACACACACACACACGCACATGTATATGTATGTATGTACACATATACACGTAAATATTCATATCTATATATTGATATATACATATGTACACCATACATGTACACACATAATAATATCTATATATTTATATATATACATACATACACCATACATGTACAAACATACACACACATATTCATATCTATATATTTATATATAGATACTTGTGCACATCATACATGTTCATACATACAGACACATATTCATATCTATATATTTATATATATACATATGTACACCATACATGTACACACATACACACACATACACACACATATTCATACTTATATATTTATATCTGCTCTGCTAATTTAGGATTGAGCACTTTTGTATGCAAACACTTTTCATATTTGCTATTCTTCATTATATATATATATATATATATATATATATATATAATTATATATATACTCAAAGAGGTTTTTCACGGAACAGATGGACTTGCTACTACCAACACACTATTCGACCCGGATTTTAATAGCATGTCAAACCCTCAAAAATATTCCAATTTTTATAGTTCTTCCATCATGCTCCCTTTCAAAAAATCTAAAAACAATTTCTTCAAATAAGAGATTTTCTCCTGACGATGACCTAAGGTCGAAACTAGTTGAGAATAAATAACATATATAAAAAATATTCCTGTTTGTCTGATTACTTTTTGTTCATACTATATATATATATATATATATACATATATATATATATATATACATGTTTCACTATACATGTACATGCATGCACATGCCTATTTATATCTATATATAGAAATGCAAAGGTACATGTATATCTATATTTACCTTTCTTGCTTACGAATACAAAAAATCAAAATAATATTTATGTGATTATTGTTACAGTTTAGCTATTTATATAAATATCAAATTTTGGTAACCGACCAAAATTGTTGGCATAATCTTTACCCTCCATCCCCAACCCCGTTTTATTGCACAACTGAATGACCTGCAATGTATCTTTCAGCGCAGTCAGCCAGTCTGGTCCAGTGACAGGTGGCCTCAACATTTCTTTTTTAAATCCATTTTAACAAGTGCAATTTGCCTGTGAAAAAACACAGAACAGTGTGACCCCAATTTTTCAGCTGTGTAGTCTCAACTTCATCCAGAACATTGAAGAGGGGAAAGGAGAGTTACAAATGAGAAAGATAAACTTTACAAGTGAAATAACACAAAACTCATATCAATTACTAGACTAGCAAATATATGCACCCACCTGGTGCAAGTATTTAAGTTTTAATGAAATGAAATATTATATTAAATTAGAAAGGCTAATGAAAATAAATAAGAATGCAGATAAAAAGATTTGAAACAGAGGGTGGGTATAATCTGGGACTGCAAAATCTATCAATTGACATATTCTCTCTTTCTCTCTCTCTTTTTTTTCTTTTTTTAATCAATACTTGGTCTAGTTTACTGGCTGGGATAAGGTGATCCATCTTTATTTCAAAGTTCCAGAGAATTTTATGTGTTTCTTTCTCAAGAACAGATTCTGGTTTATGTAAATGCCATTTTGTTGTATGGTCAAAATTTAGTTTCTTGCACAATTCCCAGTAGATCACCATTCCAACCCAACTTACTATTCCATCACTCTCATCTTTAATTGCTAAATTCCATCACTCCCGTCTTTCATTATTAAATGTTCCTAATTTAACTATTTAGTTAAAATAGGAAGTAAAGAATAAAAAAAACAGTTATTCTCGTTAATGGATTTCTTTTAAGATTATCCTCGAGATTTTTGGTCATATTCATTACGATAAAACCAAATAATTAGAAATCAAGAATTCTAAGCACATATTTATTAAAATCAAATTTTTAATATCAATATGTAAATTAGCCTTCCCGTTTACACTATAAACCACTATATATAAATGCAATTGCATATTATTAGTATGTAAACCCGCCCAAGGGTGGGGGTCCAGTGGCTTCGGCCTGGATCTTTACGAGTTAATAGCGTCGATCCCAGGGGGCCATCCCCCCAGGCAACACCTGCCCCCTCGATTTAAAGGGGCAGGGCTGGGTTTATTACCCAGTGCCTGAGGCGCCCCCCTTGAGGGGGAATGCCGACGGGATCGACGCAATTTTTCAACTGCCACTCCATGAGTCTCGGCTTGTGGGTGGTCCCATGTTAATAGGGACTTTGTGCCTGACCCGTACAAGTGGGGTACGTGGTAAATACTATGTAGATCCGGCCAACGCCGGGGGTCCAGTGGCTTCGGCCCTGGATCTTACAAGTTAATAGCATCGATCCCAGGGGCCATCCCCCCAGGCAACCCTGCCCCCTCGATTTAAAGGGGCAGGGCTGGGTTTATTGCCCAGTGCCTGAGGCGCCCCCCTTGAGGGGGAATGCCGACGGGATCGACGCAATTTTTCACCTGCCACTCCATGAGCTTCGTTTGTGGGTGGTCCCACGTTAATAGGGACTTTGTGCCTGACCCGTACAAGTGGGGTACGCGGTAAATATCATGTAGATATGTCCAACATATCTCTAACTCTGGTTTCGACCAGGGGTCCAGTGAGCTTTGGCCGCTGGACCTTACAAGTTAATAGCGTCGATCCCAGGGGCCTATCCTCCCAGGCAATACCTGCCCCCTTGGGGGCAGGGCTGGGTTTATTGGCCGGCACCTGAGGCGCCCCCCTTGCGGGGGAATGCCGAGGGGATCGACGCAATTTTTGTTCTTTCCCATCCATGAGCTTCAGCTTGTGGGTGGGCCCACATTAAAACGAGGCCTTGTGCCCAGCCCATACAAGTGGGGTATGAGGCAAATACATCTAACTCAGGTTAGCATCGTTGATACCAGGGGGTCATCCCCTCACGCAACACCTGCCCCCTTGATTTAAAGGGGCAGAGCTGGGTGTATAGTCCAGTGCCTGAGAGGGAATGCTAATGGGATCAATGCATTTTTTGTGCCTACTACCCATGAGCTTCAGCTTGTGAGTGGGTCCACATAAAAATGTCCTTGTGTCACAACCTCATAAGTGGGATGAGAGGCAAATACCTCTAACTCTAGTTTCGACCGGTGGTCCAGTAAACTTCGGCCGCTGGACCTTACAAGTTAGCATTGTTGATCCCAGATATGTAAAATACATAAAGGGGTTGTATATTAGGTTAGGTTGATTTTGAAACTGTAACGTCTCCCATGTGGTGAAAGTTGCCAATTAACATAAAGAATTACCACAAAATACTTTTCTTCAAAACTTTGCCTTCATTTGAGGAAATATCTTTCAATCTTTAAAAATGTTATCACTGTTGCAGCTTAATTATTAGGTAAAAAGCAGCATATCAGAGGTGTTTTTGGTGATGGGGGCATATTTCCAATTTGAATTCTAGTTATAGTATTTTATTCGTTTTGTTTAAAATGACAACCTTTTTGTTTTAAATATTGAAATTGCTATATTTTCTAACCAATCTCTAGGCTAAATTTTGTGAAAACAAGGATTTTGGTGCATTTTAGTAAACGATCTTTGATGCTATTTCCTCAAACAATGGTGCAAGTAAGAGATCTAGATTTTGGTATCATTATTTATTATACCAACACACAACTTTCATTGTTTGGGATAATTTAATATTTAAAAAAAAGTGAAAAATCAACCTACCTTATATGCACATGCATATACATTTATTACTAAAATCCCTATTATATTTCTATACACCCGTGCGTGTGCACACAGACACACACAAAACCAAAAACGTGTGTGTGTGTGTGTATGTGTGTACACCCCAAAGAACATCAATGACTTGTAGATGATTTGCATAAAAGAATGGTGTCAAATCCCCAAATATGGTTGCAAAACATTTGTAAGAAACTATCAGAAACAATTGTTTGCAGTAAAACTTATGATTTTTTCACCTCTTTTTTTTTTACTCTGTGTGTGTGTGTGTGCTTGTGTGTGTGTGCTTGTGTGTGTGTGTTTGTGTGTGTGCGTGTGTGTGTGTGTGTGTGAATGTTTTGTAAAAGTTCAATTTTGTTGTTACACTTATATTGTGTAAGTATCAGATAGTTTTACCCATGTTAAGTAGGAAAATACTCATCTTTTAAAGCGAACCAATACTTTTTCCACTCCAACTCTGGAAACAGTGTATCTTGGCAAAATTCTTATTGGAGCAATACACTTAAAATATTCTAACTTTTTAAAAAACTAAATCTTACTTTGCATAACCTCCAATTTTTTTCATTTCTTTCCCTTGCAGAGATAGACATGATTCATTCAATTTTGCAAAAAAGAAATATAATTTTGAAAAATAGTGACTACTTTAAAAAAATTCATTTTTAAAAACTAAATCTTACTTTGCAGAATCTCCATAGAACCTGGAAGTTTGATGGAACTCACTTTAAGAAACACAAACTTTTAGATGGATGCACATATCACTAGCTCTACCTTGACTTACACAATTGAAATTTAATGGCATGGCAAAGTCTAATTATTGGCCTGGGGTAAGATTCCTTATGGCTCACAGCCTTGGTCTTATAATGTATTATTTATAAAGTAAGTAAAGTGGCCTAAAGTCGGTATCAGCCAGACAGCAAGGGAGTCTATCCCCTTTTCACTAGCGCTAGACCAAGGAGATTGTTTTTTAGTGTCTAAGGCGTGGTGCCACACCTATCATCAGCTCCTCACTTTACCACTCAGATCCCTGTGCTACTCATACGTTGAGTTGGTGAGGGCCGGTATCAAACCAGGAACCTTGAAATCCAGATCTCAGTATCACCCTTTTCATTAGTGTCAGCAAGTTATTGGCAATATTGCAATTTGAGATATATAAATATAATTGTTTTATTTATTTATTTGTTGTTTATTTGCTTTTTATCTGTTTGTTTTATAACAGGATATATTTGCATATAATTGTATGGTCAAAAGACATCAGAAAGAACTATTGGCCCTTGGGTGTCTTCACTTTATCAAATTAGAATCTAGTGAGTTGAGGCCAGTGCCCATTAGGGCCAGTGCCCATTAGGGCCTTGTGTGTATTTCTGTTTGTGCTGCTTCCCTGCACACATGTGGCAAAGAATATATAAAGAAACGGAGGATTTTTAAAAGTGTCTCTGGATTTGTCTCTGATAATCATGAAAATAGCAAGAAAAGAAAATGGAACCCAGAACCAGAGAAACACCCTGACCAAAAGAGAAGAACCCTTGATTTGAAAGAAGGAACACCGATATGACCTGATGGAAGATAAATGATGAAGATGATAAAAGCAGACATTAGAAGAACTTAAGAACGATGTGATACTTGACTCTGTACATAGGAAGGACTTTATATTGTTAGTCATTGTTTTATTTGTTCTTTGATAAATTGTTAGAATTGAACTAAGTTTTAATTCATTTATTTGTTGTTGTTAGTTTTAGAATTAAATGCTATACTAACACCAATACTAGTCTCCATATATTGTCGGTTGTAAACCACAGCTCATTGCTACAATTTAGTTATTATTGAATAAAATTTAGACACATTTGTTGAAGCCTGTTTGTAGATAGAATATATCTTGGTTGGGATGTATAAGCAAAAACAATTCATTACAAATTAACAAGAACAACATTTTTATTACAGAGCAAAACTTTATAGAGAAGAAAATAACATTTAGTGCAGTAAAATGTATACATAGATAATGTTTCTGTAGTTGTTGGTTATAGAAGAAAAGGGTCTTTTGTGTTATTAAATGTTTCTGTAATTTTAAGTTAAAGGAGTAAGAGTTTTGGACTTACATGTTAAACATGAGTTCTTGTGTAAGAAGTTGTGGGGACAAAAAGCTCACCTGTTATACAGATAGGAGACACAAAATATACATTACATGGTTGAGTGAAATGTTCAGAGAGAGAGAGAGAGAGAGAGAGAGAGAGAGAGAGAGAGAGAGAGAGAGAGAGAGAGAGAGAGAAGGAGAGGGGAGGTTTGATTTTTATGCTTAACTCAGTTTGCACATATAGACCATATTTCACAAATGTTTGGGTAGCATTTTGGATGTTGTCTGACTGTGTGATATGTTTGACTCACAAACTGCTGAGAGAGAAAAAAGAATTGCCATCAATTCTTTTGAAAAAAATAAGGCATTTTGGAATAGTTCTTCAAGAACACATTTCTGCAGGAATCCCTTTACATGCAGCTAAATAAGAATAAAGAACATGGAAATTTCTTGATGTTTGATGTTAATTCCTGGTTCCAATGTCAGAGTGACAGATTTTTCCATCTGTTTTTGTTTCTTTTGATATTCAAATCATGTCTGCAATTCTGTGGAATAAACATTTTTGCATGAACTCAATCAGCTTTGTAGAAAATGTGTTCAAAAGTATGAAAACTGATGCTGTCTTAACCAAGACTGAATTGAACAATAAATAAAACATTAATTTTCTTCCAAATCATCCACATTTAACAGATTTAAAGTTTTCCATTAATCAAAGAACCTCTGTAACTCCTCTTTTAAAGCTGCTCCATTTGTATTTCTTTTAATATCCTCCACGCCTTCAAATGGATTCAGTAAAATAGTTTTATTTCTATGTATAGAGTTAAGTGTGTAAGAGAGAGAGAGAGAGCCTTTCTGTGATTTGACATAGCAATCACATGATGTACCCAGAAGTTTTGGTGCTCATATTTAATAGACACTTTTGGAATAGTTCCATGACTAGTTGACCAGAAATGATCTCTGAGAGGATTGACTCAAATAGAAGATACCAGATATCCATCAGACTGGTAGGTCTCTCAATCTTTACTCTATATATAGGAAGGAAGTTGATATTATTAGTCATTGTTTTGTTGTATAATAAACCTTTAGAATTGAACTAAGTTTTAATTCATTTATTTGTTGTTATTAGTTTTAGAATAAATGCTAAACTAATTCATGAATTTTCTGTTTAGAAATCAGGATAAATTCACAGGTAAGGTGAGTATAGAGGATGCTGTACTTTCATATACCTATGTTTCACCAAAAACATTTAATCCAAAAGTTATTGAGACTTATCTCATTTATATATATATTTTCAAATTGGCACTGACTCACCTAGACATCATCATTTTGTTATATAAGTTGTTCATATGTGCACATGTCTTCATTTAACACATTCAGTGTGATGTGACCCACCAGTGAGCCGTGGGTCTTTATCAAAAAAAGATAAAGACCCACCAGTAGGTTGGTTTGCACTAAAAAACACAAAAAAAAAACAACATGATCCACCCGTAGTCTTATCACATTGAATGTTTTAAATTTTAGATTTTACAATTTGTAGAGGCTGGTGAAAACGAATTCTGACAACTGCGAAAATATTTTTGGATGATGAGAAATGAAAAGGATGCTGGCAAAAATGGAGGAACAACAAACACATGGTATATAACAAAAAGAAATAAATTTATTCAGCAGAAAGTTGGATCATTGGCAGGTCGGCTTAAAATGGCCAGATTGTTGTTGGTAGGAGGCTTGTTAAATTAGGAAAGGTGTTATTAACTCACATTCCTAACATGAATGTCTCATTCATCGGGTCAAAGTCTAAGTCGCATATATTGATGTTATCTGTATTTCTGGCATCAGGCTATTGAGTTGTGAAGCTGCTGTTCATCACATTCTTTTTGTGAAAAAAGTTGTTGTGGTACGTGCCGTGCTGAGGAAAAAGTTCATCTCACACACTGGGGATAAAGTCCAACTTACACGCCGGGGATAAGTCCATCTTTGTTGTGGGTAAAGGCCAACTGACTTGTTAATTCGTAGTTAGCTTATATAGGGGTTAACTAGCTCCGATTTGATCTTTTTTTTTTCTGTGGTAATGATTTACGACGGAATTTCAATGCATGGATGTATGAGTAAGCACCTCACATGCTTGCTTATCCAATCAGATTCTAGAGATTGCTTAATTCATTTTTTGAATCTAATTTGTTCAAAGCTGTGGAAATTTTTGAATTTGGATAGGAGTTATGGTTGGCATGTCTTTTATGTTTTCGTTTCATTGATTATAAATATAGGAGATTATTTAACAAATTAAAAACCTTTAAAGATTCAGTGTTGATCATTTTTGATTACACTCATGAATCTTCCATTAGGTTTTATGTACACAGGTCAGATAAGGGAGATAAGATGTAAGAATTTGGTTTGGTTTGTTAGATTTTATGGCATGTCAACCTTTGTTGGTTTATTTCATACCAGAGATGTTTTGTTCTATTGATGCCATCAAGGGTATTCAAAATCTTTTTTTTTTAAAACTCAATTTTTTTTTAACGCAATTTTTAAAACTCATTTTTTCCTATTTAACCCATAGATAGGACCTAAAGGTACTACCTCTCTGGGTTAGAGTGGACCTGGGAGTAATGGCAATTTGGTTTGGTTTTCTACTCTTATATTATGCAAAGTCAACTTACTAAGAGCTTAATAGAAAATATGCACATGGTGTGCTAGCTACAATAATTCAGTTACAAATATATACAGTAGGGAAAATAAGTATTTCATCCCCTGCAGGGATACAATTTTGTCCCAGGCGTCTTAGACAATTCTTTTGTCTTGTTCATTGTGGAGAGATTAGATTCTGATTCATCAAAGGATTCTGTGAACTAGTGTCTTTTATACAGTTAATGAGTACTTGATTAGGACTAATAATAATTGAGTAATAGGACTAGTCTATATTCCTCTGGTCATATAACCGGTCTGAGGGTCCTGAACCATTGCTGGTTGGTAGGGGTGGGGGAATATATATTTTTTCAATAAAATACAAATAAATGTTCAAAAATTAATGTGATTTTCTAGAATTTATATTCTATTTCTTACATTCAAGACAGACCTACTCTGAAAATTATAGACTGTTCCTATTTTTGTGGCAAACTCAGAAAATCAGCAGGGATATTTATTTCCCCACTGTATTGATGCTATTCAAGATGGAATTTAAAAAAATTTTGGATCACCTTTTATATTTCACTTTTTTACAAATGTAAAACAATTGTGATTTGCAACTGAATCTGTTTTCTTGAGAGGCAAGTTACAGTTTTTAAATATCAAGGAGAAATTGAGATCTTTTTTTAAATGCTACAATATTGATTTGTGCCTTAGATTCATCATATTTCCTCTTCAATAATATTGCATCAATGATTTTAACTGTATTTTACCCACTTTAAAGATATCACTTTTAAATTGGCCAGCAGAACCCATGTGGAATCTGTTCTCTGATTATCATATAAACTAGCAAATATATGCACTCTCCAGGTGCAAGTATTTAAGTTTTAATGTTATAAAATATTGTATTAAATAAGTGTAGTGATATAGTTTATAACAGGATATATTTGCATATAATTGTATGGTCAAAAGACATCAGAAAGAACTATTGGCCCTTGGGTGTCTTCACTTTATCAAATTAGAATCTAGTGAGTTGAGGCCAGTTGCCCATTAGGGCCAGTGCCCATTAGGGCCTTGTGTGTATTTCTGTTTGTGCTGCTTCCCTGCACACATGTGGCAAAGAATATATAAAGAAACGGAGGATTTTTAAAGTGTCTCTGGATTTGTCTCTGATAATCATGAAAATAGCAAGAAAAGAAAATGGAACCCAGAACCAGAGAAACACCCTGACCAAAAGAGAAGAACCCTTGATTTGAAAGAAGGAACACCTGATGATGAAATGATGAAGATGAAAAAGCAGACATTAGAAGAACTTAAGAACGATGTGATACTTGACTCTGTACATAGGAAGGACTTTATATTGTTAGTCATTGTTTTATTTGTTCTTTGATAAATTGTTAGAATTGAACTAAGTTTTAATTCATTTATTTGTTGTTGTTAGTTTTAGAATTAAATGCTATACTAACACCAATACTAGTCTCCATAATTGTCGGTTGTAAACCACAGCTCATTGCTACAATTTAGTTATTATTGAATAAAATTTAGACACATTTGTTGAAGCCTGTTTGTAGATAGAATATATCTTGGTTGGGATGTATAAGCAAAAACAATTCATTACAAATTAACAAGAACAACATTTTTATTACAGAGCAAAACTTTATAGAGAAGAAATAACATTTAGTGCAGTAAATGTATACATAGATAATGTTTCTGTAGTTGTTGGTTATAGAAGAAAAGGGTCTTTTGTGTTATTAAATGTTCTGTAATTTTAAGTTAAAGGAGTAAGAGTTTTGACTTACATGTTAAACATGAGTTCTTGTGTAAGAAGTTGTGGGGACAAAAAGCTCACCTGTTATACAGATAGGAGACACAAAATATACATTACATGGTTGAGTGAAATGTTCAGAGAGAGAGAGAGAGAGAGAGAGAGAGAGAGAGAGAGAGAGAGAGAGAGAGAGAGAGAGAGAGAGAAGGAGAGGGGAGGTTTGATTTTTATGCTTAACTCAGTTTGCACATATAGACCATATTTCACAAATGTTTGGGTAGCATTTTGGATGTTGTCTGACTGTGTGATATGTTTGACTCACAAACTGCTGAGAGAAAAAAAGAATTGCCATCAATTCTTTTGAAAAAAATAAGGCATTTTGGAATAGTTCTTCAAGAACACATTTCTGCAGGAATCCCTTTACATGCAGCTAAATAAGAATAAAGAACATGGAAATTTTCTTGATGTTTGATGTTAATTCCTGGTTCCAATGTCAGAGTGACAGATTTTCCATCTGTTTTTGTTTCTTTTGATATTCAAATCATGTCTGCAATTCTGTGGAATAAACATTTTTGCATGAACTCAATCAGCTTTGTAGAAAATGTGTTCAAAAGTATGAAAACTGATGCTGTCTTAACCAAGACTGAATTGAACAATAAATAAAACATTAATTTTCTTCCAAATCATCCACATTTAACAGATTTAAAGTTTTCCATTAATCAAAGAACCTCTGTAACTCCTCTTTTAAAGCTGCTCCATTTGTATTTCTTTTAATATCCTCCACGCCTTCAAATGGATTCAGTAAAATAGTTTTATTTCTATGTATAGAGTTAAGTGTGTAAGAGAGAGAGAGAGAGCCTTTCTGTGATTTGACATAGCAATCACATGATGTACCCAGAAGTTTTGGTGCTCATATTTAATAGACACTTTTGGAATAGTTCCATGACTAGTTGACCAGAAATGATCTCTGAGAGGATTGACTCAAATAGAAGATACCAGATATCCATCAGACTGGTAGGTCTCTCAATCTTTACTCTATATATAGGAAGGAAGTTGATATTATTAGTCATTGTTTTGTTGTATAATAAACCTTTAGAATTGAACTAAGTTTTAATTCATTTATTGTTGTTATTAGTTTTAGAATAAATGCTAAACTAATTCATGAATTTTCTGTTTAGAAATCAGGATAAATTCACAGGTAAGGTGAGTATAGAGGATGCTGTACTTTCATATACCTATGTTTCACCAAAAACATTTAATCCAAAAGTTATTGAGACTTATCTCATTTATATATATATTTTCAAATTGGCACTGACTCACCTAGACATCATCATTTTGTTATATAAGTTGTTCATATGTGCACATGTCTTCATTTAACACATTCAGTGTGATGTGACCCACCAGTGAGCCGTGGGTCTTTATCAAAAAAAGATAAAGACCCACCAGTAGGTTGGTTTGCACTAAAAAACACAAAAAAAAAAAACAACATGATCCACCCGTAGTCTTATCACATTGAATGTTTTAAATTTTAGATTTTACAATTTGTAGAGGCTGGTGAAAACGAATTCTGACAACTGCGAATAATATTTTGGATGATGAGAAATGAAAAGGATGCTGGCAAAAATGGAGGAACAACAAACACATGGTATATAACAAAAAAGAAATAAATTTATTCAGCAGAAAGTTGGATCATTGGCAGGTCGGCTTAAAATGGCCAGATTGTTGTTGGTAGGAGGCTTGTTAAATTAGGAAAGGTGTTATTAACTCACATTCCTAACATGAATGTCTCATTCATCGGGTCAAAGTCTAAGTCGCATATATTGATGTTATCTGTATTTCTGGCATCAGGCTATTGAGTTGTGAAGCTGCTGTTCATCACATTCTTTTTGTGAAAAAAGTTGTTGTGGTACGTGCCGTGCTGAGGAAAAAGTTCATCTCACACACTGGGGATAAAGTCCAACTTACACGCCGGGGATAAAGTCCCATCTTTGTTGTGGGTAAAGGCCAACTGACTTGTTAATTCGTAGTTAGCTTATATAGGGGTTAACTAGCTCCGATTTGATCTTTTTTTTTTCTGTGGTAATGATTTACGACGGAATTTCAATGCATGGATGTATGAGTAAGCACCTCACATGACTTGCCTTATCCAATCAGATTCTAGAGATTGCTTAATTCATTTTTTGAATCTAATTTGTTCAAAGCTGTGGAAATTTTTGAATTTGGATAGGAGTTATGGTTGGCATGTCTTTTATGTTTTCGTTTCATTGATTATAAAATATAGGAGATTATTTAACAAATTAAAAACCTTTAAAGATTCAGTGTTGATCATTTTTGATTACACCTCATGAATCTTCCATTAGGTTTTATGTACACAGGTCAGATAAGGGAGATAAGATGTAAGAATTTGGTTTGGTTTGTTAGATTTTATGGCATGTCAACCTTTGTTGGTTTATTTCATACCAGAGATGTTTTGTTCTATTGATGCCATCAAGGGTATTCAAAATCTTTTTTTTAAACTCAATTTTTTTAACGCAATTTTTAAAACTCATTTTTTCCTATTTAACCCATAGATAGGACCCTAAAAGGTACTACCTCTCTGGGTTAGAGTGGACCTGGGAGTAATGGCAATTTGGTTTGGTTTCTACTCTTATATTATGCAAAGTCAACTTACTAAGAGCTTAATAGAAAATATGCACATGGTGTGCTAGCTACAATAATTCAGTTACAAAATATATACAGTAGGGAAAATAAGTATTTCATCCCCTGCAGGGATACAATTTTGTCCCAGGTGTCCTTAGACAATTCTTTTGTCTTGTTCATTGTGGAGAGATTAGATTCTGATTCATCAAAGGATTCTGTGAACTAGTGTCTTTTATACAGTTAATGAGTACTTGATTAGGACTAATAATAATTGAGTAATAGGACTAGTCTATATTCCTCCTGGTCATATAACCGGTCTGAGGGTCCTGAACCATTGCTGGTTGGTAGGGGGGGGGAATATATATTTTTTCAATAAAATACAAATAAATGTTCAAAAATTAATGTGATTTTCTAGAATTTATATTCTATCTCTTACATTCAAGACAGACCTACTCTGAAAATTATAGACTGTTCCTATTTTTGTGGCAAACTCAGAAAATCAGCAGGGATATTTATTTCCCCCACTGTATTGATGCTATTCAAGATGGAATTAAAAAAATTTTGGATCACCTTTTATATTTCACTTTTTTACAAATGTAAAACAATTGTGATTTGCAACTGAATCTGTTTTCTTGAGAGGCAAGTTACAGTTTTTAAATATCAAGGAGAAATTGAGATCTTTTTTTAAATGCTACAATATTGATTTGTGCCTTAGATTCATCATATTTCCTCTTCAATAATATTGCATCAATGATTTTAACTGTATTTTACCCACTTTAAAGATATCACTTTTAAATTGGCCAGCAGAACCCATGTGGAATCTGTTCTCTGATTATCATATAAACTAGCAAATATATGCACTCTCCAGGTGCAAGTATTTAAGTTTTAATGTTATAAAATATTGTATTAAATAAGTGTAGTGATATAGCCAATGGCGTGTTATCTCATTTACATACGTGTATTACTGCAGGAGATATATAGAGACACTTTAGGGGACTAGTGAGATTAGCTACGAGAAGCTGAACCCAGTGCTAAGATTAAGCACGAATAAATACTGCTGCAACAAGGAACACGAAACCACACCTCACAACAATAATAAGCTAATGAAACTAAATAAGAATGCAAATAAAAATATTTGAAACAGAGGAGTTATAATTAAAAATAATAGAACAACTGAAACTCCCGTGTTTCATTGCAAAATTTTCCTAATTTTGCTATTTAGTTAAATTAAAGAATAAAATGACAGTTATTTCTTCTTGTTAATGGATTTCTTTTAAGATTTACCCCCAGATTGTTGCTCATATTCATTAAGATAAAAACAAACAATTAGAAATCAATAATACCTAGCACATATTTATTAAAATAAAATTTTTAATATCAATATGCAAATTAGCCTTTCCTTTCACACTGTAAATCGCTATTTTGTTGTATATATAAATACAATTGTATGTTATCAGTATCAACAGTCTTAATAATTTAAAACAAATTTATTAACAATTGAGGTTTAAATAAAATCATGGAGAATGTGACAAAAATAATTTAGGGAATTGGGACTTGAGTAGTGAGATAGTTTCGGTTACAGACAGAAAAACACACAATCTCCATTATAATAAGATAATATTATACAACATTTTCTTATACACAAATTTTATTCAGAAAATTTTTGAAACTGAAGTTGTAATTACAGAGAGAGAGAGAGAGAGAGAGAGAGAGAGAGAGAGAGAGAGAGAGAGAGAGAGAGAGAGACAGACAGACAGACAGACAGAACAACAACAAATTAAAGATTCATTTTCTTTAAAGTAAACACTTATTCCAGTGAGTTTTCTATTGGTCAAATAATTTCTGAAACTCCTCTTTTGATAGGTTTGGTTTGGTTTGATTTCTTTGTTTATTGGCATATCAACCTTTGTGGGTTATTTAATGTCCAAGTCATCCTTGTAGAAGAACAGTAGTGGTACTATTTAACTTATAGTTGGGTCTTTTGATCGGAAGTGATGTGAAGCTGTGTATTTCTTTTAATGTCATCCATGTCCTCAAATCTTATCCATGATATGACTTTTCAGTTTAGGAACCAAAACAATTTTCATTGAGCTAGGTATGGTGAGAATGGAGGGTATTGCACTTGCATAATCCTGTATTTCACCAAAAATTGCTGTTAAAAATATACTGAGAATTAGCACTGACTTATCTAGACAGCAGTTTAAATATCTAAAAGATGTCCTTTTATCATATATAAAAGTGCCAAGTTTGAAGCTGTATTTACCATGATAGAAATGAACAATGAATGGAACGTTAATTTTTTTCAGAATAGAAGGTGTGTCATATAGTACAAAAAATCTTGGTACTTTTTTGATACACTTTGTATATATTTACCAACCCCTTCCGCATGACTAGGATGTGACATCTGGGGTTATTTTATGCTTAGATGTTAGGGAATCACGTTCATTGTACATTCATATTTACATTTTTTGTGTAGTTGTTTCTAAAGAGTTTTTTTGCAGATGCCCTTATTGAAAACAAATAATTTTTAAACAGATCTATTTGACCTATAGATGGAATCCTAACAGATACTACTTCAGATCAGAGTTGACCTGGGAGTAATGGCAATGAAAGGTTACTCCACACTCTCCTGATCTCCAGAACTGGAGCCTCACCACTAGATGCAGTTTAGGCTAACAGGCCTATGTCATGCTTGCTTCTCCAGACCTTTTCAGGTCTGCCTTTGCTCACCCTTTTTCCCCTTCGACTATTCAACTATTCGCCTATTCACCCCATCTTTTATAATTACCGGTAATCAGCTGATTATTTTCTTACGTCATTATTTTAATTCCATTGTATATTGTTATATTGTATTATATAAGTACATTGGAATTTTAACCAAACAATCTTTTTCAATGTTTTGATTCTCCCGAAATATTCAACCTCTGATTTGGAATTTCAAACCAACAGTTTATACAAGCAATTCACAAAATGCATTCTTCCTTTCAAAATATTTTTCCTAAAATATTTCTTTCTTTCCATCCATAATATATTTTTACTAAAACTGATTCTTTTGCAACCCTTAATTATCTAAGTCCCGCATTATGCAACATAACCCCTCTGCATAGGGGTACAGTCAGCACTTTCTAGACCCTGGATATTCTGGATAATGCTTCCTCTAATAGATTAAAAAATAATTTTACTACACTGGATATTATTTATTGCCGTGATCTTTAAGCTTAATCCAAAATTCGTGAAATTAGTTTGGATCAAAGGGTAATAGGGACTGTGTTAGTTTTTTTTTTTGTTGCTCCTCTGAGAGAGTTGTCAGAAATTCATGGGCCTCTCTTTGACTCTCGAGCCCTAATAAGTGATGTACAAATTTAATTGACCCCTTATAAGTACTAGTGATCCCCTGGCAAAAATTAGATTACCAATAAACTATAATGATTGGCTTGAATTTGTTTTTTAGGTGCCGATAACAAAATAGAGTTGAAATTTAAGAAATATTTCTACAGATTCTGTTATTGTCTAACGTGAAGTTTGTCTAATTTTTGCACAAGAATTTTGAGATAAGATGAAAATGCTGCAAGTTGATTTGCTTATCTTTCATGTCAAGTTTATAAAAAGGTCAGAACAGAATCCAAACAAATTATTTTGCATTGAGGTAAAAATAAAATAATCAGATTGCTATAAGAGAAAATGTGAATAGGATGTTCATAGTCAGTGTTAACATGCTAATAATGTTAATTATGTTGTTCAGTAAGAACTACCTGAGCAAAGTTTTAGAATATAAAAGACATTAATAAATGAGTGCATACAGGGTGTCCATAAAGTCTCTTTATGATTTAAAAAAAATATTACAAAAGCTAATGAACCGAAAAATATGTGGAAATTATTACAAAATGAAGAGTAAATATTAAAGTTTATATGCCTCATTTAATACACCTCTACATGGGCACCATTAGTTGCATGTTCAGATGGAACTCAATTTCTTGCCATGTTCACTGTAGCATTGCCTTATCAATGATTACAGTGGAATTAATTATCTTTTGCTTTAGGTCAGTGATATCCAGCGTCTTTGTTTGATACACAATATCTTTAGCATAAGCCCACAGAAAGAAGTCCAAGGGAGTGAGATCTGGAGAACAAGGTAAAGAGACTTTATGGACACCATGTATATATATATATATATATATATATATATATATATAATATGATATAATGGAGAATGAATGTGAAAGGTATTAGCATATAAAGGTGCTCAATGCTAAAATAGCAGAGCAGATTTATAATCGGAGATTAAATATTATGGATATAATATCTCGTAACTACAGTTTCATGTGTACTTGCAATCGTTAGACAGTCAAAATATTAAGATTAAAAAAAAAAACGGTGGCTAGATTAGTGTTTATATAACGTGAAGCGTGTTCATGCAATGGAATGTTATAATGCTAAACTTATATTTAAAAAAAATAAACATACTTAGGTCTTAATGCACACAGTGTCCAGATTAATTATTTTTTCTTTTTTAGATAAATAGAGGGTGAAAAATATTAGGGTCTGGTGGTAAATGACATAATAAAAAAATATTTAAATGTCTACATTTGGAAACGAATTTGTTTCTCTTGTTCAATAAATTTGCATTCGTATTTTCTGGAATAAACAATTTTTCTTCGATGCAAAGTCTACAGTTGCATTGACCACTGTTGTAAGCCTGGGCCTTTTTGATAATTTCCCATTTTATCATAGGTGTTTTTCTTGTGTTTTTAATGTGCCATACATATTTGGATAAGGTGGTACTGTTTGCATATCTTCTGTTGTTGAAGCTTAGATTGTGGTTGTACCACCTATTTTTCCAATTTTTTTCAGTGGCACCAATGTATATTTTTTCATCGTTGTTATTTTCACTTTCCTTGATAGTGGTCTAATAGATGTTAACCAATAACATCATCTATAAGGCCACTAATTAGAACCAATTAAAAGAGATTTTTTTCAAACATAACTTAATCCTAAAACTAAGGAATATTTTGATATGAATTTTGTATCATTAAACTAAATAGTAAAAAAGCCTTTAGGACACAAACATTGATTCACTCAGCTTTAGTATAATATTAGATACATATATATATATATATATATAAGTGGCATGTATTCTTATGAAATAAGGTACTCAATAAAAAATATTTAGTAAAGCATTAAAGTATCTTTATCCTGTTCATTTAGGTTTTTTTTTATATTCATCTATAATTTTTTTTTGTCTAAACTGGCCATACATTTATTTTTTTATGTCTGTACTTTTTAGTTTATGTAAGAGGCCATCAGAATTTTAAGGGCATATTGTTCCTAGGAGGAGAGTTAATATTTTTGCTAGGGTTCTAGCTAGTTTATGTGGGTATTATCAATACCCAAGTCAAATACAATAAGCCAAATGGGAGATGTTGTGTGTTATGTGTTTTTGATAGACCCTAAAGTCTACATGTTCTGGGGTCATGTTCTACCAGGTGTGACTAATTTGTTTTTGCTTTTTATGAATTTTTTTTAGTAGCTTGTTAAATTTTGTAGTTTCTTTGTGCATAGTGTTTTTTTTTATCCTTAGGTAAATGTTTGGCTATCTTCAAGGTAATCACTATCAAATTTTTCAGTTTTTTTTTTAAGGAATGTTCCCTTCAAATTAGCAGTAGGAATCAGCCTTGTACATATTTACCAACCCCTCCACACGAGCAGGATGTGACACAAGGTCATTTTTTAGGCGGAGTTTAACAGGTTTGAATTCAGAGTTTTCCTTCTCCTTCTGGTTGCCTAACCAAGGTTAAAGAGCCCAGTCTGCCCTGCTATTTACCCATAGCAGGAGGGAGAGCAGGTGGATGCATACCTTTCCCAAGGGTATTAATGCTATGTGAAATGTAGACAGCCTCATCTAGGATTTGAGCTTGGGTTGATGAGTCCATTTCCTATGACTCTAGCCATTAAACCATGCACCTCCATTCAAAAATCAGCTTTCTATGCTCTTTTGATCTGCTTTTTTTTTTCAGAAAAATAAACTTGTTTTTCATTTGAATTCTTAAATAATTTTCTTTTACAATTAATTATTTTGGGCATTTTTCAATACATATGAATTTTTTTTAAACAATGAATTAACTTTCCTTTTTCAATAATAAAATTTGAAAACTTATTTTAACAATTTCAGAATTCAGCCAAAAGCAACAAGTTTATTTTTCAAAAAAAAAAAAAAAAAAAAAAAGCTGACCAAAAGAGCATATGCTCTTTTGGTCAGCTTCTGCTGCTAATTTGAATGGGATCATTCCTTAAAAAAAGAAAAAGCTAAAAAAATTGGTAATGCATATGTTGAAGATAATCAAAAGTTTATATCTTTAAGAAGGGATTCTATTTTTTGTTGTTGTAGGTATTAGTGTTCATGATGACAATTCCTCAATCTTTGACAAAGGATGGAAGGTGTATAAAGAAAAATTAAACCTTCAGTCTTCATACTTTTTGATCCTATCTCATAAAATATGCCCAAAGTATAGCAGAATGAGAACAATTTACCCTAGTGTCCTGTTTGAAATCCTTTGAAGGTTACTAACTATGACAAACACATGAGAAAGGTTGAAGAGTACACCAACTGAAATGATGTGTCTAGAACAACAAAGATGAGGATACTAGTCTGAATATATCAGTGTAGAATAATGATAATTCCTTATCTCAGAAAATAATTTCTTATCTTGGAAAAAAAATCTGCATGGAATTCTTGAACTTTGAAAATAGATAAAATATTTTATATATACATGTTTGGATAATTAAAAATAGACTTATAATAATATGTAGGTGAATATTGGTAAATGAACACACACACACACACACACACACACACACACACACACACACACACACACACACTATTTTTGCAAGATGGAGAGCAGTAAAAGTTGAATCTTAGAAAAATAAATTATTAACCCTTTACAGATGGAGCCACCAGATTTTGCCAGTAAAGCACATGTGTTTTGTTTACAAGCAATACATACACACTCAAACACACACACGTGCGTGCACACGCACACACACACAGACACACACAAGCAGTAAACTAACCTTAGTCAAGAACAATAATAACAATATGTGGGTGAATGCACACACACACACACACACACACACACACACACATAGGCACATATAGACACACACACACAATAGTATAATAGATTATGTTTTTGATTTTGGTGACACAAAATAAAAAGATAACATTAAACTAACTTTGGTCAAGAATTTCACATAAGACCAACCTTCAATTGACAAGATATTACTCCTCATTCTTGCTTCATGCTTAATACAGATCATTCATTCATGTTTCTCATCTTGCCCTTAACATATCTGAGACTCATACTTCACATAGCAGGAGATTTTGATTTGAAAACATAAACTGTTGTCTGTTTTGAGTTGCAGATTCTGTAAGATGAGACAGAGAATCATTGTAAATTCAAGACTCACAGTTGGTTTGTTAATTAAAAGCTTTTCAACCAATTGAAAAAAAACAAAAAAACAAAACAAAAAACAGATACCACAATACATTTAAAGTGCTGCAAAGTATCACATATACTCTAATGTATATTGTTAAATAATGATTTTTAAAAGTTGTTTACACAACTGATTTGTTCTGAAAATCCAAATTAACCTCAGCATCAAAACAGATGCATATAAAAGTCTCTATTTTATCAGTAATATTATGAAAAAAATTGCTGCAAAGCAAATTAATTTTGCACTCTACACATTAAAAAAATGTATATATTTTGTATTCATAATGGGCATAAAAAAATTACATGATTTTGCATTCAGTTTAAACATAAAAAATCAATTAATTTTGAACTCATTTGAGTTATAAAAAAGCTATTAATTTTGTTTTCAGTCTAGTCATAAAAAATCAATTATCAATTTTTTTTTACTAATGTTGCATTTATGTCAAGATTTAATGCAAAATTAATGGAATTTTTATGGATAGAGTGAATACAAAATTAATGGAATTTTCATGTGTAAAGTAAATAGAAAATAAATGGAATTTTTTATGAATAGAGTGAATACAAAATTAATCGATCTTTTCTGTAACCCACTGGATGTCAGATAAGGTTGAATTTTTAAATTGTGTACAGCTGGTTTGAATTCAGAATTTTCCTTCTCCAAGATCAGTTGCTATACTAAGGCTATGAAGCCCAGTCTGCCCTACTATTTACCAATGGCTTGCAAAATAAGAGATGGATTCATGTCTTTTTTAAGATCATTAGTAAAAAAAATGAAATACAAACAGCCTTGTGCAGGATTTGATCTTGTCTAGAGGGAAGACAACATAATTCTAATAGTTACAAGATGGAGAGCAGCAAAAGTTGAATCTTAGAAAAATAAATTATTAACTTTTTACAGATGGAGCTACCAGATATTGCCAGTAAAGGACATGTGTTTTGTTTACAAGCAATTCTAATAATACCAACTGACTGTAGAGAGATGTATTTAATTAAATCAGCTTGAATTACATAGCTTCCATTTTATAGTGACAGATCTTGAAATAAATGATTCATCTTGTAATTTTCCATTATTAGATGGCTGGATATTAATGCCATGACAACCTGGAATGGATTTATAAATGGCTTTTCTGACCTTGTAAATCATCTTTTATGACAAGTTTGAAGTGAAGGAAATAAATCAATTTTTAATACAGCTTAATTGTTAAAAGTGTTACTTTTCTTTGTTTATTCTTTTGTTCCTGTTGATTCCATTTGCAAAAGTCTTTGGTCCTTTTTATATATATTGAATTGGTTGGTTGGTTTGTAAGTTTGTTGGTTGATTGGTTGGATTTTATGTCATGTCAATTCTTGGGTTATTTTATGCCGAAAACTTTTTTCTTTTATTCATTCTTTGTTGAGTACAATTGTTATTTGTGCAAGTACAATCAGATCTATTTAGCCCATAGATGGGACCCTAGCAGGTACTACCACTCTGTAATTCATCAGGTGAATGCTGGAAGAGCTTAGTTGATAATATATTTTAAATTCTAATTTTTCTATTTCATTAAATTAATAAATAAATCTTATTTTTATGTTGAAAAAGTACTAATGGGACCCTAACACTGGATACTACCACTCTGGATCAGAGTGGACCTGGGTGTAACACTCCCCAGAGGTCCAGAATTGGAACCTCACCACTAGATACAGTTTAGCATCATACCCAGGACACTAAGACCCTCAGCCACTGCCTTTTAGCACATATATGATAAAAATGGTTGGGGCATTGCTATAAGCACAATATGGTCAGGACAATTAAAATCAGTCATGCATACCAGAATTGCATTCTTATTAGATACAGAGAAAGATGGCTTCCAGGCTAAGATGGGGTCCTTCCTCTGTTCACCATCTACTATTGTGGGAGTTAGCAGTTGGTTGGAAAAAGTTTGAGTCTAGGACAGAGCAATTAGCAGTTGACTGTTGGACACAAAATCATTTAGAACAGATTTTAAATTGCTTCATAATACTGACTGCCATGTTCCAATTTTAAATTTTAAGTTTGTTTAAAATAAAATTAAAAAATAACAATCATCTTGATAATTAAGCTCAACAATTAAACTATACATGTAAATTATTTTTTTTTTCGTTTTTTAAAATCTTAATTAAGAATTTTATAAAAAGATTAGTTAGAATTCCTCAGAGTCAAGTCAACCTCGACATTGTGCAGACAGTGAATCTATCTGTACAGCTTTTCTTTCCTGCGTGCATGTGGTTATGTATCAAGGGAATGAATAAAGAAGTGTGTACACAAGATATGTTTCAATGTTCCTAATTAATAAGAACAAATGGAACAGAGAAACAAACGATCCTGAAAAAGATGTCCCCCTGAAGAAAACTTGATGCAGTCCGAAACAAAGAGAAGATTATAAGCTTATAAGATTAGCAGCGAATGTAATCATAAGAAGAATGCAACATATGGTGCACCCAGTAAGAATTGAACTTATAAACAATGATATGCAATAAAGGTCTTCTAGCCTAGCTCATTAACCATTACATCAGATGAGGTGCCCAAAATAGTCCTTTACTAAGCTTAGGTTAGTTTGACACAAGTATATAGGATCCAATGATAATTAAACTGATTAACAATCACATGCAATAATGATCTGCTAGCTTTGCTCAACACAATTGGCACAGCATTTTTTTAGTTTCTCAAACCCTTCAAAATAAAAAATGAATGAAGAAAAAAAAATTGGATTAAACTTTCTAAATAAATCATATATATGTGTCTGTGTGTATGTGTGTGTGTGTTTTATCATTATACAGTATTGGCCATAAATAAGTACACCCCTACACCCTCATCATCATCCAGAAATGTGTGTCTGTATGTATGCATGGATGTGTGTATATAAATGTGTGTGTACGTGTGTTTTATCAATTTAAAGTATTGCCCATAAGTACAACCCTAACAATCTTTTTATCATCATATGATTTTTTTGTAATGGATTTAAAAGAAAATCATTCTGATTATTATTTTTTAAACAGTGGAGATTTAATTTCTAATCATACACCCAAAGAGTGCGCAGGATTGCCTCATCAGTGATGTTCTTGAGATCATAACAAATTTCGGATCTTCCAACATCATACACATTTTCCCAAGTGACCCTACTGAAACAATTATCCCAGTAGGTGATCCTTAAGAAAAAGTTCACCAAGCACACAATAATGTTCAGCACACACACACACACACACACACACACACACACACACACAAACTGCAACTCTCACTGATATTATGAGTGACCAATGAGAAACTACATGACAAAAGGGAACAACTGATTGCTTGTCTTTTCCTTCTGGATTTAACATGTTGAAAAATATGTGCTCACAACAAACACTGTTAAATTCAAGATATTAGATTCAGATTATCAAAAAAAAATTGAAAATTTACTCTATTAATTTTTGCAAGTCAGATTTAATTTATAATGTACATCTATGGAAAAATAGACCCTGACTTTGATTCCAGTGTTGGGCTTTTGCATTCCCTTTTGATAAATATGACTGTATACCTATGTGACTAAGCAGGTTTGAAAAAAGAAATGAAACATCCGAAAACAATTTGAAACCATGTGTAGGGTGAAGGTGGTATTTAAAAGGAAATACTAAATTCTGATATTGGACAAAAAGTCAGGAGACATTTTATCATGAATGTACATTGCAAATTGAACCCCTATCTTAAAATTTAAAAAATGATTTTGAATATAAATATATATTTGCATAATCTCAATCTGTTTAGCCCATTATCTAATAATCTGAAAAAAAAATCTTATTACAATGGAGATTGTATGTTTGTCCATAATCGAAACTGTATTACTGTGACCTGATTCAGGTTTTGAAATTAGAAAAAGAAAGAAAGAAAAAAAACCGGAAATGTAAATTTGCCGGGTGGCCTCGGCCGGAGAATCAAAACAGATGATGGCCATGAAATGACCATATCAGAAGTGGAATTTCGAGTGGGCAGAGGTCCTCCTAGAAGCAAGGATCTTTAAATTGACAGCAATCGAGATGGTCCTTTGAAGCCAATGCTGGAGAAATTCAAGTGGCGTTGGGAAACACTTGAGTTAACTGTAAGGGCTGGAGACAGCTCTTTGATATAACCAGACTGATGTCGCTCGGAAGAAGTTGACCGTTTTATCTTGGGCTCTTGGAAAAAATATATTTTTATTTTTTTCCTTTCTCCACTTAGGAAAAAGATAACTTCTTTTGTTTGGAATTAAAGAGAATCTTTTTATTGTTTTCCTTTCCCACTTGGGAAAAGAGATAAACTCCTTTTTTTTGAAAATCTTATAGAAAGGAATTAAATATAAATGTATTTAAAAACACTCCAGTAGCCGGAAGAACTGTCGATTTGGCGGAAGTGAATTCGATTGGCTGGTTAGAACTAAAGGGGGGGGGGGGGTTACCCTGCCAAAGTGGGAGGTGCAGAGAAAATTCCTAATATCTTCATGCCGGCCGGAAATAAAATTGTTCCGATTGAAATATTATTTAACTGCGACGTTTTTGCTTGAGAAGTAGATGAAGCCAAACCAGGCTTGAGAGCAGATGAAGTTGTGATTGCTTGAGAATCACATGAGCTGATCGGGCTAGCTGAGAAGATTAACGCAAATACTGAGAGCCGAGAGTAACTGACTTCAGCTAAGACCATTTGAAAATTTAGTCAACTTTACAAACTGTTTTGCACAATACTTTGCAGAAGACCAGAAGTTATTAATTACGGTCCATCACTCCCACAGTCTTGAAAAATAATTGTTTGTATTCTTTTGTTATTTGAATATAAATTTTGTTAAGTTTGAAGAAGAAAAAGAATCGTTGTTTTTTATGTGACCACTAGGCCGCCATTAACCTTGGAAATCAGTTTCTATAGCAGATTTCTAGTCGTTTGAGATCTGAACACAACGTGAGCATTCGGCTAGATTTTCGGCAAATATAGAGACCCTGCAATCCTTGGTTGATGCAGAAAATCTGATCTTGACGGCCAATTTCGGAAATTCTGTGAGCCCTTTAGCTCAGTAGCGACCGACGGGTTATATTACTAATCAAGTCACAATTCCCTAAGTTATTTATGTCACATTCGCCATGATTTTATTTTATTTAAACCTCAATTATTTATAAAATTGTTTTACATTATTAATTCTGTTGACCACATATACATACTAATAACATGCAATTGTATTTATATATACAACAAAATTGTGGTTTACAGGGTGAAAGGGAAGGCTAATTTGCATATTGATTTTAAAAATTTGATTTTAATAAATATGTACTTAGTATTATTGATTTCTAATTGTTTGAATATGAGCAAAAATCACGGGGATGAATCTTAAAAGAAATCCATTAACAAGAAGAAATAACTGCAACTTAATTCTTTACTTCCTATCATAACTAAATAGTTAAATTGGGAAACTTTAGCAATGAATTATGGGAGTGATGGAAGTTTAGTTTCAGTAGTTCTATTTCTATAATTATACCCCTTCTGTTTCAAATCTTTTTATTTGCCTTCTTATTTAGTTTCATTAGCCTTTATAATTTAATATAATATTTTATTTCATTAAAACTTAAATACTTGCACCTGGGGGTGCATATATCTGCTAGTATATATAACAGAAAAATTAAATGAGAGTGCTTATTCTGAAACTCTGCCAAAAAATAGGTCATATCCATCTTGGTTAGGTTGAGAAATTGTCAGCATCCACTCATATTAATATAATTTCTGATTAATATCTGAACATAGAGTATTTTTCTCACCAGTGAGATTTTATAAATTGTAATCCCAACAGATTTTGTTTGTATAGTAAATGGACAAAACCAAATCCATGAATCAAAATCACTGCCTATTTTTAATCCCTGAGGAAACAGAGAAGAGAAAGGATTACATGGATATCAGTGTAATACTATTGTTTGTCCGGATATCTCATAGCAAAATAGATATTTATGTATTGGATTTATCCATAGACATGCACAATCTTACCATTCCTTCATTTTGAATGTTTCCTTATTTTGTATATATACAAAAGTTAATTTTTTGTTTGAAAACAATGTCCTTTCTATTTTTCAGATTGGAAGATTTATACGCTTTATATATTCCTACAAGTTTAAAAAAAAATATTTTCAACCAATTTGTTGTCTATTATTGCTCTGAAGAACAGTCTGTTATTTTGGTTTCTCATGTGAAAAATTCACTAATTCGAGTTCAAAGCAGCAACAAACTACTGTTGATGCTAATTTTAAAAGATTTTGAACAAGCAGTAAGACTTTTTTGTAAGTAGCATGGCATCATCCTAAGTAATAGTACAGATAGAGAAATATAAATTATCATTGTGGTTATTATTCACTAATGTATTGGTGTCTTTATCTTGATTGTTATAATCTCAATATTTTGGCCAATGTACTCTCCAATCTTTTTCAGATGTCATAGTCCATAACCATCTGAGAATTTCAAACTGAACTCTTTATTGAATTTATCTAATTAAGATAGAAAAGCAATTTGGCTTGAGGTTCAGAAATTCTACCACCTAATTACACTATGAATAGTACAAGTCAATTGAAGAAACAGATAAAATGACATGAGGTTTAAGACCACCTTTAAATTATGTGTTGGAGGCCATGGTGTAATGGATAGAGCTGTAGGAAATCGACTGGTCAACTTGAGTTCAAATCCTAGACAAAGCTACAGTTCACATAGCACTAATACGCTTGGGAAAGATATGAATCCAACTACACTCCCTCCAGCTATGGGTAAATAGTAGGACAGACTGGACTCTTTAACCTTTGTTAGGCAACCTGTCTAGGAGAAGGGAAACTGTGAATTTAAACTCCGCCTGGGGGTGGTTACTGCTATAATTGGGTCTGTTCTAATTAGAGATCTATTTCACTAACACTACGTTTTTATCCTATTAAACAATGGGGTGGAGGATATAAGCACTAGTTAAAGTGTGTTTAGTTACCATGTGGTCATAAGTTCAATCCCTGGATCAGCCAATATGTAAAAAATCATATACTTTGGTCCAGTAGAAGAAACAAGCATTATCTCAAGAAAGAAGTAGGTTTGGTTTCTTTATTTAATGGCATATCAACCTTTATGGGTTATCTGATGCCATCATATCATATACCATATTTATATACCAGTGGCGACTGTAGGTCATCAATGTTTATTGTGTTCATTACAATCTTTAACAAATTATACCAGAGTTTCTCAACAGGGGAAATATGCCCCCCCCCAGTGCCCACCACTAGGGGGGGCCATATTTCCCCTGCACAAGGCAAAATTTTAAAAATGACAGGGCCACAAGATGGCAAGCAGGGAGGGGGCTACATAAAATTTATAACCGACAAAATATATATGGAGTAATTTATAATTAATGATAATTATTTAAAATATCAAATTTACTATTTAGTTAAAATGTGAAATAAATCTATTTATTTGCATTTTTTTTATCTGATCTATGCAAAATAGCCATTTTTAGTTTTCATTTTCTTAAAATTTAAAACTCCTAATCCATTCTTTATTTAAAGGGTTTTTCAATGGGAGTCATATGGCCCCTCTTAGGAGCCATGAGATTTTTTGGAGGCACAAAGAACTCTCTTTGGGTTAAAGAAGGGCCATAATTAAGAAACACTGAATTGTACTTAACTTAGATGCTAAATAAAGAGCCTGATATATATTTTTTAAAATAATGTGTTTATCTGTTTCGAGTATTGGTTTTTATATATGTAGGCACTGCCAAAAACACACACTTTTTCACATTAAAAAATCAAATTAGAATTAATTAAATTGATTATTCAAGGTTAAATTTTAGTTTTAGTCAAAAAATAGTAGCATAATGAGGATCAGTAAAAAAGTAAAATAATATTACATAATATAATGTAATAATATTACATACTTTTGATATATTTTAAATATTAAATTTGCCAAAATTTACGGCTTTTGTAAACAACTTATGTACTTAAAACAAAAACACGTTATTAAAAGTTTAAAACACCTATAGAAGTTTCTTCTAAGAAATCAATAACAAGAAACATTAAATATACTATATGCAGAAAAATTACTTGAATGTTTATATTTTATATCTTTGTAATATCCATGTTTTTGTTCAAAACATGCAGAAAAACAACCCCACTTTTTTATAAATATATTTTTTTTTAATATATTTATTTTTATCTATTTTTATCTCTCTCTCTCTCTCTCTCTCTCTCTCTCTCTCTCTCTATATATATATATATATATATATATATATATATATATATATATATATATATTTTATTATGATTTTTTAATATTTCCAGCTAAATACTTTGAAACTATGAGAAGGT
>CM042139.1:109529269-109544269 GCA_023376005.1 Doryteuthis pealeii | reverse complement strand
CTCATAATTTTTGTAGAAAACTCTATTGAAAATTTACCCGCCTTTTAAACAGAGCAAATATCGATGTATCATTTTTTTTTACAAGATATTAGCCAATTAAATCATTATTGAAAAGAGTAAAAAAAAAAAGATCTCCAAAAATTTTTTTTTTAGTTTTTATGTCACATTTAATTTTCTGATTTTCGGTACTTATTTTCTACCAGGATAACTCCATAAGATTTTTTCTTCTATTCACACCTTCAGTCTTTTTTTAAATATTTATACTGTAATTTATCCTGTAATACACTGTTTTGAAGGTATATAACCCCGCCGATATTTTGCGACCCCAAAATAAGAGGTATGTGTGTGTGTGTGTGTGTGGGGGGCGTTCAAGAATTAAAGTGACTTGAAAAAAATCAGAAAGTTTTGAAATAAAATAACTGTTGCATTATAAAATTCATTCATTTGCCAAATGAATTAAATAAATAAATACAGTCAGAGAGTTAAAAAAAACATTAAAAATATTTCAAAAGATTTTTAAGAAAGAAAAGGTTTGACCTAATTCAAATTGGATCATGGAATTTCATTAAGCTATGATTTAGTCGCTGAATCTTTAACGCACAACAGTAGAGCAAAACACTCAATATAAAGAGCTTAATATACGTTTAAAATCGAATGGATTAAAAAGTACCAACTTATGTTTCTCGCAGTAGCACGAATCTTCAGGGTATCCTACCTACTCATGCAGAGGGATTGGTAAATATATATATGTGTGAAGAGATGGAAGTGAATGCGACGGTATGTAGTATATTAAGAAAATTGAAAAAAACACAGGTTTAAATAAGTTGAATGGTAGGTTTATTTAAACCTGTGTTTTTTCAATTTTCTTAATATACTACATATATATATATATAGATAGATAAGTGTGCATATTCATGTGTACTTTTACATAACTAGATTTAGTCTGGTTGAAGGTTATCACATACAAACAACCCATCAAGGATTGAATTCCTCATTAATAGCTTATAAAACTATTATTAAACTACCTTGTTAGCAGCTATGTCATGATGAAGGAAACTGTGTACTCTTCTGACATAAGTATGTGAAAATGAAAAACATGGTGGAAGATGACATGAAAAAAATCATCTCAGTTACAATGAGATGATACTGAGCTGCAGGTATGTTAAGAGGACAAAAAATTGAAGAAGAAGAAGAAGAAGAAGAAGAAGAAGAAGAAGAAGAAGAAAGAAGAAGAAGAAGAAGAAGAAGAAGAAGAAGAAGAAGAAGAAGAAGAAGAAGAAGAAGAAGAAGAAGAAGAAGAAGAAGAAGAAGAAGAAGAAGAAGAAGAAGAAGAAGAGAAGAAGAAGGAAGAAGAAGAAGAAGAGAAGAAGAGAAGAAGAAGAAGAAGAAGAAGAAGAAGAAGAAGAAGAAGAAGAAGAAGAAGAAGAAGAAGAAGAAGAAGAAGAAGAAGAAGAAGAAGAAGAAGAAGAAGAAGAAGAAGAAGAAGAAGAAGAAGAAGAAGAAGAAGTGCTTCATATTTGAGTGCAAAAAGAAAAAAAATGTATGGGTTCAGTAGTTTATGGAGTAGATTGTTGGTATTCAGTCCTTGGAAGAGATCATTTTTTATTTTTTTGCATCAGTTTTCTTTGTTTCTCTATGCAAACAGATGAAGAAGAATGCAAAATAGAGTTGAGTATATCCATTGTCAATGTTAATAATTATCATCCTTTATCATTACTACCTCTGTATATAATAATTGTGACACTTTCATATGTATCTAGCTTAAAAGCTCCCCTATTGGGTGGCCATTAAGTTAGCTCATGTGGATGGCTCTTAATTGGGCCTTCAGACCAACAATAACACTTTCAGTTTATTAAATTTTATTATTGTCCAATTAGACACATGGCATAGTGGATATAGACATTGAGTTAATACAGTTCTAAGTGACAGCTATCTCTAGGCTGCAGGTTCAATCCTATGATTATAACATAGAATATTTAACATAGCTTAACACTTGTACCAGTCATGATTAACAGAATGAGAACAGTCTATCCCCGTGGATTGAATAAAGGGTTGGGTTCAAAGTTCTGTGAGGACTCTCGATTATGATAAGAAGGTTCCTAAGTTTGAAGAGAAGGTTCCCAAGTTCAAGGAGGGGGTTCCTGGGTTCGAGAAGGTTCCTGAATCTGACTAGAAATACCTGAAGAAGGCCGGCAGGCACAATGGTCGAAACATTGTGCAGATAACAATAAAGTTGAATACAATAGTCCTACTAATCCTAACAATACAAGTTATCAAGCCTTATCTAAAAAATTCAGAGAAATTTTTTTAAACTTAAACAATATTTTTCAAACAAGAAAATGATATAATTTGTGTATTTGGAACTTATTGGTAAACAATAGGTCAGTTGGTTTAGCTCAGCTGGTAGAGCACTTGCCTAGGAATTGCAAGATTCCTGGTTCGATACTGGTCCTCGCCATCTCAGCCTATGAGTAGCACAGGGAACTGTGTGGTAAAGTGAGGAGCTGATGATAGGTGTGGTGCTCCACCTCAGATACAAAAACAATCTCCTTAGTCTAGTGAAAAGGAGATAGACTCTCTCACTGTCTGGCTAATACCGACATTAGGCCCCCCTGTCGATGTAACATTTTTGGTTTTTCCATTTGGAGTCAGTACAAATAACTTGTTTCTATTCACAACTCTTGAACAGTCAGTATAGAGATGGTTGAAAGAAAAGCAAGTTTCCATCAGATGGCGCCCTGTTACTTTCAATGTCCTTGGGATTTATTGATTGACATTGCATAGTTCACTCTCACTGGAAACTGAAATCTTTTGAACTCAAAAGGAAGATCTGGAGATCTTACTTTCCAGACAAACAATTGTTTCTATTTCATGGGTGACTATTACTGGATTTCATAATCAATTTTGATTATTCCCAAATTTATTTCCAAGTTATAAAAATTGTTATCATACAATTGTTGCAAAAAATGATGTAAATAATCGCTGAAAAAAATCACAGTAATTAAAACTTGGGAATCCAAAATTTCAATATTGTGGGTCTGGATTTGGCCTGTAATTTTTTAAATTTGTTCCAAAATGATATGATATATTGGGCTACAGCCTCTAGGAGTAAATTTGAATGAATTTGACACGCTTAAATTTGCATTTATAATTAGAGAATGTAACAGATGTACTATTTTGAGGACTTGGTACATAGTCACTATTGATATTTATTAAGCATATTTTAGCACAAGGCCAAACAAAAGTAGGAAGATTTTCTTTCACTTATCTTTCCCGCATGTGTGGCTTAGCTGCCTTGAAAATCAGGATTACAAATTCTGACTTTTACTATTTACTAATAGCTTAGTGTGGATGAGATGAGATGGATGCATGCCTTTCCCATGCGCATTATCAGGAAGTGAAACACAAACAGCCTCATGCAGCATTTGAACTGGGGTCAACGATCATATTTCTTATGACGATAACCATTATGCTAAGCGTGTTTGGTTTACAATGCAGATATAATGCTAAACTGAACCCTCACTTTATGTCCAGCAAGTTAGCTTAACCGGATTTTTATCTTTTTGTTTAACCATATAAAGTAGACATCTAGTTGAAAATTTATTAGCCAGAAACCAAACTATCTTTTTTTTTTTTATATCCCATGATATTTTCTGGTCTTCAGAAAAATCAAGACTTGAAAAAAAGTGTGTTGTTTCATTTAAAATTGTAGTATATGCACTGGTCACCTGCCATAAACAGCATTTATCAACTTAAATTTTTACAAAAACAAATAATGTTTGGTGTGATGCCTGTGTTTATGGCTGTCATAAAAAGTGAGATGGATAAATTTATGGTCAGTTTATTTGATGTCAAGAATAAATCATTGATTTTTTTCCTACATTGCTTCATGAAGTGTTGTCAATTTACTATCAGAGTTAACAGGAAGAAACACAATAAGTATTAAAGATAAGGGATAAGGTTTACTAAGCAAAGTCCCATGAGATCTTTTGTTTCTTTTTTTTGGTTGTTTTGTTCTACAGCATATCAACCTGTTGTAACTTGAGTATCAGAGTTAACAGAGAAATAAGAAGAAGTGTCATATGAAAAAGAAATTGGATAAATACAATTCATGTCAAATAAGAGAATTCCATTGCCGTCTCTGACAATGGTAGAGGGAAGAGAGATTACTACATTAGTTGATAAAGTTCATTAAAAAGAGCAGTTTACTACTAACAGCCACAGAGGGGACAGGTTAACAACTTACCTCACCCACTTCCTTGTGGTTCTATTATCCTTCCTTCTCTCCTTACCCATGGTGCCAGAAAGAGAGAGAGAGTAATCTTGAAGAAAGGAAGAAGAAAAGAAAAAGAGAAAGAAAGAGAAGGGAAAAGAAAGGAAAAGGAAAGACAACAACACCCACTTCCAGGTACAATATGCGCATGACCAAAACAACCAGAAATGGGAGAAAGAAAAAGAAGATCAGACTCTTTTTTATGGTGCTTTGATAGCGAGCACATAGGCTCAGCATAGTTGAGAGCAATGAAGGTCATTGCTTGTTTTTTTTTTTTTTGAACAAGCAGGCATGAAGTGAGATGACTGAAGTTCGAAATAATGGGAGCTGACTTTGTATATGTTTGGCCCAGGAACAGGAATATTGTGAAGTTAAGAATACCCACTATTTACCTAAATGGACATTAGTCCTTATAGTCATTGAGGAGTATGAGTCAAGGTGTTGCAAAAGAATGGAAAGGGACCAAGGGAATCTCTGATATCTTAAAAGAATGAGAAATGGGAAGAGAAGCTAAGGCAATCACTAGAGATCTCAGAGTGGCGAGTGGGCTAAGATCTAATTTTTACTGAGGAATGAAGTCATTTCTATTCCATACCATAATGCCAGAGAAAACAGATAGGGAGTCTGTCGAGAAATGGGAAATCATCTATATTCACTACTAGCAGATTCCAATCACAGGAGATGTCATCTAATCTTCAATTCAGCAAGCCGGATATAATTATTAAATTCTACCAAGAATGTGAGAGTCACCGAACCAGCAATTGGAGCATCCCAAGTCATGGACATTTCAGTCTCGCCCATATTCAACCTGGAGGGAAGAATTAAGAATAAATCGAATATCAGGGAATCTTATTGCAGAATTTTCTATTGAAAAGATATTCTGTGCCTTGGTCGTAACAGAATTTATGTTTAAAAAATAAAATTAAAAACAAATTTGAAATTAAAAAATCTGTTAGAATCCGCCAAATCTTCCTAAGGCTCTATGACGTCATGGTTAGGGTTCATTGTCCCAGAATTTGACCCCAAGTGAACAACAGCTACTACATTTTTACCTCCCTCACGTACGGAGAAAAAGAGGGCCAAGCTTACCGAGAGACATGTGACATCACGATTTGGGCAAGGAAGGATTTTACCTTGGAATCTTCAGTGTAGCTTGGTCAGCCAACCTGAGTGGACCTTTGTAGCTTTATGCTACCACTCAGGTTGAGAAATAATAATACTTCGTCTTTGTGGAATTAGAGTCTATCTCTTCGTCTTTGGGGATTTAGAGTCTATCTCTTTCGTCTTTGGGGATTTAGAGTCTGTCTCTTCGTCTTTGGGGATTTAGAGTCTATCTCTTCGTCTTTGGGGATTTAGAGTCTGTCTCTTCGTCTAGAGTCTTTTCGTCTTTGGGATTTAGAGTCTATCTCTTCGTCTTTGGGGATTTAGAGTCTATCTCTTCGTCTTTGGGGATTTAGAGTCTGTCTCTTCGTCTTTGTGGAATTAGAGTCTATCTCTTCGTCTTTGGGGATTTAGAGTCTATCTCTTCGTCTTTGGGATTTAGAGTCTGTCTCTTCGTCGTCGTCTTTGTGGAATTAGATCTTTGGGGATTTAGTCTGTCTCTTCGTCTTTGTGGAATTAGAGTCTATCTCTTCGTCTTTGGGGATTTAGAGTCTATCTCTTCGTCTTTGTGGAATTAGAGTCTATCTCTTCGTCTTTGGGGGATTAGAGTCTATCTCTTCGTCTTTGGGATTTAGAGTCTGTCTCTTCGTCTTTGTGGAATTAGAGTCTATCTCTTCGTCTTTGGGATTTAGAGTCTGTCTCTTCGTCTTTGTGGAATTAGAGTCTATCTCTTCGTCTTTGGGGATTTAGAGTCTATCTCTTCGTCTTTGGGGATTTAGAGTCTGTCTCTTCGTCTTTGTGGATTAGAGTCTATCTCTTCGTCTTTGGGGATTTAGAGTCTGTCTCTTCGTCTTTGTGGAATTAGAGTCTATCTCTTCGTCTTTGGGGATTTAGAGTCTGTCTCTTCGTCTTTCGTCTTTGGGGATTAGAGTCATCTCTTCGTCTTGTGGAATTAGAGTCTATCTCTTCGTCTTTGGGATTTAGAGTCTGTCTCTTCGTCTTTGTGGAATTAGAGTCTATCTCTTCGTCTTTGGGGATTTAGAGTCTGTCTCTTCGTCTTTGGAATTAGAGTCTATCTCTTCGTCTTTGGGGATTTAGAGTCTTTGTGAATTAGAGTCTATCTCTTCGTCTTTGGGGATTTAGAGTCGTCTCTTCGTCTTTGGGGATTTAGAGTCTGTCTCTTCGTCTTTGTGGAATTAGAGTCTATCTCTTCGTCTTTGGGATTTAGAGTCTATCTCTTCGTCTTTGGGATTTAGAGTCTGTCTCGTCTATCTCTTCGTCTTTGGGGATTTAGAGTCTATCTCTTCGTCTTTGGGGATTTAGAGTCTGTCTCTTCTGTCTCTTCGTCTTTGGGGATTTAGAGTCTATCTTCTCTCCAAAGACTGGAAATAAAATAAGCCGGCGCTCACTCGAAACTCAACAACTCTTCAACAACCCAAGAACTAAATTAAATACTTCTACAATAAGGAATTTGTAGCATAGCTACCTTATTGTCACAAGAACTCTACGAAATCTTCAACCAAAGAACTCTACGAAATCTTCAACCAAAGAACTCTATGAAATCTTCAACCAAAGAACTCTATGAAATCTTCAACCAAAGAACTCTGCGAAATCTTCAACCAAAGAACTCTACGAATTTCAAACAACACAAACGACAATTATTTCATCATTTAAAGAACTCTTGTTACCTCCGGACTCATAGCTAAGTTGGTTGGTTCGGTAGGTTTTACAACTTTAAGGGCGGCTGACAAGTTGTTTAAATCCTCTGCAGTGTTGTGTGCAATTGTGTTTCGAGGTTTGATATCCTCAGAGTCGGCTGTTTTGATCGCTGAACTGGTTGAAGTTGCATCCTTTGTTGTCGGCACTGTGTTGTGCCAAGACCAACTAGAATTACTAGGCCAGATGGATCGAGTCTGACGTCACTGCGATATCATCATATCTAGTCCCAAGTTTGTTTCACCCAAACCGAGGCTACACGAGCAACACCGGCTAGATACACATGTGTCTAACAAATAATAGTCAAATAGTCAACGACTTTTTCTTGTAATTATTCAGTCAATTAATTTTATTTTATTTTAATTTATAAACAAAAATGCCTTTTAAGTGTGTTGTGCCTTTTTGTAATGGGAACTAAATGAAATGGACCAAAAGTTAGTGTTTTTTCTTTCCTTATGATAACATTTTGGATTTACGCTATCAGACGAAACATTTTTTACCTACAAAGAATTCCAAAGTGAGTAATTTTTTTGTATTTTTGTATTAATATTTTGTATTAAAACTAAATAAATTTAATTTAAACTTCAATAATTGAAGTATTTTAAAGTCTTTGTAATTCACAAAATCAAGTTTAAGACATTAAAAGCTCTGTCTTAAGTTAACAATTTTTTTCACATAAGAGCGTAAAGTAAAAAGTGTTGTAAAAACTCATATTTTAGAAATAAACTCTAAAGAAATTCTCGATATTAATTCATTAAATTCGTAAAGGGATATTTTTATAAACATAAAAGAAATAATTCTGATAATCCTAACAATATTTTTGAATAGTTTTATTCATAAGTAAAAGAGTCTATTAAATTAAATTGACTATTTTGGTTAGTCTTAAATGCGAGAAAGTAAATATTTGTCTAATGTCTAATAATCCCACAATTACTTTGATATAAATTTATTCAAATAAAAAAGGGATATTATTATTATTATTGATATTATTATTATTATCGTTATCATTATTATTATTGAACTAAAGTTGGAAAATACTTGACTTTTTTTTTGGTAAGTAATTGTTTTATTTCATCATAAAAAAATCTTTCTTTTTTTTTTATTTATTTACTTTATTTATCTATTTTTTTCCTACTTGGCTTTTTTTTTTGGGGGGGGGGTAAGTCAGGTTAGTTAATTTCATTTATTTAACGAATCTTGAAATATTGAGGACAATTTGCAAATTTAGCCTTTGTTATCATTATTTACTCCTTTTGAGTTTTCACATCAGTGTTAGCTGATGGTCTTTCACTGGAGTCTGAGTGACAGCAAGTCTCCTCAGGTCTCCAGGACTCTTCTGAGTATTCTGGCAGATTGCAGCAGTACAGTGTTCTGGATGGTATCAATCATTATAATTATTGCTATCATTATTATTATTAGTTTTTCACACCAGCTGATGGTATTTCCCTGAAGTTATTATTGTTATCATTGTTATTTAAATTATTATTATCATAAAAATACTGATTCTAATAATAATAATAGTAATAATAATGATTCTAATAATGAAGGTTTGGAAAGTTTGGAAATCAGAGGAAGTATTGAAACCATTCAGAACACTGAACTGCTGCAATCTGCCAGAATACTCAGAAGAGTCCTGGAGACCTGAGGAGACTTGCTGTCACTCAGACTCCAGTGAAAGACCATCAGCTAATGCTGATGTGAAAACTCAAAAGGAGTAAAAAAAAAAAAAAAAATAATAATAATAATAATAATAATAATAATAAAATTATTGATAATAAAATAATTCTAATAGTAATTAAATTAATCTCATGTCTTTGTAATTCACAATTGTAATTCAATTGAAATTTAGGATTAAAATTAAAGGATTAAAAAGGATTCAAATCTATCAAAATTTTCAAAATCATTTTATCCAAAAAATAATTATTCATTATTCTAATTCAAAAAATATATAAATGTTAAAAATTCTCTCTTTATTTGTACATAGATTTGTCACTAATAATTTTTTGTTGAATTGGTAAATTATGTTCCTTAAAGATATCAGAACACTCTTCATTTTCCTAGAATTATAAGAAAAATGCTTCATATTGTAGATTTTTTGCTGACAAACTTTTAAGATTTTTACAAGGATTTAAAATAGGTTTTGATTTTTACAATATTTTTTAGGTATGTGAACTACATTTTCGACCAGAGGACATAAGAAGAGAAGCATCAGCATTTGATGAAAAAACAGGGGCAGCAATTAAAGTTAAACTTTTAAAAAAATCTCTTTGTGATGCGCAATTCCTAGAAATTCTCCCAAACTGTCCCTCATATCTATCATCATCAATCACCTCTAGAGAGTCACCAGATTCTAGAAGAATTCAACTGGACAATTCTGCACTTAAAAGTGCTTTAAATGGACACAGAACAACAGCAAGCTAATCCCCCTAGTATAATTTTTATACTAAAATTAATCATGTCATTTTTTATATTGATACAGATGAATCAAGCAAATATTTTAATTCAATAAAATTTATATATGAGCAGCTAAAATTAATGACACAGAATAAGTTTGATTATTCAACAGAAATGATGATATTTTCTTCATTATTATATAACTGCTCTCCTAAAGGGTATAGATTATTAAGAGATAGCAAAAATATAATTTTACCTAGTTATTCGACAATTAAAAGAGTAACATTATCAACAAATATGAATCCTTTAATTGAGCAACATGATAACAATTTTCTCATGTATATTAAAAACAAATTCAAGTTACTTGTACAGAAAGACACTACAGTATCTTTACTTGTTGATGAAATTCACCTAAAACCTTATTTTGATTATAAAGGGTGGTAATATTGTTGGCTTATCTGACAATAGAAATGAAGCTGCAACAAGTGCATTTGCTTTTATGCTTAGCAGTGTATTCTCACCATATAAGGATGTTGTGCATGTTATGCCAACTAAATGTCTTAAAGCTGAAAATTTATTTATATTGTTAAACGTATTATAATTGGTTTAGAGGAGATAGGCTTTCAAGTATTATCAATCATAACAGATAATAATGCAATAAATAAAAGGCTATATCTTACTTTTGCAATCCACCAAAGCTTTCGATATATAATCCACACCCATTTGTTAAGTCTCGGCCTCTTTTCTTTCTATTTGACTCAGTCCATATATATTAAAATGCATTAGAAACAATTGGCTTGGTCAAAAAGATGCAACTAAATGCATGCTCTTTCCAAAATTTGTCATAAATGGAAATCATGAATTAAATAGTATCCAAAGTGCCCCATTTTGTACCTTACAGAAACTTCATGCCCTGGAATCTCAGTCAATTTTGAAATATTGTTATAAATTGACCTCAAAAGCTCTTTATCCTACTAGTCTTGAAAGGCAAAATGTTAATTTAGTTCTGGTGCAAATTTTCAATTAATATAAATCATTCTTTCTTCATTCAGTAAATCAAAGGAAATTAGCCATGCATATAACATTGAATGTATTGGCAGACCATGAGCTACTTTTTAATGTGACACTTGTGATGAAGTCATAATATTGAAAAAATAGAAAAGATGTTTATCTTAAGCTCTAAAATGCTCTTTTAAATAACTTTGTTCTAGAGAAAATGATAACATCATTAATAAGTTAAGACAAAAAAAGAAACTTCAGACATTCAGCTGAATTTTATATCTATAACCTATTTTTCAATAAGTATTATTTGATTTTTGTAATTTGTTTGTCTGTTTATATCTAATTATTGATTGTTCATTATTCATAATTCAGTATATATTGTAAATTTACAGAATAATCATTAAAATTGAAAAAAAAAGCAAATCAAAACAATGCTGATTATAATTTATCTAAACTTGGTTTCAAATTATATTTAATATATTATTTGTAATCTGTTCTTATATATATATAATATTGTAAAAAATACAGAATAATCATTAAATTGAAAAAAAAGCAAATCAAAACAATGCTGATTATAATTCATATTTAATAATATTATTTATATTTATTGTAATTTGTTTGTCTGTTTATATCTAATTATTGATTGTTCATTATCATAATTCATTGTTCCTGTATTAAGTAATTATCACTTGATAATTACAATATTGTTAAATTTACAGAATAATCATGAAATTTAAAAAAAAAAAGCAAATCAAAACCATGCTGATTAAATTACCTAAACTTTATCAAATTATATTAGTATATTTATTTATATTTTGTTGTTTGTTTATCTAATAATTGATTGTTCATTATTCATAATTCAGTTTACAGTTTTTTTAAATTAAAATAAAAAAACATGCAAATCAAACAATGTTGCTTATCATTTATAAAAAATGTTTTCAATTTAAAAAAATATATATTATGAACGAAATTCAGTTATTAAAGTTTAATGTAATGGTATTGTTTTTTTATGTACCTCAACGTTGCCTTTACAAGTTTTTTTAAAATTAAAATAAAAAACATGCAAATCAAAACAATGTTTGTTATCATTATAAAAGTGTTTTCAAATTTGAAATAAATAAAATTATAACGAATTCAGTATTAAAGTTTAATAAACATAACACTTGTTTATTTACTGGCTTTACGAGACAACGGTATCTATTTCGCTTGCTCTAAAGTTGGGCCCACTTTGTGACGTCACACACCCAAAACGGGCCTTCTATATCGGTGGCCTCGGTTGTGCGCACTCGTACAGGGTTGTTCGGTAGGTTTACAACTTTAAGGCGGCTGACAGGTTGTTTAAATCCTCTTGTAGTTTTGTTATTGTTGCCTTGTCAGGTCGTTTGGGCTACATTTTAGGATGCAGTAACTCCATTTCCGTTTCGCGAAGAGATCGAATAGTTTCTTTCGTGGGAGACTTGTATACTGTGTTGTGCCTCTGCGCTGGTTGTTGATGATTCGTTTGTTGGCCTCGCTGTGTTATGTGCAATGTTGTGCACGGTTGGGCCGTCAGGTTAACAAATTTAAGTGCGGTGTCATGGTATTTGTTGTGAGTGTGGTTTTGTGTTCCTTGTTACAATAGTATTATTCGTGCTTAGTCTTAGCACTGGGTTCGCTTCTCGTAGCTAACCTTTTAGTCCCCAAAGTGTCTATATATGTCCTGCAGTAATACACATATGTAAATGAGATAACACGCCATTGGCTATCTCACTACACCTCCCTGAAACGGAGAGGTTTTATTCCCCTCGTTGATCTATTGCTTCTCCTAAATATCCTTGGGGGTGTTCTTCGTAATGGTGACCGCGGTCTCATTTCATCACTACTGGATCCCTGGTATGGCACCTCGGAATCCGGACTCGCTTTCATCTATGGGTCTATAACGTCTCCCCCAATTGGTTTATATCTCTCGTTTCTTTCCGATTCCTCCACACTCATGTCTTCCTCATATCTATTCTTAGCTGATCAGTGTGGGCCAGCACACTTCTCTCCTGTGTTGTTATTATAGCGGTGTGTTCCCTTTCTGCATAATAAAATACGCTTTTTCAGGTTGCGCGTCCTTATTCTTTTTGTACCACATTTTTTCATTAGTCGAAAAAGACATGGTTATGGGGATCTGATCTTCTTCCCATCAAGGCAGAAGGACTTAGTGTTCTATCAGCATGAGGAATGGATCTGTAACTCATCAAGAGTTTAGGTAGTAAAATTCTTATGGTCTCACGGTACGGCTCAAATGCTTTTAATCCTAATTTAACCGTTCTAACCATCCTTTCCGCAGCCCCATTTGATTGTGGATGGTAGGGTGGATTTTATAGGGTTTACATCCTATCTTCCTCAACCAGGAACATAGACTTTCATCACAGAATTCGGACGAATTGTCCGATACCAGGGTTCTCGGTACGCCGATCCTTGAGAATACAGTTCTCAAAATTGAATGACAGTTGCAGATTTCTTATCACGCACCTGAATAATCTCTGGCCACCCGAGAACGAATCTACTAAAATCAATAGTAGTCCTACGCCTTTGGCATAGGCATGGTCCATGTTACTCGACTCCATGGTTCTTGTTCTTTGGACCGAATGAGTCGATTTTTGTGGAAAGTCTTATTTCCATGCATTTGCGACATTTTTTTACATAATCTTCAATGTCACGCGAATATCCTGGCCACCAGCTCTTCCAATTTGAGTCTTTTTTTTGTGTGCCGCTATTCCACAATGTATATCTCGTGGTACACTTTTAATTATTCTTTTCGCATTTTTTGCGGAGTACAACCAAATCTCCGTACATATAACCCCTCTGTCCATAGTTAGTTTATGTTTAACCTCCTATAAAGGCCTTTCAGCTTTAGAGCAGGCGTTCCATTTATCCTCCCATTCTATTCGATATTTTGCTCAGATAGGGTCCAGAAGGTTTCTTCTTGAAGCTGTTTAATCGGCATTACATCGGTTTCGACCCAATTAATACATCTTCAGTGTCGCTTATTTCTCGTCTTCTTTGTTAAATGCTAATCTGGATAACGCGTCGACATGCGGAATAGTGTTTCCTTGACGTACATGATATCGAAATAAAGGCCATCAGCAGTATGGCCCATCTCATTAACCTGGCGGATGTGACCTTGGTAATTCTTTCCTTGGATTAAAAATGAATTTTCAAGGTCGATGTTCAGATTTTAGTAAAAATTTTCGACCCAATAGAAATGTTCGGGCGCGCTGTGTGCTCCATACTATGGCCAAAGCTTCCTCTCATATTTGAATAGTTTAATTCTGCCTTGGTTAGCTTCGCGACAGGTACATAATCGGATGATCGTCCTGTGACAATATAGCAGACACAGCAATTCACTGGCATCCGTATTAAGGTTATTCTTTTCTGGATCAAAAACTTTAATAACGGGTTCCATAAGTACTTTTTTATTTTTAAAGCCGTTTCTTGTTTTTGTCCACACAAACTCACTATTCTTTCTTTCGTAATTCTGCAAATCTTCAGTTAAATCGGAATATTCGGCACATATCTGCTATAAAAATAGCCAATCCTAAAAACGATTCTAATTCTTTTGTTGGCTGGGGATGCCACCTGCGATATTTTAATTAATAAATTTGGTCAGGCGAAATCCTTCTTTGGATATTTGAAAGCCCAAAATTTATCTTCTCGCATAAATTTGCATTTATCGTAGTTACACTCATTCCGGTTCTTTTAATTTGTTCATAACTCGCTGTTTTTTGTTGCAATTCATTTATACTGGCCCCTATTAAAATATCGTCCTGATAAATTATAATATTTTCTACTACTCCTTTTAAACATTTTCGATTGCTCGTTGAAATATGCCGACGCTGTCTTTATTCCGTATGCATTTTCGCCATCTCATCAATCCCAGGGTGTGTTAATATGGTATCTCTTGAAATTTATCGTCAATGTATTTGATTGTAAGCTGCCTTAAATCAAATTTTCGTAAAATATTTAGTGCCTGTTAATGTATGCGACACAGTTTCAAGCTCAGGAATAGGATACGAATCTGAACA
Organism: Doryteuthis pealeii; assembly: GCA_023376005.1. Classification (NCBI taxonomy): domain Eukaryota; kingdom Metazoa; phylum Mollusca; class Cephalopoda; order Myopsida; family Loliginidae; genus Doryteuthis; species Doryteuthis pealeii. The sequence goes on along the minus strand of CM042139.1, from coordinate 109,529,731 downwards.
GATTTATGATTCACACCAATCTTATAATCACCACATATTCTTAATCCCCATCTTTTTTTTCGAAAACTACAATTGGGGAGGCCCAGTTACTACACCGACCGATACTGGTTTTAACACTCCTTCTCTACCATATCTTCCAAATTCTTTTTATAAAGGTCGCAAATGTATAGGTATCCTACGCCATTCGTAATTGAGGGGGCTATTTTCTTTCACTCGTATTGTGGCTTTATAACCTCTCAAGATTCCTATTTTTTGCTTTTTACTTTCTATGCAGTCGATTAAATTGTCTGTATCTATGTTTATAATATCTGTGCCTATTAGTCATGATTTTTAAACAATCCACTACAGTTATAGGGACCAACTCGAATCTTCGATTAGCCTCAAACGTAGCGTCGAATGTCCCAATGCAGTGATGTACGGACGCATCAAATTGTCTTAATTTCAAGAACTATCTCTCCTCCT
>CM042139.1:109469781-109529259 GCA_023376005.1 Doryteuthis pealeii | reverse complement strand
CCCCTGCACACATGTGGCAAAAGAATATATAAAGAACGGGAGTATTTTAAAAGTGTGCTCTGGATTTTCTCTGGATTAAATTGGCATATCGGAAAATGAGCAAGAAAAGAAAATGGACGCCGAGACGAGAGAAACAGCCTGACCAAAAGATGAAGAACGCGCTTGATTTGAAGATAGGAACACCAGATATGAGTGATGGATAGATTTAAATGGAGAAGATGATAATAAAGCAGACATTAGGAAGAACTATAAGACACTGTTTGATAAACTTGACTCTGTACACGAGGAGAGGAACTTTATATTGTTTATCATTGGTTTTATTTGTTCTTTGCATAAAATTGGTTAGAATTGAACTAAGTTTTAATTCATTATTTGTTGTTGTTAGTTTTAGAATTAAATGCTATACTAACACCAATACTAGTCTGCATATATTTCGGTTGTTAAACCTCAGCTCTATGCTACATTTAGTTATTATTGAATAAAATTTAGACACATTTGTTGAAGCTGTTTGTAGATAGAATATATCTTGGGTTGGGGGGATGTATAAGCAAAAACAATTCATTACCAATATTAACAAGAACAACATATTTTATTACAGAGCAAAACTTTATAGAGAAGAAATAACATTAGTGCAGAAATGTATACATAGATATATGTTTCTGTAGTTGTTGGTTATAAGCAAGAAACGGGTCTTTGTGTTATTAACATGTTCTGTAATTTTAAGTTAAAGGAGTAGAGTGTTTGGACCTACATGTCAACACATGAGTTCTTGTGTAAGAAGTTGTGGGGACAAAAAGCTACCTGTTACACAGATGGCAGAACAAAATATACATTAATGGTTGAGTGAAATGTCAGAGATGAGAGAGAGAGGAGAGAGAGCGATGAGAGAGAGAGGAGAGAGAGAATGGCGACGAGAGAGAGAGAGAAGAAGGAGAGGGGAGGTTTGATTTTTAATGCTTTAACTCAGTTTGCACTATAGACCATATTTCACAAATGTTTGGGTAGCATTTTGGATGTTGTCTGACACTGTGTGAATATTTTGACTCACAAACTGCTGAGGAGAGAAAAAAGAATTGCCATTCAATTCTTTTGAAAAAAATAGGCATTTTGCAAATATTCTTCAAGAACACATTTTGCAGGAATCCTTTCACATGCAGCTAAATAAGAATAAACGAACATGGAATTTTCTTGATGTTGATGTTAATTCCTGGTTCCAAATGTCAGAAGTGACAGATTTTTCCATCTGTTTTGTTTCTTTTGATTATTCAAATCATGTCTTGGCAATTCTGGGAATACACATTTTTGCAATGAACCAATCAGCATTTGTAGAAAAATGTGTTCAAAAGTATGAAAACTGATAGCTGTCTTAACCAAGACTGAATGGAACAATAAATAAAACATTATATTTCTTCCAATCATCACATTTAACAAGATTTAAAGTTTCTCATTAATCAAAGAACCTCTGTAACTTCCTCTTTTAAAGCTGTCTCATTGTATTTCTTTTAATATCCTCCACGCCTTTCAAATGAGATTCAGTAAATAGTTTTATTTCTATGTATAGAGTTAAGTGTGTAAGAGAGGAGAGAGAGCTTTCTGGATTTGACAATAGCAATCACATGATGTCCCAGAAGTTTTTGGTGTCATATTTATAGACAACTTTTTGGAATGTTTCCATGACTAGGTTTGACCAGAAAGAATCTCTGAGAGGATTGACTCAAGATATGAAAGATACCAGATATCCATCAGGACTGTAGTGTCTCTCAATCTTACTCTATATATGAGGAAGCAGTTGATGATTATTAGTCATTGTTTTGTTGTACTAATAAACTTTAGAATTGAAACTAAGTTTTAATTCATTATTTGTTCGTTATTAGTTTTAGAATTAATCATGCTAAACTAATTCATGAATTTTCTGTTTTAGAAATCAGGATAAATTCACAGGTAAGGTGAGTATGAGGATGCTGTACTTTCATATACCTTATGTTTCACCAAAACATAATCCAAAAGTTTATTGAGACTTATCTCATTTATATATAGTATTTCAATTTGGGCACTGACTCACCTAAGACATCAATCATTGTTATATAAGTTGTTCATATGTGCACATGTCGTTCCATTGTAACAGATTCAGTGTGATGTGACCCACCAGGAGCCGTGCGGTCTTTAATGCAAAAAAAGAATAAAGACCCACCAGTAGTGTTGGTTTGCACTAAAAAACACTAAAAAAAAAAAACAACATGATCCACCCGTATAGTCTTATACATCTGAATGTTTTAAATTTTAGATCTTTACAATTTGTAGAGGCTGGTGAAAACGAATTCTGACAAACTGCGAATAATATTTGGATGATGAGTAAATGAAAAGGATGCTGGCAAAATTGGAGGAACAACAAACACATCGTATACTAACAAAAAAGAGAATAAATTTATTCAGCCAGAAAGTTGGAATCATTTGGCAAAAGGTTTGGCTTAAATGGCCAAGATTGTTGTTTGGTAGGTAGCTTGTTAAATTAGGAAAGGATGTTATTAACTCCCATTCCTAACATGAATGTCTCATTCATCGGGTCAAAGTCTAGTCGCATATATTGATGTTATACTATTTCTGGCATCAGGCTATTGAGTTGTGAAGCTGCTGTGTGTCATGCGATCGGACAGTTCTTTTGTTGTGAAAAGAAGTAATGTTGGGTACGTGCCGTGCTGAGGAAAAAGTCTCATCTTCACACACTGGGGATAAAGTCCAACTTCACGCCGGGATAAAGTCATCTTTGTTGTGGTAAAGGCCAACTAGACTTGTTAATCGTAAGTTAGCTTATAGTAGGGCGTTAACTAGCTCGATGTTATCTTTTTTTTTTCTGTGGAATGAATTTACGACGGATATTTCATGCATGGATGTATGAGTACAGCACCTCACATGACCTTGCCTTATCCAATTCAGATTCTAGAGATTCTTAATTCATTTTTTGAATCTAAATTTGTTCAAAGCTGTGGAAATTTTGTGAATTTGGATAGAGTTCATGGTGTGGCATGTCTTTATATGTGTTCGTTTCATGAATTATAAAATATAGGAGATTATTTAACAAAATTAAAACTCTGTTAAAGGTTCAGATGTTTGATCATTTATTACAACCTCATGAATCTTCCACTTAGTTTAATGTACACAGGTCAGATAAGGGAGATAAGATGTAGAAGAATTTTGGTTTGTTTGTTAGATTTTATGGGCATGTTCAACCTTTGTTGGTTTATTCATCACCAGAGATGTTTTGTTCTATTATTGCCACTAAGGGTATTTCAAACTCTTTTCTTTTTAAACATCAATTTTTTTAACGCAATTTTAAAAACTGCTTTTTTCCTATTTACCCATAGAGATAGGACCACTAAAAGGTATACCTCTCTGGGTTAGAGTGGACCTGGGAGCTAATGGCAATTTGGTTTGGTTTCACTCTTATATTATGCATAAGTCAACTTTAAAGAGCTTAATAGAAACTAGCACATGGTGTGCTAGCTACAATAATTCAGTTACAAAATATACAGTAGGGAAAATAAGTATTTCATCCCCTGCAGGGATACAATTTTTCCAGGCGTCCTTAGACAATTCTTTTGTCTATGTTCATGTGGAGAGATTAGATTCTGATCTTCACAAGGATTCTGTGAACTAGTCTCTTTTATACAGTTAATGAGTACTTGATTAGGACTACCATAATAATTGAGTAATCAGGACTAGTCTATATGTCCTCCTTGGTCATGAATAACCGGTCTGAGGGTCCTGAACCATTTGCTGTTGGTAGGGTGGGGGGAATATATATTTTTCAATAAATACAAGATAAATGTTCAAAAATTAATGCTGATTTTTCTAGAATTATATTCTATCTCTTACATTCAAGACAGACCTATCGACAAATATTATAGACTGTTCCTATTTTGTGGCAAACTCAGAAATCAGCAGGGATATTTATTTCCCCCCACTGATTGATGCTATTCAAGATTGGAATTAAAAAAATTTTGGATCACCTTTTATATTTCACTTTTTACAAATGTAAAAACAATATGTGATTTGCAACTGGAGATCTGTTTTCTTGAGCGGCAAGAGTTAACACGTTTTTAAAATATCAAGGAAAGATTGGAGATCTTTTTTTAAATGCCCCTACAAAAAAATATTGATTTGTGCCTTAGATTCACTCAATATTTCCTCTTCAATAATATTGGCATCAATATTTTTAACTGTATTTTACCGCACTTTAAAAGATATCACTTTTAAAATTGCCAGACAGACCCATGTGGAATCTGTTCTCGATTATCATATAAACTAAGCAAAAATATATGCACTCTCCAGGGTGCAAGTATTTAAGTTTTATAATGTTATAAAATATTGTATTAAAATAATGTAGTGATATAGCCAATGGCGTGTTATCTCATTTACATAGTGTATTACTGCAGGATATATAGACACTTTAGGGACTAAATTAGCTACGAGAAGCGAACCCAGTGCTAAGATAAGCACGAATAAATACTTTGAACAAGGAACACAACCACACCTCACAACATAATAGCTCAATGAAACTAAAATAAGAATGCAAATAAACAATATTTGAAAAGAGGAGTTATAAATTAAAAAATAATACGAACAACTGAAACTCCCGTGTTCATTTGCAAACATTTTCCTAATTTGCTATTTAGTTAATTAAAGAATAAATGACAGTTATATATCTTCAGTTATGGATTTCTTTTTAAGATTTACCCCAGATTGTTGCTCATATTACATTAAGATAACAAAAAACCAATTAGAAATGCATAATACCTTAGCACATATTTATTAAAATAAAATTTTAATATCAATATGCAAATTAGCCTTTCCTTTCACAACTGTAAATCGCTATTTTGTTTGTATATATAAATACAATTGTAATGTATTCAGTATCACAGTCTTAATAATTTAAAACAATTTTATCTAACAATTTGAGGGTTTAAAAAATATGGAGAATGTGACAAAAATAATTTAGGGAATGTGGGACTGTGAGTAGTGAGATCAGTTTCGGTTACAGACAGAAAAAACACACCAATCTCCATATAATAAGATAATATTATACAACATTTTCTTATACACAAATTTTTATCAGAAAATTTGAACCTGATGTGTAATTACAGAAGAGAGAAGAGAGAGAGAGAGAGAGAGAAGAGAGAGAGAAGAGGAGAGGAGAGAGAGAGAGACACAGACAGGACATACAGACAGAACAACAACAAAATTAAAGATCATTTTCTTTAAAGTAAAACACTTATTCCAGTGAGTTTTCTATTGTCAAATAATTTCATGGAAACTCCTCTTTTGATAGGTTTGGTTTGGTTTGATTTCTTTGTTTATTGGCATATAACCTTTGTGGGTTATTTGTAATGTCCAAGTCATCCTTGTAGAAAGACAGTAGTCGTACTTATTAACTTATAGTTGGGTCTTTTGATCGGGATAGTGATGTGAGCTGTGTATTTCTTTATAATGTCATCATGTCCTCAAAAATCTTATCCAGTATGACTTTTCAGTTTAGGAACCCAAACAATTTTCATGAGCTAGGTATGGTGAGAATGAGGGTATTGGCCTTGCTAATCCTGTATTTCACCAAAAATTGCCTGTTAAAAATATACTAGAATTAGCACTGACTTATCTAGACAGCAGTTTAAATACTAAAAGATGTCCTTCATTATATATAAAAGTGCCAAGTTTGAAGCTGTATTTACCAATGATAGAAATGAACAATGAATGGACGTAATTTTTTCAGAATAGAAGGTGTGTCATATAGTAACAGAAAAATCTTGGTACTTTTTTGATACACCTTGTGTAGATATCTTACCAAACCCCTTCCGCTGATAGGATGTGAAGCATCTGGGGTTATTTTATGCTTAGATGTTAGGGAATCACGTTCATTGTACATTCATATTTATTTTTTTTGTGTAGTTGTTTCTAAAGACGTTTTTTTTGCAGATGCCCTTATTGAAAACAAATAATTTTTTTAAACAATCTATTGGACCTAATAGATAGAATCCTAACAGATACTAGCTTCAGATCAGAGTTGACCTGGAGTTAACTGGCAATGAAAGGTTATGCCACACTCCTCCTGATCTCCAGAACTGGAGCCTCAACCACTAGATTCAGTATTTTTTCAGGCTAAACAGGCCATTGTCATGCTTGCTTCTCCAGACCTTTTCAGGTCTGCCTTTGTCACCCTTTGTCCCCCCTTCGACTATTCAACTATTCGCCTATTCAACCCATCTTTTATATATACCGGTAATCAGCTGATTATTTTCTTACGTCATTATTTTAATTCCATTGTATATTGTTATACAATTTATTATATAAGTACATTGGAATTTTAACCAACAACTATCTTTCAATTTGATTCTCCCGAAATATTCAACTCTGATTGATGAATTTCAAACCACAGTTTATACAAGCAATTCACAAAATGCTTTCTTCTTTCAAAATATTTTTCCTAAAATATTTCTTCTTTCGCCATCCATAATATTATTTTTACTAAACTGATTCTTTTGCAACCTCTAAATGTATCTAGAGTCGCATTATGCAAAACATAACCCCTCTGGCTAAGGGGTACAGTCAGACGCATTTCTAAGACCTGGATATTCTGGATATGCTTCCTCTAATAGATTAAAAAATAATTTTACTACAACTGAATTATTATTTATTGCCGTGATTTTACAGCTTAATCCAAATTCGTGAGAATTAGTTTGGATCAAAGGGTAATAGGGACTGTGTTAGTTTTTTTTTTGTTTGCCTCCTCTGAGAGGTTGTCAGAAATTCATGGGCTCTCTTTGACTCTCGAGCCCTAATAAGTGATGTACAAATTTAATTGACCCCTTATAAGTACTAGTGATCCCCTGGCAAAAATTTAGATTACAATAACTATAATGATTGGCTTGAATTTGTTTTTTAGGCCGATAACAAATTAGAGGTGAAATTTAAGAACATTTTCAACAGATTCTGTTATTGGTTCTAACGTGAAGTTTGTCTAATTTTTTGCACAAAGAAATTTTGAGATAAGAGGAGAAAATGCTGCAGAAGTGTGATTTGCTTATCTTTCATGCTCAAGTTATAAAAGTCAGACAGAATCCAAACAAATTATTTTGCATTGAAGGTAAAAATTAAAATAATCAGAGTTGCTATATGAGTAGGAAATGTGAATAGGATGTATCATAGTCAGGTGTTAACATGCTAATATATGTTAATTACGTTGTCAGTAAGACTACCTGAGCAAAGTTTAGAATGATAAAAGAACATTAATAAACTAGGTGCAACAGGGTGTCCATAAAGTCTCTTTATGATTAAAAAAATAATTACAAAGCTAATGAACGAAAAATTAATGTGGAAATTATTACAAGAGATGAAGGAGTAAATATTAAAGTTTTAATGCCTGATTTAAGTAACCTTACATGGGCCACACATTAGTTGCATGCTTCAAGGATTGGAACTCAAATTTCTTGCCATGTTTGCGATCTGTAGCATTGCTTATAATGATTACAGTGGGAATTAATTATCTTTTGTTTAGGTCGTGATATCGCAGCGTCTTTGTTGATAACAATATCTTTAGCATAAGGCCACAGAAAAGAAGTCCAGGTAGTGAGATCTGGAGAACAGGTAAACAGGACTTTATGGACACACATGATATATATATAAATATATATATATAATATATAGTATAAATAAGATATAATGGGAATCGAATGTGAAAGTATTGAGCATATAAATGGTGCTCAATGCTGAAAATAGCAGAGCAGATTTATAATCGGAGATTAAATATTATGAATAATATCTCGTAACTACAAGTTTCATGTGTATTTGCAATCGTTAGACAAGTCCAAAATATTAAGAATTAAAAAAAACGGTGGCTTAGAATAAGTGTTTATATAACGTGAAAGGTGTTCTATAAGCAATGGAATGTTTATTAATGCTTAAACTTATATTTAAAAAAAAAAAACATACTTAGGTCTAATGCACAAGTGTCCAGATTAATTATTTTTTTCTTTTTAGATAATAGAGGGTGGAAAAATATAGGCGTCTGGTGGTAAAATGACATAATAAAAAAATATTTAAATGTCTACTTTTGGAAAACGGATTGTTTTCTCTGTTCAATAAAATTTTGCATTCGTATTTCTGGAATAAACAATTTTGTTACGATGCAAGTCTACAGTTGCATGACCACTGTTGTAAGCCTGGCCTTTTGGATAAATTCCATTTTATCATAGTGTTTTTCTTGTGTTTTTAATGTGCCATACAAATTTGGATAAGGTGGTACTGTTGCATATCTTCTGTTGTTGAGAGCTTAGATTGTGGTTGTAACCACCTATTTTTCAGATTCTTTTCAGTGGCAACCAATGTATAGTTTTTTCACGTTGTTATTGGAGATCACTTTCCTTGATGTGGTCTAATAGATGTTAACCTAATAACATCATGCATAGAGGCCACTAGATTGAGCAACCGATTAAAAATGAGATTATTTTTTCACAACATAGACTTGAATCCTAAAACTAAGGAATATGTTTTGATATGAATTTGTTGTATCATTAAACTAAGAACGGTCATGTGATAAAGTGCGGGAAAAGCCTTTTAAGGGACACCAGACAAAATAGATTCACCAGCTTTAGTTATACATATTTGAGGATTGACATATATATATAATATAATATAGAGTGGCATGTATTTATAAATAAGGTACTCATAAAAAATATTTAGTAAAGCATTAAAGTATCTTTACCTGTATCATAGTTAGGTTCTTTTTATATATTCATCCTATAATTTTTTTTTGTCTAAACTGGCCATACATTTATTTTTTTATGTCTCGTACTTTTTAGTTTATGTAAGAGGCCATCAGAATTTTAAGGGGCATATTGTTCCATAGGAGGAGAGTTAATATTTTTTGCTAGGGTCTTAGCTATGTTTATGTGTGGTATTATCAATACCCAAAGTCAATACAATAAGTCCAAATGGGGAGATGTTCGTGTGGTTATAGTGTGTTCTTTGATTCGACGCCTAAAGTCTCACATGTTCGGGGTCATGTTCTAACCAGGTGTGACTAATTTGTTTTGCTTTTTTATGAATTTTTTTTTAGTTAGCTTGTTAAATTTGTAGTTTCTTGTGCATAGTGTATTTTTTATCCTTAGGTAAATGTTTGGCTAGATCTTCAGGTAATCACTATCTAAATTTTTTCCAGTTTTTTGTTTTAAGCGAATGTTCCCTCAAATTAGCAGTAGGAATCAGCCTTGACATATTGTACCAAACCCTCCACACGAGCGGAATGTGACACAAGTCACTTTTTGAGGCGGAGTTTAACAGGTTTGAATCGAGTTTTTCCTTTCTCCTTTGGTTGCGCTACCAGGTTAAAGAGCCCAGTCTGCCCTGCTATTTACCCATAGCAGGAGGGGGAGCAGGTGGATGCATACCTTTCCCAAGGGTATTAATGACTATGTGAACTGTAGACAGCCTCAATGCTACGGATTGAGCGTTGGGTTGATGAGTCCATTTCCTATGACTCTCGCCAGTTAAAACCATGCACCTCGCATGCAAAAATCAGCTTTCTATGCTCTTTTGATTCTGCTTTTTTTTTTGCAGAAAAATAAACTTGTTCATTTGAATCTTAAATAATTCTTCTTACAAGTTAATTATTTTGGGCATTTTCAATACATATGAATTTTTTTAAACATGAATTAACTTTCCTTTTTCAATAATAAAATTTGAAAACTTATTTTTAAACAATTCAGAATTCAGCCAAAAGCAACAAGTTATTTTTCAAAAAAAAAAAGAAAAAAAAGCTGACCAAAAGAGCATATTTGCCTTCTTTGCGCTCACAGGCTTTCTTGCTGCTAATTTGAAGGCGAATCATTTCCTTAAAAAAAGAAAAAGCTAAAAATGGTAATGCCATATGTTGAAGATTAATCAAAATTATATCTTTAAGGAAGGGATTCTATTTTTTGTTGTGTAGGTATTCAGTGTTCATGATGACAATTCCTCAATCTTTGACAAAGGATGGAAGGTGTATTACAAGAAAATTAACCTCAGTCTTCAACTTTTGGATCCTATCTCATAAAATATGCCCAAAGTATAGCAGAATGAAGACAATTTTACCCTAGTGTCCTGTTTTGAAATCCTTTGAAAGGTTACTAACTATGACAAAACATGGAGAAAGGTTGAAGAGTACACCAACGAAAGAGAAATGATGTGTCTAGAACAACAAAGATGAGGATACTAGTCTGAATATATCAGTGTAGAATAATGATAATTCCTTATCTCAGAAAATAATTTCTTATCTTGGAAAAAAAATCTGCATGGAATTCTTGAACTTTGAAAATAGATAAAATATTTATATATACATGTTTGGATAATTAAAAATAGACTTATAATAATATGTAGGTGAATATTGGTAAATGAACACACACACACACCACACACACACACACACACACACACACACACACACACACACACTATTTTGCAAGATGGAGAGCAGTAAAAGTTGAATCTTAGAAAAATAAATTATTAACCCTTTACAGATGGAGCCACCAGATTTTGCCAGTAAAGCACATGTGTTTGTTTACAAGCAATACATACACACTCAAACACACACACGTGCGTGCACACGCACAACACAACAGACACACACAAGCAGTAAACTAACCTTAGTCAAGAACAATAATAACAATATGTGGTGAATGCACACACACACACACACACACCACACACACACACACATAGGCACATATAGACACACACACACAATAGTATAATAGATTATGTTTTTGATTTTGGTGACACAAAATAAAAAGATAACATTAAACTAACTTTGGTCAAGAATTTCACATAAGACCAACCTTCAATTGACAAGATATTACTCCTCATTCTTGCTTCATGCTTAATACAGATCATTCATTCATGTTTCTCATCTTGCCCTTAACATATCTGAGACTCATACTTCACATAGCAGGAGATTTTGATTTGAAAACATAAACTGTTGTCTGTTTTGAGTTGCAGATTCTGTAAGATGAGACAGAGAATCATTGTAAATTCAAGACTCACAGTTGGTTTGTTAATTAAAAGCTTTTCAACCAATTGAAAAAAACAAAAAAACAAAACAAAAAACAGATACCACAATACATTTAAAGTGCTGCAAAGTATCACATATACTCTAATGTATATTGTTAAATAATGATTTTTAAAAGTTGTTTACACAACTGATTTGTTCTGAAAATCCAAATTAACCTCAGCATCAAAACAGATGCATATAAAAGTCTCTATTTTATCAGTAATATTATGAAAAAAATTGCTGCAAAGCAAATTAATTTTGCACTCTACACATTAAAAAAATGTATATATTTTGTATTCATAATGGGCATAAAAAAATTACATGATTTTGCATTCAGTTTAAACATAAAAAATCAATTAATTTTGAACTCATTTGAGTTATAAAAAAGCTATTAATTTTGTTTTCAGTCTAGTCATAAAAAAATCAATTATCAATTTTTTTTTACTAATGTTGCATTTATGTCAAGATTTAATGCAAAATTAATGGAATTTTTATGGATAGAGTGAATACAAAATTAATGGAATTTTCATGTGTAAAGTAAATAGAAAATAAATGGAATTTTTTATGAATAGAGTGAATACAAAATTAATCGATCTTTTCTGTAACCCACTGGATGTCAGATAAGGTTGAATTTTTAAATTGGGTACAGCTGGTTTGAATTCAGAATTTTCCTTCTCCAAGATCAGTTGCTATACTAAGGCTATGAAGCCCAGTCTGCCCTACTATTTACCAATGGCTTGCAAAATAAGAGATGGATTCATGTCTTTTTTAAGATCATTAGTAAAAAAAATGAAATACAAACAGCCTTGTGCAGGATTTGATCTTGTCTAGAGGGAAGACAACATAATTCTAATAGTTACAAGATGGAGAGCAGCAAAAGTTGAATCTTAGAAAAATAAATTATTAACTTTTTACAGATGGAGCTACCAGATATTGCCAGTAAAGGACATGTGTTTTGTTTACAAGCAATTCTAATAATACCAACTGACTGTAGAGAGATGTATTTAATTAAATCAGCTTGAATTACATAGCTTCCATTTTATAGTGACAGATCTTGAAATAAATGATTCATCTTGTAATTTTCCATTATTAGATGGCTGGATATTAATGCCATGACAACCTGGAATGGATTTATAAATGGCTTTTCTGACCTTGTAAATCATCTTTTATGACAAGTTTGAAGTGAAGGAAATAAATCAATTTTTAATACAGCTTAATTGTTAAAAGTGTTACTTTTCTTTGTTTATTCTTTTGTTCCTGTTGATTCCATTTGCAAAAGTCTTTGGTCCTTTTTATATATATTGAATTGGTTGGTTGGTTTGTAAGTTTGTTGGTTGATTGGTTGGATTTTATGTCATGTCAATTCTTGGGTTATTTTATGCCGAAAACTTTTTTCTTTTATTCATTCTTTGTTGAGTACAATTGTTATTTGTGCAAGTACAATCAGATCTATTTAGCCCATAGATGGGACCCTAACAGGTACTACCACTCTGTAATTCATCAGGTGAATGCTGGAAGAGCTTAGTTGATAATATATTTTAAATTCTAATTTTTCTATTTCATTAAATTAATAAATAAATCTTATTTTTATGTTGAAAAAGTACTAATGGGACCCTAACACTGGGTACTACCACTCTGGATCAGAGTGGACCTGGGTGTAACACTCCCCAGAGGTCCAGAATTGGAACCTCACCACTAGATACAGTTTAGCATCATACCCAGGACACTAAGACCCTCAGCCACTGCCTTTTAGCACATATATGATAAAAATGGTTGGGGCATTGCTATAAGCACAATATGGTCAGGACAATTAAAATCAGTCATGCATACCAGAATTGCATTCTTATTAGATACAGAGAAAGATGGCTTCCAGGCTAAGATGGGGTCCTTCCTCTGTTCACCATCTACTATTGTGGGAGTTAGCAGTTGGTTGGAAAAAGTTTGAGTCTAGGACAGAGCAATTAGCAGTTGACTGTTGGACACAAAATCATTTAGAACAGATTTTAAATTGCTTCATAATACTGACTGCCATGTTCCAATTTTAAATGTTGTTATTTTAAGTTTGTTAACAACATTTATAAAATTAAAAAATAAAAGATAAAAAATAACAATCATCTTGATAATCAGGAAGCCTAAGCTCAACAATTAAACTATACATGTAAATTATTTTTTTTTTCGTTTTTTAAAATCTTAATTAAGAATTTTATAAAAAGATTAGTTAGAATTCCTCAGAGTCAAGTCAACCTCGACATTGTGCAGACAGTGAATCTATCTGTACAGCTTTTCTTTCCTGCGTGCATGTGGTTATGTATCAAGGGAATGAATAAAGAAGTGTGTACACAAGATATGTTTCAATGTTCCTAATTAATAAGAACAAATGGAACAGAGAAACAAACGATCCTGAAAAAGATGTCCCCCTGAAGAAAACTTGATGCAGTCCGAAACAAAGAGAAGATTATAAGCTTATAAGATTAGCAGCGAATGTAATCATAAGAAGAATGCAACATATGGTGCACCCAGTAAGAATTGAACTTATAAACAATGATATGCAATAAAGGTCTTCTAGCCTAGCTCATTAACCATTACATCAGATGAGGTGCCCAAAATAGTCCTTTACTAAGCTTAGGTTAGTTTGACACAAGTATATAGGATCCAATGATAATTAAACTGATTAACAATCACATGCAATAATGATCTGCTAGCTTTGCTCAACACAATTGGCACAGCATTTTTTTAGTTTCTCAAACCCTTCAAAATAAAAAATGAATGAAGAAAAAAAAATTGGATTAAACTTTCTAAATAAATCATATATATGTGTCTGTGTGTATGTGTGTGTGTGTTTTATCATTATACAGTATTGGCCATAAATAAGTACACCCCTACACCCTCATCATCATCCAGAAATGTGTGTCTGTATGTATGCATGGATGTGTGTATATAAATGTGTGTGTACGTGTGTTTTATCAATTTAAAGTATTGCCCATAAGTACAACCCTAACAATCTTTTTATCATCATATGATTTTTTTGTAATGGATTTAAAAGAAAATCATTCTGATTATTATTTTTTAAACAGTGGAGATTTAATTTCTAATCATACACCCAAAGAGTGCGCAGGATTGCCTCATCAGTGATGTTCTTGAGATCATAACAAATTTCGGATCTTCCAACATCATACACATTTTCCCAAGTGACCCTACTGAAACAATTATCCCAGTAGGTGATCCTTAAGAAAAAGTTCACCAAGCACACAATAATGTTCAGCACACACACACACACACACACACACACACACACACACACAAACTGCAACTCTCACTGATATTATGAGTGACCAATGAGAAACTACATGACAAAAGGGAACAACTGATTGCTTGTCTTTTCCTTCTGGATTTAACATGTTGAAAAATATGTGCTCACAACAAACACTGTTAAATTCAAGATATTAGATTCAGATTATCAAAAAAAAAATTGAAAATTTACTCTATTAATTTTTGCAAGTCAGATTTAATTTATAATGTACATCTATGGAAAAATAGACCCTGACTTTGATTCCAGTGTTGGGCTTTTGCATTCCCTTTTGATAAATATGACTGTATACCTATGTGACTAAGCAGGTTTGAAAAAAGAAATGAAACATCCGAAAACAATTTGAAACCATGTGTAGGGTGAAGGTGGTATTTAAAAGGAAATACTAAATTCTGATATTGGACAAAAAGTCAGGAGACATTTTATCATGAATGTACATTGCAAATTGAACCCCTATCTTAAAATTTAAAAAATGATTTTGAATATAAATATATATTTGCATAATCTCAATCTGTTTAGCCCATTATCTAATAATCTGAAAAAAAAATCTTATTACAATGGAGATTGTATGTTTGTCCATAATCGAAACTGTATTACTGTGACCTGATTCAGGTTTTGAAATTAGAAAAAGAAAGAAAGAAAAAAAACCGGAAATGTAAATTTGCCGGGTGGCCTCGGCCGGAGAATCAAAACAGATGATGGCCATGAAATGACCATATCAGAAGTGGAATTTCGAGTGGGCAGAGGTCCTCCTAGAAGCAAGGATCTTTAAATTGACAGCAATCGAGATGGTCCTTTGAAGCCAATGCTGGAGAAATTCAAGTGGCGTTGGGAAACACTTGTGTTAACTGTAAGGGCTGGAGACAGCTCTTTGATATAACCAGACTGATGTCGCTCGGAAGAAGTTGACCGTTTTTATCTTGGGCTCTTGGAAAATATATTTTTATTATTTTTCCTTTCTCCACTTAGGAAAAAGATAACTTCTTTTGTTTGGAATTAAAGAGAATCTTTTTATTGTTTTCCTTTCCCACTTGGGAAAAGAGATAAACTCCTTTTTTTTGAAAATCTTATAGAAAGGAATTAAATATAAATGTATTTAAAAACACTCCAGTAGCCGGAAGAACTGTCGATTTGGCGGAAGTGAATTCGATTGGCTGGTTAGAACTAAAGGAGGGGGGGGTTACCCTGCCAAAGTGGGAGGTGCAGAGAAAATTCCTAATATCTTCATGCCGGCCGGAAATAAAATTGTTCCGATTGAAATATTATTTAACTGCGACGTTTTTGCTTGAGAAGTAGATGAAGCCAAACCAGGCTTGAGAGCAGATGAAGTTGTGATTGCTTGAGAATCACATGAGCTGATCGGGCTAGCTGAGAAGATTAACGCAAATACTGAGAGCCGAGAGTAACTGACTTCAGCTAAGACCATTTGAAAATTTAGTCAACTTTACAAACTGTTTTGCACAATACTTTGCAGAAGACCAGAAGTTATTAATTACGGTCCATCACTCCCACAGTCTTGAAAAATAATTGTTTGTATTCTTTTGTTATTTGAATATAAATTTTGTTAAGTTTGAAGAAGAAAAAGAATCGTTGTTTTTTATGTGACCACTAGGCCGCCATTAACCTTGGAAATCAGTTTCTATAGCAGATTTCTAGTCGTTTGAGATCTGAACACAACGTGAGCATTCGGCTAGATTTTCGGCAAATATAGAGACCCTGCAATCCTTGGTTGATGCAGAAAATCTGATCTTGACGGCCAATTTCGGAAATTCTGTGAGCCCTTTAGCTCAGTAGCGACCGACGGGTTATATTACTAATCAAGTCACAATTCCCTAAGTTATTTATGTCACATTCGCCATGATTTTATTTTATTTAAACCTCAATTATTTATAAAATTGTTTTACATTATTAATTCTGTTGACCACATATACATACTAATAACATGCAATTGTATTTATATATACAACAAAATTGTGGTTTACAGGGTGAAAGGGAAGGCTAATTTGCATATTGATTTTAAAAAATTTGATTTTAATAAATATGTACTTAGTATTATTGATTTCTAATTGTTTGAATATGAGCAAAATCACGGGGATGAATCTTAAAAGAAATCCATTAACAAGAAGAAATAACTGCAACTTAATTCTTTACTTCCTATCATAACTAAATAGTTAAATTGGGAAACTTTAGCAATGAATTATGGGAGTGATGGAAGTTTAGTTTCAGTAGTTCTATTTCTATAATTATACCACTTCTGTTTCAAATCTTTTTATTTGCCTTCTTATTTAGTTTCATTAGCCTTTATAATTTAATATAATATTTTATTTCATTAAAACTTAAATACTTGCACCTGGGGGTGCATATATCTGCTAGTATATATAACAGAAAAATTAAATGAGAGTGCTTATTCTGAAACTCTGCCAAAAAATAGGTCATATCCATCTTGGTTAGGTTGAGAAATTGTCAGCATCCACTCATATTAATATAATTTCTGATTAATATCTGAACATAGAGTATTTTTCTCACCAGTGAGATTTTATAAATTGTAATCCAACAGATTTTGTTTGTATAGTAAATGGACAAAACCAAATCCATGAATCAAAATCACTGCCTATTTTTAATCCCTGAGGAAACAGAGAAGAGAAAGGATTACATGGATATCAGTGTAATACTATTGTTTGTCCGGATATCTCATAGCAAAATAGATATTTATGTATTGGATTTATCCATAGACATGCACAATCTTACCATTCCTTCATTTTGAATGTTTCCTTATTTTGTATATATACAAAAGTTAATTTTTTGTTTGAAAACAATGTCCTTTCTATTTTTCAGATTGGAAGATTTATACGCTTTATATATTCCTACAAGTTTAAAAAAAAATATTTTCAACCAATTTGTTGTCTATTATTGCTCTGAAGAACAGTCTGTTATTTTGGTTTCTCATGTGAAAATTCACTAATTCGAGTTCAAAGCAGCAACAAACTACTGTTGATGCTAATTTTAAAAGATTTTGAACAAGCAGTAAGACTTTTTTGTAAGTAGCATGGCATCATCCTAAGTAATAGTACAGATAGAGAAATATAAATTATCATTGTGGTTATTATTCACTAATGTATTGGTGTCTTTATCTTGATTGTTATAATCTCAATATTTTGGCCAATGTACTCTCCAATCTTTTTCAGATGTCATAGTCCATAACCATCTGAGAATTTCAAACTGAACTCTTTATTGAATTTATCTAATTAAGATAGAAAGCAATTTGGCTTGAGGTTCAGAAATTCTACCACCTAATTACACTATGAATAGTACAAGTCAATTGAAGAAACAGATAAAATGACATGAGGTTTAAGACCACCTTTAAATTATGTGTTGGAGGCCATGGTGTAATGGATAGAGCTGTAGGAAATCGACTGGTCAACTTGAGTTCAAATCCTAGACAAAGCTACAGTTCACATAGCACTAATACGCTTGGGAAAGATATGAATCCAACTACACTCCCTCCAGCTATGGGTAAATAGTAGGACAGACTGGACTCTTTAACCTTTGTTAGGCAACCTGTCTAGGAGAAGGGAAACTGTGAATTTAAACTCCGCCTGGGGGTGGTTACTGCTATAATTGGGTCTGTTCTAATTAGAGATCTATTTCACTAACACTACGTTTTTATCCTATTAAACAATGGGGTGGAGGATATAAGCACTAGTTAAAGTGTGTTTAGTTACCATGTGGTCATAAGTTCAATCCCTGGATCAGCCAATATGTAAAAAATCATATACTTTGGTCCAGTAGAAGAAACAAGCATTATCTCAAGAAAGAAGTAGGTTTGGTTTCTTTATTTAATGGCATATCAACCTTTATGGGTTATCTGATGCCATCATATCATATACCATATTTATATACCAGTGGCGACTGTAGGTCATCAATGTTTATTGTGTTCATTACAATCTTTAACAAATTATACCAGAGTTTCTCAACAGGGGAAATATGCCCCCCCCCAGTGCCCACCACTAGGGGGGCCATATTTCCCCTGCACAAGGCAAAATTTTAAAAATGACAGGGCCACAAGATGGCAAGCAGGGAGGGGGCTACATAAAATTTATAACCGACAAAATATATATGGAGTAATTTATAATTAATGATAATTATTTAAAATATCAAATTTACTATTTAGTTAAAATGTGAAATAAATCTATTTATTTGCATTTTTTTTATCTGATCTATGCAAAATAGCCATTTTTAGTTTTCATTTTCTTAAAATTTAAAACTCCTAATCCATTCTTTATTTAAAGGGTTTTTCAATGGAGTCATATGGCCCCTCTTAGGAGCCATGAGATTTTTTGGAGGCACAAAGAACTCTCTTTGGGTTAAAGAAGGGCCATAATTAAGAAACACTGAATTGTACTTAACTTAGATGCTAAATAAAGAGCCTGATATATATTTTTTAAAATAATGTGTTTATCTGTTTCGAGTATTGGTTTTTATATATGTAGGCACTGCCAAAAACACACACTTTTTCACATTAAAAAATCAAATTAGAATTAATTAAATTGATTATTCAAGGTTAAATTTTAGTTTTAGTCAAAAAATAGTAGCATAATGAGGATCAGTAAAAAAGTAAAATAATATTACATAATATAATGTAATAATATTACATACTTTTGATATATTTTAAATATTAAATTTGCCAAAATTTACGGCTTTTGTAAACAACTTATGTACTTAAAACAAAACACGTTATTAAAAGTTTAAAAACACCTATAGAAGTTTCTTCTAAGAAATCAATAACAAGAAACATTAAATATACTATATGCAGAAAAATTACTTGAATGTTTATATTTTATATCTTTGTAATATCCATGTTTTTGTTCAAAACATGCAGAAAAACAACCCCACTTTTTTATAAATATATTTTTTTTTAATATATTTATTTTTATCTATTTTATTCTCTCTCTCTCTCTCTCTCTCTCTCTCTCTCTCTATATATATATTATATATATATATATATATATATATATATAATATATATATATATATATATATTTATTATGATTTTTTAATATTTCCAGCTAAATACTTTGAAACTATGAGAAGGTTCAACAAGAAACACCTGAAGAAGGCTGAAGGGCACACAGGCCAAAAAATTAACATTAAAGATGAGGACAACAGTCCGAAAAATCCAAATCATACAAATTATCAAGCCTTATCTAAAAAATTCAGGCAAACATCCTCATCCATGATTTGAGCTTGTCTTACCATGTTCATTTTGTACAATGGTAACCATTACACCACGCACCTCTACAGATATAACTTAGTGTAATACTCCTTTTGATGGGATCTACAATCAGTGTATTTTAAACCCCCACTGACAGGGCAACTGATAAATTATTAACATTAGTGTTAAATTTATTGTAATAAATATTGTTTTATTGATAAATGTTAGAATCTTTTGCTTGACTATTGAGAGATATTTTCCTGGTGAATCATGTATGTTTTTAGTTTCCCTTTCATGTGGTTTAAAACAGCTACTGGTTATTCCAATTCTCTCTTGGCTTTTCTCCAAAGCCTCTTAAGCCATTTGTACAGTTAATACTTTGCCTTTTCTTGGTCTTGAATCAAAACTTTCTCTCTTCTATTTATGTTCTTATTTATATTGGATTCAATCCAGACTTCCATATTGATGTGTATTCATATACTTATGAGATGCATTAAGGGGCATGCCTATCCTTAGAGAATACAACTCTAGGGGTACGATTCAAAACTGTGCCACTATTTCTATTTTTCAAGAAGTGCTGCCTTTTTGCTTCCTTAATTCTTTATTATCTCAAATCCAAGAAAAATCCAGTTATAAAAAGTCAGTTAGAGGAAATATTATGTTTCGCATTGGCTTTGTTTATTATGCAGTTTGTTCCTTTGCTGGAAGTGATGAAATTTGAGAGTTGCACTCTATCTCCAAATCACATTTACTTATATGAACCTATATAGTTATTTATACAGACTTAGCTTAAGGTAATGTAATCATAAAAGCAAAAACAAAACAAGCAAATTTGGAGAGATTGGTTTGAATGATATTTGGTATACAAAACTAGAGAAGCTGAAAGAATTAAGATGAAGAAAGAGTAAAAGAAAATGGAGAGGAGAAAAGGTGGGAAAGTGAAATGACTGCAATAAAAATGAGAGAGGAGAGAGAGAGAGAGAGAGAGAGAGAGAGAGAGAGAGAGAGAGAGAGAGAGAGAGAGAGAGGGGGAGGGGAAGGGTTAGTGAGAGAGAGAGAGAAAGAGAGAGTAAATAGATAAAAATTGTAGTGTAAGAACGAGTGAAAATAGGAGTGTAAAAAAGAGTGAAAACAGAAGGAGGTGTAAAAAAGAGTGAAAATAGAAGGAGGTGTTAAAAAGAGTGAAATGAGAGAGGATAAAAGAAGAGAGTGAAGAAAAGAATCAGACTATTTGAGCAATAAAAGAATAAAAGAGGAGGAGGGAAAACATGAATGGAAGTTAAGAGGAGAAATAATAAAAGGGATGAGAAGAGAGAAATTGTAAGAAAATGAGAGAAAGAGGGAAGAGAGTGAAAGAGAAAAGTGTTTTTGGAAAATATCAGAAAAGAGAACAAAAAAAGTTAAGAAGTAGCAGTAGCATAAATTAATAGAATATTTATGATCCATGATATGATGTGAGCAAGTTTATGAACAAATAGGAGAGAAACAACAAATATATATATATATATATATTATATATATATATATATATATATATATATATATATATATATATATAAAATGTATATATAAAGGTAAAAGTATCCAACTGACTGGTAGGTAGGCAATAATTCTATTTGGGATCATCAAAATCTCCTGTACCATCCACAATGCAGGCACATGTTTATGCTAACTTATAGATTTATACAACGGTTTTTACAAATCCCTAAGAGAGTATAATAACTAATAAATTAATTATATTTAGAGCAATATTTACATTTTCAATAAGAAAGAAAAACTTAACAAACCATTATTTGGCTATTATATATTATTTCAACCAGAACTCAATAAATGACCCTAGTCTCATCAGACAGTCTACTACATAATGACTAACAAACTAGAATAGAAATATATATATATATATATATATATATATATGTATGTATATATATGTATATATATATATATATATATATATATATATATATTATATTATATATATATAGTGTGTGTGTGTTTAAAAAAAATTTGATGTCATTTGAGTTGTACTGCATGTCTAAAGAAAAAAATTATATAATTTTGTAATCTAATAACTTGTTTAAACACCTTTTCTTTCTCACTGAATGGCATCTCTATAACTGAAAAATAAACAGAAAATTTTGAGTTGTTTCTACACATGCTGTTAAAATTTGAGATAATCTAAATGAGAATTGGTCATGTTATTAGATCACAAAATGATAATTTTTCTGAAACACCATATATATATAATATATATATATATATATATATATATATATATGTATATGTATATGTATATGATATATATTATATATATATATATATATATATATATATATATATAGAGAGAGAGAGAGAGAGAGAGAGAGAGAGAGAGAGAGAGAGAGAGCAGAAGAAGAGGAAATGTTAACAGAATATGTATCAAAAAGAATATGACATTACTGAATGGAGAAAAAAGAGAAGTTATTCAGAATGATTCTCTTTTTAGTTGAATCTAAGCTATACTTACCATGCATAATTAATAGGCTACCTATTAATTATATAACACTAAGGTTGTCAATATATGACAGTGATAAAATGTGGATTGGAAATAATAACAGATTAAGGAAAGTTCTAGAAATTCTAAACAATATTGACTTTTTTTGCAACATTTAATAAATATTGTGACTTAGTTGGTCCATGTTCTTGAGGAACAAAGAATGGTAAGTTTATTTTTCTTCTAGACTGTCTCAACTAATTCCTTGATTCATTTTTTATATCTGGTTCAAGAACAATTTTATGAATCCTCATTGAAAACAGAATATTTTAGACAACAGATAGAAAGAAAAGAAAGTTAATGTTTTCAACCCTTTGTCTATTTGTTTTATGTTAGAAAATAAACCTTTGATCTTTTAATAATAATACCATACAACCTGCAGACATAAAAGAGATGCATTGTATTCTTTTTTAAAATATAGAACTTACATAAAGTAAAATTCATACAAATAGAAATGTGTGTATGTATGTATGTATGTAGTGTGCGTGTATGTGGTGTGTGTGTTTTACCAATATACAGTATTGTCCATAGATAAGTACCCCCACCACCATCATCATCATCACCCAGAAATGTATGTATGTATGTATGTATGTATGTGTGTTTTATCAATAGACAGTATTGCCCGTAAATAAGTACCCCCTAACAATATCATCATCATCATCATCATCATCATCATCATCATCATCATCATCATCATCAATTTGTGTTTTATCAATTTAAAGTATTGCCCATAAGTACAACCCTAATAATCTTTTTATCATCATCATATCATCAAGGCATGCTGACATGTAAAATGTTTGAGTGTAGGGTACCTATCTATCTATCAAGAAAAACAGCCATATTCAGATGAAAAGAAAAAAATGTTAAAAAATGTCATTTGGAATGAAATGGTGTGATTCCATTTTATACATGGATATATTTTTTAAATGTATGTTTATGGATGTATATGTATAATGTATTTTTGTGCATCTGCATAGACTATATATTTAACAAACTATATAGATATACATGTTTGTGTGTGTGTGTGTGTGTTGTGTGTGTGGTGTGTGCATGTGTGTATGAGTAGCTCTCGGTAGATAATTCGCCAAAGATGATGTCAAATCCGTATCTTACAAAATAAATTACCCCCGTGAGAAAAAACCCAAAAATCAGATAATTATTCGATTTTAATGAAATTTTCAGTGTTGATTTATCAATGAATGAATTTTATAATGCATCATTTATTCTATTTCAAAACTTTGATTTTTTTTCAGGTCACTTAATTTTGGCAACAAAATATAGGTGGGGTTATATAAAGGGGAAACTAATTACAGTATAAATAAAGACAAAAGACTGAAGGTGTCAATAGAAGAAATCATTTTTAGATGGTCTTATTTTTCTGCATGTTTAGACCAAAAAGACAAAGACATTTCCTTTAAATTATTAATTCTTCTGTAATGAGTGTATTATTATTTTGTGTCATTGAATTCTAAGAATAAATTGTTTTAAGCCTTAAAATCCTAAATAATGTTTTATTTATTCTGTAAATACATAAAAAAATACATGTTTGCAATATATTTGAGCAAAACTGACCGAAAATAATATTACAAAATAGGCACTGCTAATTTGTTCACTCATTTTCATTTAAGAACGAATTAAAATTAATTAGATCGATTATTTAATGTCATTTTTTCTAAGTCACAAAGTAGTTACATAATGAGCATCAGTAAGCAAAAGCAAAATAATATTACACATATAATTATTTTTAATACATTTTTAAACTATTATGTTCAGTCGATTTTGCTCACATATATCATAAACATGGCTGCTGTTTTTATGTATATCCATAGTAAAAACAAATATATTATTTAGGATTTTAAGGCTTAAGTCTTCTTAGAAATCAATAAACAAAAAAACAACAAATACACTCAATCACAGAATAATTGATAACTTTTAAATGAAATATCTTTTTCTTTTTGGTCTAAACACGCAAAAAAAAAGAAGCTCTAAAAAATTTCTTGTGAATTTGTTTACAAAAAAAATGACCTAGAGAAAATGTCACACAAACCTATCTTTGTATGGGAAGTAGTTGTTGATGAAAATAAAATTAAAAAATCTGGGAATTATTTGATTTTGATAAAATTTTCTGTTGATTTATTAATCAACAAATTCTTTTTTTTTTTTAATTACTAAATCGTTTCAATTAAACTGATTAAATCAAAATAAATTGAAATTCTTTAAAATAAATATCACTATTGCTGCCTACAATAGCAGAAATAATCATCATACATAATTAATAGATAATTTAAATTATTTAATTTAAAATTTGAAATGCCTAATGGTAAGTCTCAAATTTCATATTTTTAATTTCTAAAAACAAATATTTATTTAATAACTTTAGTTTATTATTGTTATCTCATAATTTTTGTAGAAAACTCTATTGAAAATTTACCCGCCCTTTTAAACAGAGCAAATATCGATGTATCATTTTTTTTTACAAGATATTAGCCAATTAAATCATTATTGAAAAGAGTAAAAAAAAAAAGATCTCCAAAAATTTTTTTTTTTAGTTTTTATGTCACATTTAATTTTCTGATTTTCGGTACTTATTTTCTACCAGGATAACTCCATAAGATTTTTTCTTCTATTCACACCTTCAGTCTTTTTTTTAATATTATACTGTAATTTATCCTGTAAATACACTGTTTTTGAAGGTATATAACCCCGCCGATATTTTGCGACCCCAAAATAAGAGGTATGTGTGTGTGTGTGGGGGGGGGGGCGTTCAAGAATTAAGTGACTTGAAAAAAATCAGAAAGTTTTGAAATAAATAACTGTTGCATTATAAAATTCATTCATTTGCCAAATGAATTAAATAAATAAATACAGTCAGAGAGTTAAAAAAAAACATTAAAAATATTTCAAAAGATTTTTAAGAAAGAAAAGTTTGACCTAATTCAAATTTGGATCATGGAATTTCATTAACTATGATTTAGTCGCTGAATCTTTAACGCACAACAGTAGAGCAAAACACTCATATAAAGAGCTTAATATACGTTTAAAATCGAATGGATTTAAAAAAGTACCAACTTATGTTTCTCGCAGTAGCCGAATCTTTCAGGGTATCCTACCTACTCATGCAGAGGGATTGGTAAATATATATATGTGTGAAGAGATGGAAGTGAATGCGACGGTATGTAGTATATTAAGAAAATTGAAAAAAACACAGGTTTAAATAAGTTGAATGGTAGGTTTATTTAAACCTGTGTTTTTTCAATTTTCTTAATATACTACATATATATAATATAGATAGATAAGTGTGCATATTCATGTGTACTTTTACATAACTAGATTTAGTCTGGTTGAAGGTTATCACATACAAACAAACCCATCAAGGATTGAATTCCTCATTAATAGCTTATAAAACTATTATTAAACTACCTTGTTAGCAGCTATGTCATGATGAAGGAAACTGTGTACTCTTCTGACATAAGTATGTGAAAATGAAAAACATGGTGGAAGATGACATGAAAAAATCATCTCAGTTACAATGAGATGATACTGAGCTGCAGGTATGTTAAGAGGACAAAAAATTGAAATACACAAGAGAAGAAGAAGAAGAAGAAGAGAAGAAGAAGAAGAAGAAGAAGAAGAAGAAGAGAAGAAGAAGAGAAGAGAAGAAGAAGAAGAAGAAGAAGAAGAAGAAGAAGAAGAAGAAGAAGAAGAAGAAGAAGAAGAAGAAGAAGAAGAAGAAGAAGAAGAAGAAGAAGAAGAAGAGAAGAAGAAGAAGAAGAAGAAGAAGAGAAGGAGAAGAAGGAGAAGAAGGAAAGAAGAAGAAGAAGAAGAAGAAGAAGATGAAGAAGAAGAAGAAGAAGAAAGAAGAAAGAAGAGAAGAAGAAGGAGAAGAAGAAGAAGAAGAGAAGAAGAAGAAGAAGAAGAAGAAGAAGAAGAAGAAGAAGAAGAAGAAGAAGAAGAAGAAGAAGAAGAAGTGCTTCATATTTGAGTGCAAAAAGAAGAAAAAATGTGGGTTCAGTAGTTTATGGAGTAGATTGTTGGTATTCAGTCCTTGGAAGAGATCATTTTTATTTTTTTGCATCAGTTTTCTTTGTTTCTCTATGCAAACAGATGAAGAAGAATGCAAAATAGAGTTGAGTATATCCATTGTCAATGTTAATAATTATCATCCTTTATCATTACTACCTCTGTATATAATAATTGTGACACTTTCATATGTATCTAGCTTAAAAGCTCCCCTATTGGGTGGCCATTAAGTTAGCTCATGTGGATGGCTCTTAATTGGGCCTTCAGACCAACAATAACACTTTCAGTTTATTAAATTTTATTATTGTCCAATTAGACACATGGCATAGTGGATATAGACATTGAGTTAATACAGTTCTAAGTGACAGCTATCTCTAGGCTGCAGGTTCAATCCTATGATTATAACATAGAATATTTTAACATAGCTTAACACTTGTACCAGTCATGATTAACAGAATGAGAACAGTCTATCCCCGTGGATTGAATAAAGGGTTGGGTTCAAAGTTCTGTGAGGACTCTCGATTATGATAAGAAGGTTCCTAAGTTTGAAGAGAAGGTTCCCAAGTTCAAGGAGGGGTTCCTGGCGAGAAGGTTCCTGAATCTGACTAGAAATACCTGAAGAAGGCCGGCAGGCACAATGGTCGAAACATTGTGCAGATAACAATAAAGTTGAATACAATAGTCCTACTAATCCTAACAATACAAGTTATCAAGCCTTATCTAAAAATTCAGAGAAATTTTTTTAAACTTAAACAATATTTTTCAAACAAGAAAATGATATAATTTGTGTATTTGGAACTTATTGGTAAACAATAGGTCAGTTGGTTTAGCTCAGCTGGTAGAGCACTTGCCTAGGAATTGCAAGATTTCCTGGTTCGATACTGGTCCTCGCCATCTCAGCCTATGAGTAGCACAGGGAACTGTGTGGTAAAGTGAGGAGCTGATGATAGGTGTGGTGCTCCACCTCAGATACAAAAACAATCTCCTTAGTCTAGTGAAAAGGAGATAGACTCTCTCACTGTCGGCTAATACCGACATTAGGCCCCCCTGTCGATGTAACATTTTTGGTTTTTCCATTTGGAGTCAGTACAAATAACTTGTTTCTATTCACAACTCTTGAACAGTCAGTATAGAGATGGTTGAAAGAAAGCAAGTTTCCATCAGATGGCGCCCTGTTACTTTCAATGTCCTTGGGATTTATTGATTGACATTGCATAGTTCACTCTCACTGGAAACTGAAATCTTTTGAACTCAAAAGGAAGATCTGGAGATCTTACTTTCCAGACAAACAATTGTTTCTATTTCATGGGTGACTATTACTGGATTTCATAATCAATTTTGATTATTCCCAAATTTATTTCCAAGTTATAAAAATTGTTATCATACAATTGTTGCAAAAAATGATGTAAATAATCGCTGAAAAAATCACAGTAATTAAAACTTGGGAATCCAAAATTTCAATATTGTGGGTCTGGATTTGGCCTGTAATTTTTTAAATTTGTTCCAAAATGATATGATATATTGGGCTACAGCCTCTAGGAGTAAATTTGAATGAATTTGACACGCTTAAATTTGCATTTATAATTAGAGAATGTAACAGATGTACTATTTTGAGGACTTGGTACATAGTCACTATTGATATTTATTAAGCATATTTTAGCACAAGGCCAAACAAAAGTAGGAAGATTTTCTTTCACTTATCTTTCCCGCATGTGTGGCTTAGCTGCCTTGAAAATCAGGATTACAAATTCTGACTTTTACTATTTACTAATAGCTTAGTGTGGATGAGATGAGATGGATGCATGCCTTTCCCATGCGCATTATCAGGAAGTGAAACACAAACAGCCTCATGCAGCATTTGAACTGGGGTCAGCGATCATATTTCTTATGACGATAACCATTATGCTAAGCGTGTTTGGTTTACAATGCAGATATAATGCTAAACTGAACCCTCACTTTATGTCCAGCAAGTTAGCTTAACCGGATTTTTATCTTTTTGTTTAACCATATAAAGTAGACATCTAGTTGAAAATTTATTAGCCAGAAACCAAACTATCTTTTTTTTTTTATATCCCATGATATTTTCTGGTCTTCAGAAAAATCAAGACTTGAAAAAAAGTGTGTTGTTTCATTTAAAATTGTAGTATATGCACTGGTCACCTGCCATAAACAGCATTTATCA
The DNA here is from genome assembly GCA_023376005.1 of Doryteuthis pealeii. NCBI lineage: Eukaryota > Metazoa > Mollusca > Cephalopoda > Myopsida > Loliginidae > Doryteuthis > Doryteuthis pealeii. The sequence goes on along the minus strand of CM042139.1, from coordinate 109,500,931 downwards.
ACTTAAATTTTTACAAAAACAAATAATGTTTGGTGTGATGCCTGTGTTTATGGCTGTCATAAAAAGTGAGATGGATAAATTTATGGTCAGTTTATTTGATGTCAAGAATAAATCATTGATTTTTTTCCTACATTGCTTCATGAAGTGTTGTCAATTTACTATCAGAGTTAACAGGAAGAAACACAATAAGTATTAAAGATAAGGGATAAGGTTTACTAAGCAAAGTCCCATGAGATCTTTTGTTTCTTTTTTTTGGTTGTTTTGTTCTACAGCATATCAACCTGTTGTAACTTGAGTATCAGAGTTAACAGAGAAATAAGAAGAAGTGTCACATGAAAAAGAAATTGGATAAATACAATTCATGTCAAATAAGAGAATTCCATTGCCGTCTCTGACAATAGTAGAGGGAAGAGAGATTACTACATTAGTTGATAAAGTTCATTAAAAAGAGCAGTTTACTACTAACAGCCACAGAGGGGACAGGTTAACAACTTACCTCACCCACTTCCTTGTGGTTCTATTATCCTTCCTTCTCTCCTTACCCATGGTGCCAGAAAGAGAGAGAGTAATCTTGAAGAAAGGAAGAAAAGAAAAAGAGAAAGAAAGAGAAGGGAAAAGAAAGGAAAAGGAAAGACAACAACACCCACTTCCAGGTACAATATGCGCATGACCAAAACAACCAGAAATGGGAGAAAGAAAAAGAAGATCAGACTCTTTTTTTATGGTGCTTTGATAGCGAGCACATAGGCTCAGCATAGTTGAGAGCAATGAAGGTCATTGCTTGTTTTTTTTTTTTTTTGAACAAGCAGGCATGAAGTGAGATGACTGAAGTTCGAAATAATGGGAGCTGACTTTGTATATGTTTGGCCCAGGAACAGGAATATTGTGAAGTTAAGAATACCCACTATTTACCTAAATGGACATTAGTCCTTATAGTCATTGAGGAGTATGAGTCAAGGTGTTGCAAAAGAATGGAAAGGGACCAAGGGAATCTCTGATATCTTAAAAGAATGAGAAATGGGAAGAGAAGCTAAGGCAATCACTAGAGATCTCAGAGTGGCGAGTGGGCTAAGATCTAATTTTTACTGAGGAATGAAGTCATTTCTATTCCATACCATAATGCCAGAGAAAACAGATAGGGAGTCTGTCGAGAAATGGGAAATCATCTATATTCACTACTAGCAGATTCCAATCACAGGAGATGTCATCTAATCTTCAATTCAGCAAGCCGGATATAATTATTAAATTCTACCAAGAATGTGAGAGTCACCGAACCAGCAATTGGAGCATCCCAAGTCATGGACATTTCAGTCTCGCCCATATTCAACCTGGAGGAAGAATTAGAAATAAATCGAATATCAGGGAATCTTATTGCAGAATTTTCTATTGAAAAGATATTCTGTGCCTTGGTCGTAACAGAATTTATGTTTAAAAAATAAAATTAAAAACAAATTTGAAATTAAAAAATCTGTTAGAATCCGCCAAATCTTCCTAAGGCTCTATGACGTCATGGTTAGGGTTCATTGTCCCAGAATTTGACCCCAAGTGAACAACAGCTACTACATTTTTACCTCCCTCACGTACGGAGAAAAAGAGGGCCAAGCTTACCGAGAGACATGTGACATCACGATTTGGGCAAGGAAGGATTTTACCTTGGATTCTTCAGTGTAGCTTGGTCAGCCAACCTGAGTGGACCTTTGTAGCTTTATGCTACCACTCAGGTTGAGAAATAATAATACTTCGTCTTTGTGGAATTAGAGTCTATCTCTTCGTCTTTGGGGATTTAGAGTCTATCTCTTCGTCTTTGGGGATTTAGAGTCTATCTCTTCGTCTTTGGGGATTTAGAGTCTATCTCTTCGTCTTTGGGGATTTAGAGTCTATCTCTTCGTCTTTGGGGATTTAGAGTCTATCTCTCCCAAAGACTGGAAATAAAATAAGCCGGCGCTCACTCGAAACTCAACAACTCTTCAACAACCCAAGAACTAAATTAAATACTTCTACAATAAGGAATTTGTAGCATAGCTACCTTATTGTCACAAGAACTCTACGAAATCTTCAACCAAAGAACTCTGCGAAATCTTCAACCAAAGAACTCTACGAAATCTTCAACCAAAGAACTCTATGAAATCTTCAACCAAAGAACTCTATGAAATCTTCAACCAAGGAACTCTGCGAAATCTTCAACCAAAGAACTCTACGAATTTCAAACAACACAAACGACAATTATTTCATCATTTAAAGAACTCTTGTTACCTCCGGACTCATAGCTAAGTTGGTTGGTTCGGTAGGTTTTACAACTTTAAGGGCGGCTGACAAGTTGTTTAAATCCTCTGCAGTGTTGTGTGCAATTGTGTTTCGAGGTTTGATATCCTCAGAGTCGGCTGTTTTGATCGCTGAACTGGTTGAAGTTGCATCCTTTGTTGTCGGCACTGTGTTGTGCGCAATCTCGTACAGGGTTGGTTCGGTAGGTTTTACAACTTTAAGGGCGGCTGACAGGTTGTTTAAATCCTCTTGTAGTTTTGTTATTGTTGCCTTGTCAGGTCGGTTTGGGCTACATTTTAGATGCAGTAACTCAATTTTCCGTTTCGCGAAGAGATCGAATAGTTTCTTTCGTGGGAGACTTGTATACTGTGTTGTGGCCTCTGCGCTGGTTGTTGATGATTCGTTTGTTGACATCGCTGTGTTATGTGCAATGTTGTGCACGGTTGGGCCGTCAGGTTTAACAAATTTAAGTGCGGTTGTCATGGTATTTAAATCATCTTGCAATTTGGTGATTGTTGCCTGGTCAGGCCGATTTGGAGTACATTTTAGGACTAATAGTTCTATTTTTCGTTTTGCAAAAAGATCGAATAATTCCTTTCGGGGAGATCTGTATAATCCATTTCCTCGATCGCACGCTTCTGACACCAGATGTTATAAACCGTATTAGCATGCAAGCGTATGCTGATGAGGAAATGAACAAAACACAGATTTTAAGTTTTAAAATTGTATTAAGAAAAACAACATGAGAACAGTGAAAGGATAGAAATGAGAATTACAGGATAAATTTGGTGATAGATGTGGGTGAGTATTAAGTTCGTAAAATGTCCAGCTTGACTGTGGTAGTGGGGTGGTGATGTAGGCAGAATATTGTGTATGTGGTGGTAAGCGCTGTGTCTTGAATAAAAGTCAGTGAGTAGTGATGGGTGTTGGTAGGTGAGTCGAGTCTTGTGTTTTAGAGTCGTTAGCTGTTGTAGGCAGAATCTTGTGTTTCGGTTATTCTGAAGTCGATCGCTGGTCGTATCGTGTTATGATAGCTAGTATATTTTTTGTATCGTCGAATGATATAGAAATGTTCGCTTCTTTCGTGTCTTGTTCTAGGCAGAATATTGTGTATTGGTAGTAGCGTTTTTTGTATCAACGAATGATGTAGAAATGTTCGCTTGTTGATTTGACTGCCTGGTGAGGTCAGGTTTAAGTAAGTTGGGGGTGTGATCCGCCGCCTTTGATGTGTCATTCGTTTTGCTAGCGCTCGTCGGACTGCGTTCGTGATGGTGTCTAAACCTCTGACTGCCGGTGCCTTTCAAAGCTGTTCGTTTTATAGAGATTGGCGGTCCCAAGTTGGATCAATTGGAGTTGTTTTCACTTCACCCGGGAATCGCTTTCATTGGATGATATTCGAATTTTATTTACCAATTTTTTATTTTTATTTAATGTCAGGAATTGACTATCAAAGCGGAACTCCCGATCGGAGCCCATGCGCAGATATATGTTAAAATGGTCATTCCGTTTTAGGTAACGATAGAGGACACTTCCGACTTTGTCCGTCCCGTTGGCGAGTGTATGTATATTTTAATTAGTGAATCGGGGAGATTTCGACTTTTGCTTATACAACATTGGGTTGTTGAAGAGTTGTTGAGTTTCGAGTGAGTGCCGGCTTATTTTATTTCCAGTCTTTGGGAGAGATAGACTCTAATTCCCCAAAGACGAAGAGATAGACTCTAATTCCACAAAGACGAAGTATTATTATTTCTCAACCTGAGTGGTAGCATAAAGCTACAAAGGTCCACTCAGGTTGGCTGACCAAGCTACACTGAAGAATCCAAAGTAAAATCCTTCTTTCCCCTAAAGTCGTGGCGTCACATGTCTCTTTGTAGGCTTGTCCCTCTTTTTCCCCAGGCGTACGTGAGGAAGGTAACGATGACGTTGCAAAAACGTGGTAGCTGTTTGTCCATCAGTAGGCCCCTATAGTCAAATTCTAGGACAAAGGCAGCAACCGTGACGTCACGGACCTCTTGGAAGATTCTTTTTATTTTAAATTGTTTTTATATTTATTTTTAACACAAATTCTGACAGTATTAAGGATAGGGGAAAAGGTTTACTAAGCAAAGATACTGTAACACTATTGTGTTATGGGTTGATTGTCAATCTATTAATTAATTACCAATTAATTAAAACTACCCTAATTATTAATTATGGTGGTTTGTTAAAATTAAAAGTACTAATAATAATTATAATAATAATAATAATGTTTATATTGGAGGTATATATTTATCTAAACTAAAAATCATCACGTAAGCATAAATTCTTTAGATTATGGAATTTGATATATATAATCGGAATTTTAAATTTCACAAAATAAAATGATAAATTTAATAAATAAGATTTCAGTTTTTGAAAAGTTTGTCAACAATTTCAAAAACTTAGATAAATAAAACAATGGTTGGCCTTGACTCCAAATGGAAAGATACAAGCTAGACTGGCACAAGGCCATTTAGACACGTAGGCAATGTTATCGAGTGGCTGGCCAATCAGAGACATATGTTAGGGGTGGGGAGGTCTGGATCCCATAAATAACAGACCGTCAGACAGAAGAAGAGACGAATAGAAGGAGGAAGAGACCGGGACAGACCGAAGAAGAGAGAAGGGAGTTCGCCATAGTTCAGGGCCCTTGATACAACTTTACCGATACACTCTGATGCCTTGCCACTCAGTACAGAATTGATAACTTAGCCAAAAACTAGCTGTAGATCACCAATCAGCTGACAAGAAATCACCTCGCTCCTTTGTAAAATAAATGTATATATTTTGTACATAAGCATAAAAAAGCGTTGTGTTCAATTGTTTCGTTGATCTGTTGACAGCTTTTGGTTATTTAATCTTATTTCAGCCGAGTTGGTAAAAGGAACGAAACTAGCTCTTTTTCAGTCTTCCTGTAAATCAACAGACAACATAAGAACAGGAGGTTGGAACGGGCAGTTTCGATGACTGTAATACTGAGCTGGAGCATCGTTCTCATACATACATACATAACATACATAACATACAATCATAACATCCATAACACACATACATAACATACATACAGTGAGACGGTACTCCAGCACATGTGTTATAATACAAGGTGAACAGAGTAATGAGTAATTGCTAGGTTGAATTAACAAGTCCTGTGAGATCTCTACTGTGTGGTTTCAAATATCATTCATAAGAAAACAGAGAATTCCATTCTCATTATATAGGTACTATATGACACTAAGGTATGTAACCCTTATAATATGCTGGTTGCATCATCTGCAGAGAGGTAAGATACGAAACTTCATCCAGAGGTAAGGCTCTAGTTCTGACAATTTCCCAGGCCAGCTTGAGTGGTACTACCTGTTTGAAAATTTTTTGGATAAGAATACATAAAACCACATAACTGTGTAAATAAATGATTATTATCAAATAGAAAAAAAACAATAATATAAAAATATTGATATTAAATAGGAATGCTTGTAACTATATAACTTTATGCAAATTAAGAATAATTACTTACAAAGGATCCGCCTTGGAACCACAAGAATCTGGATTCAATACTGGCCCTTGCCAACTCAGCGCATGAGTAGCACAGCTTGGGTCTGTGTGGTAAAATGGGAAGCTGATGGTAGGTGTGGCACTTCACCTCAGATGCAAAAAGAATCTCCCTGGTCTAGTGCTTGTGAAAAGGGGATAAATTCCCTTGCTGTCTGGCTGATACCAACAATAGGCTACTATGCTGACTTTACTTACTTGAAACCATATAATTGAGAAAATTATCTGTTACCCTTTTGGAGGGGCTTAGAATACACTGTCAACAGACCCCATCAAAAGGAGTATTCTGGGTAGGACACTAAACTGAAGTATTGAGTGGACCTGGGAGTAATGGCAATAAAGGGATGTTATTCCAAGGGTTAGGAATTCTACAAAACAATTTCAAGCATTGGTTTATGGTCAAGTTTCAATGAAAGCACAGATCACCATCAGATCTCTTAAGCTGTGATAAGCTCTATTTAGTGCTTAAGTAACAGTAATTACTGTAAGCAACTTGAGGCTTATATGCCAAAATAATCAAAGCATAGTAAATAACTACCATTTTAAGCATTGTCCAGACTCCAGGCGACTGAACTTATTCTTTCTTTCTTTTATTGTTGTTGTTATTGAATTTGTTGATTGATTGATTGATTGATTGATTAAGAACATTTTTTAAGACTATGAAAAGGAAAAATCTTGTGTGTAGAATCAAAAGTACAAAGACCTTTGCAGTATTGTAGTTGAACTGCTAAAATTACTTGTAGTGTATACAGTATTTGTATAGACTTTTATTATTTCATAAATATACATTATTATGCAAATCATCAACTTTCAATGGAAAGTGTTCAGATGAGCTTCAGTAGAAGGTGTTTAGATGAGCTGATATTTGATATGTTAATTCTCAAGTCATGTTCAGCATTCAGTGAAATTTGTTGCTTATTTTCTTTTTATATTCAGGAACAATGGAGAATATGCGGGGTTTATTGTTAAGCTCAGCTATCCTAATTTTAAATTAATATTATTAATTTAAATTTTCAACTGTAGACCCCAACCATTACCATTACCTGATGAAGCTCTCAGAGTTCAAAGATCCCCAAGGGAATTTGATAGAAAATGAGAGTAAATGGGGTGAAAACAATGATAAAGAGAAAGATACCTCAATAGGAATAAAAGGAGTGGTAAAGAAACTATTGATTGAATGAACACAAAAGATGGTAAAATGCAACCATTACTATTAGTAAAGTGTCTTCTTAATATTTTCATTTGAAGAACCATTAGGTTTGCCATATATATATATATATATATATATATATATATATATATATATATATATATATACCAACCCCTCTGCATGAGCAGGATGTTACACAAAGTCAATTTTTTAAGCAGAGTTTAACAGGATTGAACTCCTTCTCCTAGACTGGTTACCTAGCCAGGGTTGAAGAGCCCAGTCTGGCCTACTATTTACCTATAGCTGAAGGTAGAGTAGTTGGATATATACCTTTCCCAAGGGTATTAGCGCTATGTGAAATGCAAACAGCCTCTTCTGGGATTTGAACTCGGGTCGACGAGTCCATTTCCCATGACTCTAACCATTACACCACGCGCCTCCATTAGGTCTGTCATATAAGTGTTTTAATCAGGCCTTGCTTAAGATTTACCATTATAGTGCTGGGTTTTCCATTTTAGATACATTATGTTTTTGTGTAGGTTTAGTTAATTAAAATCGAAGGTTATAAGTTCAAATTTAGCTTTTGTTTATCCAATTTTTAAATCTATCAAAAGTGGATAAAAATTTGAACTTATAATTTGTTACAGCTGGTTCAATGCATGATTGTAAAACAGTTATTTTAGGTTTGGTGTGGTTTGTTTTATTTTACAGCATATCAACCTCGGTGGTTCATTTAATGCCGACAAAGTTTTAAAATAAATTCATTCTGAATGGATATTCAATTTTTTTATAAACACATTTTTCTATTTAACCCACAGATGGGACCCTCACAGGTACTACCATTCCAGGTCAGAGCGGACCTGGGAGCAATGGTCATGAAGGGGTGTTCCACATTCCCCAGCCCTCCAGAACTGGAACCTTACCATCAGATAGAGTTTAACATCATACCCAGGACATGAAGACCCTCAGTCACTGCCTTCTAGCACATATATGATAAAAAGGGTTGGGGGTTGCCATAAGGGCAATAGTGTCAGGACAATCATATAGATACTAGAGCTTGACATGGCCAGCCGGTTGATTGGAGGTGGTTATTGTAGGAAATGGAATTGCCGACCCATGTTCAAATAATGGACAAGGCAGTTTGCGCTTCACTTCAGGCTAATGCCCTTGGGAAATATATGAATTCATCTCATCTCCTCCCCTTTTACTGTCAAGTCAATTTGAAAGCATTGGTTCCCATTAGATTACTGAAGTTAAGCAGTGATGAGCCTGTTCAATACTTAGATGAGTGACCATTTAAGCAATAGCAGGTACTGTAAGAAACCAAATGTCAAAAGACTTGATTCGGCATTAAATGACCCAAAAAGGGTTGATATGCCATAAAACAAACCAACCAACTATCTTCTCCTCCCCATCCAGCTATGGGTAAACAGTAAAAGTCAGAATTTGTAATCCTGAATTTTAAGGCAGCTAAGCCACTCCTGCTGGAAAGATAAGTGAAAGAAAAGATGTGCTTAATAAATATCAATAATAAATATCAATAATGACTATATACCAAGTTTTCAACTCCGAAGTTAAACCTGTTAGAAATTTACCTTGTGTCGCATCTCGCTCATGCAGAGGGGTTGGTAAATATATATATACTAAGTTCTCAAAATAGTACATATGTTAACTTTGTATATACATTTCTTACACTAAGTGTCACAATTATTATGCACAAAGGTAGCAATAATAAAGGATGATAATTATGAACTTTAACAATGAGGATGTTCAACTCTATTGTGCATTCTTCTTCATTATTATTTAATAATTTTGACTCACATTATCTTTCATCTTCCTAATTTATCAAAACTCACTCAGATTGTCACTTCTATGTCAGCGAGGAACAGTAAACATCAGAAACAAAAATAATGAGTGTTATTGGTCTTCTGTGATATTATCTATGCTCTTGTAGCTGAGATGGTAAAGCAGCTGGCACATATGTTTAATAAGCTGAACAATTGATTGTTTTTTAAATCATATTGTTACATAATTTGTAGGTTTCCCATGAATTATGACTGTAGTGTACTAAAATTTAAATAATTTCATGGTAAATGGAAAGTTACCATTATAGCAATTATAAAAGTTATTGACAACAGTTAACCTTTCAGAAGTGTTGGTCCCAAAAGAGAGAGGCTTGGCACATTAAATATTCTAAAAATGATATTGGATTCCATTAGAACATTTATTGTTTACTACAACTGTGTAATTTTTTAAAATTTTAATTCTTTAATTTTGTTACTATCACAACAATGACGCCAATGCCAATCGCACTGATTATGTTATTTAATTTCACCTTTTAAAAAAAATATTTTATGCTTAAATTATTTTACACTTGAATTGTTTGAATTGATGAAAACTTGAATTCTGCCTTTTTAATTAAGTTAAGGATGAAAATTTAGTTATGTTATTCCACAAAAATATTTGTAATTTTAATACAAAATTCCTTTAAATATCACCCATATATGTTATTTCACAAAAAATATTTTAATCTTAAAAATTAATTCCTTTAAATATTGCCTGTTTTTTAACAACAAAGTAAATAACAATATAATTATATTATTTTTAAAAATGGTAAACGGTTTGATTATTTTATTTTATATTGTGAGAGTATTTAAAAAAAACAATTAGATTAAGTATTTGTGGCATACTTGACATTCTCTAGCTGTTACTTGATTTCAATGTACTACTACTCCTCTTCCCCCTCTCTCACTGTAGTTTCTTCTTTTTTCTCCTTCATTGTAAAGATTTCCCCTCATTGGTTCCATTATTGATTTTTATTGAAATCCAATTGACCAGTCCTGTTCCTGAATATTAGCTTAGCATGTGTGGAAGGTTTCATCATGATCGGATTAATGGTGTAGTCGCCAACTGTTTATACACTTTCAGAAATTGCCATTTATATAGTAAATAATGATTGGCAAATTCTGTATATTTAATTTTCAACTTCTGTTTTACTATTTTTCTTTCTTTTTTTTCAACTTCTGTTTCTCTTTTTCTTTTTTTTTCAACTTCTGTTTCACTCTTTTTTCTTTCTTTTTTTTTCAACTTCTGTTTCACTCTTTTTCTTTCTTTTTTTTTCAACTTCTGTTTCACTCTTTTTTCTTTCTTTTTTTTCAACTTCTGTTTCACTCTTTTTCTTTCTTTTTTTTTTCAACTTCTGTTTCACTCTTTTTTTTTTCTTTTTTTTTCAACTTCTGTTTCACTATTTTTTCTTTCTTTTTTTTTCAACTTCTGTTTTACTCTTTTTTCTTTTATAGCTCTTTCAGTTTTATATTTCTTATATTATAAATCCTAATCTTTTTGTTCTTTCAATTTCCACTATTATTTCTTCTACCTGTTAAATTTTCTTTTTCTTTCTTCCCTTTTTTTTTTACCTATCATTTACCTTATAAATTATCACCTTATTTTTTGAAGATTCAATTCTCTCTTTCTCTTAATTCGTTCACAATCTTACTTCTTTCTATCCTCAACTTGTTCATTCCCATCATCTATTTTATACAGTAATATGTAATAAAGATAGTATCACCAATGTTCTTATTTGATTTTTTCATTTATACACTTCCCCCATCTTGATTAGGTGTTTTTATAGAGAACAAATTCCTTTGTTCCAGCAAAACAAAATAAGTTACATGCCAATAAACCATTCCAGATATCACACCTAGCCCACTCATTTCTTCTTCTTCTCTATATCCTTTTGGGAAGACTAAACTTTTTAATACATTCCTGGAGGCATTTTTTTCTGTGTTAGAAGCTGAGAATTGCTCCAATTATGTTCACCTTTGGAAGTGGTGAACATTTTTCGCAGGAAGATAATCAATACCGATATTCATGGCAATTATAATTTGTAATTTGATAAATATGGAGAAATTGCTCTTTTTCTTTTTATTGATATTAAATATTTCCAATAATGTCTTTCTTGCTCTGTTTATTCTTTCTATTTTTTCCTCCTTGAAACAAAATGCCATTGCACTCTTTACAATGATAAAAAAGAAAAGAAAACAACAAACAAGAAAAAAATGTTATTGTTATATGTGTAAGAGAGACATGTTCTAATCTGTATGGAGTTGTTTTCTGGTTCTACATATGTTGTATAGCCATTTTCTTCTCTTCTTACCAACTTATAATAAGTATCTTCTTCTAAGCTGGTTAATTGTGAATCATCTATCTGTTATCTGTACATCTGGTTCTCACTGTTCTACTTATCTTCCTTATTGAGATTTCTTGGGACTTCTCATCTTTGTGTCCTTTGCTCTTTTTTGTATTGAACACAATACTTGATATTGTTTTTTTTAGATGTCTTTATTCAATCCAAGTAAGAAATGTTATATCAGTAAACAATTACTGATAAGAAGTAAATAAAGGGTTATTCCCCTTGTTTGGTATACGTGACTTGGGGTCATGTATCAGTTGAATAAAAGTTGTAAACCCGTCAACACGTGGTTGGTCTTCCCTCCTCTTTTGCTTGCTTGTCATTATCATTCCTGCTACTATCATAATCTCCGGTAGAAGTACGTTCGTGCATGAAACATGGATTTTTTTACTTTGAAAAGGAAAAGTAATACCAACTAAAAGGAACCCGAAAAAAAATGTTCAGCCTATAACCTTCAGGAAATTTTGATTTTACCGACGTCGCGACTTGGTCAACATGGCGTCAGAATTTTCAACGGTTTCGAGTAGCTTCTAAACTAAGCAATGAATCCGCGGAAACCCAAATAAGCACTTTAATATATTCCTGGGAAACTCCTATTGGTATCAAATGCACTGTCCAGAAGTCCAATGGAGTAAACTGACAGTAATACTGAGGAAGATGTAGAAACGTTCATAAACAGTATAGAGAAAACTAGACCAGTTACTAGTAGAAAATTAAAAGAAATCAGCAATGCTACATCGAAGGACCCAAAACTACAAGAGGTTATCCAGTTCACGTTGAAGGCTTGGCCTAGGAAAGAAGATAGTTTAAAGGAAGGAGTTATAGAATACAATTCTATATTTTTAAATAAATACACGTACACATTTCTCTTTCCAAACTTAAGGAAAAGAAATTAAAATAAACATACAACACCATCCTTTTTCCAAACTTATGGAAAAGTAATTAAATCAAACATACGAACACAAATCCTTTTCCAAAGATTTAAGGAAAAGTGATTAAACCAATTGTTTACACAAAAATCAGAATCGATTGGCTAGATTTTGTTTACTACTACGTCCGCGCGTTTGCGCCAAAAAATTAATTACTTTTGGATCCTATCTCCTGATTATAAAAGATAGATAAGAAATCAACAATGAGACAGAACCCTTTTCGCTATCAGAGAGGACAGAATTCATTTCGCTAGCAGACGACACAGACTTCACCTCACACTCAAACCGGACACAACCAAAGATAAACAAACACATAGATCTCCTCTCGCTGGCAAAGAAACAGGTGTTCGAACGAACGACTTCGCTCCCTCAACACAATTACTACTACTACCAGTATTCTTACCACTTCGTTCTACCTACATCAAGAATCCGTTTCAACAGGTCAGATACACAAACTTATTTCTCATTACTGTCCACATCAAAACGAACTTTTCCAAACTTAACATACGAACTTTTTACATTTTACATTATACATATCACCTACACAATTCTTTTCGAACATTTACATATTTGTGGAATACTTGCAAATTTATTCTCCGTCAATTTTAATACACCAGTTCGCCCCTACAAAATTATTATTGCAGATTTATTCTCTGAATAAATTTATTTGTTATATTATAATTGTATGCATTTGTTTTATTGTTTCTCCGTATTTTCTACCTAAACTGTGTCATATTTTTATTCGTCATTTCTGATATAATTGAACACACATACTCATAATCCTCTACAGAGTAAAACCCTATTTTGTCCACAGGAATGGTTTTTCTGTACATCAGAAAATTTTGTATTACCAAGATAGGTTGGTAATCCCACAAAATCTTAGAGAGGAAATGCTTCGAGCAATATACACGGGACATTTGGGATTGAATAAATGCCGAGTGCGAGCGAAAATGTCGGTATGGTGGCCGAAAATATCACATTAAATAGATGATTTCATCAAACGGTGTGATTTCTGTAATTATCATCGAGCTGAAAACCCCAACGAAACTTTAAAACCAACCCCCTTACGAGAGAGACCTTGGCAGAAGGTAGGAACAGACATTTTAAAATTGAATGGGGAGTACTACTTAGTCGTGACAGACTACTTCTCCCGTTACCTGGAAATAGTAGAATTGTGACCAGTTTAGGTTTTGAAATTAGAAGAAAGAAAGAAAAAGATAACGGAAATATAATTCGCCGGCTGACTTCGGCCGTAGATTCAAAACAGATGGGCGATCCGGCAATGACCTCGACCGGGCAGTCGAGGCGGATGGTGGCTGGGATAGGGCTGATCATATAAGTAGTAAAATCTCAAGTAGGTCGGAACTCCCAGAAGCGAGAGGCGGCGGTCATAGACAAGTCTTTGATGTAATCAGACTTTAGTCGCTCGGAAAAAGATAAATCCTGTTTTATAGATTACCGGAAAATCAAAATCGAAATTAAAAGAAAACCAAATGTATTAAAAGGATACTCAAGTGGCCAGAAGATCGTCGGGAAAGAGAATCTTTGGTTTATTGTTTCCTTAAACACTTAAGAATGGAGATAACTCTTGTTGAAAATCGAAATTAAAGAAAGTCAAATGTATTTAAAAACATTCAAGTGGCCGGAAGAGATGGCACTTAGATTGGTGAGCGGAAGTAAATTCGATTGGCTGGTTGAAACAAGAGGGAGGCGGTTACCCTGCTTGAGTGGGAGGAGCAGAAAAAATTCCTAATATCTTCATGCCGGCCGGAAATAAAATTGTTCCGATTGAAATGTTATTTAACTCAGACGTTTTTGGCTTGAGAAGCAGACGAGGCCGAACGGGCAGAGGAGGCCGAACGGTCAGATGAAGCTGTGATTGCTTGAGAATCGGGCTAGCTGAACAGATTAACGCAATACTGAAAGCCGAGAGTAACTGACTTCAGCTAAGACCATTTTGAAAACTTAGTCAACTTACGAACTGTTTTGCACAATACTTTGCAGAAGACCAGAAGTATTTAGTTACGGGCACATCACTCCCACAAACCCTGAGAAGTAATTATTTGTATTCTTGTATTTTTGAATATAAATGTTGTTGATTTTTGAAGAAGAAAAAGAGTCGTTATTCTTTTTTGTGTGTGACCAATCGGCCGCCATTAACCTCGGAAATAAGTTTCTATAGCAGATTTCTAGTCGTTTGAGATCTTAGCACAACGTGGGGCATTCGGCTAGACTTCCAGCAAATATAGGTACCCTGCAATCCTTGGTTGATGCAGAAAATCCGATCTTGACGGCCAATTTCGGAGATTCTGTGAGCCCTTTAGCTCGGTAGCGACCGACTGGTTATAGAATTAAATCCATTAACAAGTTGAACTATAATTGGAAAATTAAAGAATATCTTCGCACGGTTGGGGGGGGGGGTCGGATGAACTTGTTAGCGACTGTGCGGGACAATTCACAAGTGCGGATTTCAGAGAATTTTTCGAAAAATTATGGATTTACATGTAAAACAGTGAGTCCTCATTTTCCACAAGCAAATGGAGCGGCTGAAAGTGCAGTAAAAATTGCGAAAAGAATTTTGCAACAACCAGACATATTTCTGGCATTAATGGCATACCGTAGTACACCAATAACCGCTACAGGAGTTAGCCCAGCAGAACTCTTGGTGGGCAGGAAAATGAAAACAATATTACCCAGTCACCCAAATAAACTAAAACCTAAATGGCCAAATTTTAAGGAAGTAAAAGAGAAAGATGGGTCATATAAAACAAAGAACAAAAAATATTATGATAAAAGACACGGAGGTAAAGATTTAATACCTCTAAAAGTGGGAGATCGAATCCGTGAGAAAACGGACGAAGAGAAAACGTGGAAAAATACAGGAGCAGTCATAGCAGCAAATAAACAAAATAGGACATACACAATAAAGTTAGACTCTGGTAAATTCATAAAAAGGAACAGGAAACATTTACTGTTTATTAGAGGAAAAGATTATGCTGTTCAAGAAAAAAGAAAGGAAAGAAAACAATATCCATTTAAAAATAAAGAGCAAAGTTTGAGAACTACAAAAGTACGATTAACACAAAATCCTCAATACTTAAAAGACTTTGTGTGAAAAGAAAAATTAAAAGCAATTAAAAAAATAAAAAATAAATAAAAGATGAAAAAAAGGAAGGTGTTATATCAGTAAGCAATTACTCATAAGAACTAAATAAAGGGTTATTCCCCTTGTTTGGTATACGTGACTTGGAATCATGTATCAGTTGAATAAAAGTTGTAAACCCGTTAACACGTGGTTGGTCTTCCCTCCTCTTTTGCTTGCTTGTCATAATCTCTGGTAGAAGTAGATTCGTGCAGGAAACAAGAAAAACATGTGTGGAGACATGACCTACCGATGGCAGATACTGTGTTAATTAAGCCATTATATCTTATTTAACTTTTTCAAATTTCATCATCAAGGCATCAATTAGTCTCAACAAAACCATGGATCTATGCCTAGAAAATCTTGCTTCCTCTTTAGGGTGCCTACCAAGGCAAGGTTTAATGGAAGACAGTCATTTGCCCATGCAGCAACTCACCAATGTTGCTCAAGAAAAGATGAGGTGCAATGCATTTTTTTTTTCATCAGTGTTGTCATAATAGTTACCAGGAGGTTGAAAATAGCACCAGACTGTCTCAGGGACTCCAGCTCTAGATTTTTCCTCGGGGTTTAGTCCTGGGGCATTTAATGTGAGTCGGTATAACTGCAAGGCAACAGAGATTGAATTAACATTTTTCTTTTCTTGACTGGTTTTCAACCAAGGCTTCAAAATACAGTGAACCCTAATGTTATTAGCATTATCTATCATCATACTAAAGCTGAGTGAATCAATGTTTGTCTTCTAAAGGCTGTTTTACTGTTTAGTTTAATAACATGAAAGTTATACTAAATTATTCCTTACTTTTAGGATTAAGTTAGGTTTGAAAAAAGAATCCATTTTAATTGGTTCTAATTACTTGTAATTTGCAATTAAGTAAAAAAACTGACCTGTTTCTTACTCACATTCTGCCTATCACTTTCTCCTTCTTTATGTATATCTTGATTACTTCCTCATTATATATGTTAGTTTCTCATTGAGTGGAGAGAGAGAGAGAGAGAGAGAGAGAGAGAGAGAGAGAGAGAGAGAGAGAGAGAGAGAGAGAGAGAGAGAGAGAGAGAGACTCTGAATTCAAACCTGTTAAACTTCACTTAGAAATGACCTTGTGTCACATCGTACTCATGAGGAGTAGTTGGCAAATACATATATATGTAGATATAACCCACCCAAAACAGCACATCATTGCAAGATTTTTATTAGAGCAATGCACAAAATGATTTCTAGTTCAAACGAATTGTGATGCATTGCCACATCGGGATATTGATCTTGCTATTAAAAATCAGAAATCATCAATAACTTAAAATTGGTTGACTTTAAGACTGTTTTGATAGCAATTTCGGGTTTTATAGGCAAAAATGCTTTTATAAACCAATTTTTAGCAGTAGGAAAGCTCTAAAACTCATTTTACAGAAAAAAATAGATGACAAAAAGTCGACATTTTTCGCCATCCCCACCAATTTTGGAGAGCTAAAAATTGATATAACTCCGTCAAGTTTTGGAATCAAAGGCTCAAAGTCCACACCTGGAAAAAATTTCAGAAAAATTGAAGGGGGGTGGGGACATTTTTTTCCTGGATGATTTGACATGGAATTACCCCTTTATATTTTTGTAACGGAGAGTTCTCTTGTTTTTTTCTTTTGAGTTGCCAACACCTGGCAACTCTTTTCCAACCACGGAAAAATTTACAGACTAGATTAACTCATCCCAGGTCTAGAATGAGTTTCTGGGACTGTCATGTATTACCTTACAGGACACCATGTGGACATGCCTATCATCTAAGGAAGATAAGTTATTGTAGCCCTACTCTGGTTAGTTTTCACAGCCTAATCTCAAGGATAAGAGACATGGATTTGTCTTACTGGAAGCCTTTTCTTCATCTGATCAATGCTACTTGATAACAGATATATATATATATATATATATATATATATATATATATATATATATATATATATATATATATATATGTGAAAATAAAATGGAAATTAATCCGACAGTATGAATAAGATATAATGAAAAAACAAACGATGTTTACAACTAAAATAGGCTCATAATTTCCATTTTATTTTCACATACTTGTCCATGAAAAAACTTTACATTTGAATGTTCACCCTTTTTGATGATATCCATTAACACCACGGATTTACCTATAAATGTGGGCTACTTATTTTACAGTTGGATTGTATTACAATTATTTTGATATTCCATATACACTTTTTATACATATTTTACACTTTTCTATGACTTTACATCAGACTTTTTTGAGTCTTATTTCATTACTATAATGCTTCTGATTATTTTCAAAATTGAAAATGAGATTCATTTTATTTTTAAATAGAATTCATTTTATTTTTAAATAAAATTGATATTATTTTTAATACAGACAGCACAATTTTTTTTTAATTAATTCCAACGTTTGACTAGCAGCGTTCTGTTTTTACTAACGGTCTTTTTCCCGTCTTATATTTTTGTTGATGACCGACCCACGTGCGGTTGATACATTATAATGCAATAGGGTCCTCATATTAGTTGAGGATGGGCCGAGTGTTGCTTTTTAAACCGTCAAGAGAATTGGGCCCCGAAACGGTTTGCACACTTTCTCTTCTGATGAGCCTATTTCAGTTGTAAACATCGTTTGTTTTTTCATTATATCTTATTCATATAATATATATATATATATATATATATATATATATATATATATATATATATATATATATATAATTACAGAAGTATAAAATAGAAAAAAGAAGTACAAGCAGGATGCAACACAAGGTCATTTTTTAAGCAGAGTTTAACAGGTTTGAATTCAGAGTTTTCTTTCTAGAATGTTTGCCATACCAAGGTTAAAGAGCCCAATATTCCCTTCTATTTACATTTAGCTAGAGGGAGAATAATTGGATTCCTACCTTTTCCAAGGGTATTAGTGCATATGTGAAATGCAAACAGTCTCGTTGAGGATTTGAACTCATGTCACCATGTCCATTTTCTATGATGATAACTATCACACAATAATTGCCTCCACATATATATGTATTTATGTAAGTGTGAAAGAAAAAGAGACATATGAGGGTAATAACAAAAGTATAATCTCCAAAATATTTAGAAATCACAGAAACGTTTATTGTTTATTGTCAATGATATTTACATTATTTTCAAGTTACAGCATGTATCTATTTTTCTGCATAATCATCATTTCGGTCAATGCATTTTTGTAGGCGCTGCTGTGGCAGTTTTTGTATGCCCATGTATGCCATGTCATTGATGAAGCATTGAACCTTGTTGTTCCAAACTCCTTACACCAGTCATTTTTGACATCCATATATGACTCGCCATACACTTCCATTAATTGACTTGACAATCAATTTCAATAGGTTTAATGCCTTTTGCATTCAAAAACCAGATAGCACAACTTTACATTTTGTGGTAGTGTCAATCAGGAGCTTGATCATAAATGACTGCTCAGCCAAAAATGAGTGTGGCAGTGAGGTATTGGTGCAGGAAGAGGTACAAGTGCATGCACAACAAACACAACAGTGTTGCCAATAGCTGTACAAACTGTTTTCTGGCGTCTCCAGCACCTTGGAGAGCTTACTTTTGGGATTACCCTTGTACATATGTGAAAAGACAGCAATCAAATATTTATAGAATTTTGGGAGCGTGTTTTATGCCAGGCATAGTTGAAAAAGTTCAATGATCACACTTTTGGGGTTTGGAAATAAATAATGAACATCCCTGACAGCCCCGAGAGAGAGCTAAAAGGTGTTATACTTGCTTAAGCCTAATCTGGAATGGAGAGAAACCAAGAGATTATAATCTTATTATAATGGAGATTCAGTGTCTGTCTGTTTGTAGCTAAAACTACATCACTGCTTACGTCACAAAACCCACAGGAATTATTTTATCAATGAGTATTTAAAGCATAGTCAAAATCATTAATACATAGAATAAATTATATTTATTCATGAGGTCTCTATGATAATCTGAGTTAAATTTGCCACAAAACAGTCCATGTTATTTGAATATTTACCTTGTATCCCACATATGCGGGTATGACACAAGGTCTTTTAATGTGGGATCACACATGAGCCTCAGTCACTGAGCAATAAACCCAGCCCCGCCCCTTTAAATCAAGGGGGGAGGTGTTGTCTGGAGGATAACTCCCTGGGATCACGTCATTAATTTAACACTATTAAATTAATGGCGTGATCCCAGAGTGTTAACTCTAGTCCAGTGTCTGAAGCCAATGGACCCAGGACCCAGGACCCAGGACCCGAAGGCCGGGTTATTAGTGCATTTAAAATCCTGCAAGGTGTCTTATATGTCACTAGAAAAAAAGGCTTACATAATATATGGTGTGGTTAATTTGCATAAAGCTTTTAACAAAACTGGGATTAATAAATAATTACTTGGTGTTATTGATATCTAATATTATTGATTTATTCTCCAATGTATTAAAATCATTCCTATGAATGATTTTTATATAGAAACTAATTAGAATATAATTAAAATTAGTGTAATATTTCTATATGCGTTCTTATCTAATTTTGTTAGTCTTTCTAATTTAATATATTCTATTACATTAAAACTTATATACTTATGCTCGGAGGGTGTATATTGTTGCTAGTGAAATTAATTTACAAGTGAATATCCAAGAATAATTTGCATAATGATGTTTTAAAAAAAGTGTCTAGTAAATAATTATTTGCTGTTACTAATTTATAATACAATCATGTTATTCTCAAACATATTAAAAGCAGCCCTCTTCATAATATTATATAGAAATCAATTAAAATAACGGATCATATGATCTTTAGGCACTCCTTTTTGATCTCGATTAAGAAAGGACATGTTTTTCATTTACACCGTCAATATCCGTCAAGTAGTTTTAATTGGCTAATGTCCCTAAATTACAGATTTTCCAATGAGGCTAATTTCAGGTCAGGTTCTAAATAGGAATGCACGAAACGTTGCATACATTATTAAAGCATCCTTGGTCAATTAGTTTCATGGAAATATCCAGATTATTTCTCCTCCTGATTCATTATCTTAAATTATTCATCTTTAGATTGGGAACATGACTTGGCATTTTGCTTACATACACACACACAGTTCATGAGTTTTGGGCCTCAAGCCTCAATTATCCAGAACAAAGGATGGATAAATGCCCTTTATAAATTCTATAGAACATAAAAGTAGTGTAGAAATGAATAATCAATGTTATATATAAGATACAATATAGATAATTTATATATATATATATATATATATATATATATAATATATATATATATTTGTGTGTGTGTGTGTGTGTGTGTGTGTGTGTGTTTAAAATAGAGGAAAAAGTGGATATAACAATACAGCAACTAAATTCAATTGATATTTCTCCTCTGTATTTAGTTGAGGTGCTGTGTTGTTATATCCATTTCCTCTATTTTCAACAACATTTTGTTATATTTACTCAATCCTTCTCTCATATATATATATATATATATATATATATATATATATATATATATATATATATATGAGGGTGAGTCAAAAAGTAATGTCATTTTGTTTAGGACAGGTATAATTACCAACACAGGAACATGTATCATACATCAAAATGAAGCTGGTTTTCTGTGGATCACATCCCTACTCCTCCACATAGTCACTGTTTCTCTCAATAGCAATGTTCCACCTTCGAATGAGAGCATGTATCCCTGCCCCGTAAAATTCTGTTGACTGTTCTTTGAGCCACTTCTTCACTACAGATTTCACTTCCTCATCACTGGAATAATGTTTGCCTCTCAAACCCTCTTTCATGGAACCAAAGAGATGATGGCCTAAGGGCGCTAAATCTGGTGAATATGGAGGATGCAGTAAAATTGTCCACCCAAATAAGGTGATTTTCTCCCTTGTCATGATGCTTGTGTATGGTTGAGCATTGTCATGCAGAAAGAGGACATAGTTGATGGGCAAGTTTGGTCTTACTCATCGGATTCTTGCTCTGAACCTCACTAGTGTCTCAATGTAGACCTTAGTGTTATAAAAAACTTCACATGAAATAAAGAAATTGGCATTACTTTTTGATTCACCCTCATATATATATATATATATATATATATATATATATATATATATATATATATATAATAACCACAACAAGTGAATTCGACTAATATTCTGTGCAATGTGTGAAACACTGGACAGCTGTTTAGACCTATATTAGGTCTCACCAGCAGTGTATACTGTGATCTCCCACCAACAGAGATTGAACCAATGACCACAGAATGCAGAGCCAGAGACTCTACTCTTAGACCACCAGCCCATGCCACACACAAAACTCACCAAATCAACTTGTCAATGATAAATATTCAACTGCATAACCTTATGTATTGTAGTTGCATCTATAACCAACAGAGGACACATCCAGCTGTCCAGTGTTCTGCATGTCGCACGCAATGTTTGCTGAATTTGCTTGTCATGGTTATGTAATTATAATGAATTCCTGTCTATGTTTATATATCTATATTTGCTCACCATATTTGAATGTGGATGTGTTGCCACCATGTTGGGAAGTTGTGGCTCTGGGGGTAATCGTGTCCTCTGTTGTTATGAGTCCAATGGGAGAAAATATTTTATAAAAAACGTCTACAAAATGGATTATGTTTTTAAAAAGATTTTTTTATTTTATATTAGCGACATCGGGTTTCAGATCTTCTGATATCTTCTTCAGGCTTTGATAAACCACATTCTCTGTATATATATATATATATATATATATATATATATATATATATATATATATATATATATATATATACATATATATAAAAGAGTTTCATAATTTGCTTGAAGCATTCTGTATGTATTAGTTAGGAGGTTGATTTAGAAGGCTATCACAATGCAGTTTGGAATAAATAAAAAATAATAATACGGTAACAATGGTGTTGTGTGTTGACCTGTATTATTATTATTATTATTATTATTATTATTATTATTATATTATCATAAGAAATAATAAAAATACAGGTCAACACACAACACCATTGTTACCGTATTATTATTTTTTATTTATTCCAAACTGCATTGTGATAGCCTTCTAAATCAACCTCCTAACTAATATATATATATATATATATATATATATATATATATATATTGAAAAGAGAAATAAAGGAAATAAAGTATTGAATGGATAAAATAGGATATTTTAATTAATTTAACTTACACGTGTTTCGGTCAGGAGTTTATCCATATGTACATTATTCTATCTATAATTATTTTTAAATAACAGAATGAAATGAAATAATAATAATAGAAAAATGTAGAAATTTTCCGAACACAAAGAAATATCAACCTTCCTCAGAGTAAATCCTTATTTTTTGAAAAAAAATTCGTTGGAACGCGGATATAATAAACGGGATTAGCATGCAAGCGTATGGTGACGAGGAAAGGAACAAAACACAGATTTAGAGTTTCAAAATTGTATTGAAAATAACATGAGAACGGTGAGAAGATAGAAATGAAAATTAAAGGATAATTTTGGTGATAGTTATGTCTCGAATAAAAGTCAGTGAGTGTCCGGTGGCCGAATCAGTTGCAGTTTAGGTAGGTGGGCAGAAGAACCAGTGGTAGTGGTTAGGTGTTGGTAGGTGAGTCGAGTCTTGCGTTGTTTGGTCGTAGTTAGCGGTTGTGTTCCTTGTATCAGTCGGTGTATTTATTGTTGTTGTTGTTGTAAGCAGAATATTGTGTTTCGGTTATTCTGAAGTCGATCGCTGGTCGTATCGTGTATGATAGTTAGCATATTTTTTGTATTCGAATGAATGACGTGGAAATGTTCGCTCGTTGTTGACTGCCTGTGAGGTCAGGTTTGGGTAAGTGGGTGGTGTAGGTGAATCGCCGCCTGTGATGTTGATTTCGCTTGCGAGGGCTCGTGTTGGCATGTATTCGAATTGACACCTGGACCTCTCTGAGTTTGTCGGCTTTTCAAGGCTGTTTATTTATAGAAAGCCGCGGCCCAAAATCGGATCAATTGAAGTAATTTTCATTTCACCCGGGAATCGTTTTCATTGGATGAAAATGCGAATTTTATTTACCAATTTTATTTTATTTAATGTCAGGAATTGATTATCAAAGCGGATCGGAGCCCATGCGCAGATATGTGTTAAAATGGTCATTCTGTTTTAGGCTACGATAGAGGACACTTCCGATTTGGCGTCTCCGCCTTATGTTTGTTTTGTTGGCGAGTGTATGTATCTTTTATTATTGCGGTGTGTGTGCGGATTGAAATGCTGAATTAGTGAATCGGGAGATATCTACATTTGCTTATGCAACACGGAGAATTTTGAAATGTTTGAAAAAAGAACTTTTAAAAAAATCACGTGAAGAAAGTGTTCAAACGCGGTGGATATAAGAAAGTGTTCAAACACGTAGTATATAATATATATATATATATATATATATATATATATATATATATATATATATATAAGAACATTTTGAAAAAACAAGTGTTCCGAAAATGGGATGAATTTAATTATCGATGTTTAAACATTTCGGTTACATTGAACCTTCATCAGGATGTATCTTGGGGTGAAGAAAATGATGGATGTTTTTATATGTGACAGGAGATGAAAATCTTTTTAGTTATGTAACTGTATTTGATCAGCGTTTTATTTTTGAAAGGCAAGTCGCAATCCACACATGCAAAGATGTCATGACGCGTGAAGCGTGACGCAACTCGAAGAGATGCAAAAGACGAGAAAAAGTATTAATGGACTGGTTATTTTTAAGAGAACAACGGGAACAAAGTGGGAATGATAACTAAATAACTAATTAAATGAAGCCTAGTATTTAGTAATTATTTAACACTATTTTATCTAGAAACGGAGATATATTAAGGAATTCATGTTGATTATTAAGGGAAAAAAGTGGGAATGATAACTAAATAAATAATTAAATGAAGCCATTATTTAGTTATCATTGATCAAATTCCACACATTCACAGAACAATGTATTATGTGTGTGACCAGTTACCCCGCGTACGCAACCTTTATGCTGTCCATAAACACTCTCATACATTCAAATTACCACCACATAAATATGCACATCATTTTATCCAATCATACACATCCCATGTCTATTGAATTTTCTGAATTTTTTTGAAATTTTTTTCGATTTTCCTTGCATTTAAAACATCTTCACCTGATGATTGCCTCGCATGAAACCAATATGGTCGTGAATGTTCCTTTGTCACCTAATAAATAGATATGTAAAACCTTTATATATTATTTATTATATATATATATATATATATATATATATATATATATATATATATATATATATCTTTTCAATTTGACAACAAGAACTACATTCAAACACTAGGAACTGCTATGGAAACAAAGATGGCGCCAACCTATGCCACTCTAACCCTAGCATATAGAAGAACACCTATATGATAACATAGAATAAAAATACAGTAACAATATCAAAATAAATTTTGTTAAATCATGGAAAAGATATTTAGATGACTGCTTTATATTCTGGAAATGCTCATGGGGTGATATTAACGAACTACACAAACTACTATAAAACCTATACCCCAAAATAAAATTCACCATAAAAAGCACACAATTTTAAGGAACTACCATTCTTAGATATCATGATTAAAAATGTAAGTGGCCAAATTATCACAGACATTTACCATAAACCCACAGACACACAACAATATTTACATTTCAAAAGCCACCACCCTAAAAACTGCATAAAATCCACCCTTATGCACTTGCACGTAGGATATACATCATAGTCACAGATAAAAACCTCCAACAAATTCGTCTAAAAGAATTACATAATACCCTCCTCCAGAGAGGCTACCCCATAACACTCATTAACAAGGGATTCGAATTATCAGAAAAATACCATTAGAACAATCATGAACCCCTAAAAAACATTACAACAAACAACACCTAGCATATGACTCAACATATAACAAAAACAACCTGGAAATTTTCACAAATATATTACACCAACTCGAAAACAATGAAAAAATAAAAAACACATTAAACACAACAAAAATAATTAGGAGCAAAAGACAGTCAAAAAATCTTAAACAAATATTAACTTCATCCAAATTTGGGATACACACTACACGGGGTGTCTCAAAATGTGGAAACAGAAACATAATCATAAAAGGAACATCCTATACATTCGAAAAACCCTCACACAATATTCAAAATAAATAGAAATCCTGACTGCCCCTCAAAAAATGTAATTTACATATTAGAATGCATAAGCTGCAAGAAAATATACATTGGATGCACATCATCACTAAACAAAAGAATCTCACTACACAAAAGCAACATTAGATTAGTTAACAATAGAAACCTATATGTATCGAAACATATCCATGAATGTAATCAGGGAAATTTTAAGGTGATGCCCATATACCAAACTGATGACTATACTCTACTCCTAATTAAAGATAAACATTTCATAAATGAATACAAACCTGAATTAAATTGGACGTAACCACACACACACACACACACATACACACAACAATAACTTTACTACACAGACAAATATGATCTACTTAATAGAACTCACAAACTATGTAATGTATGTAAATATATGACCCCCCCAAAAAACAACCATAAACAGAGACACACGTACATAGGAACACACTAAGACACACACACAAACACACCAGAACACACAACTAAACTGAACTTAACCAAACACACACATACATACACACACAACATTAACAACAACTTTACTACACAAACATGTAAACCACAAAATGAAATATGCAAATTATGTAATATAGAATATATATATATGTATGTATGTATGTGTGTATATGCATATGCATATGTATACGTATATGTATATATATATATAATACAATACAATACAATACAATATGTGTGTATATGCAAACTATGTAATGTAAAAGATACACACCAATTTTATTTTTTATGTATATATACACACAGACACCCGACACAACCATGGGCATAAACACATATACATAAACACACACATGCACACACGAACATGCACATACACACACGAACACACACATATGCACATACAAAAAGTAAAGCACAAAAATTCTTTAGAACAAAAAGTAAATTACAAACAAACACACATGACATATCAAATTAACACCTTATAAACAACATCAGAAGAACACTAATATAAACAAATAACAACAAAACCCTAATGTTGAAAATTCATGATCCGCCACCCAGGAACAAAAACACCTGCTAAAAAACACATGTTAAAAAATGAAATTCCTCTATACTCTACTCCCACCGAACAGGAAGGGGTGGGGTGGGGTTAGATACTTATGTATATATATACATGCATGTACAAATTTATATTCATATGATTAATCAATGCCTGAAGAAGATATCAGATTTGAAACACATGTCGCAAATGTAAAAGCTATTTCTCTGAATGTTTGAGATGAGGCTTGATGATTAGTATTATCTGCGTTATTCGGACTATTGTCCTCATCTTCATATCGACTGAAACATTGTACAGATAACACTGAAGATGAGGACAATAGTTCGAATAATGCAGATAATACCTTACAAAATGATTTTAAGTTTTCTTTTAATTCTTCGGTCATATTTATTAAAAAAGTTTTTATTCGCTTTGCAAATTTACCTTTTCCTAATCTTAATTATCTACCCAGAGCTGAATAGGTGACCCAATGGTTCACGTTTTGTCTAGCATATATATATATATATATATATATATATATATTTGTATGGCGGAAGGATAAAGAAGGTCCTGAATAGAAACATTCTCACCACCAACTTATCTGGTCTATTGTATATATATATATATATATATATATATATATATATATATATATATATATATATATATAGACATTTCATTTTATATATGTGATGTGTAATAGCTGCCAGATATGTTTGAATATAAGAGGGCTTTATTAAATGTTTTATACACTTGATACACTTTATGATGCAGAACCAACAGAGTTAACAAGACATTTGATCATAAAGGATGTTGAATGATTTATATAAACTGTGTATGTTTAAGGGAAATAAATATTTAATTGATAGAATCATTTTAGATTCAGATAAATGCGATATAAGAGGTGGCTTCAAAAAGTATTTACCAAAACAAATAAACAATGAATAAAATATTAATATTCTCCAACATAATCCCCTTGGCAATCAACACATTCTAGAGTGTTTTCCATTGGTCAAAGGACATTTAATACTTCTCTCTTGAATGGTGTGAAGCTGTCTTATCATATTTCTTTTAATGTTCTCTAGATCCTTAAATTTTACGCTAGAGATAAATTTTCAGTTTAGGAAAATATGTTACACGGAGGTAGGCATGCTGTGTTTTGCCAAAATCAGAAAAGTATTAAGAATTGGCACTGATTTATGTATAAAAATATATCTAACGTAGGTCTACCTTGGTCAACATACCCCTTTCCAAACCAACAATTTACAGCCTGGTAATTTTTGGCACCAGTTTTTTTAAGTTTGCTAACCAATTTCTAGGCTAAATGTTGCAAAAACGAGGATTTTTGGTGCATTTTAGTAGATGGTCTTGATGCTATTTCTTCAAACAATGATGCAAATACAAGATCTAGTTTTTGATATCAGTACTCATCATACCAACACACAACTGTCACTGTTTGAGAGAATTTGATGTTTTAAAAATGTGAAAAATCAACCTACCCTATTGATACAAACATAAATATTTGACTGTTTTTTATTTGAATTAAACTTCTTTCTTTATTTATGAATCATCATAACAAGCCTGACATTTTATAAATCCAATTATATTAAGCCCTTTATTGAATTTGTAAAAAAATTTAGTTTAATATTTATGTTACATGATTGAATTTTTGTATAAAATGATGATATCTTTATAAGCATATTTAATTATGATGATTGTAATATCTATTCTGTCAACAACAGATATGAATTTGTGTTTTGTAATACTGTTATATGTTTTATCATTATGTAGGGATACAAGAAATAATCATATTCCTTAGGTAATTTACATGTCTGTTAGAGACTCATAGAAAGATATACTCACTGCATATGCTAACTTCTCTAATGATAAATGCCAATATTTTTGTATGATAACAATTATTATAACTTGGAAATTAATTTGGGAATAATCAAAATTAATTGTGAAATCCAGTAAAAGTCACTTATGAAATAGAAATAATTGTTTGTATGGAAAGTAAGGACCTATGTACATCAAATTGTCTTTAAATTAAGTGGCAACAAAAGAATTATCATTGAACTTTTAAAAGGTAAGATTAAATATCAATGCAATAAATGCAGCAATCAGTTTTGAGGACAATTCTTGAAAGTAACTAGGCTTCATCTGATGGAACCATGCTTTTCTTACGGATAGCTCTATGCTGGTTGTTCAAATGTTGGGAGTGGAAACAAGCTATTTGCACTGAGGATAAATTCCAAATAGAGAAATTATATAATTGTTTTAATGAAAACTGTTGTTTGAAAAATATTGTTCAAGTTTAATAAAATTTGATATTTACTCAATGCATCTAGTTTAATTTTAAGCTAGTTATAAATAAATCTCAGTTATAATAATGATTGATGTATCTATTCTCTTAACAACAGACATAAATGTATGTAGATTTGATAGATGTATTAATAAATGTATGAGGTGTTATCAAAAAGCATCAAGACTGAAAATTTAAATTTTCTCAATTTAAAGAGTTAAAATCTAAAATTTAAATGAAGATGTGCACAGCTGAGAAATTTATATAATAAAAGTGATGACTTCTAGATGATGTCTAGACTTTATTTACATAAGTCAATGCCAGTCATAAGTCAATGCTTTGAATTAAATATTTTGGTGAAATACAGGATTGTATAAGTGCAGCATCCTCCATACTCACCAATCCTCATATGTTACTCTTGAGATTTAAATAGTAAATTAAATACATGTTTGGCCGTTTTTGATTCGCCGATTCAGTCAGCGCTGTTTTGGAACAGTTTATAAATACATATTTCCTGATATATATATATATATATAAGTCATCCATAGACACCATGTTTTGGCATTTCAGTTTTTTATTTATTTTTTTTTATTTTATAAACTGTTTTTGATTGGCCGATTCAGTCAGCGCTGTTTTGGAACAGTTTATAAATACATATTTCCTGATATATATATATATATATATATATATATATATATATATAAGTCATCCATAGACACCATGTTTTGGCATTTCACGTCTCATCAATGTGGCTAGACACAGCAACTACCACCGACCAGGAGTGAAACCCGAATAACTTTTCATCAGTCTGGTTCATTATATATATATATAATATATATATATATATATATATATATATGAGTATAGATAAAAGGATATGAAAACAACACAATATGCTTTTAAAGTGAAAATAATTTATATCATATTCATAGCTAATATTGAACAATATTTCGATTTATAAAAATCATCTTCAGAGCTTGTCTTTCTCTGGACTTAACAAGAGCAGAGACAAAAATAATATAAATTCAAAACGAAAACATTGATGTTGCAAAAAAGTTATGCGGTAGTTTCAAATATAAGCACATCCATCCATGCGTTTCTCAGTCAGCGACAATCATGTATATCTTATTGAAACAGTTTTTGAAAAAAGAATATATATTTCAAAATCAACAATAGACAAATTCTCTTTTTCAAACAGGATAAGTATTAAGAAAAAGAGAATTTATATATATATAATTTATATATATATATAATAGTAATTATATTGTGGATACATAGTCTTGAGATGTTTACATGAAGTAAGCTTTGAAGTAAAGATGTCTGAGAAATGAAAATACTTTTGCTATACCTTAATATTTAATGTTAAATTCAGTGGCAAATTGTTCTAAGAGATATAAACCAATTTATGTTCTCAAGAATTAATGTGTATAAACAGAGCTAGTTATCTTCAATGTGATCAAAAATAAAATAAGAATATAATTACAGATGGCAATTTTTGGATAGTTTCTAGAATTAACTTCTTAATCATTATTATTCTAAGGAATTTACATTAATATCAAGTTAAAATCTTTTCTTTCATGAACATAGGTTCAAGGTGTTTTTCAAGAACACATTACATATATTTTCTATTGATAATGAGTTCAATACTATTCAGGGCGCCAGTTGAGGTCCACCAACAATAAGATTCTAAGAGAAAGGATTTCTTATTTTGTATTTTTTTCTTTTTTGCTGAACTGTGTTTTAGTTCTTAAAATCAATTTTTCAAAGCAGATATATAAATGGTACAAGACGAGATTATTAACTTAGAGATAATAATAATGATTTTTATCATCCTTTCTCAGAAGATAAAATCATTATTATTCAGTCTGCCTCAAAAGTTTGTAATACTTAAGTACACTCCTAATGATTTTTTTGGATAAAAATCAATGATACAAAGATTTTATTATTTCTAATAAAACATTACACAATCAAAATGGATATCATTAGATATTATTTATTACCAAACACTGAAACATTGTGACTAGAAATAGAAATATGCGGTAGTCCAAAAATAAGTACACTTGGTTACAGAGGTGTTGCAATTATATTTTTGGTTTTGTAGTTTAACTGTTGTAGAGTTTGGTGATGGATCCTACCTAATAATATCCATTTTGATTGTATCATGTTTCACAAGAAATTATAAAATCTTTGTGCTGGAACATTGCTGGAGAAACAAGGATGAATTCATAAGTGACATATGGACATACTAGTGTAGGTCGACCAGCAAAAACCTACATCAATCAGCACTGTGTTGATACTGGATACCATGTGTGGATTCTGGGTACCGTGTGGAAGACCTGCCAGGAACAATGACTGATAGGTATGAGTGGCAAGGCAAAAGAGAGA
>CM042139.1:109387281-109467281 GCA_023376005.1 Doryteuthis pealeii | reverse complement strand
AGAATGAGAATTATTTGCAGAAAGAGTGAAGAAAGAAAAGAATTTCCTGGAGAATTATTCCATCCATTTCCAAAAACCTGTTTAATTTTGTAGTAATTGTTGACACTCTTTCCTGTCTCATAGGAAGCAGTAGTGAGTACAGCTGCATAAACTGAAATAATTGTATGAGAATTGGTGGTAATGGGAGTTTTCATAGAATGAAGAGTTTCTAAGTGCAGCTTTTCGAGAAAAAATCCTTTCAAATCATGAAGCAGTTTTATATCACAAACACTTATTGTTGTTTACTATGTCTCAGTTGAAGCCAGGTTATCTTCTTCACATGTTCGAAAACATATTTCACAGCATTTTCTTTAGTCTTTTTTTTTTTTAATTCCAGAGAATTTTTTTTTGTAATAGTTAGGAACCTAGTCTCACAGATCCATTACTACTGAATAGTGAGTTGGATCCTTGTTGGATGCCCCATACATGCAACCTTGTGTCACATTGTACCCCTGGTGAACAGGTTGGGTAAATACCCAAGAGCATATCATTGTGGTGTAATGGTTAGCGACCTAGTCTCACAGATCCATTACTACTGAATGGATCCTTGCTGGATGCCCCATACTTGCAACATTGTGTCACATCCTACCCATGGTGAAAAAAAACTTATTGCTGTTTACTATGTCTCAGTTGAAGCCAGGTTATCTTCTTTACACATTCAAAAACAAATTTTATTGCATTTTTTTTTGCATATTGTTTTTTTTTTCTAATTCCAGTGGAAAATTTTTTGTAAAATATGAAAGATTCTGGTTTAAATGTTGTTTGACAAGATTTATTGTAATTTGTTCAATTTTCTAATTTTTCTTTTTATTTGTCATTTATTTTTCTTGTTTATATTCTAAGTTGACAACATTTTGGCTGCATACCCTTTGGTCTTCTTCTGATGAATTTACTGTAAAATTGATAGCATCAACCAGACATTGTGAAATCCCACACAAATGCAAATCATTTTTTCTGTTATTTATTAACCTTGTTATTTCCTTTTTTTTTTAAAACTTATTTATTTATCTTTTTTTAAATTTTTTATTAGAGGATCCCAGATCCTGTTTACTTCTATACTGGATTTGCTGACAGGATCAACAAAACAAATTATGTACTTGTCTTCCTTCGAGCATCTTATTTTCTATGTTTATCTATTATGTACATGAACCTCATTTCATAAAAGGTCTGTGCCTACCTAAAGAGATTGTGAGAGAGATGATGAAGGATAAAGACATTTTTATACTTTTTCAGTTTCACTTTGTAGAGTCAAAATGCTAAAAAATACTTAACCCAGTTCTATACATTGCCAAATTTGACCAATCAAATATTGTGATGTGAATATCTACAGACGTAAGGTTTGCCTACATTGAAAAATAGTACTTTAACTCCCCAACAGTTGTATCAAATTTTCTTGGTATCTTTTATCTGTACAATAGGATATTTCAAACTTCACTATCTATTCACTTCAGAACTCATTCTATTCAAATAAAGTTCAATTATTATTATAATCTGAGTCCTTCTGCTAAATTATAATAAACTAACCAACATTTTTTGTACTTCACTTTCACAGTGGTGGGAGAGCTGCTGTGAGCAGATTAAAGTAGGCAAAGAGTTAAACAGTCCATAGAATTGTCTGTAGCTTTGAAATTCAAATGGATCACCTATTCCAGGTTGAAATGGTTTTGCTTTTGTTATTTGTAAACAAGAAGAAAATTTGTGTAAAATTGAAAGAAAATGAAAAAAAAATTTGTGAAAGAAAATGAAAAAAAAAAGAAGGTTTCTGGACTTTGCATGAGGCTTGAAAAGAAAATATTAGGAGTCAAAAGTTTTGCTATATTTTTGTAACATGAAACCCAATTCAGCAACTCCAGGTATCTTTGCCAACGTTGTGAAGGTGATGAGCCATACTGGACTTTAAGGTGCCCCTTATTTATTTGAATAGAAACTGCAACAGCTACTGTGAACAGAATAAGATTATTGGATACAGCATATTTTCAACTACAAGATCACCCAACACTCTCCAAATGTTACTCACCAAATTTGTCTCTATGCCTTAGAGAATCTATAGTTTTTGACCTACATGACCTTGACTGACCATCAAAGTTCCTGCAACCCAAGTAAACTTTCTTGAACCACCACACAGTAGACTAGGACTTGGAAATTAGGACAAATTCACCTCTCACAAACTTATGTGTGTCTTAGCTTTTCTGAAAAAGAAAAAAATCAACTCACATTGCATGCAGTCTCTTATATATTACTCGCAAAAATGTAAAGCCAGAGATAGGGACTCTATGGAAAAGTAGTGACTTGTAGTTGAAAATGTACTGTATCCAATAATGTTACTGTGTTCACAGTAGCTGTTGCAGTTTCTATGCAAATAAATAGGGGGCATTATTTTTGGAACACCTTTATATATTTCTATTCCTTTGGAATAAATCTTTATACTTACGTTTCATCTAATTGTTTCTTACATTTAGATTATTGTACAATGGTTGTTCAAATAGTTCTTAAGCCTCACCCAGATATTTTCACAGTTTGGGGCTCAGTTTTGTCCATTTTTAGATTTGTTGTGCATTACTCACCATTGTATGGGTCTCATATGTACAGAAATTAAGACAGAAATCTGAATTTTCTGGTTTTATAAGTGGTGTAGCGATTATCTTCCCTTGTTGGGATAGGGTAGAGATTGCCAAATGGTTATCTTCCCTTGCCACCAGGATTTGTCACTTGGTGGCGTTGCAGCCTGGCTATGTTCAACACAGCCCCATGAAAACTCACTCTATTCGATCTGGGATATACAAACTAGTACATACAAACTAGTTGTATCTCTGTCTGTTTGGACTTGGGAGCCTTGCCCTCCAACTATAGGCTTATATTTATGCTTTCAAATCCTGGACATGGTAATAGCATTTCACTTTGTGCTAATACCCTTGGGAAAGGTATGAATCCTACTCTACCTCCAGCTATGGATAAATAGTAGGGCAGACTGGACTCTTTAACCTTGGTTAGGCAACTGGTCTAGGAGAAGGTAAACTCTGAATTCAAACCTGTTGAACTCCGCTCAAGAAATTGACCTTGATCCTGCTCATGCGGAGGGGTTGGTAAATATATATATGTATGCTTTTATGCAACCTTTATGAAGTATTTGTCTTGTGAATAGCCGTGTAACACGCATGCCTTCTTACACTCACATGTCTGCATGAAGGGGAACACCAGGTTGTCCTGTATGGAGATGACCACCAGGTATGAAGTAGTGATAACCTTTTGAGGTAGGACTTTCATCTCTTTGTTTAACTCTTCATTTTGCAAGGACCCTTTTCTCCTTAGGACTTTCATCCTAACTGTTTTGTATTGTATATTAAATGTTGCTCAGACAATAAAGTCTGTATATTGTTATATTATTTCTTTGTTGGAATTTGTTGTATATATTCACCTGCATTGATCTGTTTTTATGATTAATTGATTAATTGCAAACTGGACCTGAACATGAATAATTTATATTAAGGGAAAATCATTGCACTGTCTTATCCAATGTTACGACAAAGGATTATGATAGAAGATCTTTTCAGGCTGCAGTGGATGACTTTTCTGAGGCTTCCTAATGTACCATAAGAAGTGCTATTAGCTACCAAAGCTAAAACCACCATTTATTCTTATAGGGGTGGATTTTTTCCCCAGGTGAGACTTAGAACTTTTTGAACGGACCTTGGATGATATGTACCCATTTAATTTGGTTAGGCAACCAGTCTAGGAGAAGGAAAACTCTAAATACAAAACCTGTTAAACTCCACTTAAGATCTTGTGTCACATCCTATTTGTGCAGAGGGGTTGAGTAAATATATATACATATATATAATTTAATTGTACATAAATTGGTGGCAGGTGAAGAGTGTTAGGAAAAGAGTTAATAATTTTAGCAAGTGGGAGGAGAGCCCACCTGAAATTTGTCCTATGTGGTGGAACTAAAATCTCCCATGTGGTGTAGACATAGGACAACAGCCAATTTTGGGCAAGTTTTGACAGGTTTGCTAAGCTGTTTGGAGTTTATCAGTTCTTTTGCATCTAAAGATTCATTCCCAATGGACCAAACAAAAGAGATCAACTGTAGATTAAATGATCATGAAGGCAGTGGGTCAGCAAGTGATATCAAGCGTACAAGTCCTGGTCATCCACTGCAGCCTAAAAAGATCTTCTATCATAAATCTTTGTCATGACATCGGATAAGACAGTGGGATTGTCTAAGTGCAATGATTTTCCCTTAATATAAATTATTCATGTTCAGGTTCAGTTTGCAATAAATCAATTAATCATAAAACAGATCAATTTGGTAGATGCAAATATTTACAGCATTTTTATTCTTCTTTTTAATGAAATATTTTATTTATATACATTCACAGAATAAGGCACCTCACATCGTGTAATGGTTAGCAATTTAGATATACAGACCATTATTAGTGAGTTCAATCCTCACAAGATGCTTCTTGCAATTTATCAATTCATAGCATTTTTTTTCTTTTTAATGAAATATTTTATTTATAGAATGTGGTGAAATAATAAGTTAAATTTGCTGACCATTGTTACTGAGTTCGATTCTCACTGGGTGCACCATGCTTCTTGCAATTTATCATTTCACTACATTTTTTCTTATTAATGAAATATCTTATTTATATACATTCATAGAAGGAGAGCCTTACATGATGTAATGGCTAGAAAGATAGATTTGCAGACTATTATGAGTGAGTTCTATTCTCACTAAATGCCCTATACTTCTTGCAATATATCAAATAATTACATTGCAGATAAGTTAGGTTGATGCAAATATTCTTTTTTCTTTTGGGACGAAATATTTTATTTATATATATTCATAAAATGGGAAGTCTAAGTGGTATAATGGTTAGAAAGCTAGATTTGCAGACTATTGTGAGTGAGTTTTATTTTTCCAAACCAAAATCTATTGTATTCACCGAGAACCTTTGTATAAAGTACAAAAGACATGGTCAGCTGTTCAAACGTAAGTCGACAGATTGCAAATGGCCGCCTCTCGGCTCTTTATTTATATCCATTCTCACAAGGGCAGACCAGTCCATTCAGACTACACACAGGGGGAGATCACTCTACTTATACACTTTTCTGTATCAAGTTTGATTCTCACTGGGTGCCCTGTAGCTGTCACTGTTTTAGGCTGATTCCAGCAGTAAACAAATTTTGTCTTGTCATTGGCATCATGTCCGGTTTTAGGCCTCCCCTTCCCACTTCCTCCTCCAACCCCAAATAAAGTACCCCATGACCCTGGTCACCCTCCTGATAAAAATGGTTACCTTATAAAAAATAGTTCTTGGGTTTTTAATAACCCCTATTATATGTGTAAGTGCATTTTCTGAGATTTTTTGGAGTGCTTATTTTGCCTTTGTGTTTTATGATGAGTAACTCACTGCTGTTTGTGCAGTGAAATAAATAGGGGTTTTAAATAAAAGATAAAGTCTTGGACTGAGTAGGAATTTTTGGTATTGTCAAGTCTAAAAGAGTGCTGGCAAATATCTTTCTTTCCGTTGAGATGCTCTTTTGAGCAAGTCAAGTTTTTTGAGGCTCCGATTGTGAGCAACTTTTGGCGGTATTTTTGAAACCGCAATTCTTAGAACCACTAAGATATTGGTCCCTTTAATGTGCAAGTCTCCGTGCCAGCAAAGATATTTAAGTCCTCCATTCTCTTCTCTGAAACTGCATTTATTTACATGTTGTTATTTTTGGTTTAATTTGTAATTTCTCAAAATGAGAAATATCCTTTTCCCCTGTTAAATTATTGTTTGTGCTTTTTTGTGGCATTTGAGTTCTAAATACCCCCCCCTTCATATGTGTAATTTGTAATTCATAGTTTTAGCTTTGAATGTTTTTATAGTTGGACTTTTCTGTGTAATATTTGTCTATTTTATTGTATTTGTATTTTATTGTATTTTGTGTGATATTGTGACTTATTCGAATTTTCGTTTAATTCACAGTTTTCACGGCATTCGCCGTATGAAAATATAAAGAATCATTTTTGAACTACGGTGTTGTCTGTACGTCCTTGAGCGCACGGTGCGAAACAACTTCTTTGCAAAGACACGGAAAGCCAAATTTGTTGTCAGCAAAATTGTGGGACTGTCACTAACATGCTCCATACTTCTTGCGATTTATCAATCTACAGCATTTTTTAAATTTTTAATGAAATATTTTATTTATATACATTCATAGAATGGGAGCCTCATGTGGTGTAATAGTTAGCAAGCTAGATTTGCTGACCATTTTTTAGTGAGTTTGATTCTCACTAGGTGCTGCATGTAACCAAACAGTTAATCATATCTTATTTTTATATAGTTATTTTTTGTCTTTAAAATTAACTACAACCACAGTATCCAATTTAGAGTAGTTTAATGGGTTTTATTAATACCATTTTGTGTCAACCACTAGTTTCTGCGGTCTATGAACCCTAACTGGAAAAGGGTATGGGGAAGTCACTTACAAGCCCTTTTAGAGTTTATGCCACTGGTCAGGACAGATGACACGGTAAGTGCTCTCACATTTCTTTGAGGATTTTCTATTTCTTTGAAAAGTATTTGCTGTTATCCTTTTATTAAATGTTATTTGTTTTTCAGCTGCTGTTTTGTAAGGTGATCTTGGTCATTATGATAATATAACTTATTTATAATTAGTCAAAATTCTTAAACTCCTAAAAATGTTGGTGGTCCGATTTCTTGTGTTGAGGATTATGAGAACGTGTTCAGTAATATTAGAAATGACGAATACAAATATGACACAGTTAGACAGAAATCACGGAGAAATAATAAAACAAATGCATACAATTATAATATAACAAATAAATTTATTCAGAGAATAAATTTGCAAGTATTCAACAAATATGTAAATGTTCGAAAGGAATAGTGTAGTTGATATGTGTAATGTAAAATGTAAAAAGTTCGTATGTTAAGTTTGGAAAAGTTCGTTTTGATATGGACAGAAATTAGAAATAAGTTTGTGTAACTGACCTGTTGAAACGGATTCTTGATGTAGGTAGGACGAAGTGGTAAGAATACTGGTAGTAGTAGTAATTGTGTTGAGGCAGAGAAGTCGTTCGTTCGAACACCTGTTTCTTTGCCAGCGAGAGGAGATCTATGTGTTTGTTTATCTTTGGTTGTGTCCGGTTTGAGTGTGAGGTGAAGTCTGTGTCGTCTGCTAGCGAAATGAATTCTGTCCTCTCTGATAGAGAAAAGGGTTCTGTCTGGGTTCTCCCTAATTGTTGATTTCTTATCTATCTTTTATAATCAGGAGATAGGATCCAAAAGTAATTAATTTTTTGGCGCAAACGCGCGGACGTAGTAGTAAACAAAATCTAGCCAATCGATTCTGATTTTTGTGTAAACAATTGGTTTAATCACTTTTCCTTAAATCTTTGCAAAAGGATTTGTGTTCGTGTGTTTGATTTAATTACTTTTCCATTGGAAAAAGGATGGTGTTGTATGTTTATTTTAATTTCTTTTCCTTAAATTTGGGAAGAGAAATGTATGCGTGTATTTATTTAAAAATATAGAATTGTATTCTATACTTGTTTACCTTACATTTTAAAGCATCATAATCAACAATTGATGGTCTTCCACTTTTGGGCTTTATTTCAATGGACAAAGTCACCTTCTTGAAAATAACTTAACCAGTTTTGGGAAGTGTTGTCAGATGATAAGATCTCAGAACATATTAATGAAAACTCAAAAAAGCTGAATGATTTTATATGTTTTCATTACTTGCTAATATGTTGGCAGCTTGAAGAAAATACCTAAAATCTTTGAATTTCGTTTTTTTTTTTTTTTTTTTTTTTTTGTCATCAGTCTAATACCTGATATTGTCTTTTCTTACGCTTCCAAAATTCTGCAAATGGCTTCAGTGGCTTTGTTGTCTAATATATAAAATAATGACTCAAAATTTGTATGCACTATCATAACATCTGATTTGTTTGGTTAGTTGGTCTAATGGCATATAAAACCTTGTGGGTTATTTAATGCTAAATCTTGTTTTGTTTTTATATATATGATTTGTTTAAGAAATAATCTTCATTAACTTCACTAACAAAAAAAAAAAAAATCTTGTAAAAATTGATTTTAAAAGATATTGCCGGTGGGGGGGGGTGTTGAGTTAAAAATTTAATGTCAATAAACTAAATTTTATTCAGTTAATTCTGTAGAAAAATGAAAAAAAGTAAAATGAAAAATTATTTTTGATAAATAAAATTTATTTAAGAAAGGTTTGTACAATCAATGAGTGAATTTAACATATGTTGTTTCATGCTCTTAATTCATTTTCTTAGAGATTTAATAAATTTCATATTTATTAAAGTAAGCATTTTTTTTTTATTAAAGTAAACATTAAATTAATTGAATAACTTTATTTGTTTAATTTTTAAAGAACAAACAA
Organism: Doryteuthis pealeii; assembly: GCA_023376005.1. Classification (NCBI taxonomy): domain Eukaryota; kingdom Metazoa; phylum Mollusca; class Cephalopoda; order Myopsida; family Loliginidae; genus Doryteuthis; species Doryteuthis pealeii. Next base: position 109,458,821 of record CM042139.1, on the reverse strand, counting down.
AATTTATACAAAGTTAATATTTTAATATTAAAATTAATTCACTTTAACAGTAGATTAGAATTTAACATTGAATGGATTATTAGTAATAAAAAAAATAGAATGAAATTGATTTGAACAACTGAAGTGATGTCTCTTCTGCATGGCATTCAAACACCCCATGTGATGCAATGTTTATAACATCCAGAAATATATACACACAACACCATGTTCATATTGAGAACGTCTCTGAAGATGAAGATACTTTGAAATTATAAGACCTTGGACAATTACTTTTGCGTTGCAACAGCCTTAAAAAAAAATGATTAAAATGAATAAAATTTTTATATTTTAATCTTAGTGTAAAAAATATATACTTTTTAAATTTTTTTTATCTTGATTTTAAATTACAGCAAAGTATTTTTCAGACATGCAGAAACTAAACCGGACAATTAGATACAAAAAAATGTATTAAAATTTAAGGTATGTGAAGGTTAATGTGAAGATTTCTTGTTCATGAATTATAAAAACCCTATATGTTATATAACTTTAAATATATATTGAAACAAAACAAACTATATATAACTTAATAATACCCAGCATGTATTTATCAAAACTTGTTTTAAAAAACTCAGTGGGCCATCCTTTTTTGCGTACTACTTTCTCAGCATTTCTTTATTTTATGTAGTTATGTTATTGACTATAAATGAAATACTCATTGATAAAGTTACTTAATTCCTGAAATGACTGTGATGTAAGCGGTGACATAGTTTTGGTTAAAGATAAATAGAGACTAAATCTCCATTATATATAGATGTGTATTAATAAATTGGTAGAAATAATTTTCATTAACTTAATGTGTATTGGTAAATAATCTATATTTTAATTGGACAAATTATTGCTCAGTAGTGTCCAATATTTATATTAGGATGGTTATTATAAACCTATCGATTATACCTGCCTTTAAAATACAAAAAGATCAAAACAACAACAACAACAACAATAAAAAACAACAACAGCAAACAATATCAGAAACAACAAAAAAAAAAACAGGAAATTTTGTTAAATGACTTTTTCCTGTTTATTATATATATATATATATATATATATATATATATATATATATATATTTTAGCAAACCATTAACAAGAGCAGGATGTGACACATGGTCAATTTCTTAAGCAGAGTTTAACAGGTTTAAATTCAGAGTTTTCCTTCTAGACTGGTTACCTAGCCAAGATTAAAGAGCACAATCAACCCTACTATTTACCCTTAGCTGGAGGGGGAATAATTTGATTCATACCTTTCCCAACAGTATTAGTGTTATGTGAAATGTAAAGAGCCCCGTCTAGGACTTGAACTCCGAGTCCATTTCCTATGACTCTAACAATTACACCACGCACCTCCCTTCTGTTTAGGATAAGTGAATATATCATGAGATATAGGCAGAGCAAACATTTGGCAGAAGTGTTGCAGAACTTGTCACTAAATGTTGCTTGATGCTCTACCTTTTAAACTGCTGACAATCATATTGAACTGTAATGGTCTCATTATTGATTTTCTGGTTGTAAAATGTACTGAGCCATGTTCATTAGAGTGAGTAACTTCTGAAAATGGAGACAGCTCAAACAGTGTAACAAATGATACCGTACTGAAAATGCAGATGGTCCCTGCATGATAAGGATTATTCTAAAGAAGAAAGAAGAACTGATTAACATTTCTACTAAGTAAAGAATCCAGAAACATAAATACACATTTTCAAAAAATATTCCAAAAAATCAGTCCTATCCATGTTTTTGCTCCATTTCACACACACACACACACACACACACACACACACACACACACACATACAAATGCACACACATACAAGCACACACACATTGTTACAATTCATATGGTCATTTTAGGGTTGTAGTTGAAAGTAGTCTTACAGTGGAGATCTTTTGTGGCATAAAGTTTGATTCTTTCTTGAAGTAGAAAGATCTAGTATCAGTTTTAATCCTTGTCTGCTGATTCGTGCTTAGTTGTATGAGTTTATCCTGTCTTAAAGTAGAGAGTTGTATAATCATCTGAGTTTATCTTGTCTTGAAGTAGAGAGTTGCACAATCATCAGAGTCTATCCTGTCCTGAAGCAGAGAGCTGTACAATCCTCGTCTGCTAATCCATGCCAATTGTAGGACAATTCATCAATGCCTTTAAATAGTAAATTAAATACATGTTTGGCCGTTTTTGATTGGCCGATTCAGCTGATTGGCTGATTCAGCTGTTTTGGAACAGTTTATAAATACAAGTTGTGATCTTCAGCACACCTTAAACCCAAAATTAATCCAACACACACACACACACACACACACACACACACACACACACACACACACACACACACACACACACAGAGAGACAGACACACACATATATATATGAATAATGAGCTGAGTCATTTTTAAGTTGTGCTGTTAGACCTCATATTGCTGTAATTGTTGTTTTCAAGATAAAGCCTAGCATCAGTGTATTACTGTTTCAAGTCTCTGGACTTCAACCGAATAAACTGTTGTATAGTTTCAGCAGTGGTTTCTCCTTCTATTTCCTTTCAGTTTCAATATATAAATCTTCAATATCAAACAATTCAGACAATTACAATATTGAAACCTTTAATTTCAAACAATATTTATCTTCAGACCATCAAAAATAAGAAGTATGAGAAAAGAAGCTGCAAAATAATCTCAGAACATATTACTGAAAACTTATGAAAGCTGAATGGATTTACATGTTTTAAGTGCTTGCAAATTTGTTGAATAAGGATAAAATGCCCAACACAGACATGCTGGATTGCACCAACATGAACAGCATGTTCTCCATCTTCTGCGAGAGGCACCTTCACTGGCTTGGTCATGTCATGGTGAATTAGTAAAAGGCTCCCGATTGGTAGGTAGACCATGCCTATGCTTTAAAGATGTTTGTGGAAGAGACATGAGGATATGCTACATTGACACAAACACAAGGGAGGTAAGATGCAGAAAATTGAGCGGCCTGGCACCTTAATGTTAAACAAGGCACAAGGAGTAACCTCCACAGCAAAGAGAGCCAGAAGGAAGGAGAGAAAAAAAAGCAGCCCTGGCAAGCATCACAGTTTGTGTGCAGTCAGTGCACCAAAGATTGTCACTCAGGGATTGGCTTGCTGAACCACTTGCGCATATATATATTTTTGGACACTACGTCATCGTCCTTAGTGGACAGAAAGGTGCTAACAACAACAAGTTGTTGAAATACAAGCAGCTTTTGAGAAAATACCTAATGTCCTTGTACGTCTCTTTTTTAAATAGGAGGAGGAGGAGGATGGGGAGGAGGTGGAGAAGGAGGAATAGGAACTCACAAAGTAGTTTTGATTAAAGACAAAAGAGCCCCTTTGGTTTGAATTCAGTTTTTTCCTTCTTCTATGTTGGTTGCCATGGCAAGATTCAAAGCCTAGTCTGCCCTGCTATTTACCCATGATGAGAAGGTAAATAGTTGGGTTCGTACCTTTCTCAAGGGTATTAGTGCTATGTGAAATGCAGACAGCTGCATCCAGGATTTGAACTTTTTTTGCAGTGTCCATTTCTTACAATGGTAAGTATTACACCTAGTGCATCCAACAACCTTTTTGTTATCAGTCTAACGTTTGATATTTTCATGCAGAAAGCCATTGTTAGAAATACTACAAGGTAGACTCAAAAATTATCTGCACTCTTGTTTAATGGAAGCCAAGTTCATCACGGATGATTTGATAAGCAGAACCATGACTAATCTACAGAGAACAAGCTACCTCATTGGTGATAACTCACTGGTTCACCATTACCATGTCTCAAGCTTGCTAAATCTTCTCATCATTGGTGGAGGTTAATGGGCATGCTGCTTCCATTTGTATGTCATGCTTGTCTGGCCACTTTTAAACTTCTCTATCCAGTGATATCTATTGTGGACAATTTAAAAAAATAATAATGGAGTATGGTTGGTGATAGATATGTTGGGGAAGGGTACATGAGAGAAGACGTGGATTGTGTTTGTGAGGTTCACAATATAGAATTCAAGGGAAGAGGGAGATACAAGGAAATATGTCAATAAAAAGAGAGAACACTGTAATTAATCCAGAACAGAAAAAATGACAATAGATGTTCTTGGATTAAGTTTAACACAAGACAATATATATATATTGCAAAAAGGGAGGATCAGGGTAACTATACTACTTGGTAGTATATGTTTTTAGGGGGAGGGCAGTTTGTGAGAGAGATATTACTATGCCCTGTCAGCTAGGGCTGTAGAATACACCGTCTGCACCTCTAAAGAGAGGTAACCCCACTTCCCACCCAATGGGGCCACCTGTTGACGAGGGGTGGTGACCAGTGATGCCTAAGGATGGAATCCTGGTGGCTGAGCAGTCCATGATAAGCAACGCTATTTTGTCCCTTACTAGGCTAGACAGGTGGTCGGAGAGGTGACATCAAGCCCCAGCACCTATATGATTATCTTAACCATATTGATTTTATAGCAAACTCCCCAACCTTTTTCTCATATATGTGCTAGAAAGCATTGGCTGAGGGTCTTAGAGTCCTGGGTATGACATTAATGGTAAGGTTCCAGTTCTGGAGCTCTGTGTAGTATGGAGTACCCCTCCATTGCCATTAGTCCTAGGTTCACTGTGACCGAGATTGGTAGTACCAATGAGTGTCCCATCTATAGATTTAAAAAATGAGTGTAATTGTTTAAAAAAAATTATACCCAACAAAAAGGAATAAAATAAAAACGTCTTTGACATAAAATAACCCAACAGGGTTGACATGCTGTAAAATCAACAAACCAACAAACCAACGAACCAATCAACCAACCAACAACAGCTTACCAGAAATCTCACTTAGCATTAAATTTGAAACTATTCAACCAATCAGAAAAAAATATAGTATTTTCAAGCAAATGATAAAGATAGATTGATGTATTAAACAACACATCTCTGTAGCCAACCAGATGAAATATGACAACTTTCAAAAGGCCAAATCACTACTATGTGTAGCCCTGTCCAAATTAGGCCCACCTGTTGGCCATGGGTGGCAACTCACAATGCTTAAGGACGGAATCCTGGTGGATAAGAAGTCCATGACATGCAACACCCCACTTTGGACCTTACTTAGGCTAGACGGGCGGTCGGAGAGACCCCCTTGGATCAATCAGTTGGTCATGTCAAGAACTAGCACTTATATAATTGTCTCAACCCTATTGCCCTTATGGCAAGCCCCAACCATTTTTATTATATGAGTGCTAGAAGACAGTGGCTGAGGGTTTTCATGACGTTAAACTCTAACTGATGGTGAGGTTCCATTTCCAGCACCCCCTCATCACCATTGCTCCCTGGTCCACTCTGATCTGGAGTGGTAATACCTGTTAGGGTCCCATCTATGAGTTGTATAGAAAAATGTTTTAAGAAAAAAAATCGAGTATCCATTAAGAATGACTTTATTTCAAAATTTTGTTAATAGAACAAAACAAACAAACAAACAAATACGTGTTTTGGTTCTCTCGGCACCAAATTCAACACAGTGAAATGAACCTAATGCACACATGTACATACACAAACACATGCACACACACACATCTAGTGGAGTACCCCTTCATCACCTTTACTCTCAGGTCCACTCTGACCTGGAGTAGTAGTACCTGTTAAAGTAGACCTGTTAAAAAATCAACTTTTTCCTTTTTTCATACCCTCCTGCACTTCCATGTTTTTTGGCCTGGAAAAGCCGACATTCACAGCCATTTTGAGGTAAAATGTCAGGAACCTTTGCCTCATTGGACCTCAAGATATAAAGCCCATGACAGTAGAAAAGTGCCTAATTTTGCCTTCTGCCAGACAGTTTTTCACCTGAAACTTTTGTTACAATTGGGATAGAACAACAAAATGGGTATCAAATTAAAGCATTTGTAATACTCTTTCTGTAAAAACAATCCAAGTAAACATTCAAGAAAAAAAGACATATCATATTCTGAAAAATATCAAAATTTCATAAATATTACAATCTTGACATCAGAAAATGTGTGACAAAGACCCTAAAATTATTTTCAAGTGGCAGAAAAGTCTATTGTCCATGTCAGAAGGACACTTCACAGTCATATGTTCAGAGTTTGCTTCTTGAAGCTATCAAATCGCTCATGGTTGTATTCCACAGCTTGAAGAAGATACTCTCTTTGCTGAGAATCTGTGGTAATGATGTTTACAAAATCACTCATCATCTTGACTCCCCACTCAGCGATGTCATTTACTACTTTTACATTGCTGACATATTCCAGGGCCTTTCTGTAGTCCTCACCCCTTGGACATGTCGCTACAGGTTGCAGAAGCCAGTCAGACTCAATGCCAAGGGTGTCAAGCAGAAGATGACTCTCTGAACCAACCAGATCAGCGAGAGTCGTTTTGGCTGTAACATGAGGGAACACAGGTTTCCCTCGTCTGAAGCTATTTGGCTTCTCAATGGCATGCAGCTTGGCAGCAATGTCCTGCTTCTCTTTGTCACTGAGTCTGCTACCGAAGAGAACGAACGGCACAACCTTCCGTGTCAGGTACCTGTGGTTTTCAAGTTTTTGTAGCACTGCCTGAGTAATCTCTGTATCTGTTCTCTTGAACTTCATCATGTCCTTCATGAACTGCATATCATTTGCAGGAGCATCTGCAGCAAGTGTACATGTCATCCAAATGGGTGTATAGAACAGTCCTAGGAAGAGGTTGAGGCGTTCCAACTTCACAACAGTTTCTTCATCGTACTCCAGCTGCTCAGCAAACATGAAAATCTTCATAAAATACAAGTTTCTAGCCATCCACCTGGACGATTCCAGTAGATTCCATGGAGAGGCGCACCTCCAAGGATGATCAGTGTAAGCTCAGCCGTCTCACAGTAGTCATCTCTAGAAGGCTTCTCCGACCTTAGGATTTCCTGTAGTATTTCCTTGCACACTTTCTTCTTTTCATTCAACCATTTTTGTCTGATGGACAGGGTTGTAGGGTTGTTTGTGGTAAGGCCTGTCCAAACGTCCTTGAAGTGCTTGAACCAAAGATTCTCTGGGCTCTTGACCTTGACAAACAGATTCTCCCATTCAGCATCAACCAGCACTTCTAGAATGTGGTGTCAGGCCAGGTAGAACACCTTCTTGTCAAGCTGTTGCACCAGAAGCTTGGCAGCTCTCCGATATTCTCCACTGTTGCTGGACGTGGTGTCAAATACAAGGGCAGTGATCACTCCAGTAAGCCCCCATGCCTCCAGCAAGTCCATGAATGCCTCTGCCTGAGCTGTTTCTGTTGAGCTGTCTATCACTGGTACTCTCAGTAGCTTACATTCAGGATATGCAGGTGGTCCTGAGACAAGCATAACCAGAGTCTCTGATGTTGTCCCAGGACATCTCTCAGCATCTTGCCATCCCAGTGGGGAGCAGCATACTTGGGAGGGTCCTCGCTGAATGCTGCCATGTACTCCTGGCTGATGTGGTACCTTGTCAGAATCCTGTTCCATCTTGTTGAGGTTGAGATGACAAACTTATCCAGGTCAGCTCCACCAGCCTTTAATGTAGCAGAGACTAAGGCTGTCACTTGATTGTCAGACAGTCCCAGACAATCAGCGGTACTGCAGATGTCAACACACTCCATGACCCTCCTGGGGAATGTGAGAGTCACAGTGTCTTGGTGATGTGAACATCCAGGACGAGGCTGTTGGTAATCCATGTCCTCTGCATTCCCTTCACTGTCGGTTGGGTCAGCACAGGTAGACACATCAGCAGCAGTCCTTTGCTGTGTGGCTGCTGAAAAAATTGTAGAAATTGTGTGAGCAAAAGGAAGGTTCATCATAGATATATACACATGTATCATAAATTAATTATAAATCATATACATTGTATGACAAATTCATAACTTGCTCCTCTCTCTGCTACAGTATTTTAGCCCTCTCTGCTTGCTGCTGGGGCCGTAACTCAAGTATCTTGTCATGACCAGACATGTGGGCCTTTCTCTCTGTCTTCTGATCCTGGTAGAACCTGATGTCCTCATCCCTTTTCTCCCTTAATAGCAGTCGGTTGTTCTCTATTTTCTTGATGGCATCTGAAGCTCATGTCGAACAGGCTATCTAATTCCAGGACAAAGGCACTCCTTTTCCATCCAGGGTCACCTGTTCTACCTTTATTCCTTGCTAGACCTCTGTGTTTTTGTGAAGTATCATGAAACACTGTGCTGCATTGTAATTGCTCATGGTCTTGATCCTAGCCATCTGCCAGAATGGGATGATAGCCTCCACTGTTTCATTGACGAGGTCTTGAAGTACAGGATTCCCTACATTTTCTGGCAAACTCTGGAGATGGAGGAAGTACAGGAAGGCCTGTCTGTTGGTGGGTAACTGGGAGCCACTGATGCTGGATGATGGGATTCCGACCAGGAAGGTTTCTGTAGCAGATCTAGTAGCAGTTCGGCGTGACGCTTGTCTCTGAACTGCAGGTGGAGGTTCTGAGATATCAACCTTGCGTCCTCGGAGCTCCTTGCTTAATGCCATAGTGAAGTTATCTTGTGAATTATCTCTAGATTCATTAGCAGATTTCATAACAGACCGTGATATGTCATGCTAAAACCATTGTGAATTTGTGATTAGAGTGAAGTAAATTATTCAGACTGACTAGACTGCATATTACACTTTTTCCTGTTGAATGTACTCTAATATAGTACTCTGTCAACACAAAAAATCCAGATTTTTTCAGGTTTAAAAAAAAAATTTGTCTGTAAAAATCACATGTAATATTTCCATAAATGTTTCTATGCATTTTGATGCTTCAGTCAGCCTCTAATTACTTGCTTTAACCTGCTTATGCCCATTTATTGGTGGAAAAATAGGTGAAAACAAACCTCAAAAAGCTCCGAAACTGGAGTTTCAGAAAACGCGTATATAATAGAACTTCATGCTTCATGAGGCAAAGGTTCCCAATGTTTTAGACAAAAATGGTTATGATTTTCGCCTTTTCCAGGCCAAAAAGCATGGGAAACCGTGCAGGAGGGTATGAAAAAAGGAAAAAAGTTGATTTTTGAACAGGTTTACTGTTAGAGTCCCATCTATGGGTAATAATAGAAAAAAAAAGGAGTTTTGAAAAATGAGTTTAAACAAAAATGAATTTAAAAAAAATTTGAATGCCCATAGAGAATGAATACATGAAACATCTTTGGGATAAAATAACCCAACTAGGGTTGACATGCCATGATATCTAACCAACCAACTAACTGACCAACCACACACATCTATATATATAAAAGAAGATTCTGTATGTCTGCCTGTACGTCTGTATGTTTGTTTATACAATGACCTAGAGCACATCCTTTTATAAAAGGAAAATTGGTGGAGACCCGCAAAGACCAAAGTTCAATAAAATCCACACCCTATTTTTGTCCGTGAGGGGATTAAAAAAACTTTTTGCTCTCCATTTTCAATAAGAAAAGTAAAATAAAAATATAATAAGAGTATAAATCAATGATGATATATTAAAAGATTAATTAAGAAAATGATTAAAAATAAAACAAATTAAAAAAGGATAAAACATAATAAAAGACAAAGAAAAAATACAAACAAGAATAATAATAAAAATAAACAATTTACAAACAATGATTCATAAAGATTCCTTCAATAAAAATCTACATTTTGTTACTAACTTGTTATGCTAACTTGTTATGCTAATCTGGGGAGCAGCATACTTGGGAGGGTCCTCGCTGAATGCTGCCATGTACTCCTGGCTGATGTGGTACCTTGTCAGAATCCTGTTCCATCTTGTTGTTGAGGTTGAGATGACAAACTTGCCCATGATTTTTTGCAACTCACATAAACATCTACTTTTGTAAGTCAATATTTTTAATGGCCCGTAAGGAATGTATACCATTGATCAATATTAACTGGTTGCCTAGGGAACACAAGGATGCTACATGTTGTTTTAAACTAATCCTGAAATCAGCACCCTTTAAAACAACAGCTGTATGGCCACTTACCTCCCATCATGCAAACCATCAAAATAAGATGAACAAAACACACTGAGAACTGATGAAGAAACAAGGAAGAACTCATAAGCAACATTCTCCTATGAACTCCTACACATGGACACACCAAAGCTGGCTGACCTGCTGTTGTAATTACAATCTAATTCTCCAGTTTTCCTTTGTTTTTTGTTGTAACTTACATATCAGAGTTCACAGAGAATATAACAGGAAGAACACAAGTATTAAAGATAGAGAAAAAAGGTTTAAGTCACGTGAGATCTTGTTATTTCTCTCTTCTGAGGCTTTGTCAGAAATTACTTATAGGAAAAACAGATGATTCCATTCTCATCATTTAGGTACAAATGACAGATTTTAATTATGCCTTTTTCTGTTTAAAACCCAAATAACTGCACAAGCTTCACACTTGGCAGTAGCATCAATCGGGAGCTTCATCAGAAATGATTGCCAAACCAAAACTGAACATAGCAGTGAGGTGAGTGCAGGGGCAGGCATGGTGGCAGGTGCATGCATAACTAATACATAATTTGCCAATAATTGCAGGAACAGTTTCTAGGTTAAATTAACAAGTCCTGTGAGATCTGTTTTTTTTCTTTTGAGGTTTCGTCAGACATTATTTATAGGAAAAACAGATGATTCCATTCTCATTAAGTACAAATGACAGATTTAAATTCGCTCATAAGCCATTATGATTTTCTACCACACATAAATATTTATTCTTTAGGAAGTCAACATTTTTTATGGCCTGTAGGTAATGTATAACATTTATCTGTATTGACTGGTTGCCTAGGTAACAGTTTTGTAAAACATGCATGTTAGGAAGATCTGTCACATGTGATTTACACTCCTGCTCATATTGTAACAAGAATAAAAAGTAGTGAAAGGGTCATGTAAAGTAACATTTACTGTATCAAGTTGAAAAGACAATTATACTAAATAACAAGAATAATATATATATATATATATATATATATAATATATATATATAGGGTATTCGGGATAAATTTGACAGTTTCATAAGGAAAAAGAAAAAGTGCTTGGTAAATATAATCAGAGGGGGGGGTCACGGTCAAGTCTGACTCAAGGCTCCAATCGATAGTCCAACTACTTCCAACTGTATCTCGCTCCAATTCTCCAATACTGATAACCGTTGCAGTAACCGCTTCTCGAACCGACTTCACAACCTTCGCACGGACCTGGCAGCAAACACTTATTGCAAGGTTTACGAACGACTGCCCAAGCCTCCGACACACTCATTATATAGGCCACGGCGAGGCGACCGATTGGGCAATCTGCAGAGCTTCAGATTTGCATCAGCGCACCTCGGCCCAGCACGCTTCCAAACTGCTCCACAACACGCGCATGCAAATCGCGGACGCTTTCGTGCATGATGTCGCGTATCTTGCTCACGACAATCACACTCCTCCCTGATCTGAGGATCACACACAGGACAATGTGGAGCAGGTCGCTTAATCCTGCTACTTCGTCTCAGTGGAGCAGGCTCGGCTATCTCCTCAGTGGTACTTTCCTCTGAGGTATCACTGAGCTCGTCTTGTTCGAGGACTGCTTGCGCTTTCAGTTGAAATTGCCATGTCTTCCTGCATCTGCCCCTCATACACCATAGGGGTTTCTTCGTCCGAGGTGGTAATGTAGCTGCTGATAGTCTCTGCTCCACGCACCGGCCGAACATCTTTTACGTGGCGTGGTACTCCATCCACAAGGACTGAATGAGGGCTATAGACTTTCGTCACTTTTCTCTTCTCGAACTGTGTTGTACACCGCCCATGCGGTCTCTTCACCCAAACAGCGTCCCCTGCAGCGTATGTGTCAGAATTTGTGGCGTCAACCGGTGGAGCAGTATCAATGCCCTTTACGCGAGTGCGGTAGGTATATATTATGTTGGCTGGTGCTGTTGACGCCGTGGTGTCGTCTTTCGGTGTCAAATTATACCAGTACACAGCCTCCATAAGAGAGCATTCTGTTCTCGCGGCGATGCGTTTATCGTGCGGTGGGATCTCTCCACTATCCCATTCCCCGATGGTACATAGGCGCATCGGAATCTTATCCGGACACCCCACTCCTTTGCAAACCGGTGAACCTTTCCCCGCAAAACACTGCGGCATTGTCGGTAAGCAGTTCGATCGGAGGCCCCCGTTCGCAAAAGATTGTCTCTAGCTGCCGGATGATACTGGCGGAGTCTTCCCGCTGCAATGGCCTCCAAATGGCAAAACGACTGGGACCACAGTCCATCAATGTCAGGTAGTGCTGGCCTCCGAAATGGGTCACATCCATTCCCACCCTGCTCCAATTATCACGCACAGAAAGCCTGCCTGGCTTCCAATGCACCGGGGCAGGATCTATCGATTGACATTTCTTGCAATCCCTGACCACCGCTTGAACTGCCGCCCTGGAGGCTCCGGGGATGACCAGTTTTACAAAATACAGCGTGCGCTTCACACCGGGGTGTCCGCTGGACTGATGAATGGCTCGTATACGGGCAGATTCCTGGTCCCCTGTAACCACCGCACACGCCTGTCCTGCGGGTTCTGACTCTTTTTGCATATCATCCAGCCATCGCTGCGGCACTCTGGTGAGCTGATCGGCCGGTTGTCGTGAGACTTAACCAGTGCCACGTCTATCTTTAGTTCATACTCTGAGACCAGTTGTGCAAGCGTGCCGAGTCGACGCCGGATCAACATTTCGGTGGCAGCCTTGGTTCGCACTCTCGACCTTCCAGACAAAGTGTCTGAGACCCAGCGATGCACGCACGCCGAGTCTGTCCGCAAGTGAATCGCCGTTGCCTTCCACTGCAGTGCGAGGTTAATGCCCCGCAACACTGCGTCGAGTTCTGCCAAGTTGATATGTTTATCCTCGCTTATCGGTCTCAACCAGCTCGCATCTTCAGCCACGGCTCCACCACTCTCAATAACAACACCAGTGGCCAACGAGCTCGCGTCCACCCACACAGTGACGTCCTCTCCATCAACGCACCAATCACCACGTGTTGGATCTGTTTGCGCCACTCTGGCGAAAACATCCGCCAACATTCGACTTAAGAGGGGGTCTCGCACTTCATCGTCCCATCCAATGGTTGCGCGTTTGCCCTTCGCTTTATGAACGCGGTCGCAACGCGCAGCCAACCGCACACCGGAAAGTGTCCCGTCAATTTTCCACACACGGAGAAAATAGTCCGACGGGTTAATATATCAGGGGGCGTCGGTGGCTCACCTCCACGACACCACCGAAGTTTATTGCGCTCCTCCCAGACATGCAATCCCAACACGCGTGTGCCGCATCTTAACTGCTCTGGGGCCTTGCACGCAAGTCCAAACCGCTCAAGGTGCTTTTTTACGTGGGATGCAGAACATATAGTTTCATTGACGAATATGTCGTCAATATATGAAGAGGTAGCTTTCTCAACTCTCTCGTCTTGCGCAACCACGGTATTGACGATGGACCGCATGATCAGGGGTGCGACATTGAGCCCAAACCCCAAACGGGTGAGGCAATACCTTTTCCCCTTGATTTCCACTGTTTGGAATGGCCACAGGGACTTCTCTACGTGAACTTGCAAATAGGCCCGACGCAAGTCCAACACAGCGACATCTGACCCTTGCTGCGCCACTCTCGTAACTTGTGTGCACACACGTCTGCACTGGCCGTATATGCATCTACGTGCTCATTGAGCTCACGGTAGTCCATGACGGGCCGAACCTTTTGTTTGTTTTCCTGTAGGACGGCCATTAGGGGGATAAGGCCCTTTGGGGGTCCGAGCTCGTCTGCAGGGTATGGAAGCAGCCAGCCATTGTGTATCCATGTTTGCAGCTCTCGGTTGTACTCCTCCCGAAGCTGCTCAGGGGCAGGATATTCTGATAGCCTGTTCTTTAACGTGACTGGCGGCTGGTCACCGGACCACTTCCATGATGCAATCCATATTCGTTTGTTCTCATCATACTTTGCGTGGAAATCAGGCTCGTTGATGACGATGGCAGCACAACTTGGCTCATCAAGTTGGGGAAATTTTACCTCACCGGTGCTAGTCATGGACATTCCACCCAGCTGTTTGATTGCGTCCAGTCCAAGCAACAAATCAAACCCGAGTAGCTCCCCGTCAACGACCAGAACCTCTACGTTGATAGAGGGCCTGTTGCCCACGCCAAGCCGGATCGTCCCGACTCCACAACACTTGAGTGTACTCCCGCCTACAGTCAGCACGTGTACCTCCTTTCTCCTCCATGCCTGACAGCATGTTTTGTGTACGAGTGTTTGCGTGCAACCAGTGTCCACCAGGGCTGTACGCCTCGTATCATTGATCTGCACAATCACTGTAGGTAGCGCCGTATTTAACGGGCATTTGGGGAGAAGACTGGCGCCGAAGTCTCGTCCCCTTGCTCGTTTCCCGGACAGTTTCGGGCTATATGTCCCTGCCGCTTACATCGATAGCACGAAACTGGTCTTCGGGGTTTAGCATCCTCTTTCGTTGATGTTTCACGCCGCAAGAGGCAGTCGCGTGCCAAGTGATTGGGCCCATCGCATACATAGCATTTTGTTGGCGCGTCATCTTCCTTCGCCTGGCAACGTGATGGTCGTGCAGCCACCGCTACTTGCTCCATATTAGCAGGGCACTTCTTCAGTATGGCTCTTGCTCGAGCCAACACTTGCGAAATGTCCATATCATCTAACTGGAAAGTGGCTCGAAGCAGATCCTCGGCATGCTCTGGCAACCCGGCGATAAATGCACACATCAGACTCCGATCCGTCATACCACCGACCAGAACTGAGAGTTTACGCAATTCGGCCAAAAAGACATCAACAGTCTCTCCCGGGCGCAAGCGGCGTGCCACAAATTGCTTCCAAGCTGTAACAGCATCTAGAGCGAATGCTGTATACAAGGCTTTTTTAATACAGGTAAAGTCGCTCTTCTTTTCCTCACTCAGCTGCTGGTACACCGCATATGCACCACCCGATAGACGCATTGGCACTACACACTCTATAGCTTTACACCGCTTAGCTGGCATATCAATTCTGCCTTCTCGATCCACTCGACGACCGACTGTCCAGAATCACTTCCGTCAAAAAGTGGTATCAATTTTGGGTCGAAACTTTGGGCCATAATTGCCGAAATAGCTTATAATCAGAGGGGGGGGGTCACGGTCAAGTCTGACTCAAGGCTCCAATCGATAGTCCAACTACTTCCAACTGTATCTCGCTCCAATTCTCCAATACTGATAACCGTTGCAGTAACCGCTTCTCGAACCGACTTCACAACCTTCGCACGGACCTGGCAGCAAACACTTCTTGCAAGGTTTACGAACGACTGCCCAAGCCTCCGACACACTCATTATATAGGCCACGGCGAGGCGACCGATTGGGCAATCTGCAGAGCTTCAGATTTGCATCAGCGCACCTCGGCCCAGCACGCTTCCAAACTGCTCCACAACACGCGCATGCAAATCGCGGACGCTTTCGTGCATGATGTCGCGTATCTTGCTCACGACAATCACAGTAAATACAAAATTTAATGGATTGTAAAGAAATTCAACAGGCATGGAAATTACACTATTGTCAACAAGTTTCACTCAAAATAACTGCCATTAGCATTGATCACAGCGTCAATCCTGCACTGGAACCTAGAGTAAGCTGATTTTACAGTTTCCCTGGGAAGGGACTCAAAAAAATTATGTTGATTAACTGGGCTTTTGTAGTACTGGCACGGCAATTGGTGTCTTTCACAACAGCGCCACATACATAATAATCCATGGGGTTAAGATCTGGAGAGTTCTGAGGTCAAACATTGGGACTGGTGTAGTCGTAAAAATTCACCGACAATCATCTTTTACTTTTCCCAGAGTTGTGGCAGGAGGCCGAATCCTGCTGCCATACATATGGCCTACCATTGGCTACCCTTGTTATCCAGGGCTTGACTACAGTGTTTAGCAACTCCACATAGGCATCTGAGGATTCTCCAACACTTTTTTCTACAAATTTTCGAGGAATTCTGCTGTATGAATTGTTGAGTAACTGGCCGCCATCCTTGGTTCCAGTTGTAAAAGAACTTAAAGTAAACAAGTAAGTAAATCAATCTATCCTTGTGGGATATGTCCTTTAGGTCCGACGTCCTAGATGGTCCGAGTGTTAATGAGTTAAGATTAGAATCAGGCCTCTATAAATACGCCAACAGCAGCAGCAGCACTGCCAGTGATTGGATAATAGGAATCTTTCTCAGGTCACGTGCTAGTCAACGAGTCTATAAGTAGAAGTGACTACTCGCCTCATGCCTTATATACAACAAAAATTCTAACATGAATACAATCAGATTGTCTGTTATGTTGCTTTCTTCGAGCCACAGCCTCATAGTCTCCATTGAAATTCTCCAGTTCATGCCTGATTGTTTTTACAGTGTTCAGGGAGCATTGGGCAGCAATCATAATCTCCTTATTTTGATGGCCGGGCAGATCATCATGATACAAGTTATTCTCTTCCACGATTCATGTGGGTTACAGTCATCCATTCTATCTGTCATCACGTATATGAATGAAGAAGGGTCCAAGCTTTTAAATGGTGCGTAGTGTGTGTCAATACCTCCAACCTACGGAGAAAAATAACCAAATATAAGTATGTCAAATTTATCCTGAATATATATTCGAGATGTATTTTTGTATCTGTATCCGTTGTTGGAAATACATATACCAGGTTTGGGCATAGGTGTGAAGCATTAGCGTACTATATTATGCTAATGTTGTTACCATAATATGTTAGTCAAGGAATAAATATCAGAAAACTCTGTAGTTTTTTTGAGTTTATTTTATTTAGACGTAGTGGTAAATCTTCAGGACAGTCACGTCCCTTCTTCCTGACCGTGAATCGTAGTAGTGATCTTACGGCTGCTTGTCCGGTAAGTTGGAATGGTGTGGTGGTGCTTGATGATGATTGGTCCGTTGGTGATTAATGAGTTTGTACTCTGTGTGTGGTCATCTGATGGGGGTCATGGGGTTGGTGGTATAGGGGTGTTTTGGAAATATGAGTATCCATTTAAAGTGCCGGTGTCTGTATTCAAGCCATTCCGGTGAGCGTCTAGTCTGATGACCCATTTTAATTCAGATAGTTTTCTAGCTTGTGTGGTGGGGAAGCCTTGTTGGATTAAGATACATTTAAGGTTATCTAAACTGTGGTGTGGGGTGTTAATGTGATGAGCGATTTTATTTACGAAATACAAAAAATAGGCACACTCCCGGACGGAGCCATACTAGCAACCTTGGATGTCACATCACTATACACCAACATACCCCATAAAGAAGGGATCGACGCCTACAGGGAATTCCTCACACACCACAAACTCCCCACACAGCAGGTAAACGACATTCAAGCATGACACACCATACACTTTTGTTAATTGGCGATGAATTTCAATTGGTTTAATTCCTTTTCTGTTCAAAAACCGAATAACTGTGCAAACTTCACACTTGGCAGTAGCGTCAATTGGGAGCTCCATCAGAGATGATTGCCAAACCAAGACTGTGTGTAGCAGTGAGTTAAGTGCAGGCACAGTGGCAGGTGCATGCATAGCAAATACAATAGTGTTGCCAATAATTACAAGAAAGAGTTTCCCTGTGCCCCAAACACATTGGATACCTTACTTTTGGGACTTTAGAGAAGAAGTGGGAATAAAGAATGGTGTCAGCCCTGTTGTCTGGGGATTTCGAATACATTGACTGCACCTCTGCAGAAGGGTACTCCCCCACCCCGAATGGGGCCCACCTGTTGGCTGTGGGTGGCCCCCTCCGATTAATCGGCTAGTCAGGTCAAAACCTAGCATCTATATGATTGTCCTAACCCTATTACCCTGATGGCAACCCCCAACCCCTTTTATCATATGGGTGTTATAAGGTGGTGCTTGAGGGTCTTCATGTCCTGGGTATGATGTTAAACTAACTGATGGTGAGGTTCCAGTTCTGAATGTGGAGCACCCCTTCATCACCATTGCTCCCAGGTCCTCTCTGACCCGGAGTGGTATTACCTATTAGGGTCCCATCTATGGGTTAAATAGAAAATTTGTTTATAAAAAAAGAAAAAATTGAGTTTAAAATTTTTTCTTCTAAACCATCGGTACAGTTTTTTCAAAACTTTTCGGACATCAAATGACCCACTGTGGTTGATATTCTGTAAAACAAAACAATCAAAACAAAGAATGGTGTTCTGCCGATAATGAACAAGATAATAATACCAGCGTCATCCAAACAAGATATAATACAGCAACTACATGCATCACACCGGGGGGGGGGGTTGAGAAAACAAAAGAAAGAGAAATAATGGCGTTATAATGGGTAGCCATAAATCAAGATATCAAAGACATGGTTTATGAAATTCCTGATGTGCCAGAAATACCAGCTAAGCACTTGAATAGAGATGCTCCTACAACATAAGACCCTATCCTACCCCAGGGAATAATACATTACTGACCTATTTACTATGGAGGGCAATGGATGCCTCTTTATAGCTGATCAGTTCAACAAGTATTCTTTTGTAAAATGCTTCCATTCCACCACATCTACAACACTGTAATCTCTGCATTTGAAAGAAGAACCAGGAGCTACACTGATTATGGCTTCATAGGCAAGAATTTAAAATTTGTCAATCAACACTGAACCAATCATTTGAAGCAACTGATGGCAAATAACTGGCAATGAGGTAAAAGCTGAAGGTCATACTGAAAATAGACACAAAGAAACATTAATGATTTTATACAACATAAATACAAACAAAATATCAACCAAAAAAAGCTGCTGTTTGAAGAATGGGATGTACTAGAAATAGTCTACAGCAACAAAGGACCCCAGTACACAAGTGATGAGTCTGCCAGATCTTCCCAAAGATATAATTTCAAACACATCTCTTCATCATCCCATTATTTTCAAACCAATGGATTTGCAGAAAGAATGATGGGAGTATACAAAATGTCAGTCACCTGGCGATAATGGCTTACAGAGCAGCACCAATTTCAACTTGTCTCAAATCACCAGCAGAACTACTCAATGGTCTATCTATGAGAATCCCACTCTTCTCTAGACGGAAGCCAGGAGATGAACACACAGAATTGCTTGCAGTAAAGTAAAGACCGAATAAAGGAATATCATGACAAGCTGAATAAATGACAGCATGTACCACAGTTATAGTGTAGTTACATCACCATAAAACGCTTATGTTGTATAGTAATTGAACCGGTCAGCTATTAGGTCACACACAAGCAGTAGCATTCAGATAGGCAGTGAGTTCCAAAAATAAAACAACATACGAAAGAATAGTGGGATGCAGACAGACAAAAAGGGGTGTTTTATTTCTCGCTCACTCCATGGACTTTTTTAAGAGAGGAAGAGTAGGTCAGACGTTTCTATCATAAATTCCATTCACTTACGGTGAGTCAACCCCCCCCCCTAGTGGGGCAAGAAAAGGTCTACGTCTGTTTCCTCGTGAGACACACGGCAAAAAAGGAAAGTTCCCTTACTTCCGTTTGTAGTCCTAGGATAGGGGAAGGGACATATCCGTTTTTGCTCTTCTGCAGCAAATTTGGGACTTCCATTTTTCCCATCTAGTTCAGGGGTCATTGACCAGTCACTGGCTGACATACATTGAGTGCTTAGAATCTACAATTCCTCAGACCTACCTAAGTTGAGTCTACTAGGTCCAATCTCAACATTAATAGCAACCACCCACTGACAACACCGGACAGTGCACTACAATCACCAGTCATGAAAACATCATGAAACACCCCACCTTCACTGCCAAAAAAATAATATGACCATCCACAGACAAGTATGGACTATGCAAACATAACAATCAAAACACCTAAGAGACTAGATCTACGATATATATTCTCAAAATAAAATCTTCTCTCAGGTATGACATAGTCACACATGCTGAACTGAAGACTTTAAACTTCATATACTGTAATTGTAAGTACTAACCAACTTTCAATCTTCAATAAATTGTTTTTGTGTTCATAACAAACACATAAAGAAAATGATCCCTTCCACTGCCACCACTACTAAAGATTGACCATATTAGTTGGATTTAAAAAAAATACTTTTCACTCTATCTGATAAATGCACCATTGCATGAAACCCAGGGTCACAGAAATGTTAATGTAATATATATATATATATATATATATATATATATATATATATATATATGAGGGCCGGTTTACTTCAGTCGGTAAAGTGTCCGACTAGGAACCACAAGGTTCAGGGTATGATACCGGCCAATGCCAACATAGCGTATGAGTAGCACAGGGATCTGTGTGGTAAAGAGAGGAGCTGATAGCAGGTGTGGCACTCCACCTCAGACACCAAAACAATCTCCTTGGTCTAGTACTAGTGAAAGGGGGATAGATTCCCCCATTGTCTGGCTGATACCGACTTTAGGCCACTCCAACGATTCTTTATATGTATATATATATATATATATATGTATATATATAAATATAAACATTAGATACATTGGTGGAGATATGAATTTAAATCTATTTTGACATATATACATGTCTGTGTGTGTGTGTGTGTGTGTGTGTGTGTGTGTGTTTTCTCTGAGAATGAATGTAAACTTAGACTTTAAAAAAATTCTTTAAACTGAATAGAATTTTCGATCATCTTTAGTGATTAGACAATATTATTATTTGCTCATTATCTAATCTCTAAATATCATTTTCCCACTTGATTACTGATTTCTCGACCTTTTTATGCATTATCATCATTTTGATAGCATTAAGTGTCAAATTCCATTTGTACAGATTCTGAACATTAAGGAATTTCCCATCTCAAGAGGATTGAATAAAGAAAAACCAATTGATTTGTGAACAAAACATTTAATTCATTTCTTTCAAAAGGTAATCCAAGCCTACATGAAATATTGACAAAATCCATCACATTTTCATGATAATCAAATATTGATTAGTTGCAAAAATGTTTTCTTTTCTCTTTTGAATTTCTAAAAATATCCTTGATAGTTTTCTCCAAGATATTTGTTGGATTTAGCTCATGGCATCGATTCAGGAAAAAATGAAAATGGCTTGGGATATGGTAAACACATTTCTCTAGACATTTCTATGGCTGCTGATGTCCTGAACAAGCCTCCTATATGCAGGAAGGAAGCCTCCTATATGCAGGAAGAAGGAAAACTCTAAATTAAAAACCTATTAACCCCTGCTTAAAAATTGACCTCGTGTCACATCCTACTTGTGCAGAGGGGTTGTGTAAATATGTGTATGCAGGAAGGAACTAAATGATCTGTGGATATCTTGGATTCCTATTAATGATATTCATGCTTCTATTTTGGAAATGGTGGATTTGCTGCTTGGGTGACAGCTCATCCACCAAACAACCTGCCCAGGCTACGTAGTTTTCCATTACAAAAAAAATGGAGAGGACACTCCAAGGCATGTGCAGACACAACAGGGGAAGTGGCAATTACCAGTGATAAGCTCATCTGATTGGCAAGGGGAAACAAGTGCTAGGAGTCACTTCCGACGGTGGGAGAGGTCATCACACCTCACTGGACAGCTACCACCCGCCTTAAGCTGGGCAGCCCCCAGCCAGTTAGGTGCTGTTCCACCATGGCCTGCTTGCTCCACTGGGTGTATGGAGCTTAAAGAACTGCCTCAACAGGCAGGCTAAAAAGTCTACACCAAACAAAATGAAATCCAAAAAACCTTCAGCAATTCGGCTCGCAAGCTGGAACGTCAGGACCATGTGTCCTGGACTAACAGACCTACAACAGGTCAATGATGCCCACCATATGGCCATCATTGAAAAAAAACTCTCACGGCTAAACATCAACGTGGCGTGCCTTCAGGAGACAAGACTGGCTGAAAATGGCCAAATCAAGGAGGCAAACTTCACCTTCTTCTGGCAGGGAAAACCCTCAAGTGAGACCCGGTGACATGGAGTTGGTTTCGTTGTAAAAAAATAGCCTTATCCCTTGCGTTGAACCACCATCAACTGGTAGCGAGAGAATCATCACCTTTCAGATGGGAACACCTGCAGGACTGGCAACTATCATCAACGCATATGCCCCAACCCTCTATGCAGCTCATGAGGAAAAAGACAAGTTCTTCGAGAACCTGAGCGCGGTGATAACCGGGATCCCGTCTACCGAGGACCTTTATCTGCTCGGGGACTTCAATACAAGAGTAGGAGCTGACCACGAAGCCTGGCCCACTTGCCTTGGCGTTCATGGGAGGGGCAATATAAATGAGAACGGCCAGAGATTGCTAGAATTGTGCTGCTACCAAGGCCTATGCGTGACCAATACCTACTTTAGGTGCAAGGACATCCACCAGGTTTCATGGAGACACCCACGCTCTCACCTCTGGGACCAGCTAGACCTTGTCATCACCAGGCGCACGAATCTTGCAAGCATCCCTCACACCTGCACGTACCATATGTAGAATGCAACTCAGATCACTCCCTGGTTGCCAGCAGAGTACAGAAAGATCCACTGCGCAAGAACGAAGGGTCAACCACGCATCAACACGTGCTGTGTAGGCAACAAAGAAAAGACACAGCACTTCCAAGGCAAGAAGTCCTCATAAACAAGACGCCGTCAAAAAGAGAAGCCTCCATTGACGCAAAGTGGTCTCACCTCAGGGATGCTATCACCGCCTATGGTAAAAAGGAGCAGCAAAATGAGGACTGGTTCGAGGCCCACTGGGAAAAAATGAAGCCTGCAGTTGAAGGACAGCTCTACACAAGGTAGCACCTAGCCAAAACACACTTGACGCCTGGAGGAGTGCCAGAAACAAAGCTAATAAGGTTGTCCGACACTGCGCCAACACCTACTGGCTAAACCTGTGCCACGATATAGAGACAGCTGCCAACACAGGAGGTGCAAGGGGCATGTACAAGGGCATCAAAAGAGCTACAGGCCCACTCATAACAAAGACTGCACCTCTAAAAGATAAAACGGGAGGAGTCATCACTGACAAAGGGAAGCAGCTGCAACGTTGGGTTGAGCACTACCTGGAACTGTATGCAACCCAAAATGAAGTGACAGAAAATGCTCGAAGAGCCATCTCTGATCTGTCGACAACGAATGAGCTGGATACACTACCAATGGTGGAAGAGCTTGACAAAGCCATTGACCGCCTTGCTGATAAGAAAGCAGCCGAGAGTGACGGCATACCAGCAGAGGACTTGAAAAGCGGATAGGCAGTGCTGCTCCAACCACTACATGAACTACTCTGCAGCTGCTGGGAACAAGGACACACCCCTCAGGACATGCAGGACGCCACCATCATCACCTTATACAATAACAAAGGACATTGAAGCAACTGCAACAATTACCAGGGCATTTCCCTCCTCAGCATAGTTTGAAACGTCTTTGCTCGTGTTACGCTGGCGCGTCTGTAGACCCTCGCATCTCGCATCTATCCGAAGACACAGTGTGGCTTCTGGGCAAACCGGTCAACTGTTGACATGATCTTTTGACTATGCCAGCTGCAGGAAAAATGCCAGGAGCAGCAGATGCCACTCTACACCACATTCATAGACCTAACAAAGGCATTCGACCTGGTCAGCCAAAGCGGCCTTTTTTTTAATTGCTAAAAGATAGGCTGCCCGCACAGACTTCTTGAAATCTTCCTTCCACAAAAACATACACAGCACAGTTTGTTTTAATGGTGCAACATCCGAGGCATTCCCAGTCAGCAGTGGAGTGAAGCAGGGCTGTGTCCTTGCACATTCGGGATATTTTTCTCCATGCTTCTCCAGTACGACTTCAAGGACTGCAGGGAGGGAGTCTACATACACACCAGAGCTGATGGCAAGTTGTTCAACATCACTCGTCTTAGAGCTAAGACCAAAGTCACGAAGGTCCTCATTCGGGAAATGCTATTCGCCGATGATGCAGCCTTAACATCACACACTGAGCACGGCCTGCAACAGCTTGTCAGTTGACTCACACAGGCTTGCAAGGAGTTCGGACTAACCATAAGTCTAAATAAGACAAAAGCCATGGCACAAAATTCAGACACCCTCCCGAACATTGTCATCAATGGGTGCAGCCTGGAAGCAGTGGAGAGCTTCAAGTATCTTGGGTCCACCATTGTCAACTTAGTCTCTACTGACAGTGAAGTCAACAGCAGAATCGCCAGAACTGCGGCAGATATGGCCAAACTGAGCCAAAGAGTCTGGGACAATACCAGCCTTACCAAGAGAACCAAACTGCGCGTCTACAAAGCATGTGTTATCAGCACTCTCCTCTACAGTAGTGAAGCCTGGATCACATACTCATGCCATGAGAGGAAACTGGAAAATTTCCACCTCAGATGCCTACGCCGCATCCCAGGCATACATTGGCAGGACAAAGTGCCAAACACAGAAGTGCTGGAACGAGCAAACATGAACAGCATGCCCGCCATCATCTGCAAGAGAGGCCTACGTTGGCTTGGTTACGTCAGGAAGATGGACAAAAGCAGCATCCCCAAAGACCTACTGTATGGCGAATTAGCCGAGGGCACTCAACCAGTAGGGAGACCATGCCTGCACTTTAAAGATGTCTGCAAGAGGAACATGAAGACATGCCACATTAACACCAACACATGGGGGGCTTGTGCAGAAGACTGTGCGACCTGACGACTCCTCGTCAAACAAGGAACAAAAAGGAGGGAAAAAGAGAGGAAAGTAGCCGCCACGGAAAAGAGAGCCATAAGAAAGGAGAGACAACAGCAACTCCAGTAAGCATCACTGTTAGTTTGCAGTCACTGCACCAGAGATTGCCATTCAAAAATTGGTCTATTCAGCCACTCGCACAGTTGCAGATGAAAAAATAAAAATGGACACTACGTCATCGTCTTTAGTAGACTGAAGGATGCCAACAACCAACAACATTTTGGAAAGAGTGATTTACCATTTTATATGGAGAATTTTGATGATTAAAAAATAACATTGAATATAAAAGCTGACTCCTTCCCCATTATCATTCATTTGTAAAAGGGACAAGAAATTCCTTTATTCTCTAAGTTATATCATTTTAAATGGATTGCTTTAATGAAAATCTCATTATGATGTGCCATTTTAACAGGGTTATGACTGCATACTCACACACACTCACACACACATACACACACACAAGGGAGTAAGTCTTTCCTCTTGCCTTCTCCTGCTTTCAATTAACACATGACTATAATTGAAAGTGATACTTGTACATTTTATTATTTGAACTTGGTCAGTAATAGTCTTTTTTCCTTCCTTTTTAACAAAAATGTTTTTTTAGATATGTATTCACTAGCTTTTAGTTGATAATAAAGAAATTAATTATAGCAATCATCACTTTGTTCTGTTAACATAGAAGAAGGATTTAGAGACTTAGTTGTCATGTGTGGCCCTCATGACAGACTTATGTAATCCACGCAGCCCTCATGACATATATATGTATGTAATTCATGCGGCTCTAGGGGGCTACTCAGTTTTACATGCCTGCTCTAGATCTTTTGTCACTTAATTTTCCCTGTAGAACTCATCTTGGCAGCCTTGCAAGCTACTGTTTTGTCTTTTGTTGTTGTGATGTCTGGCAGTATGATGATGATGATGATGATGTAAATAGTAAAAATAAATGAACTGGTCTTATTCCAAACAATCTGAGTGTCTTAATTTCATTAGGAAAAGAATGAAATATGTCTGGTAACACTTGATAAAGATAACAGCCATAAATATATTGGTTCTGACACATCAAAGGATTATTGTAATTGAGTCACATAGATTATAAGAAAGAAAGAAAGAAAGAAAGAAAGAAAAAAAGAATTAAAGAGTTAAAGAAAAAAGAAAGAAAGAAAGAAATAATTAAAGAAAGAAAGAAAGAAAGAAAGAATTAAAGAAAGTGAATGATAGATAAAAAAAATAATAACCAACTAATAATTGAAACTCAACAATCAGGAATAATGAATTAAAAAAAATGAAAGCAAAAAAAACAAAAACTTAAAAAAAAATAACTAAAAAAATGTTACATAGACATTTGCATCTATAATATATCAGAGCCATCTCAAAATGAAAGTAAGAAGTATATTTAAAAAGAAAATTGTAAGAAATTATTTTTGGAAAGTTTCTTTCCTTAAGTAATATTATTTCCATTACCATAAATTATTCTTGAACAGTTTCTCTTGTACTTTGAGTTAATTAGAAGTTGATGGAATTGGTAAAAAGTATAATGCTAAAATAGTAACATTCAA
The DNA here is from genome assembly GCA_023376005.1 of Doryteuthis pealeii. NCBI lineage: Eukaryota > Metazoa > Mollusca > Cephalopoda > Myopsida > Loliginidae > Doryteuthis > Doryteuthis pealeii. The sequence continues at coordinate 109,432,590 of CM042139.1, read as the reverse complement.
CTAATGAATATTATATTTTTCAATATTATTATTGACAAATTATACCAAAGGGAACCTGAGGAAAACATCAGTCTTTATAGTCAGTCATTATAAAGAGATGTGAATATTTCATATGTACTATGGTGTGTCAAAAGGTAATGCCATTTTGTTTAGGACAGGTATAATTACTAACACAGGAACATGTATCATACATCAAAATGAGGCTGGTACTCTCTAGATCACATCTGTACTCCACATAGTCACCATTTCTCTCAATAGCAATGTCCCCCCCTTCGAATGAGGGCATGTATCCCTGACCTGTAAAATTCTGTTGACTGTTCTTTGAGCCACTTCTTCACTATAGGTTTCACTTCCTCATCACTTGAATAATGTTTGCCTCTCAAACCCTCTTTCATGGGGCTGAAGAGATGATAGTCTGAAGGTGCTATATCTGGGGAGTATGGAGGAAGCGGTAAAGTTGTCCACCCGAATGAGGCGATTGTGTCCCTTGTCCTGATGTTTGTGTGTGGTCAAGCATTGTTATGCAGAAAGAGGACATTGTCGATTGGCAAGTTGGGTCTTACTCATCAGATTCTTGTTCTGAGTCTTCTTATGAGTCTAAAAACTTGAAAAGCAAGAAAAAAAACTTCAGATGAAATAAAGTAAAAAACATATGAATTTCTAAGTTACTAAGAATTAGAGTTTAAATCCCCCATCCTGGTAGAATTTGAGTCCCTCAAACTGGTAGAATTTGAGTCCCTCAAACTGGTAGAATTTGAGTCCCTCACACACTGGTACACCTGCATTGTCTAATGATTATCATCACAGAAAATTAACTCTGTGACATGAGTTCAAATCTTAGAGGAGGCTGTTTACTTTTCATATAGCCCTAATACCCTTGTTAAAGTTATGCATCCAACTATTCTCCCTCCAGCTATGGGTAAATAGTAGCACAGACTTGGCTCTGTTACATTATGGCTCTTATGTAGGAATGGAGTGATGATGTGTTGATATAGAAATATTAATTGTATAATTATTTCATCTTCTGTGCTACATGAAGAGGATTGAATCCATTTACTGGGCTGATGCTGAGTTAGCTGACATTTCCTTGGTGTTTGGAGTCTGAAAACCAACTTGGGGTGCTGAGGGGCATCTTGCCTTGTGCCATTTATAGTTTTTACTAATAACACAAGGCCATTTCTTTTCCTCATGAGATTTTTATTTCTGAGAGCAAGAAGCCTATGTCTCACTCTCTCAGTGCATTGTCCCAGACTCACCCCACACTCTCACCTCTCACTCCTCCCACTCCATGTGGCATTGTGGTGATTCATTCTTAAACTTTTCCACACTAATCTAACACGTAATTCTTATTTTCCTTCTAAAACTTTACACGTCACTGGCTCTCTATTATGTTACAGCTCTTTAACCTTGGTTAGGCATCTAGTCTAGGAGAAGGAAAACTTTGAATTCAAACCTGTTAAACTCTGCTTAAGAAATTAACCATGTGTCACATCCTGCTTGTGCGGATGGGGTTGGTAAATACATACATACGAAGATGAGTCAAAAAGTAATGTCATTTTCTTTATTTCATGTGAAGTTTTATATAAAACTAAGGCCTACATAGAGACCCTAACGAGGCTCAGAGCAAGAATTCGACAAGTATGCCCCATACTCACTTGTTTTAGCACCTTCAACTATCATCCCTTCAGTCACATGAAAGAGTGTTTGAGAGGCAAACATTATTCCAGTAACGAGGAAGTAAAATCTGTAGTGAAGAAGTGGCTCAAAGAACAGTCAAGAGAATTTTACACACAGGGATACATAGTCGCATTCGAAGGTGGAACATTGCTATTGAGAGAAATGGTGACTATGTGGAGAAGTAGGGATGTGATCCACAGAGAACCAGCCTCATTTTGATGTATGATACATGTTCTTGTGTTGGTAATTATACCTGTCCTAAACAAAATGGTATTACCTTTTGACTCACCCTTGTAATAAATACAAATGTCAGTGTGTCAAATGTTTTCAACTTTACTCCTAGAGACCATAGCCCAGCATGTCATACTATTTTGAAATCAAGTCAGCTCTGTGACCAAATTAAAAACATTCCAAACTGAATCCAGACCAGCAATCCTGAAATTTTGATTTCCCAAGTTTTAATTACTGCAATTGTTTTCAGTGATTTTTTACAACAAATTGTACAATAACAATTTTTATAACTTAGAAACAAATTTGGGAAAAATGAAAATTAATTACACAATTAAGTGAAAGTCACCCATGAAATAGAAATAATTGTTTGTATGGAAAGTAAGGGATTATGTACATCAAATTACTATTATTTATTATTGATAAATAAATGAATTGATAAATTTTCAAACAGCCAATCAGAAAATAGATCTTAAAATCATTCAGGTGAAACTCTTCCTGTTTATTTTTACAGTAATTTAAAAAAATACTGAATTAAGAAAAAGTCTGAATTAAAAAATTGAGGAATGTTCAGAGAATCTATTGCACTCTTATCAGTTCATACAACAAGTGTGGCTGATCCTACACAAGGATTCATCACTGTATACATATCAGCTGTGTAAGAGGACATATGACTCCTATCTTGAACAACATGAAAACAATTTTCATTCAACAAATAGATATGCTACATCACCTGTGCATTTTTTATCATTTCTTTTATAGCGAATCAACTCTTTAAAAAAATTTTTTTTAAACTTAAAAAAAAAATGTTTTCCCATGGTGATGACCTAGTTGAGAACAATAGAAAATAGATATTCCTATTTGTCTTATCCCTTTTGTTCTTCTTTTATACTAGCACCTCCCCTTCCCTCGTGTAAACATTTATTTTTGAAAGATATTACCTTGAACGGGGGGGGGGTAAATATTAGTTATTATTCAATGTCAAAGGGTTTGTATCATAAATAAGTAAAATGATCAAATTCATTCAAGGAGTAAGAAAAATATAAAATAATTTGAAATGGAAACTTAATCCTGTCCTCCTCAAATAAAATGTAGCACACATCTATTAATTATTAATTAAATAATTATTTTGAATATTTTACATATAAATTTTACACAAAATCATAATATCAAAATCATAAAGTCTTTTCTCGACAAGTAAATGTAAATTTGCTAATCTTTAAAATATTTACATTTACTTGTCGTTAAAAAACCTGGGGTAACTTACTTTTAACGCCTTCAAACCACTAAAAAAAATATTTTAAAGAGAGGTTGGTGTTAGAATATTTACATTTAATTGTCGAGAAAAGACTGAGGGAGGGGGCAAATATTGCTTTCATATCGCATTAACTTTTCGGGAAAAACAACTTTAAACGGTTAGGGACTTAAATAGTAGCACAGGTCAGTTTTGCAGCAGTCACTGCTTAGCATTATTTAGGACAGTAGGTCAGGACACATTTATGCGATATGCACCATTTCTTGTTACTGAAAAGAGGTCGAGAATAAAAAATAATTTTTAATATAGATTACAAATTTTGTAAATAATTTTTTCCATTTAAATAATAATACATCTTTTTAATTAATTTCATAGTTTATTTATTTAAATAGTCATTATAACAATGGAAAGGATTCAAATGTTGAATTATTATTATTATTATTATTATTATTATTATTATTATTATTATTATCATCATCCACCTACTCCTCTTCCCCTTCTTCTTCTTCTTCTTCTTCTTCTTCTTCTTCTTCTTCTTTTAGAGAGTGAGGAGAGCACTGCAGCTGTACAATCATATGTTTCACCAATAATGTTTTTATCCAATTTGGCTTCATCATTTTTTGGGCACTGACTTGTGGAGACAAAGTCTAGACATCCAAACAACTTCACTTCATTATATAAGTTGCTCAGCTGTGCACATATCTTTATTTGATTTAAAAAATTAAATCATTCATCTTGACACTTTTTGATCACAACTTGTATATTCAATCATTCACTTTTTCATTTGTTCTCTTTGTAAATTCATTTACATTAACTTTTTTTTAATTATCTAATCATATACTTTTGTTTTCAATTTTTTATTTCAATCACTCACTCACTCTTTCAGTCTTTTGCTCACTCATGCAATTTATGATAGAGAAGCCCTGTCGCTGGGGCTGTAGAATATGCTAATGGGGCCATGGGTAGTGACCCATGAGGACATGATATGCAACACTCCACTTTGGCCCTTACTTGGGCTTGATAGGCAATCAGAGAGACACCCTCTGATCAATCAGTTGGTCACATTAAGCCCTAGCACCTATATGCTTGCCCCAACCATATTGCTCTTATAGCAAAGCCCCAACCCTTTTTATCATATATGTGCTAGATCGTGGTGGCTGAGAGTCTTAGTGTTCTGGATATGAATTTAAACAGCATCTAGTGGTGAGGTTCAAATTCTGAGGAGCATGGAGTACCCCTTCATTGTCATTAATCCCAGGTCCACTCTTACCTGGAGTGGTAGTACCTGTTAGGGTTGCATATATGGGTTAGATATTCCAAAAATGAGTTTAAAAAATGATTGGAATACCCAACAAGAATGAATAAAACAAAAACGTCTTCAGAATAAAATAACCCAAAAAGGGTTGACATGCCATTAAATCCAACCAACCATCATGATAAAGAAAGAGGAAGAGAAAAAAGAATGTCAGAAATACAGAGAGAGAGAGAGAGAGAGAGAGAGAGAGAGAGAGAGAGAGAGAGAGAGAGAGAGAGAGAGAGGGGAGGAGAGGAGGAGGAGGTTGTATTTTATTTATATTTCATTAAATGCTTATCTATTGGTTTCTTTGCAGCTATAAAACTCTCACTTATTTTGACTAACTCTCTCACTTCCTCACTCATTCACTCAATGGAGGGAGTGAGAGAGAGATAAAGGGAGAAAGGAGGGTAGAAGTTCATATAATTATTATTATTTATTCATATTTGCTTAATTGTATGTCTATTGTTAATATTTCCCAATACATCTCTGCAATTTATAAATAAAACACTGCCATTCATATATCTAAATTGAATGGTCTAAAGATTTAAGATAATATTAATCTTTTGCAAGTTTCTCTAGCAAATGAAATGTAAATTCCTTTCGCCGTCAGGACAGTCTCTACCAACTGAGCATGTTACTCTCACTTCCTGACACCCCAAATAGCAGTCGTCAGATTTCACTTGTCGTCCAAACACTTGCTTTCTTCCTCACTCGTAGTATCAGCGACTGTCTGTTTTATTTATGCTCGTTCGGCTACCCTTATGCAAATTCCGACATACCTCATCCGGGTTTCTGCCAACAGCATTTCAGCCACAAGGTGGTAGTGAGTTCAAACATCCGTGACCAATTGAGCTATTTACAGTATTCACTAACAAACTATAAAAAACCTGCATATGATAAAAAGAGGGTGCTGAAAAGTGCTTGGCTCAACAAGATTACTTAACTCTTTGCCTACTTTAAACCACTCACAGTGGCTCTCCCACCACTGTGAATCTATACATACCACACCCGAGGTTGTTTACAAATTATATAGCACTAATACCCTTGGGAAAGGTATGAATCCAACTAATCTCCCTCCAGCTATGGGTAAATAGTAGGGCAGACTGGACTCTTCAGCCTTGGTTAGGTAACTAGTCTAAAAGAAGGAAAACTCTGAAATCAAACCTGTTAAAATCCGCTTCATGAATTTACCTTATGTGCGGAGGGGTTGGTAAATACATACTCATACCACACCCAAGCAAAATACAAAAACTGATTGTTAGTTCATTATAATTGAGCAGAAGTACTCAAATTACAATAATAACAGGACTTTATTTGAATAGAATGAGTTCTGAAGTGAATAGATAGTGAACTTTGAAATATCACATCATACAGGGAAAAAATACCAAAAGAATTTGGTTCAGCCATGGGGGGGGGGGATTTACTGGGCAAAGAGTTAAAAAATCCGATTGAATTTTTCTTTGACACCTGAGAAATGATGTACCAAGTGTTAGAAGAATATGTGGAATAACATGCATGTTTCAGAGCTCGAAGTCTTTACCTTCTTGGTCAGGCCCAGAACCTTTCAGCAGCCCTTTATAGCATCAATACATTGCTAAAATATGAAATTGTTTATATATAAGAGGTGTTCCAAAAGTGTATATGAATGAAAATCTCTTAGAATTTCTTACAAATAGTTCACTTGCCATTCAACATATTTATTCCAGAGAGTTTTCCACTGGTTGAAGCACCTTTAAAGCTCCTAGTTCAATATTATCATCTTTAAATCTTAACATTGATATGAATTTTCAGTTTAGGAAAAAGTCATACACAGACAGGTCTGGTGAGTATGGAGGCTGCTGCACTTGTATGGTAGGGTAGGTTGATTTTTCACTTTTCTTTTAAATATCAAATTCTCTCAAACATCAAAAGTTGTATGTTGATATAATGAATACTGATACAAAAAACTAGATCTCTTACTTGAACCATTGTCTGAGGAAATAGCATCAAAGATTCTCTGCTGAAATGCACCAAAATTCTCATTTTCGCAGCATCTAGCCTAGAAATTAATTAGAAAATTTAGCAATTTCAATATTTAAAACACTAAAGGTTGTCATTTTAAATGAAATGAATAAAATATTATAACTAGAATTCAAATTGAAAATATTCCCCCCATCACCACCGACACCTCCAATATGCTGCTTTTTACTTGATAATTAACCTATAACAGTGATAATGTTTTAAAAGATGGAAATCTATTTCCTCAAATGAAGGCAAAGTTTTGAAGAAAAATATTTTGTGTGGTAATTCTTTATGTTAATTTGCAACTTTCATCACATGGGAGATGTTACAGTTCCAAAATTGACCTAACCTATTGTACAATCCCGTGTTTTGACAAAAATATTTCATTAAAAAAATATCACTTCATGATATTTTTATCAAATTGGAAATTAAAGATCCCGAGATAAACATCATTTCTCGGCTGTGCATCTTCATTTAGATTTTACTGTGTAGAAATACCAACAATCAATAGCCATAGTAAATTCATCTTTAACAGAACAGTTCATCCTCAATAATTTGTTAGCCCTGTCATCTGGGGCTTTAGAATACACCGACTGCACATCTGCAGAGGGGTAAGACCCCTCCCCCCCAAATGGGGCCACCTGTTGGCTGTGGGTGGTGACCCATGATGCTTAAGGACAGTACCTTGGTGGCTGAGCAGTCCATGACATGCAACACTCCACATAGATGTGCAGTCAGAGAGTGTCCCTCTGATCAATCAGCTAATCACTTCAAACCCAAGCACTTTTATGATTGTCCCACTCCTATTGCCCTTATGGCAAGCCCCAGCTTTTTTTATATGATGTTAAACTTTATCTGATGGTGCGATTCCAGTTCTGGAGGTCTGGGAATGTGGAGCACCTCTTTATCCCCATTGCACCCAGGTCCACTTTGACCCAGAGTGGTAGTACCTGTTAGGGTACCATCTATGCATTAAATAGAAACAAATGTGTTTGAAAAAAAATTGAGAACCCATTAAGGATGAATAAAACAAAAACGTCTTCAACATAAAACCAAACAAGGGTTGACATGCCGTAAAAATCAACCAACCAACCAACCAACCAACCAACCAACCAATCCACAATTTGTCCTCTATTAAAAGAAAGCAAAGTTTCAATAATCTATATTTTTATTATTTGGTATATATTTAAAGAGTAATAACATTTTTATTCACAATTAATATGCTGACTTTTTTGACCATTGGGACCTAAACACTGTAACACCAATGGAAGAAGTGTGTAGATCAATAGGGAGAGTATGTTGAAAAATAAACCTCTTTGGTTACATTCCATGACAGGTCAGCCTATGAACTTTTTTGCTGACCCTTATATATATTAAATGTTTCTATATGTGTAAATAAGCTTATCTTGTCTTTTCTTCCATTTATACAGTGTTTGTATATCACAGATATACTAATGTTAATATTGGTCCTTGGTGAGTAGGGGTCTCAACTAAATACTTTTCCTATTGCCAAGAAACAAAATTGATTTTAATTATTGAAAATAAATCATTCAGTGCTAAAGATTAGTTTTATCATCAAATTTATCAATCATCATTAATATTTTATTTCTCAATCAAAGATGCACAAACATTTGGAAATTCTCTGTGATTGTTAAGATTTAATAATTCTATTATATTGTAATGTTTTGTGAAATGAATTTCTGGGACATAATTAGAATGCTGAAGGTCTACAAATGTAAGGTGTTTGACCTTAGAAGGATCAACCAGAATTCAATTGGCATTTTTTAGGGTTTTTTTGGGGTAAGGGGGGCGTCATTAACCCATAAATATTTGGATGTATCATTGAGAATGTTGGGTGGATGATAATATAAGATAGGAAAGCAGAAAATATGTTGAAAAATAACATTTAATAACAAAATAAAAATGAGAATGAACATATTAAATACATTTCACATAAAATACTTGAATACAACATTCTAAAAATGATTGATTGATTGGTTTTAATGGCATGTCAACCCATTTAGGTTTATTTTATGCTAAAGATAAGTGACCAGGACAAAATCACTGCACAGTAACCACAAGATTCCTGGTTCGATACCGGCCCTCGCCAACTCAGCCTATGAGTAGCACAGGGATCTGTGTGGTAAAGTGAGGAGCTGATGGTAGGTGTGACGCTCCACCTCAGATGCAAAAGCAATCTCTTTGGTTTAGCACTAGTGAAAAGTGTCCCTCGCTGTCTGATCTGATACTAACTTTAGGCTACCCCGATGAAAAAAAAAATTGGTAAAATGAAAATGGTTTATGGAGTGTCTATTTTTCAATGATGAATCAATTGATTGAGTTTTATGGCATGTCAACCCATCTGGGGTTATTTTGTGTCTAGAGGTTAGGGAATCATGTTCATTGTTTTTCATATATTTTTTGTTGTGGCTTCTTTTTTTTTTTTTTTTTTTGCACATGGTCCTATTGAATATGAATAATCTTTAAATAAATGGATGAGATATTAACAAGTACAAGCATTCTGGACCTGGTAGAAATGGCAATGAATGGGTACTCCCATCCAATTCAGTTTAGGGTCACACCAAGGATACCCTGTTTTTTTCAGAGGGGGGGGGGGTCTTACTCCTCAGCAGGGAATACAGACAGCATATTCCAAAAGTGAAGTAGTACTGTGATTATGTAGATTTACAAGTCATGATACTCATACACTTAGTTCTGTTCAAGAAGAAATCCGGGAGCCAATTCTGATAATATAACTGTATTCATGTGTAACCAGCCAGAAATGAAGATACAAAAAGGAAGATGTGTTTGTTTGTGTGTGTGTGTCTATGTGTGTTTGTGTGTATGTGTGAGTATGTGTATAATAGAAATGAAATATGGTCCAATTTACCTACTTGGCAAATATTCTTTTTGTTGCTTTATTTAAACATGTCTGTGAATTATGAAACCTTTCTACCTTGTTTCCTATGCACATGATATTTTGGCTGCATCTGGCTTATGTGCCAATAATGCAAGGTGTCATTGTGTATGTGTGAATGGCACAGGGTCATGGTTCCCTGGAGGAGGCATCATGGATTGATGAAACTGATATCTTCTTTTTACAGCATGTCAGAAAAGAATTATTAATTTTATATGCATCTTTTTATTCATCTTGCAAGTAAAGGGCAGATAACCCTTACCTACAAAAAGATGCATGTATGTATTTACTCAACCACTCCTCATAAACAGGATGCAACACAAGATTTATTTTTTAGCAGAGTTTAACAGGTATGGATTCAAAGTTTTCCTTCTTCTATAATGATTGCTGTACCAAAGTTAAAAAGCCCAGTCTGCCCTACTATTTACCTATAGCTGGAGAGAGAAAAGTTGGATTCATACTTTTCCCAAGGGTATAATGTGAAATGCAAACAATCTTGCCCAGGATTTGAACTCAGTTCACTGAGTCCATTTCCTACAATAATGTTGTTGCATTGGTGGGTCTTGATGAAAGTTGTCAGACACCAAGACAAGATGAAGAGATGACATGTGTTGTACACATAACAATGAAGATGAGGACAATAGTCTGAATAATACAAATAATACTGACAATGAATTCATTGAAATGGAACAGATCTAACACATGATCCAAAAGAAAATACCATTCACTTAATCAGTGTGTTTCAGCCTCCCTCTGGAGTTCATTGAAAAGGAAAAGATCAGAAACATGATCCAAGAAAAATACCATTCACTTAATTAGTGTGTTTCAGCCTCCCTCTGGAGTTTATTGAAAAGGAAAAGATCAGACACATGATCCAAGAAAAATACCATTCACTTTATTAGTGTGTTTCAGCCTCCCTCTGGAGTTTATTGAAAAGAAAAGATCAGACACATGATCCAAGAAAATACATTCACCAACCAAGAAAAATACCATTCACTTAATTAGTGTGTTTCAGCCTCCCTCTGGAGTTTATTGAAAAGGAAAAGATCAGACACATGATCCAAGAAAAATACCATTCACTTAATTAGTGTGTTTCAGCCTCCCTCTGGAGTTTATTGAAAAGGAAAAGATCAGACACATGATCCAAGAAAATACCATTCACTTAATTAGTGTGTTTCAGCCTCCCTCTGGAGTTTATTGAAAAGGAAAAGATCAGACACATATCCAAGAAAATACCATTCACTTAATTAGTGTGTTTCAGCCTCCCTCTGGAGTTTATTGAAAAGGAAAAGATCAGACACATGATCCAAGAAAAATACCATTCACTTAATTAGTGTGTTTCAGCCTCCCTCTGGAGTTTATTGAAAAGGAAAAGATCAGACACATGATCCAAGAAAAATACCATTCACTTATTAGTGTGTTTCAGCCTCCCTCTGGAGTTTATTGAAAAGAAAAGATCAGACACATAATCCAAGAAAAATACCATTCACTTAATTAGTGTGTTTCAGCCTCCCTCTGGAGTTTATTGAAAAGGAAAAGATCAGACACATGATCCAAGAAAATACCATTCACTTAATTAGTGTGTTTCAGCCTCCCTCTGGAGTTTATTGAAAAGGAAAAGATCAGACACATAATCCAAGAAAAATACCATTCACTTAATTAGTGTGTTTCAGCCTCCCTCTGGAGTTTATTGAAAGGAAAAGATCAGACACATGATCCAAGAAAATACCATTCACTTAATTAGTGTGTTTCAGCCCCCTCTGGAGTTTATTGAAAAGAAAAAGATCAGACACATGATCCAAGAAAATACCATTCACTTAATTAGTGTGTTTCAGCCTCCCTCTGGAGTTTATTGAAAAGGAAAAGATCAGACACATGATCCAAGAAAAATACCATTCACTTAATTAGTGTGTTTCAGCCTCCCTCTGGAGTTTATTGAAAAGGAAAAGATCAGACACATGATCCAAGAAAAATACCATTCACTTAATTAGTGTGTTTCAGCCTCCCTCTGGAGTTTATTGAAAAGGAAAAGATCAGACACATAATCCAAGAAAAATACCATTCACTTAATTAGTGTGTTTCAGCCTCCCTCTGGAGTTTATTGAAAAGGAAAAGATCAGACACATGATCCAAGAAAATACCATTCACTTAATTAGTGTGTTTCAGCCTCCCTCTGGAGTTTATTGAAAAGGAAAAGATCAGACACATGATCCAAGAAAAATACCATTCACTTAATTAGTGTGTTCAGCCTCCCTCTGGAGTTTATTGAAAAGGAAAAGATCAGACACATGATCCAAGAAAATACCATTCACTTAATTAGTGTGTTTCAGCCTCCCTCTGGAGTTTATTGAAAAGGAAAAGATCAGACACATGATCCAAGAAAATACCATTCACTTAATTAGTGTGTTTCAGCCTCCCTCTGGAGTTTATTGAAAAGGAAAAGATCAGACACATAATCCAAGAAAAATACCATTCACTTAATTAGTGTGTTTCAGCCTCCCTCTGGAGTTTATTGAAAAGGAAAAGATCAGACACATGATCCAAGAAAATACCATTCACTTAATTAGTGTGTTCAGCCTCCCTCTGGAGTTTTTGAAAAGGAAAAGATCAGACACATGACTTAATGTGTTTCAGCCTCCCTCTGGAGTTTATTGAAAAGGAAAAGATCAGACACATAAAAAATACCATTCACTTAATTAGTGAGTTTATTGAAAAGGAAAGATCAGACCATAAGAAAAATACCATTCACTTAATTAGTGTGTTCAGCCTCCTCTGGAGTTTATTGAAAAGGAAAAGATCAGACACATGATCCAAGAAAATACCATTCACTTAATTAGTGTGTTTCAGCCTCCCTCTGGAGTTTATTGAAAAGGAAAAGATCAGACACATATCCAAGAAAAATACCATTCACTTAATTAGTGTGTTTCAGCCTCCTCTGGAGTTTATTGAAAAGGAAAAGATCAGACACATAATCCAAGAAAAATACCATTCACTTAATTAGTGTGTTTCAGCCTCCCTCTGGAGTTTATTGAAAAGGAAAAGATCAGACACATGATCCAAGAAAAATACCATTCACTTAATTAGTGTGTTTCAGCCTCCCTCTGGAGTTTATTGAAAAGGAAAAGATCAGACACATAATCCAAGAAAAATACCATTCACTTAATTAGTGTGTTCAGCCTCCCTCTGGAGTTTATTGAAAAGGAAAAGATCAGACACATGATCCAAGAAAAATACCATTCACTTAATTAGTGTGTTTCAGCCTCCCTCTGGAGTTTATTGAAAAGGAAAAGATCAGACACATGATCCAAGAAAAATACCATTCACTTAATTAGTGTGTTTCAGCCTCCCTCTGGAGTTTATTGAAAAGGAAAAGATCAGACACATAATCCAAGAAAAATACCATTCACTTAATTAGTGTGCTTCAGCCTCCCTCTGAAGTTTATTGAAAAGGAAAAGATCAGACACATGATCCAAGAAAAATACCATTCACTTAATTAGTGTGTTTCAGCCTCCCTCTGGAGTTTATTGAAAAGGAAAAGATCAGACACATGATCCAAGAAAATACCATTCACTTAATTAGTGTGTTTCAGCCTCCCTCTGGAGTTTATTGAAAAGGAAAAGATCAGACACATGATCCAAGAAAATACCATTCACTTAATTAGTGTGTTTCAGCCTCCCTCTGGAGTTTATTGAAAAGGAAAAGATCAGACACATAATCCAAGAAAAATACCATTCACTTAATTAGTGTGTTTCAGCCTCCCTCTGGAGTTTATTGAAAAGGAAAAGACAGACACATGATCCAAGAAAAATACCATTCACTTAATTAGTGTGTTTCAGCCTCCCTCTGGAGTTTATTGAAAAGGAAAAGATCAGACACATGATCCAAGAAAAATACCATTCACTTAATTAGTGTGTTTCAGCCTCCCTCTGGAGTTTATTGAAAAGGAAAAGATCAGACACATATCCAAGAAAAATACCATTCACTTAATTAGTGTGTTTCAGCCTCCCTCTGGAGTTTATTGAAAAGGAAAGATCAGACACATGATCCAAGAAAAATACCATTCACTTAATTAGTGTGTTTCAGCCTCCCTCTGGAGTTTATTGAAAAGGAAAAGATCAGACACATGATCCAAGAAAAATACCATTCACTTAATTAGTGTGTTTCAGCCTCCCTCTGGAGTTTATTGAAAAGGAAAAGATCAGACACATAATCCAAGAAAAATACCATTCACTTAATTAGTGTGTTTCAGCCTCCCTCTGGAGTTTATTGAAAAGGAAAAGACCAGACACATGATCCAAGAAAAATACCATTCACTTAATTAGTGTGTTTCAGCCTCACTCTGGAGTTTATTGAAAAGGAAAAGATCAGACACATAATCCAAGAAAATACCATTCACTTAATTAGTGTGTTTCAGCCTCCCTGGAGTTTATTGAAAAGGAAAAGACCAGACACATGATCCAAGAAAAATACCATTCACTTAATTAGTGTGTTTCAGCCTCCCTCTGGAGTTTATTGAAAAGGAAAAGATCAGACACATAATCCAAGAAAAATACCATTCACTTAATTAGTGTGTTTCAGCCTCCTCTGGAGTTTATTGAAAAGGAAAAGACAGACACATATCCAAGAAAAATACCATTCACTTAATTAGTGTGTTTCAGCCTCCCTCTGGAGTTTATTGAAAAGGAAAAGACCAGACACATATCCAAGAAAAATACCATTCACTTAATTAGTGTGTTTCAGCCTCCCTCTGGAGTTTATTGAAAAGGAAAAGACCAGACACATGATCCAAGAAAAATACCATTCACTTAATTAGTGTGTTTCAGCCTCCCTCTGGAGTTCATTGAAAAGGACAAGATCGGACACATGATCCAAGAAAAAACACCATTCACTTAATTAGTGTGTTTCAGCCTCCCTCTGGAGTTTATTGAAAAGGAAAAGATCAGACATATGATCCTAGAAAAAATACCTTAATTAGAATATTTGACCAGTTTCAAAACCAGGAGACGTGAAGTGAATTTTTTTAATTGAAAAAGAAAGATCTTATTGTTTCATATATAAGAGGGGAGGGTCATTTTGCTTGGAAAGAGACTTGCTGACCTTTGTAAAAATCCCCATATCTTGTGTGAACATTTGTTGCGTTTTTCACAATAGTTCTCATGGCTGACCCTTTGTTGTCGGTCACTAGATTTAATGGGGGTAGGGTGGCCACTACTACGTAACACATTACACAGGAGCTCTAGTTTTAATTATGCTAATGGCTGATGTGTGTTTTTGTAGTTTCATTTACTATAATCACAGTACAGTCTGTGTACAGTACAGTACATTATTAAGGCATGAATCTGCAGTCTAGAGATAAATGTCACTTAGAACTGTCTAAATCTAACTCCTTTATCAACTAGGCTATGTGTCCAATTGGACAATCCAATGTGAATTTTGGGAACTTATAACCTAATGTCTTGTTTTTGCATAGACTATCTACCTATTCACTTATCTATGATTTTTTTACCTAGACTTATTTTGGGTGTTTTTTTTGTTTGTCTTTTCTTTTTAAAAATTTAATCTAGCCTTGTCAATGATGTTTACAACATTTTAAAGTTTCAACATATATCTATTTTTCTACATAATCACTATTTTGGTTGATGCATTTTTGTAGGTGCCGTGGCAGTCTTTGTATGCCCATGTCATACCAGTTCGCCACCATTCATTGAGGAGTGTTGAACCATGTTGTCGTTGCAAACTCCCAACACCCTATGTGGACGTTTTTTTACATCCATACATGACTCACTATGCACTTCCATTAATTGGCAATGAATTTCAATTGGTTTAATGCTTTTTGCATTCTAAAACTGTGTGAACTTCACAATTGGTAGTAGCGTCAATTGAAAGCTCTATCAAAAATGACTGCCAAGCCAAGACTTAGTGTAGCAGTGAGGCACACACAGGGGTAAGAGCATGCATCACAAATACAACAGTGTTGCTAATAGCCACATGGACAGTTCCCTGTGTCTCCAATGCTTTGGGGACCTTACTTTTGGGATTCCCTTCATATTTAACTTGGGTGAGTTAAATATGCTAGCTACAAGTTTGTGTAATGGTTCATAATCTGTGTATTTTTGTCATGGCAGGTTTGAGAAACAAAGAAAAAAGGATCATATTCTAAAAATAGACAAAACCAGGCTGACCGACGCCAAACGCCAAATTCGAAACCCCTGCTCACGAATGGACCTTCTGAGAACAAGGGAAGAGAAAGGTTGATAGTAGCCGAGGCAAACAGAAAGGCCTTGGCAAGTGGAGGGATGAGTCACCGAGTATGATCCTCTTAGAACTGGGTGAACTAAAAAGATAGTTTTGTAAGCTTTAAACACTAACAAGACTTTGTAAAAAGGAAAATTCATTAACAACCCACATCTTTGTAACTTGTTGTTCATTTGATACAATTTAAAATCTATACATATATAAAGAGCAGTTGTGTGTATGTATGTATGTCTGGAGGAAACTACAAAAATATAATAACTAATGACAAAGTAGATATATATTCACATTAAATATCACTAGAGCTTGGTTTTTAACAAAAGAAATGAAAATTTTATTCGTATTTGGGAAGATATTCAAAAATTAAAAATTGTATAACAGAAGGGAAAGTAATTAACATGTTATTCTTTTTTTGTTGTTGGTTTGTTTGTCTTCTGAGACTGCTATTGACTAATGCTGGGGATTTTCATCTCTATATACTCGTAGATTTTGGTGGTAAAACAGGGAAAAGTTAATTCTGGAAACCATGACATGTGTGGATCTTTTTCTGTTTTTAGATTTAGTGACATAGGAAGAGCAATTTCTGATAATCCAACAACACTTTCTTATATTCCAGCATCTCATGGTAATCGAAATTCAAATTAAGATGTTTCTGAATGTTTAATTGTTGCGGGGCCGATAAGGATGTCGACCCCACATACGTTTGAATAAGTGAAACGACTGGGGACAATGACAGAGACAAAGGCAGAGGATTTGGATGGCAAAAGTAACCTGGTGGTCAATTTATTTCGAGAATTGACAGAAACGTAAATCGGCTAGTTGAGGATTCGACGTTCGAGGTTGGTCGCTCAATGTTCGATCAGTCTTCCGTTGATCTGGGTGGATAGGTCATAGGTTGTCGGATAGGCAGCTGGAATCCGGAATCGGGATAGCAGTGCGTCTACGGGCGAGGTTGACGTCGTGGTCGGTCGGTAACGGTTTCAGTTGACGTCGTGGTCGGTCGGTAACGGTTTCGGTTGATGTCGTGGTCGGTCGGTAACGGTCTCGGTCTGCGGTTGGATCGGCTGCGAGCCCCGGTCGTAGTCCCGTCGAGTACTGTTCGGGTACGAGCGTGAAACGTAACAGCGACGGACTGTTCGCTTAGCACGTGTGTTGCTTGGGTCTGATTGACCGCGGTTATGCGGGGTTTCAGACCGGCTGGCACGTGTGCGCAAATGCCTCGAGTAGCTAAGGGTTTGCTCAGCGGAAGATCGAGTCGGATCTACCAAGCTAGTACCCAGCGTACTGTCGGCGAGGGACGCCTATCCGGTCGTAAGACCCAGATCTTCTAGGGATTTCGCCCTAGGATCGCATTCGTGGTTAAGGAAAGACTGAAGTGTAAAAGGCCGACTGGTTAGCTCTGAAAAGAGCTGGGTTTGTTAGCCTTGAAAAAGGCTGGTTTGCTGGAACTGGAACAAGGTTCGTATCACAGCAAAGGAAGAGGCAGGTCGTCTAGCGGCAAAAAGAGCAAGCGTTCGGGAAAGGTGATTCGTCCAGAACAGGAATCAGGATCGTCGAGGCTGCCGGCTGGCTGGAACTGTTGTTGTCATCGCAAAACGACTTTCTTATATACGCGAAATTTACCGGAAACATCGAATGACGTCAGGCAAAAGTTCGTCAGCGATGATGAAATAGTAGAGAAGGGAGGTTTTGGCTTACGTGGCACAACGCGCGTAGCGTTCGGCCAAAAGGGAGGAGCTTAGGTAGCGAAACTGGATTTATCTGGAAAGGGTTTGCGTACGTGCGAAAATACGCGTAACGTTCGGACATGGAAGGGTTTTTTATGCGTACGTGCTTTAATGCACACGGGCGCTCGCCTACGTGCGTTCGTTCAGCACGCGTTCGTTCAGAGAAAGGGGTCAAGGCTTTTGGCCCCGACTTAATAAAAAGGAAATTGATTTATGTAGAAAAATCCTCTTGGGTGTCGTATAGGACATATGATTACTTAACAATAGTGTTGCGTTATGTTCTCCTTGTCGGAATGGAGAGATGACGTGTCAACGCTTGTTATGTTATGGCACTTCTTTCACACATGGAGTATAATACTATGAACTGGGGCACCGTCCTCAATTTATAGAGCACCTGGTCACGGCACTAATATAATAACATAAGTTGGGGCACAGGGCTCGAATTATGTTATGTTATGTAGAACGATGCTTCGGCTCAGTATTACAGTCGTCAAAACTGCCCGTTCAAACATCCCGTTCTTATGTTGTCTGTTGATTTAGAGGAAGGCTGAAAAAGAGCTGGTTTCGTTTCTTTTACCAACTCGGCTGAAATAAGATTAAATAACCAAGAGCTGTCAACGGATCAACAAAACAATTGAACACAACGCCTTTTTTTATGCTTATGTACAACTTATATACATTTATTTTACAAAGGAGCGAGGTGATTTCTTGTCAGCTGATTGGCGATCTACAGCTAGTTTTTGGCTAAGTTATCAATTCTGTACCGAGTGGCAAGGCATCAGAGTGTATCAGTAAAGTTTTATCAAGGGCCCAGAGCCATGGCAAGCTCTCTTCGGTCTTCGTTCTGTCCCGGTCTCTCCCGCTCTCTCGCTTCTGACTCCTATGACGGTCTGACGGTCTGTGATTTATGGGATCCAGACCTCCCCACCCCTAACATATGTCTCTGATTGGCCAGCCACTCGATAACATTGCCTACGTGTCTAAATTGCCTTGTGCCAGCCTAGCTTGTATCTTTCCATTTGGAGTCAAGGCCAACCATTGTTTTATTTATCTAAGTTTTTGAAATTGTTGACGAACTTGTCAAAAACTGGAATCTTATTTATTAAATTATCATTTCATTTGGTGAAATTTAAAATTCCGATGATGTATATCAAATTCCATAATTTAAGGAATCTCTTTGTCTAGGTGAAAATTCTTTGCTTAGATGAATTTATATTTTTAATATAAATAATTATTATTATTATTATTGTTTTTCTTATTTTTACTTTTAATTGTAACAAACCACCATAATTAATAATTAGGGTAGTTTTAATTAATTAGTACTTAATTAATAGGTCGCCAATCAACCCATAACACAATAGTGTTACAGGAGTGATGATGTGTTGATGTAGAAATATTAGCAGTATACTTATCTCTGGACTGGTACTACATCAGAGAGGCTCGAATTTTTGTTGCTGAGTCGATGCTGGAGTTGCCTGTCAATTCCTGGATGTTTGGAGTCTGGAAACCAACTTGGGGTGCTGGGTAACATCGTGCCTTGTGCCATTTATAGTTTTTAGTAATAACACAAGGCCACTTCTTTTTCTCATAAGATTTTTATTTCCACCAAGACACAACAGTCGAGAGCAAAAACCCATGTCTTGCTCTCTCAGCGCATAATTCCAAACTCAATTCAACTCAACATTCTCACCACCTACTCGTTCTCTCACCCACTTTGCCATGTCTCACAGCTCGTCCAATAGAAACATGCTATGTGGCATGGATAATTCATCCTTAAACTTTTCCATTCTCTTCTAACATAATTCTTGCTAAAAACTTTTCCATGTTAATTTACATATCATGTTACACTCAAGGCTCCCCACCCCCATTATGTTACAAGAGAACATATGTGGATGTTTCCTTGGTATGATGCTAAATTGCAACTCTTGATGATGTTCCAATTTTGGATCTTTGGTGAATGTGAAGTACCCCTTCATCACCATTACTACACAACGTTTCGGTCCATATGCCCTACGGCCTTCTTCAGGTATTTCTTGTTGAACTCAGGAACCTTCTCTTTCAACTTGGAAACCTTCTTGTTGAACCCTGGAGCCTTTATGTCATAATCAGGAGCCTTCACAGAAACTTTGAACTGAACCTTTTATTCCATCCATGAGAGTTGACTTGGCGTGGGCAACAGGCCCTCTATTGACGTAGAAGTTCTGTTCGTAGACAGGGAGCTACTCGAGTTTGACTTGTTGCTTGGACTGGACGCAATCAAACAGCTGGGTGGGATGTCCATGACTAGCACCGGTGAGGTAAAATTTCCCCAACTTGACGAGCCAAGTTATGCTGCCATTACGAATCTGATTTTCACACAAAGTATGACGTGAGCAAACAGATATGGATTGCATCATGGAAGTGGTCCGGTGACCAGCCACCAGTCACATTAAAGAATATCCTGCCTCTGAACAGCTTCGGGAGGAGTACAACCGGGAGCTTCAAACTTGGATACAAAATGGCTGGCTGATTCCATACCCTGCAGACGAGCTCGGACCCCCAAAGGGGCTGATCCCCCTAATGACCGCCCTGCAGGAAAACAAACGAAGGGTTCGGCCCTTGATGGACTACCGCGAGCTCAATGAGCACGTAGATGCATATACGGCCAGCGCAGATATGTGTGCACACAAGTTACGAGAGTGGCGGCAGCAAGGGTCAGATGTCACTGTGTTGGACTTACGTCGGGCCTATTTGCAAGTTCACGTTGAGAAGTCCCTGTAGCCATTCCAAACAGTAAAAATCAAGGGGAAAAGGTATTGCCTCACCCCGTTTTGGGTTTTGGGCTTAATGTCGCGCCCCTGATCATGAGGTCCATCGTCAATATTGTGGTTGCGCAAGATGAGGGTGTTAACAAAGCTATCTCTTCATACATTGACGACATATTCGTTAATGAAACTATATGTTCTGCATCCTGCGTAAAAAAGCACCTTGAGCAGTTTGGACTTACGTGCAAGGTCCCAGAGCAGTTAAGATGCGGCACACGCGTGTTAGGATTGCATGTCTGGGAGGAGCACAATAAACTTCGGTAGTGTCGTGGAGGTGAGCTACCGCCGCTGCCTGGTGTATTAAACCGTCGGAGTATTTTCTACGTGTGTGGAAAATTGACGGGGCACTTTCCGGTGTGCGGTTGGCTGTGCGTTGCGACCGCGTTCATAAAGCGAAGGGCAAACGCTGCAACCACTGGATGGGACGATGAAGTGCGAGACCCCCACTTGAGCCGAATGTTGGCGGATGTTTTCTCCAGAGTGGCGCAAACAGATCCAACGTGTGGTGATTGGTGTGTTGATGGACAGGACGTCACTGTGTGGGTGGACACGAGCTCGTTGGCCACTGGTGTTGTTATTATTGAGAGCGATGGAGCCGTGGCTGAAGATGCGAGCTGGCTGAGACCGATGAGCGAGGATAAACATATTAACTTGGCAGAACTTGACGGAGTGTTGTGGGGCATTAACCTCACACTGCAGGGGAAGGCAAAGTTGATTCACCTGCGGACAGACTCAACGTGCATGCATCGCTGGGTCTCAGACATGTTGTCTGGAAAGTCGAGAGTGCAAACCAAGGCTGCCACTGAAATGTTGGTCTGGCGTCGGCACGCTTCGACAACTGGTCTCAGAATATGAACTGAAGATAGACGTGGCACTGCTTAAGTCTCACGACAACCGGGTCGATCAGCTCACCAGAGTGCCGCAGCAATGGCTGGATGACATTCAGAAAGAGTCAGAACCCGTAGGACAGGCGTACGCTGTGGCTGCAGAAGACCAGGAATATGAGTCATTCATCAGTCCATCGGACACCCCGGTGTGAAGTGCATGCTGTACTTTGTAAAACTGGTCATCCCCGGAGCCTCAAGGGCGGCAGTTCAAGTGGTGGTCAGGGATTGCAAGAAATGTCAATCAATAGATCCTGCCCCGGTGCATTGGAAGCCAAGCAGGCCCTCTGTACGTGATAATTGAAGCAGGGTAGGAATAGATGTGACCCATTTCGGAGGCCAGTACTACCTGACGCTGATGGACTGTGGTCCCAGTCGTTTTGCAATTTGGAGGCCATTGCAGCGCCAAGACTCTGCCAGTATCATCCGGCAGCTGGAGACAATCTTTTACGAAAAGGGGCCGCCGATTGAACTGCTTACCGACAATGCCGCAGTGTTTGGTGGGGAAAGGTTCACCAGATTTGCAAATTGATAATCTCAACTGGAAGCGCAAGCAGCGTCCTCGAACAAGACGAGCTCAGTGATACCTCAGAGGAAAGTACCACTGAGGAGATAGCCAAGCCCGCTCCACTGAGACGAAGTAGCAGGATAAAGCGAACTGCTCCACATTGTCCTGTGTGTGATCCTCAGATCAGGGAGGAGTGTGATTGCCGTGAGCAAGATATGCGACATCACGCACGAAAGCGTCCGCGAATTGCATGCGCGTGTTGTGGATCAGTTTGGATGCATGCTGGGCCGAGGTGCGCTGATGCAAATATGAAACTCTGCAGATTAACCAATCGGCCGCCTCACCGTAGCCTATAAAATGAAAGTGTCGGAGGCTTGGGCAGTCGATCGTGAACCGTTTTGGAAGTCTGTTCAAGAAGTTTTTACTACTCTGTCCATGCAAAGGTTACAGTCTTGGAAGTCTGAGAAGTTTTTACTACCCTGTCCGTGCAAAGGTTTCAATATTCGTTGGGGGTAGGGAGTCAGTCCCTTTTGTCGGACATGCATGGAGGGTTCTTCCAGTGAACCCCCATAGGGTTTTGTTGTTTTAAAATTTTTTTATTCTAATTTTATTAAAAATGTAAACATGAATATACAATGAATGCAATTCCTTGATCTTTAGCATGAAATAAACCTAGATCGATTGACATGCCATTAACATCAATCCATAAATCAATCACTTTTGGAATGTTGTTTTATGTGAAATGTATTGAATTTGTTACATATATGTTATATTCTCATTTTTATTTTGTTATTAAATGTTATTTTTCAACATATTTTCTGCTTTCCTATCTTATATTATCATCCACTCAACATTCTCAATGATTCATCCAAATATTTATGGGTTAATGACGCCCCCCAACCCCCCCCCCCTAAAAAATGCCAATTGAATTCTGGTTGATCCTTTTAAGGTCAAACACTTTATATTTGTAAACCTTCAACATTCTAATTATGTCCCAGAAATTCATTTCACAAAACATTACAATATAATAGAATTATTAAATCTTAACAATCACAGAGAATTTCCAAATGTTTGTGCATCTTTGATTGAGAAATAAAATATTAATGAGGATTGATAAATTTGATGATAAAACTAATCTTTAGCACTGAATGATTTATTTACAATAATTAAAATCAATTTGTTTTGCTTGGAGGTAGGAAAGATATTTAATTGACATCCCAGTAAATTTATTTCTCTTCAAAACTGCATTCAGCATTCAGTCTTGCATATTTTTTTCCAAATGTTCTATCCACTTTTTCATTCTATCAAAAAAGTTACCGGTGCTGGAATGCATTTTGTGAATTGTTTGTTTCAATATTTTCAGAAGAATTAAAAACATTCGAAAGGATTGTTTGGTTAAAATTCCAATGTATTTATATAATATAATATAACATACAATGTATAATATAACATACAATGGAATTAAAATAATGATATAAGAAAATAATCAGCTGATTAACAGTAATTATAAAAGAAGGGGCGAATAGTCGAAGAGTAGAAGGTGAGAAAAGGCAGAAAGGGTCTGGAGAAGCAAGCACAACATAAACCTGTTAGCCTATCCAAGAAAAGTGACCAGCCTTTCTTTTTTCTTTCTTTCTTTCCTCGCCCAGTTTGACACATAATTGACAGGTGAGGGAGTCATAAATTTACTAAATCTAATTATGCCGATTCTGTTATTATAAACATTCTTTCTCTCTCTCTCTCTCTCGGCATTGATGACTACTGCAGATTGTCATGGCCATAATAAATATTGTTGATAAGAGTTGCGGTTGAGTTTGTTTTTAATCTGCACAGGTACCATGGATCTTAATTTAAGTGTCGTTTTGACACACGGAGAAACAAGCCCATTTATAAGAATGAAGGCCC
This sequence comes from Doryteuthis pealeii, assembly GCA_023376005.1. Lineage (NCBI taxonomy): Eukaryota > Metazoa > Mollusca > Cephalopoda > Myopsida > Loliginidae > Doryteuthis > Doryteuthis pealeii. The sequence continues at coordinate 109,409,134 of CM042139.1, read as the reverse complement.
ACTTCATTACACAGATGCACACAACAACTTTAACAGTATCAAACCTTGAATCTTGTGGTTCCTAGGCAGATGTTCTAAACTGGCTCTAAAAATGAATCTGGTATCAAGTAAATTTATTTCTCTTCAAAACTGCATTCAGCATTTAGTCTTGCACATTTTTTTCCAAATATTCTATCCACTTTTTCTATCTGTGAAGAAAGTTATCAGTTTACTTTTGCACACAATTACTTTAGCATCAGATGAACAATGTTGACCTTTCAATGTTGACCTTTCAATGTCTCTTTCAATAATATCTAACTTCACAGCAATCTCTCTTTGGATAATTCACTGATTTTCTTGAATTGTGGCATCCACTCTTCTTTGATTCTTTTTAAGCATCAGTGGAATCGGTCATTCTGGTCTTTGCTTATCAGACATAATCATGTTGCCTCTAGTTGCCGCCTTTGAAACATCAAACCCCCTGGTGGACATTTTTCACATCTACTTAACCATCACCATAAATTGATTTCATGTTTCTGAATGGTTTGCAACTTTCTGATTGCTGCTTTATACATAACCTAGATTTAGTAACGAATCATATTATTCAAGCAAACTGGCACTGAAAATATCTGTACAAGACTTTATATTTATATATAATGGAGATTCTGTGTCTATTTGTCTGTAACTGAAAATACGTCACTACTTACATCAAAGTAATTACAGGAATTACGTAAGTTTATCAAAGATTATTCAATTTATAGTCAAGACCATTACTATATAAAACAGAGTACACCATTATTATATATATATTTAGAAAGTTAGTACACAACATTTGACAGTCTACCGTGCTTTTTAAAACAGGTTTTAATAAATACATGCCTAGTATTATTGATTTATATATATTTTGTTTTATTTTAATATATATTTAAAGTTATCGAATGTATAGAGTTTTACTGTAATAATGCACATGTATTTAGATGTGAACATAACTGTATGAATATACATATATATATATGATAAGTTGTAAACACGGTTTGTTTGGAATGGCTTTTTGCCGACAATTTTTGGGAGAATAAGTGCTTAATTCCCGCCTAATTCATTATTAATTAATTAATTTTCAAAATTAGGTACGACTCCAATTAAGCACTTATTCTCCCAAAAAATATATATATATGTATGTGCATGTATAGTATATGTATGGTGGTGTTATGTATGTATGGTAGCTGAACAAGTGTGGAGTTCACGCTTTAAAGGATGGATAATACAATAGAAATAAAAAAGGATTTCTGTAAAGTAAAATAGAAAGAAAAGATTATTAATTTTGTATTACTGTGACAGATAAAATCCTTCTGATGAGCTTAGAAGATAAGGATCTAATCATTAAAGATATCTTGGGAAAGTCTATATATTTAAAGAGTTGGGGTATGGGCAGTAGGTTAGGTCGATTTTAAAACTGTAATGTCTCCTATATGACAAAAGTTGCAAATTAACATTAAAAATTATCACAAAAAATATTTTTCTTCAAAACTTTGCCTTCATTTGAGGAAATAGATTTCAATCTTTTAAAACGTTATCACTGCTATAGCTTATCAAGTAAAAAGCAGCATATTGGAGGTGCCAGTGGTGATGGGGGGAATATTTTCAATTTGAATTATAGTTATAATATTTCATTCATTTCATTTTAAATGACAACCATTAATGTTTTAAATATTGAAATTGCTAAATTTTCTAACCAATGTCTAGGCTAGATGTTGCGAAAATGGGAATTTTGGTGCATTTTAGCAGAGGATATTTGATGCTATTTCCTCAAACAATGGTGCAAATACGAGATCTAGTTTTTTGTATCAGTATTCATTATATCAACATACAACTTTTGCTGTTTGGGAGAATTTGGTATTTAAAAGAAAAGTGAAAACTCAACCTACCCTAATGAGCAGTCACTTCCAGTTGAAGTTTTAGTGAAGCATTTGGCAGTGTGTGTGTGTGTGTGTGTGTGTGTGTGTGTGTGAGAGAGAGAGAGAGAGAGAGAGAGAGAGAGAGAGAGAGAGAGAGATGGCCAGTTGGGATCCCCCTCCCCCACCCACTATGTTTGTTGTGTAATGGTTATCCTCATAGGAAATGGATGTGGCAAATCAAGTTAATACTCTTGGGAAAGGCACGAACTAATCTAACTACTTTTCCTCTGGCTATGGGTAAATAGTAGGCCATGCTAGGCACTTTAAGCTTGGTAAGGGCAACTAGTCTAGGAGAAGGAAAACTCTGAATTCAACCCAGTTAAATTCTTCTTAAAAATTGACCTTGTGTTGCATCCTGCTCATGCAGAGGGGTTGGGTAAATACATATTGCTGTAGTTTGGATCTGCTTGGCTAAATAAAGGGCTACGGCTCATAACTACAATCCATTCTCAGATGCTGTTTTACCATTCAGATCCAAGCTGTGCTACTCATGCGCTGAGTTGGTGAGATGCTCTACCAAATCGACATAGCCAAACAATGTACAAAGCCAAATTTAGAAAGACAAAACTATTCAGATCCAAACTGTGCTACTCATGCGCTGAGTTGGTGAGATGCTCTACCAAATCGACATAGCCAAACAATGTACAAAGCCAAATTTAGAAAGACAAAACTATTCAGATCCAAACTATGCTACTCATGCGCTGAGTTGGTGAGATGCTCTACCAAATCGACATAGCCAAACAATGTACAAAGCCAAATTTAGAAAGACAAAACTATTCAGATCCAAACTGTGCTACTCATGCGCTGAGTTGGTGAGATGCTCTACCAAATCGACATATCCAAACAATGTACAAAGCCAAATTTAGAAAGACAAAACTATTCAGATCCAAACTATGCTACTCATGCGCTGAGTTGGTGAGATGCTCTACCAAATCGACATAGCCAAACAATGTACAAAGCCAAATTTAGAAAGACAAAACTATTCAGATCCAAGCTGTGCTAGTCATGCGCTGAGTTGGTGAGATGCTCTACCAAATCGACAAAGCCAAACAATGTACAAAGCCAAATTTAGAAAGACAAAACTATTCAGATCCAAACTATGCTACTCATGTGCTGAGTTGGTGAGATGCTCTACCAAATCGACATAGCCAAACAATGTGTACAAAGCCAAATTTAGAAAGACAAAACTATTCAGATCCAAGCTGTGCTAGTCATGCACTGAGTTGGTGAGATGCTCTACCAAATCGACATAGCCAAACAATGTACAAAGCCAAATTTAGAAAGACAAAACTATTCAGATCCAAGCTGTGCTAGTCATGCGCTGAGTTGGTGAGATGCTCTACCAAATCGACATAGCCAAACAATGTACAAAGCCAAATTTAGAAAGACAAAACTATTCAGATCCAAACTATGCTACTCATGTGCTGAGTTGGTGAGATGCTCTACCAAATCGACATAGCCAAACAATGTGTACAAAGCCAAATTTAGAAAGACAAAACTATTCAGATCCAAGCTGTGCTACTCATGTGCTGAGTTGGTGAGATGCTCTACCAAATCGACATAGCCAAACAATGTGTACAAAGCCAAATTTAGAAAGACAAAACTATTCAGATCCAAGCTGTGCTAGTCATGCACTGAGTTGGTGAGATGCTCTACCAAATCGACATAGCCAAACAATGTACAAAGCCAAATTTAGAAAGACAAAACTATTCAGATCCAAGCTGTGCTAGTCATGCGCTGAGTTGGTGAGATGCTCTACCAAATCGACATAGCCAAACAATGTACAAAGCCAAATTTAGAAAGACAAAACTATTCAGATCCAAACTATGCTACTCATGTGCTGAGTTGGTGAGATGCTCTACCAAATCGACATAGCCAAACAATGTGTACAAAGCCAAATTTAGAAAGACAAAACTATTCAGATCCAAGCTGTGCTACTCATGTGCTGAGTTGGTGAGATGCTCTACCAAATCGACATAGCCAAACAATGTGTACAAAGCCAAATTTAGAAAGACAAAACTATTCAGATCCAAGCTGTGCTAGTCATGCACTGAGTTGGTGAGATGCTCTACCAAATCGACATAGCCAAACAATGTACAAAGCCAAATTTAGAAAGACAAAACTATTCAGATCCAAGCTGTGCTAGTCATGCGCTGAGTTGGTGAGATGCTCTACCAAATCGACATAGCCAAACAATGTACAAAGCCAAATTTAGAAAGACAAAACTATTCAGATCCAAACTATGCTACTCATGTGCTGAGTTGGTGAGATGCTCTACCAAATCGACATAGCCAAACAATGTGTACAAAGCCAAATTTAGAAAGACAAAACTATTCAGATCCAAGCTGTGCTACTCAGTTGGTGAGATGCTCTACCAAATCGACATAGCCAAACAATGTGTACAAAGCCAAATTTAGAAAGACAAAACTATTCAGATCCAAGCTGTGCTAGTCATGCACTGAGTTGGTGAGATGCTCTACCAAATCGACATAGCCAAACAATGTACAAAGCCAAATTTAGAAAGACAAAACTATTCAGATCCAAACTATGCTACTCATGCGCTGAGTTGGTGAGATGCTCTACCAAATCGACATAGCCAAACAATGTACAAAGCCAAATTTAGAAAGACAAAACTATTCAGATCCAAGCTGTGCTAGTCATGCGCTGAGTTGGTGAGATGCTCTACCAAATCGACAAAGCCAAACAATGTACAAAGCCAAATTTAGAAAGACAAAACTATTCAGATCCAAACTATGCTACTCATGTGCTGAGTTGGTGAGATGCTCTACCAAATCGACATAGCCAAACAATGTGTACAAAGCCAAATTTAGAAAGACAAAACTATTCAGATCCAAGCTGTGCTAGTCATGCACTGAGTTGGTGAGATGCTCTACCAAATCGACATAGCCAAACAATGTACAAAGCCAAATTTAGAAAGACAAAACTATTCAGATCCAAGCTGTGCTAGTCATGCGCTGAGTTGGTGAGATGCTCTACCAAATCGACATAGCCAAACAATGTACAAAGCCAAATTTAGAAAGACAAAACTATTCAGATCCAAACTATGCTACTCATGTGCTGAGTTGGTGAGATGCTCTACCAAATCGACATAGCCAAACAATGTGTACAAAGCCAAATTTAGAAAGACAAAACTATTCAGATCCAAGCTGTGCTAGTCATGCACTGAGTTGGTGAGATGCTCTACCAAATCGACATAGCCAAACAATGTACAAAGCCAAATTTAGAAAGACAAAACTATTCAGATCCAAGCTGTGCTAGTCATGCGCTGAGTTGGTGAGATGCTCTACCAAATCGACATAGCCAAACAATGTACAAAGCCAAATTTAGAAAGACAAAACTATTCAGATCCAAACTATGCTACTCATGTGCTGAGTTGGTGAGATGCTCTACCAAATCGACATAGCCAAACAATGTGTACAAAGCCAAATTTAGAAAGACAAAACTATTCAGATCCAAGCTGTGCTACTCATGTGCTGAGTTGGTGAGATGCTCTACCAAATCGACATAGCCAAACAATGTGTACAAAGCCAAATTTAGAAAGACAAAACTATTCAGATCCAAGCTGTGCTAGTCATGCACTGAGTTGGTGAGATGCTCTACCAAATCGACATAGCCAAACAATGTACAAAGCCAAATTTAGAAAGACAAAACTATTCAGATCCAAACTATGCTACTGCGCTGAGTTGGTGAGATGCTCTACCAAATCGACATAGCCAAACAATGTACAAAGCCAAATTTAGAAAACAAAACTATTCAGATCCAAGCTGTGCTAGTCATGCGCTGAGTTGGTGAGATGCTCTACCAAATCGACATAGCCAAACAATGTACAAAGCCAAATTTAGAAAGACAAAACTATTCAGATCCAAACTATGCTACTCATGTGCTGAGTTGGTGAGATGCTCTACCAAATCGACATAGCCAAACAATGTGTACAAAGCCAAATTTAGAAAGACAAAACTATTCAGATCCAAGCTGTGCTAGTCATGCACTGAGTTGGTGAGATGCTCTACCAAATCGACATAGCCAAACAATGTACAAAGCCAAATTTAGAAAGACAAAACTATTCAGATCCAAGCTGTGCTAGTCATGCGCTGAGTTGGTGAGATGCTCTACCAAATCGACATAGCCAAACAATGTACAAAGCCAAATTTAGAAAGACAAAACTATTCAGATCCAAACTATGCTACTCATGTGCTGAGTTGGTGAGATGCTCTACCAAATCGACATAGCCAAACAATGTGTACAAAGCCAAATTTAGAAAGACAAAACTATTCAGATCCAAGCTGTGCTACTCATGTGCTGAGTTGGTGAGATGCTCTACCAAATCGACATAGCCAAACAATGTACAAAGCCAAATTTAGAAAGACAAAACTATTCAGATCCAAGCTGTGCTAGTCATGCACTGAGTTGGTGAGATGCTCTACCAAATCGACATAGCCAAACAATGTACAAAGCCAAATTTAGAAAGACAAAACTATTCAGATCCAAGCTGTGCTAGTCATGCGCTGAGTTGGTGAGATGCTCTACCAAATCGACATAGCCAAACAATGTACAAAGCCAAATTTAGAAAGACAAAACTATTCAGATCCAAACTATGCTACTCATGTGCTGAGTTGGTGAGATGCTCTACCAAATCGACATAGCCAAACAATGTGTACAAAGCCAAATTTAGAAAGACAAAACTATTCAGATCCAAGCTGTGCTACTCATGTGCTGAGTTGGTGAGATGCTCTACCAAATCGACATAGCCAAACAATGTGTACAAAGCCAAATTTAGAAAGACAAAACTATTCAGATCCAAGCTGTGCTAGTCATGCACTGAGTTGGTGAGATGCTCTACCAAATCGACATAGCCAAACAATGTACAAAGCCAAATTTAGAAAGACAAAACTATTCAGATCCAAACTATGCTACTCATGCGCTGAGTTGGTGAGATGCTCTACCAAATCGACATAGCCAAACAATGTACAAAGCCAAATTTAGAAAAACAAAACTATTCAGATCCAAGCTGTGCTAGTCATGCGCTGAGTTGGTGAGATGCTCTACCAAATCGACATAGCCAAACAATGTACAAAGCCAAATTTAGAAAGACAAAACTATTCAGATCCAAACTATGCTACTCATGCTGAGTTGGTGAGATGCTCTACCAAATCGACATAGCCAAACAATGTGTACAAAGCCAAATTTAGAAAGACAAAACTATTCAGATCCAAGCTGTGCTACTCATGTGCTGAGTTGGTGAGATGCTCTACCAAATCGACATAGCCAAACAATGTGTACAAAGCCAAATTTAGAAAGACAAAACTATTCAGATCCAAGCTGTGCTAGTCATGCACTGAGTTGGTGAGATGCTCTACCAAATCGACATAGCCAAACAATGTACAAAGCCAAATTTAGAAAGACAAAACTATTCAGATCCAAACTATGCTACTCATGCGCTGAGTTGGTGAGATGCTCTACCAAATCGACATAGCCAAACAATGTACAAAGCCAAATTTAGAAAGACAAAACTATTCAGATCCAAGCTGTGCTACTTGAGTTGGTGAGATGCTCTACCAATCGACATAGCCAAACAATGTACAAAGCCAAATTTAGAAAGACAAAACTATTCAGATCCATGCTACTGAGTTGGTGAGATGCTCTACCAAATCGACATAGCCAAACAATGTACAAAGCCAAATTTAGAAAGACAAAACTATTCAGATCCAAGCTGTGCTACTCATGTGCTGAGTTGGTGAGATGCTCTACCAAATCGACATAGCCAAACAATGTGTACAAAGCCAAATTTAGAAAGACAAAACTATTCAGATCCAAGCTGTGCTAGTCATGCACTGAGTTGGTGAGATGCTCTACCAAATCGACATAGCCAAACAATGTACAAAGCCAAATTTAGAAAGACAAAACTATTCAGATCCAAGCTGTGCTAGTCATGCGCTGAGTTGGTGAGTGCTCTACCAAATCGACATAGCCCAATGTACAAAGCCAAATTTAGAAAGACAAAACTATTCAGATCCAAACTATGCTACTCATGTGCTGAGTTGGTGAGATGCTCTACCAAATCGACATAGCCAAACAATGTACAAAGCCAAATTTAGAAAGACAAAACTATTCAGATCCAAGCTGTGCTACTCATGTGCTGAGTTGGTGAGATGCTCTACCAAATCGACATAGCCAAACAATGTGTACAAAGCCAAATTTAGAAAGACAAAACTATTCAGATCCAAGCTGTGCTAGTCATGCACTGAGTTGGTGAGATGCTCTACCAAATCGACATAGCCAAACAATGTACAAAGCCAAATTTAGAAAGACAAAACTATTCAGATCCAAACTATGCTACTCATGCGCTGAGTTGGTGAGATGCTCTACCAAATCGACATAGCCAAACAATGTACAAAGCCAAATTTAGAAAAACAAAACTATTCAGATCCAAGCTGTGCTAGTCATGCGCTGAGTTGGTGAGATGCTCTACCAAATCGACATAGCCAAACAATGTACAAAGCCAAATTTAGAAAGACAAAACTATTCAGATCCAAACTATGCTACTCATGTGCTGAGTTGGTGAGATGCTCTAACCAAATCGACATAGCCAAACAATGTGTACAAAGCCAAATTTAGAAAGACAAAACTATTCAGATCCAAGCTGTGCTACTCATGTGCTGAGTTGGTGAGATGCTCTACCAAATCGACATAGCCAAACAATGTGTACAAAGCCAAATTTAGAAAGACAAAACTATTCAGATCCAAGCTGTGCTAGTCATGCACTGAGTTGGTGAGATGCTCTACCAAATCGACATAGCCAAACAATGTACAAAGCCAAATTTAGAAAGACAAAACTATTCAGATCCAAACTATGCTACTCATGTGAGTTGGTGAGATGCTCTACCAAATCGACATAGCCAAACAATGTACAAAGCCAAATTTAGAAAGACAAAACTATTCAGATCCAAGCTGTGCTACTCATGCGCTGAGTTGGTGAGATGCTCTACCAAATCGACATAGCCAAACAATGTACAAAGCCAAATTTAGAAAGACAAAACTATTCAGATCCAAACTATGCTACTCATGTGCTGAGTTGGTGAGATGCTCTACCAAATCGACATAGCCAAACAATGTGTACAAAGCCAAATTTAGAAAGACAAAACTATTCAGATCCAAGCTGTGCTAGTCATGCACTGAGTTGGTGAGATGCTCTACCAAATCGACATAGCCAAACAATGTACAAAGCCAAATTTAGAAAGACAAAACTATTCAGATCCAAGCTGTGCTAGTCATGCGCTGAGTTGGTGAGATGCTCTACCAAATCGACATAGCCAAACAATGTACAAAGCCAAATTTAGAAAGACAAAACTATTCAGATCCAAACTATGCTACTCATGTGCTGAGTTGGTGAGATGCTCTACCAAATCGACATAGCCAAACAATGTGTACAAAGCCAAATTTAGAAAGACAAAACTATTCAGATCCAAGCTGTGCTACTCATGTGCTGAGTTGGTGAGATGCTCTACCAAATCGACATAGCCAAACAATGTGTACAAAGCCAAATTTAGAAAGACAAAACTATTCAGATCCAAGCTGTGCTAGTCATGCACTGAGTTGGTGAGATGCTCTACCAAATCGACATAGCCAAACAATGTACAAAGCCCAATTTAGAAAGACAAAACTATTCAGATCCAAACTATGCTACTCATGTGCTGAGTTGGTGAGATGCTCTACCAAATCGACATAGCCAAACAATGTGTACAAAGCCAAATTTAGAAAGACAAAACTATTCAGATCCAAGCTGTGCTAGTCATGCACTGAGTTGGTGAGATGCTCTACCAAATCGACATAGCCAAACAATGTGTACAAAGCCAAATTTAGAAAGACAAAACTATTCAGATCCAAACTATGCTACTCATGTGCTGAGTTGGTGAGATGCTCTACCAAATCGACATAGCCAAACAATGTGTACAAAGCCAAATTTAGAAAGACAAAACTATTCAGATCCAAGCTGTGCTAGTCATGCACTGAGTTGGTGAGATGCTCTACCAAATCGACATAGCCAAACAATGTACAAAGCCAAATTTAGAAAGACAAAACTATTCAGATCCAAACTATGCTACTCATGTGCTGAGTTGGTGAGATGCTCTACCAAATCGACATAGCCAAACAATGTACAAAGCCAAATTTAGAAAGACAAAACTATTCAGATCCAACTATGCTACTCATGTGCTGAGTTGGTGAGATGCTCTACCAAATCGACATAGCCAAACAATGTACAAAGCCAAATTTAGAAAGACAAAACTATTCAGATCCAAGCTGTGCTACTCATGTGCTGAGTTGGTGAGATGCTCTACCAAATCGACATAGCCAAACAATGTACAAAGACAAAACTATTCAGATCCAAGCTGTGCTAGTCATGCGCTGAGTTGGTGAGATGCTCTACCAAATCGACATAGCCAAACAATGTAGAAAGCCAAATTTAGAAAGACAAAACTATCGGTTCAGTCGGTAGAGCATCTCACCAACTCAGTGCATGAGTAGCACAGCTTGGATTGGAATGGTAAATACTAAATGCAAATAGAAGTAGAAATCAGTTTTATTAACAGTAATCAGACACATTTATTCCTGTGGCTTATTTAGATTGGAATATAGTCACATTCATTTGTATAGTCACATTCGTTCATTTATTTATAGAGGGAAATTGGTGATCTTTGATCTGTGGCAATTTATTTTCCAGACTATGGTATAGTTCCCAATATCAGGCATTTTGGTCTTTGAATAAATCACTGAGTGATTTATTTGAAGTTATAATGTCATTTCTCTTTATCTCTGTCATTCTTTCTTCTCAAATTTAGATATATGATTCCATATTTCTAGATTTTAATAAATGGTTCATTATTTTCGTTCATTGTTCAATTCTATCTTGATAAATATCGCTTTTTGAATTTACCTTATCTTTTTTGTGCTCAGATCATTTTTACTTATATATTTATTTTTGTTCTTTTTTGGTTTTTTGTTTGAATTTGTTTTGTATTGAGATATTTTTTTAAGGGAATCGAAAATTAAAACTAAACTAAGCCTATAGATAATTCAATTCAAGATTTTCATAGAACTCGGGTTATAAACACACACACACACACGTGCGTGCAGATGTCAGGTGGCAAGAGATTAAGTGTTTTAGCTGTTGTGATTTTCTTTGTGCATGTTCCTCTGGTCATGCTGAAAAGGAATTCAAAGAAGGAAGGAAGAGACAAAAACAAAAGGTAGTTTTATAATTTAGGTTTTATTCACAGGTCATAGCCACCAAGTGGCAAGGAAATATCTCCCTGGCTAGTAGTAGTGACTCGAGACAGTTAAGGCCTAAACTCGAATGGCAGAGAGATTCTCTTGGGGGTTGGAAGTGGGTCCTTTTTCCCTGCACATGCTCGGAGTTTGTTACTTTAAAAAAATTTTAATTTTATCTTAATTCTATTTTAATCCCCCCCCACAGGAATGTTTATATGCATGTACACCAGCATACATAAATAGATATGCATATATATAAACAGAGAGAAACACACACATACTGATATTGGTGCTTATCAATACTGGTTATACTTCTTTGGAAGTGGAGGGTGTCTTTATCAGAAAAAAACAACATGTGTAAATGAAATATTAGAAAGGACTCATGGTAAAGATAAAAAGTTAATTCTTATTTGTTAAAAAAGAAAAAGACCCTGATTTATAAACTTGAAGATTTTCTGTGATTTAAATTTACAAAAACATTATCTAAAATTCAAAATTACAATTTTTAAAAAATGTCAAAATTAAAACTTAAAAAAATATTTCTTTCATTTTCCTGCTTGTGGAGCATGATGAGGAAGTTGAGAATGAGAAGTTTAACTTCAAAGTTTTATAAACATATTGGTTGTATAAAGACCGACTTCTAGAAATTTCTTCAAAATAGTTCATCAGTATATTAGATTGGTTGGTGCTAGGTAGGATATTTAGTCAAGTTCCCTCTCTCAAAGGTCTAATATTAGCATTGGTATATCCAATGATACACTAATACTAAATAAACGGAAGGAAAGGCAAGATAAGTTTATCTGTATACATAATGCATTGCATCAGTTTTGGTATGAATGTGTTGACTTATAATTCAGAAAAGAGATGTCATTGAGCATGCACTTCAATATTGATAATAATAGCAATGAATGACAATGTTTAATCTAAAAATAAAAATAAATTGCATTTAGTAGTTTTTATTAATCTATTTCCATGAGTTTATAATTCTTGTACTGAATTCTTTATGCAAATATTCAGTAATAAACCCCTATCTTAACAATATTACAAATAAAGAAAAAAAGTGTTATCTTTCTTCCTCTATGAAATAGAGATCTATTGAATAGGTCTCTAATCTAAGCTCTATTTATTAGAATGCTACAATGAAAATAATCTAAATCTCTCTTGTAACTCGAGTATCAGTGTTAACAGAGAAATAATAGGAAGAAACACAATGAGTACTAAGTATAGGGAAAAGGGTTTACTAAGCAAAGATACAAGGTGAATTGAGTGAGTAATTAGCAATTGCTAGGTTGAATTGAATGAATATAGAAACTGTTGTAACTCGAGTATCAGAGTTAACAGAGAAATAATAGTAAGAAACACAAGTATTAAAGATAGGGAAAAATGTCAACTAAGCAAATATACAAGGTGAACAGAGTAATTAGCAATTGCTAGGTTGAATTATCAAGTCCTGTGAGTACTCATTTCTCTCTTCTGAGGTTTCATCAGACATTATTTATAGGAAAAACAGATGATTTCATTCTCATTATTTAGGTACTATATGGCAATCTCCAAATTTTATTTTATTTAAGTTTTTTACTTTTTTTTAATTAATCTTTTTCGAATGAGCTTTCCTTTACAGACCCGTGATATGATTTTTGTGGGTCACTATGGGTCTGTGGGCCACAGTTTGAGAACCACTGTTTGAGAGAATACTTACCAGAAAATCTGTGCATACACTACAGCATTTACTATCATTGTCAAAGAAAACCTTCATATATTCTACATTGTTAATGTCACAGACATTTACCATATTCTGCCATTATCATAGATTTTAAGTGATCTCTTTAAAAGAAATCTTTGACCAAACTCACTGCAATAACGTTTTACTTTGATGGTCTTTTTTCATCAAGGCAGTAGAAATATTTGTGTACCAAAAAAGAAATTTACCGTTCCTCAAAACTCAATAAATACCTTTTTCTTAAGAGGAAAGCTAGGAGTAAGAGATGTTACCTTTCTAACAGGAACTTTGCCAATCTTTCAAGTCTCCAAAATCTTTGATTATAAAAAGTCGAGTAGCCATTTGCACAGACAATGCTCAGCATTGCATGTTCCAAACTGGTTGCCAAGAATTCTGTTTTATCTTATTTGTCATCTTTCCAAACTTTGCAACTTGATTCTGAAGCCAAAATTAAAGCAATGATTCTTTATTCTTGAAAGAATAACAAATTCCTGTTTCCGTCACTTTTAACCAATTTCAATATTTCAAGAGAAATTTTAAAATATTAACTTCTTTCATTTCATTCCTCCTTTTTTCTCTTTTCTATGGATCTTTATATATATATATATATATATATATATATATATATATATATATATATATATGTATGTATATATATATACATGGTGTGTCAAAAAAAGTATCAAGATTTTTTGTACTTTTTGACATGCCTTATATTCTGAAAAAAAAATAACGTTCCATTCATTCTTCATTTCTATCTCAATACTTTTTTGACACACCTTATATATGGGTAATTCCATGTCAAATCATCAGGGCCATGTCACCCACCCCCTTCAATTTTTCTGAAATTTTGTACAGGTGTAGAGTAGGTTAAAATAAGACAATCCCCCAAATTTGAGCTTCCAATTTGAAATATTCGCCGAGTTATATCGATTTTAAACTCGAAAAATTTGAGGAGGGGGCCAGAAAAATGGCGACATTTTGTAATCTATTTTTGTCTATAAAATGTGTTCTATAGCTCTCCTACTTCTAAAAATTGGTTTATAGAAGTTTTTAGGCCTGAGGAATCCAGAAATGTTATCAAAATAGGCATAAAATTAACCCTTTTCACGTTATTAATGATTTCTGATTTTTTCAATGCAAGATCAACAAGTGAAAAAATCACAATGTGGCACTACATATAATTTTCTTTTTCCCTTAAATTATTATTCTTCATATATTGAACACATCGCATAAAATATTAACTTCTTTTATTTCTTTCCTTCTTTTCTCTCTTTTCTATGGATCTTTATATATATATATATATATATATATATATATATATATATATATACATGGTGTGTCAAAAAAAGTATCGAGATTTTTTTTGTACTTTTTGACATGCCTTGTATTCTGAAAAAAAATAACGTTCCATTCATTCTTCATTTCTATCTTGATAAATAGCTTCAATCTCAATACTTTTTTGACACACCTTATATATATATATATATATATATATATATATATATATATATTATATATATATATATATATATATGGTATATCTGGTGAGTCTAGTTCTCAGTATGTATATTATATTTGTATATATGTTTTATATATATATGTGTCTATAATATATATATATTTTTTTTTGTGTGAAGCATGGGTGTGAAATAAATGAGAAAATCCATTAGATGTTATGTCGTATGTTTCATTTTATTTCATTCAATATTACGGAGGTATGAGCCTCATTTCTCAAGAATGTTTAGACTCATTTATTTATTTCACACTCATGCTTCACACAAAATCCCCAAATATATATATATATATATATATATATATATATATATATATATATATATAACCTAGAACCTTGTTATTCATTAGCAGATGCTCTACCGACTGAGCTAAACTACCTCCTAAGATATTTAACTACTAATAAGATGTTGTATTTTTCTGGATACTTGTTTTATGACAAAAGAAAAGTAGTACAATGTTTTTTGTTTTTTTTGTTTTTTTAATTTTCGGACTGTTGTCCTCATCTTTATTGTTATATACATAATGTTTTTAGCTGATGAGCCCTCCAGCCTTCTTAGGTGTTTCTTGTCAAACTCAGGAGCCTTCTTTTAAACTTGGAAGCCTGCATATCATAGTTGGGAGTCTTCATGGAACTTCAACATAAAAGCTCCTGAGTTTGACAAGAAACATCTGAAGAAGGCCGGAGAACACATCGTCCAAAATGTTGTGTATATAATAATAAAGATGAGGACAACATTTTGAAAAATCCAAATAATACAAATTATCAAGCCTCATCTAAAAAATTCAGACAAATACTTTTTTTTTTTATCACAAGTAAACAAGCAAAATCATAAACTTCTGAACTAAACTAAAATCAATGGTTTTTAGCAATTAAAAAGAAATTCTCATGTTTTATTGTTTTTGTAATTTGGTTCTTTTAAAAAGAAATTCTGTAATTAAGAAGTGACTTGACATTCAGCTTAATGGTCACCTTGTAATATTAAAAAAGACAAATACAAACCTTTCTTGGTTGTAATTGATATATTGATTATTTATAAATAGTTTCACGATTGATTTTTATGTTAGAAAATTGTCAGATTCAATGTCTATAGCAAATATACAAAATGTCCACAAAAAAAAAAAAAAAAATAAATATAGGTTTGGGGCCCAAAAATACCCTAAAGCATAAATTATGGAAATGAATTTGTATAAAGACTGTTAGTAAGAAACAGAAATAAATCTGAGAGTATTTAAAAAAATAATAAATAAATGTGAAAAATAAATGAAGATGATTTATTCATATTTCAAAAATTTAGTTAACATTTCAAATGTTTTGATTATTAAATATGTAATCTCTCTCTCTCTCTCTCTCTCTCTCTCTCTATATATATATATATATATATATATATATATATATATATATAAATATATATTAGACAAAATGTGATGCATTGGGTCACCTATTGGGTAGATAACTGGGATTAGGGAAAAGTTTGTAAAGCGATTCAAAGTTTTAGAAAAATAAATACGTCCAAAGAATTAAAAAATAAATACCATTTAAATCATTTAGTAAGATTTCTAAGAAAGGGAATGTTTTAACTAGAAGCTATAGGCTGACTGCTTCTAAAACTTAACATACAAATATATTTCACAGTCTCTAAATCACTCTCTTTACACTCACAAAGAAACTAACATATATAATGAGGAGGTAATCAAGATATACTTAGACAAGGGGAAAGTGACAGGCAGAATGTGTAGTAAGAGACGGGTCAGTTTTTGACTTAACTGCAAATTATGACTAACTAGAACCAATTAAAATGAAATTTTTTTCAAACATAACTCAATCCTAAAACCAAGGAATATTTTAGTATGAATTTTGTGTCATTAAATTAAACAAGAAAAAAGTCTTTAGCAAACAATCATTGATTAACAGCTTTAGTATGATAATAGATATATAATCTTCATCAGGTTGATTGGTTGGTTGGCTGGTTTTGTTTTTATATTATATCAACCTTTTTCAGGTCATTTTATGCCGAATGAAGTCATTTTGATGTATGTAGTTTACTGTGCCTGCTTTTCGTTAAGTGGTCACCCAACAAAGTATTTAATAGACTTATTGCTTCTTTACTTTGGTGATCCACTGGGAACTGGTGCTTTCAGCATGTCTTAACTGTAAACCTCTTCATTCTTTAGTGACATGACTATTAAGGTAGGTCGATTTTCGCTTTTTTGGTTGGTTGGGTTTTTTAACGGCATACCAACCCATCTGGGGTTATGTCATGTCTAGCAGTTAGGAAGTAATATATTTTATTTATCTGTATTTATACTTTTGCAGTAATTGATTTTAACAATGTGTTAGCCTCATTGGGGATTATGTTGTATGTTATTGATTAGGTTCATGTCTATATGTCTATATCACTTTAAAAAAAATATCAAATTCTCTCAAACAGCAAATGTTGTGTGTTAGTATAAGGAATGCTGATACCAAAAACTAGATCACTTACTTGCATCTTTATTTGAGTAAATAGCATCAAAATTCCTCATTTTTACAACATTTGGCTCAGAAATTGGTTTGAAAATTTAGCAATTTTAATATTTAAAACAGAAATTTATTTTAATAAGAATAAATGAATAAGATATAACTAGAATTAAAATTGAAAATATCCCCTCCATCATCACCGACACCTCCGATATGTTGCTTTTTACCTCATTATTTAAACTGTAACAGGGATAACATTTTGAGAGATTGAAATCTATTTCCTCAAATGAAGGCAAAGTTTTGAAGAAGAATATTTTGTGTGGTAATTCTTTATGTTAATTTGCAACTTTGGTCACATGGGAAGCATTACAGTTCTAAAATTGATTTACCCTAATGGGCATATCTATTTTTCAAATGATATAGAGAAAGTTTTATACATTTTATTTGCATTATTGATGACTTGTTTTGAAAATATGGCTTTCAACAGGTTGATTCAAATTAGTGTTCCTTATTTAAAGACTGTATAAAGTCTGCATTCTTTAAAATACACCAAAATGATTTTAATTTAATTAAACCATCAATAAAGCAACATAATTCTTCTTTTTAGATTTTTATTTCTGTTCTTTATTCGCTCTTGCTGAATTTTCTTTCAACTTCATTTTTGGCCATATTATTTCTCTCCTTCCAATTTCAAAACTATTTTCTCACTTTTATGGATCTCCATTTTTCTACTCTTTTTAATTTTTTTTTGACTCACCCATATAACTGAAATTTTATATACACACATACATACATATATATACAAGGTGTATCAAAAAAGTATTGAGATTTTTTTGTACTTTTTGACACACCTTTTGAAAACAAAAAGTTCCATTCATTCTTCATTTATATCTTGGTAAATACAGCTTTAAACTTGATACTTTTTGACACACCTTGTATTCTGAAAAAATTAATGAATGGAATGTTTTTTTTTTCAGAATACAAGGTGTGTCAAAAAGTTTTTAAAAATCTTGATACTTTTTTGACACACCTTGTATTTATATATATATATATATATATATATATATATATATATATGTATGTGTGTGTGGAGGGGGGGGGCTGTCAACTCATACACATGCAAGACCATTTCTTGTTTTCTTTTTGTTTTTTTTTTCATTTGCAAACACCCAAGAGGCTGCAAGTGCAAAGTTTACTCTTCCGTCCATTGAGACTTCTAAAGAATTTAATACATAGTAAACATACTTGAGTGCCAGTGCATTTGACACTGTATCCTTGTGTTTTCTCAGATGACTCACCAGGCCAACCCTGGAGAGACATACTCTTCCACATAAACTACAAATTGGAACTTTTCCACTTTTGTTGCTGCTGGACAGAAATTTACCCTTTCGAACAGCCGTTTTTATTTTTGGTGTTTAATCCGGTTGGAATCAAATTCTTATTTCACAGTATGGTAGATGGTGGCTCTCCAGCCAGGTCTGTAACTAGCTTCTCCCAGTTCTCCACAATGATAGCAGTATTCCTCAGATATACATATATATATATATATATATATATATATATATATATATATATAAACACGGTTTGTTTTGAATGGCTTTTTGCCGATAATTTTTGGGAGAATAAGTGCTTAATTGGAGTCGGACCTAATTTTGAAAATTAATTAATTAATAATGAATTAGGCGGGAATACCTATTAAATGTATGGCTAAACAAATCGAGAAAAATCAATCTCTGTATGTACATTTCGGCCTATTAGGCCTCATCAGCAGAGCTATAGATCGGAAGACTGCCCTGTGCGTGATTTGAAACCGGACTGCCAAGCTGACAGGCCGATCCCATAACCCCTACACTAAACAGACTTCTTAGATTTTATGATTTGTTTAGAGTAGGTTAATATTCCACTTCTAGTGACTTTTATTACACGACGATATGATAAGTTGTAAACACGGTTTGTTTTGAATGGCTTTTTGCCGATAATTTTTGGGAGAATAAGTGCTTAATTGGAGTCGTACCTAATTTTGAAAATTAATTAATTAATAATGAATTTGGCGGGAATACCTATTAAATGTATGGCTAAACAAATCGAGAAAAATCAATCTCTGTATGTACATTTCGGCCTATTAGGCCTCAAGTCCGTTTAGTGTAGGGGTTATGGGATCGGCCTGTCAGCTTGGCAGTCCGGTTTCAAATCATGCACAGGGCGGTCTTCCGATCTATAGCTCTGCTGATGAGGCCTAATAGGCCGAAATGTGCATACAGAGATTGATTTTTCTCGATTTGTTTAGCCATACATTTAATAGGTATTCCCGCCTAATTCATTATTAATTAATTAATTTTCAAAATTAGGTACGACTCCAATTAAGCATATATATATATATATATATATATATATATATATATACACACATATATATATATAATGTCATCTACATACGGCTCTGTTTCGCTGATTCATAGCTCATCGGTGTGACTAGATAAGGTAAGCTGCTTCAGGCTGGGATTGAAACTCGACTGATGTATCATCAGTCAGAGTTCTCACCTCTGTGCACGTGTGTGTGTGTGTGTGTGTGTGAGTATGTGTGCATGTGTGTGTGTATGTATATATACAGTGAGGTGGAAAAAGTATTTATTCACTTAAAAAAAATGAGTATTTTCCAATTTAACATGAAACACTCTGATATTTATACAATATATGTGTAACAACAAACAATATAATCTTAACTATTAATGCAAAAAAATGTTAATGAAATGTAATTTTATTTCAATTGTAAAAGGAATATCAAAAAAAGAGGTGAAAAAAGTATTGGTTCGCTTTAAAAGATGAGTATTTTCCTACTTAACATGGGTAAAACTATCTGATACTTACACAATATAAGTGTAACAACAAAATTTGAACTATTTTACAAAACATTCACACACACACACACACACACACACACACACACACACACACACCACACACATGCACACAAACACACACACACAAACCACACACACGCACACAAACACACACACAATCACACACACACACAGTAAAAGGAATAATAAAAAAAGAGGTGAAAAAATCATGAATTACATTTAATACTTTGTTGCATTGCCATTATTAAGTTTTACTGCTAACAATTGTTTCTGATAGTTTCTTACAAATGTTTTGCAACCATATTTGGGGATTTGACACCATTCTTTTATGCAAATCATCTTCAAATCAATTTGAAAATACTCATTTTTTAAGTGAATGAATACTTTCCCTATCACTGTATATACAAGGTGTGTCAAAAAAGTATCAAGATTATTTGTACTTTTTGACACACCTTAAATTCTGAAAAAATAACGTTCCATTCATTATTCATTTCTATCTTGGTAAATACAGCTTCAATCTTGATACTTTTATGTCACACCTTGTATATATATATATATATATATATATATATAATTTTATAAAGATGAAAAAAAAAACTTAGATGAGTGATGTTTCATAAGCTGTAGAGTTTAACAAACCTTTGTCAGTTTAGAGAAAAAGAAATTATTAGTGAAGAAAAGTCTGTGAGCCTCTGCTTTTAGTATGTGGTGGCTTTTGTTGATATTCAAATATGTGAAAAAGACATACTTTAAAATGCAGAGTAACGTAGGTGTCCCCATTTAACCCGATATATATGTATGTGTATGTGTGTGTGTGTATGTGTGTGTGTGTGTAATGGAAAGTAAGATTTTCACTAGAGCAATACATTTTAAAACACTTTAACTTAAAGAATAAGCAATGTCCAGGACAGTTTGCAATTGAATGATAATTTTGTGATGTCTGCATTTACACTGAATCTCAATTTTTAATCATCCAAATTCTTGATGTAATTGAGATAACTATGAAATGCTTTACTCCTTCCTTAAGAGAAACCCAAATATCATTGACTGTTGTTTAATTCATATTCGAAGACCTACATAAATTGAATTTTCTTTTTGTTCTAAGTCTTTGATTTAGAAGATTGTCAAGCTACAATGCCCAGACTTTCATACCATTTATTGGGAGGTCAACTTGGCAGTACCCGTCTCCTTTCCGAATAATATTCAGAATTTCTGTTACTTGCTGGTCTTGATGAATTATTTTTACTCAGTTTATATATTCTGTAGAAATGTTATGACTGGTTGATTGAATGATTTTAATGGTATGTCAGCCTGTTTAGGGTTATTTTATGTCTAGAGGCTAGGGAATCATGTTCTGTGTGTGTTCATATTTACATATTTTGTGTAGTTGTTTCTTAAGAGTTTTTTTTTTTTTGCACACAGTCATATTGAATAGAAATAGTTTTTAAACAGATCTATTTGACACATAGATGAGACCCTATTATGTACAACCACTCTTGATCAGAGTGAACCTGAGAGTAATTGCAATGAAGAGGTACTCCACACTATCCAGTTCTTCTGGAAACTCACCATAAGATGCAGTTTAATGTCATACGCAGGACACCTCTATGCAAGGGATACAGTCTGCATATTCTAAGCCCCACCAACAAGGTGAGTAGAAATTTTTGGTTATGTGAATTATAATTCATAATACTCATACAATTAGAACATTAATTTCAAGAAGAAATTCTAGAGACAAGTATTTACCAATTCCTCTGCATGAGCAGAATGTGACACAAGGTCAATTTTTAAGCCAATTTTAACAGATTTGAATTCAGAGTTTTCCATCTTCTAGACTGGTTGCTTAACCAAGGTTAAAGAGCCCAGTCTGTCCTACTATTTACACATAACTGGGGGGAGAATAGTTGGATGCATACTCTTCCCAAGTGTATTAGTACTATGTAAAATGCAGCCAGCCTTGTCAAGGATTTGAACTTGTGTCACCAAGTCCATTTCCTATGATGATAACCATTACACTATGAGCGCCTTCAACAACTTTATTAATGTAAAACCAAAACAGGAAGAAAAATACTAA